>OU342738.1:329850324-330547824 GCA_910589765.1 Avena atlantica | reverse complement strand
CGTGTTCTTCCCCAATTCACGACGTGCGTTTCCTGGTTTGATTTGCATCGTCAATTCGCGTTGATTGCTGGAGTAAATCACGCCCCCGTCTCGTCTACTTAAACCCCCTCTGCCCCTCTCCATTTCCCCCCAGACTCCGAGCACAGAGCGCCCCCAGGCTGCCGTAATCATCCTCGCGCCACCGCAGACAGAGCTCACTCCGGCGACCAATCCCGGTGAGACCCGTGCGCCCCTTCTTCTCTAGTTCTTGCAGACAGCTTCACCACTTCCTTGCGCACCTTCTGACACCATTGGTTCATCCTATACCGCCCCAGGTCGTCGTCTTCGTCAAGCACAGCAAGGTCCCGGCGACGTCCTCAACTCCGGCGATTAAATTCGGTGAGCCCCTTGTTCCCCTTCGCCTCTGATTCACACGAATATGTTCGCCGTAGTCTTGCGCATCTCCTGATGCCTTTTGTTCATGCTAGGGTGACCAGGAGCGTCGCCAACGTTGTCGTCCACCTGAGCCGAACACTGACAGCAACTCCGACGAGCCCGTGCAGCCGTGTCTGTGCGCCCCTTGCCAAGCCGTCGCCAGGTTGAGCATCAGTGCATCGCTACGAACCTGGTAAGCGCCTCCGACGACCCTAGAACCCCCTGTAGCGCCGCGCCACCGTAGACAGAGCTCGCCGCCGCCAGTTGCCACCGCCAGCGCCGCCCATCTGTGGTCGCTTGGTCGATGACCGTTGGATCTAGATCCAGCGCGTGTAAATAGATCACTTAACGAAACAGTATGAGTAGATCTGGGCCGTGCAGATTAAGTAGATCTAACGACCTGTGTGCGTGATCCTAAGCGAACCGGTACACGCCAATCAGAGCGTGACGCGTGGCTAGAGATTAGATTTAAAAACAGGATTTGAATCTATTAGTTGTTTGAAATTGTTTTAGCTATAACTTTTGTTTCCCACGTTCAAATTTGAAAAAATTTATATCAATGGAATCAGGAGAACAAGCCCTTTCCAAATATGCAATGTGTTTAATTTTTTTTTCTGTTAAAATGGTTTTATTTACAGAAACATGTGTAGGCCTATTTTGTGTATATAAATTATTTGAGAAATGTTTTAAGGTTTAAATAAATGTTGTTTGGCAAGTTTTGAACTTGTTTATGAACCAGTACTATATACTTGTCTTGTTGAGTTTAAAAAAAATCATCACATATCATGTTGCATGCATCCATATATTTTTGCTTGTATCTATTTGTATGTGATTTGTTGCTATGATTCTATGTGTAGATTTTGGTGCCAATAGTGATTGTGATTGTGAGGAGTGTAGCTACTCTCCAAACTACCAAGGCAAGTGGTGCTTCATGATATTTTTATCCCTATGTTTTCTACTAAGCATTAGAAATATTTTGCTAGTCATGCATGTTATATTTTGCTTATATGCCATGTTGGGAAATCCTAGTAGTGTAGAATTGCTAGGAAATTTCTATGTTAAGATGCTTATCTATGCCATGCTTAGCCTAGCTAGTAGAAACCAAGGGTGGTGAAATATACATGCTATGATGAAAATATTTCTAAGTCTTTGGACTTGTGTTTTGCCTAATAAAACAACTAAGTGAATGAAACACCTGGGTGGAATGGAAGGAATGGTTTATGTTGAGTGGTTACACAAGGCCCATTTCTATGGTTTACCTTGTGTATCTCACTTGTGGAAAGCCACCCAGGAACAAAGAGATTTTAGAGGCCAAGTGTTAAGAAGCTTCTAGTGCAACCACTTGGCAATATGGGCTCTGCCTGGATCACATAGGTTGCTAGAACATAGCTATTTGGACAGTTGGTGGTAGTGGGATGATAGGTTGGAACACGTCCATTTGGTCTAAGGGAAGGCTTCTGAAAGGTCATGTCTTGGTGAAAATCAAGCCTGGTGGGGAAAGTGCACAACCTCTGCAGATGGAAGAATCTAAGTACTTAGCCATCTCCCTGGAAAAGGACAACTTGAGCATCAAGACATGGAAGCTATCAAGAATCTCCTCATCCCAATTTCTAAGTAAAACTTGTGGGTGAATAAGGGCGAAGGACCCCAATGCCTATTGGTGGTTCCTTGGGGAAATTTTTTGACAAAGAAAAACTTAGTGATTTCAACTAATATGCAAAACCTATTTTGAGCAACGCAAGCCAAGCTACACTTAGAAAAATTGCATTTAGTATCTAGTCCACCAAAATTATACTAAGGTATTACTTGCCAATACTGTTCCAATGTATTGACCCACTGTGGCTGTAACTTGTGATGTTGCAGGATACTCTGACGAGGATTAGGAGTCAGGAGTCTACACTCAACATGTTTGCCTGTGGCACCTGAAGATGAAGACTTTTATTTATTTACTTATTCAAACTCTTGTACTAGTCCTGTGGCCTTGGAGTTGTAAAGACTATGTTGTCTCTGGAATGACTGTAATAATGACCTTTGTTTCTATGTACTTCATCTTAAACTGTGGATGCTAGCAATTATCCAGGGACTAGCATTGCAATCACAGGGATCCTTTTTTCCTTTATAAAGGAGGGATCTTACAGATGGTATCAGAGCACTGTGTTGCCTGTAGGATTATGACCCTAGGATTGGAAACCACTAAGGAATTTTTTTCAACAACTTCTACACTTGTCTATTCTTCTCGTAAACTTTTCTAATTGTAAGATGTCCCAACCTTTAATAAGGTAGAGATCCCTGTGTTTACAATGCTAGTCCCTGAATCAATAGCTAGCATCCACAGTTAAGATGTAATATCAAGAAACAAAGGTCATAATACAACTTTATAACCAGGAATAACATAATTTTATTACACCGTACATAGCTCATTTGGCTATTACATTACATTGCAGCAGAATATCTATAAGCATGGGGTCCTTCATCTTCAAAGTGCCACAGGCAAACATGTTGGTTGTAGACTTGTAATCCTAATCAATCAACTTCACTAATATCAATCAAACCTGCAACATTACAAGTTACAGCCACAAGGGTCAATACATTTGAATTGTATTGGCAAGTTTCACTACTAAGTGGAAATATGTGGATCCTATCATTACATGCATATTTGGCTAAGTAGGGTTTTAGGCTCATTTGCAGAAAGCAATAATTTATCCTATCTTTTCAAAACAGTTTTGATCTTTTGTCAAAATCTTTCTAAGCTCCTTGGTACACCCCAAGTGCTTAGGTCTTTGTCAAAATCTCTTGAGCTCCTTGGTACACCCCAAGTGCTTCAAGTCTCTGTCAAAATCTCTTGAGCTCCTTGGTACACCCCAAGTGCTTCAAGTATTTGTTGTCACTTTAAGGTTTTGCTTTTAGAAATTGGAATGTCGAGATTTCCCATAGCTTCAGGCCTTAGTTGCTCAGTATTGTCCATAACCGGGGACACAGCTAAGTACTTAGAATTTTATCTTCTGCAGAAGTTGTACACTTTACCCACATGACACACTCTCATCTTGTTGCCACCAGTGGCCGCTGGATAAGTACTCACCAAGATGGAGTACCGGCAGATTGAGAATGTGACGAAGTCTTTACATAGGGTCCTCCCAATCTAGCTTGTCTACCAGGCACCAATTTAGGGTTCCAAGTTCCCTCATTTAGTTAACCTGAAGAGGCCAATGCATGGGTCTTCCCAATGTAGTTGACTAAGCCAGTGCCCATTTAGCATGTGGCTGTACACGGAAGCCACTGTACGAGAAACATGTTCAATCTCTAAGTCCCTGGGTGGTTTTCATCTGGTGCACAACAAAAAGAGATTGCCATATAAACATGGTTCCTCTTGTTGCCACCTTGTCCAAAACTTGAGTATCCTTGTCCACCCAGGTGGTTCATTGAGTACTTTTTTTATTATATAAAACACAAGTCTTTTCAATACTTCAAAATCTCAACATGTATCCTTTCTCAAAATATATAAAGCAGGGCTAAGCATATTACAACTACATTGTTTTCACTAAGGAATGTATAAGGGTATCCTATTAGGATTTAGCATAGCAAAATATAGTAGTCCTTCTCATGCATGTTTCAAAATCCACTAAGTGTAATTGAAAATAGTAGGACTTGGATGATAGTGTAACTTGCCTTTTTGGTAGGGAATGTTGGTTCACTTCTTGATCTTGCTAATCTCACACTCTTCTAACTTCAGTACAAGTCAATCAAGCAAACACAAATTCAACTAGCATTCCAACCATAATCAAACAAATTAATCACACATAACATAATAGAAACCAAGTCATGCATGCAAGCATGCAAAAGGTAGTTTTATTTGCAAAGGTGGTTTCTACTAGGCTCTACACATTGTAAGGCTCAAAGTGGTCATTTTCTAAAGTGGCAAAACTATTTGCAAAAGGGTTTTTATCTAAAAACCATTTTTAAATCAAATCATCATTTCATGTGATTGAAATTGTTTTTAGCAAAGCAACAATTTTATATTGTTCACCAAATAAGTTGTTAGTTCACAAAACTTGGTGTTTAGGGCCAGTAGATTTGAATCAAAACATTTTCCAAAGGTTTTTGTTCAAAAAATCATTTCCATAACAAAATCAATATTTTTATTTGACTAGAAATGAGCTAATTCAATTATTCAATCCTTAACTTCACAAAATACATTTATAAATCCATGGGTTGGTTCCTAGGGTCAGTAGGTTCACAACAAACCAATTTGCAAAGATTTCATCCTCAAAAATCATTTTGGAATAATTTTTATAACCTAAACAAGCATACACAAGTTTCTGCAAAAACAAACATTTTAACAGAAGTTTTTTAGTAAACAAATTGCATGGTTGGCTTGGGCTTGTTCCACTGATTCCATTGATATAAAATTTGCAAATTTTGGACGTGTGGATCAAAAGTGATGGAATTTACAAAATCACATTCTAATCAGATTCAAAATTCTGTTTAAACCAAACTAGTGCCACACGGCGCGTTTCTATTCGTCGGTACCGCTTCGGCCGGATCAGCAACGCGAGGCGTTGGATCAAGTTAAATCGCACGGCACTGGTTGTGTACCCCTTCAGCGTTAAGTGATCTAATCGCAGTCGCAGGATCTTAATCGCACGACGCACAGCGCGCTAGCCATAGACGGGCGGCGCTGGTGGCGGCAGGCGGCTGCGGCGTGTCTGGCTACGACGGAGCTGGTGCTAGAGGAAACGAGGAAGAGGTTGGCGAGGCTTACCAGGGTTGCAGGGTTGCGGTGAAGCTCAAGGCGTGGTCGGTTCGTCGAGGGGCGCACTGGAGTGGAGGGAATTGCTCGCCGGAGACGATGGCGACGTCAGGCGGTTCTGGAGGTCGTCGGGAGCGAAGTTGTAGATCACCCCAAGGAATAATAAGGGCATGGTTAGATGCGGTTTGATCTGCTGATGAAGTGAGCATCAATAGGAGGTGCCGGGGCGGTCGAAACTTACCAGGGGAGGTCGCCGGAGAAAGAAGCAGACGCGGTGGCGCTCAGAGGTTGTCGAAGCCGAGGCTCTGGGGAGAGCGCGGGCAAACGGGAAGCACTGGGAGAAGCGCCAGAGGCTGGGGATCACGGCTGTGTGCTCAGGGAGGCAAGGGGCGGTGTCTATTGGCCGGAATCGATGGAGAACCTCGCCGGAGGCAGTGGCGGTCTGAGAGGAAATTAGGGCAGCCTGATGGCTCCGGTGGTGCGGCGTCTGGGGGAAAAGAGAGGGAAGACGCAGGTGGTTATATGGGCGTGGTCGCGGGATGGAGTAACGCGGCCATTAACGCGTATTCATCGCCGGCGTTTCTTCTCTGCAACGGCAGGGAGGAATTGCCGCGGTTGAAGACGACGACACGCTGTCGTGGGACCTGCCTGTCAGCGAGAAAGGGAGAGAGGGAGAGGGTCCACTCGTCGGTGTCTGCGCGGGTGCGAGAAAAAGTGAAAAACGATTCGCGCGTGGGGGTAGTAGCTGGGATGGAACTGGGCTTGCTGGGCCAGACGAGTTGGGCTGAATCCTTTAGCATTTTTTTTTGTACTGAAACTTTTTCCTATTTTCCATTTGATTTTCTGTTTTGAATTTCAATCAAACAATTCAAAAATTCAAAACAATCAAACTTCCAACACACTTTGCAATTGAGTTTGGTTCTGTTTAACAACACAAAACCAAGTCCCAAAAATAAAATAATATTTATTTTAGGGTCCATTAATAATTAAATGACTAGACCTTAATCCTTTAATTCAAATGGGATTTGTTTTAATAAAATCTTTATTTTTGAAAATCTAAATATAAAACCAAAAACACTTCAGTAGGTTTTATTTGAGAATATAAAATACTTGGAAAACTTGTTTAAAATAAATTAATAAGTTTTAGTGTTTTATTAAAATGGAAAAGTCTTTACTTTAACAAAATCGGGTATTAATAAATCCCCATTATTTTATTTAAATACACCTTTTACTATTTTTATCAAATAGAAATATTTTATTTCAAAGGCTTGGCCAAGTTTTAATTTGGCTTATAAAATAATCCTTATTTATAATTGAAAACCAAATCTTTTTATTTAAAAGATCCAAAGTAGTAATTCCAAATATTTTTAACTTTATTGTTTATTTATCTTTTTAAATCCCTTTAGGATTTTATTTGATCAAATAGATTTGAAGGTTTCCAATTGGAATCAAAAAGTTTCTTCTCACCCTGAAAATCAACAAAGTTTTATTTTATTCATTTATTTTTCACATCACAAGATTTCGAAAATCATGGGATGTGATAGGCTACCACCCTTAAAATAAATCTCGTCCCGAGATTTGGGGAGGCTAGGGTTACAAGTAGGCTCAAAGCATCTAGGGTACTACCACCCTTAAAAATTTTCCAACTAAATTACATCTTGGCCTGCTTGGGATCTTGGGGAAACTTCTCTGGGCAAACATCTGCATGGTCTCCTTTGTTTCCACATTTGGAACATGTGATAAGGCTGAGATCCTTCATAGGCTTGTTTATCTTGTGCTTCATCTTTTCTGGACAGTTGCTTGCATAATGTCCTTGATTACCACAGTTGTAACATGTGATAAGTTTGAGTTCCTCACGTGTCTCTTGTGGACAGGTTGCTGCATAATGGCCTAGCTCTTTGCAGTTGTTGCACCATACTTGGCCAATCTCTTTATATTTCTGTTTCTCTGGACATTCACTGGAATAGTGTCCCATTTCTTTACAATGATGACATTGCACATGGCTTTTGTCCTTCTTTTTCTTGGGTTTCTCCAAAGCTAGGAGTGCATCTAGTTCATGTTGTTCATATGTTATCTCATAGGTAGGAATGTCTACTGGTTTCCTTGACCTTCTATTGCTCCTTGGATAATTCATATGCCTCTTCTTTGGTCCTTTAAATTGGGTTGTATTGCATGGAGGTATAAGTGGAGCTTTTCCTTTGTCCTCATTCTTCTTGGTAGATTTGGATCCCTCTTGATAGTTTGCAATCATTTGTTGCACTCCACCTTGTTTCCTTTGTTCAACTATGGAATAGATGGGGCATTGGATAGGGACATGGTTATTTCCTTCACATAAGTAACAAGTAGCTTGAGAGGTGGGACATTGGCCGACTGGATGTTTCTCTTCGCAGTTGGGGCATTGATCTCCATGCTCCCTGGAAGTGTGATCCTTGTCTCCACAAATATTGCAAGCTTTGGTTCCTTCTAGAATAACATCTTTGTCATCCTTGTTGTCACCAAATACTTTGGAAGAGTTGCCTTCCATGTTGATCATTTGATCTTTCACCTTATGCAACATTTGGGCTTCGTTTTCCAAAAATCCTTGCAGGGTTGGATCTTCCCCACTGGTGTTGGCTATGAATTGAGCTGTCATTTGGATCAACTGGTTTTGGGTTGCTATGAGTTCTCTCATGTTGTCCTCTTGGTTGGTGTTGTTGTCATCAACCTTGATGTTGGAGTCTCTTGGAGTAGTCATCTGTTTGGGTTTGAATGGAGATTAGAATAGGCAAAATATTTCTAAGGGAATAATTCTAATCACACACTTCCACAATTCACACAAACAATGTGCAGGCAATCACAATCAAACATTTCACTCAAACCACAAGTTTCAAGCATATACTTAGGCAACCAAAAATATTTTTGTTACTGTAGAGGTCTCAACCTAATAAGGTAGATTCCTCCTGTGTTTTACAATGCTAGTCCCTGGATCAATAGCTAGCATCCACAGTTAAGATGTAATATCAAGATACAAAGGTCATAACATAACTTTATAACCAGGAATAACATAATTTTATTACATCATACATAGATCATTTGGCTATTACATTACATTGCAGCGGAATAACAATAATCATGGGGTCCTTCATCTTCAAAGTGCCACAGGAAGATGTTGGTTGTAGACTTTGTAATCCTAATCAATCATTCTTCACTAAAATCAATCAACCTGCAACATTAAAGTTACAGCCACAAGGGTCAATACATTTGAATTGTATTAGCAAGTTTCACTACTTTGTTTACTAGGAGTGGATCCTATCATTACATGCATATTTGGCTAAGTAGAGTTTGAGGCTTATTTGCATAAAGCAACTTTTATCCTATCTTTTCAAAATGGTTTTTGGTTCTTTGTCAAATCCCTTTTCCAAGTTCCTTGAACTCCTTGGTAGAAACTCAAGTGTTCAAGTCCTTGTCAAAATCCCTTGAGCTACTTGGTAACCCCAAGTGCAACAAGTTTTATCAAATCTCATGAGTTCCTTGGTAACCCCAAGTACATCATGCTCTTGAGCACCTTGGTAACCCCCAAGTGCAACAAGCTTTATCAAATCTCTTTGAATTCCTTGGTACCCCCAAGTGCATCAAGTTTTTATATTAGAAGTTGGAATGTCGAGATCTCCCATGGTTCAAACTTTAGTTTCTCAATATTGTCCATAACCGGGGACACGGCTAAGTACTTAGATTTTATTAACTTCTGCAGAAGGAGTACACTTTACCCACATGACACAATCCCATCTTGTTGCCACCAGTGGCCTACTGGATTAGTGCTCACCAAGATGGAGTACTGGCAGACTGAGAATGTGACGAAGTATTTCCAAAAGGTCCTCCCATACATCATTGCTAGCTTGTCTTCAGCCCCCATGAAGCATTCCAGATCCCCATGTCCGGTAACTAAAGACAATGTATGGGTCTTACTAATGTAGTTGACTAAGCCAGAGCCATAATAGCATGTGGTTGCACACGAAAGCCACAATTGGAGAAACATGTTCAATCTCTAAGTTTCCTAGGTGGTTTTCATTTGGAGCACAACACAAAGTGATTGCCATAGACATGGTTCCCTTTTGTTGCCACCTTCCCCAAAGCATAAAGTGTCCACCACCTAGGTGGTTCATTGAGTCCTTGTTTTATTATGTAAAAACACAAGTCCTTTTCTCAACCTTTGTAAAATCTCAACATGTATCTCTTTTCAAAACATAGCATGGCTAAGCATGTACAACTTCAATATTTTTACTAAGGAATGTATAGGGAATCCTATTAGGATTAGCATAGCATAAGTATAAAACATTTTCATGCATGTTTACAAAATCCACCAAGTATAATGAAAAATAGTAGGACTTTTATATGATAGTGTAACTTGCCTTTTTGGTAGGGAATGAGGGTTTACTTCTTGATCTTGTTAGTCTCACACTTTGCTAATTTCACTACAATCAATCAAACAAGCATGGTATCAAGTAGCATTCCAAACCAATATTCAAACAATATTCCACACACACAAGTAATGGAAACTAAGTCATGTATAAGTATGCAATGGTTGGTTCTATGGTAAGGATGGTCTCTACTAGGTTTCTAAACTTTGTAAGTTCCAAATTGGTCATTTACCAAGATGGCAAAGTCATTTGCAATTTGGGTTTTATCTCAAGACCATTTTAAAAATCCATTCATCATTTTATGTGGTGAAAATTATTTTTGTCACTCAAAACTTTATGTTTTTCACCAAGTGAGTTGCTCTTGGCAAAGCTTGGTGTTTTGGGTCAGTAAGTTTGGTCCAAAGCATTTTCACAAGTTTTCCTTGCAAAACATTTCCATAGTAAAATCAATAATTTTATTTTGGCTAGAAAATGGCTAAGTTAAATAATTCAACCTAAATTCTACCAAAATCATTTTTAACACTAAGGGTTGGTTCCTAGGGTCAGTAAGGTCACAACAAATCAATTTGCAAAAAGACCTAACCCTAAAATCAATTTTAATCATTTTTCCTACTCTAAATAAGCTCATATATGAATCTGCAAAAACAAGCAAACAAACAGATACTATTTTCCAAACTAAGGCCATGGTTGGCTAGGGATTGTCCTCTTGAATCCAACGACATAAAATCTGCAATTTTTGGACGTGTAGATCTCAAGTTATAAAGGTTTGAAGTTTGCAATTAAATCAGATTCAAATCTGATTTTAGTTTTAAACCTGGCCACGTGTCGTGTTCCTATTGGCTCATAATGGTTCGGTAGGATCGTGTGATGTGGACCGCAGGATTTAAGTGGGATTGTGCGGTGCAGATCAAACGTAACGGTTCAGGTTAAGTGATCTATCGTGTGCATAGGATCGTGATCTAACGGCTCACATCGTATCAGCCAGGGACTAGCGGCGCTACGGTGGCTACCGGCGGCGGAGCGGCCTGGCGGTGACGTTGCCGGCGATGCAGGAAGCGGGAGAGGAAAAAGGGATGCTCACCGAGTTCGTGAAGTGACGCTGATGCTCAACTCGCTTGCGGATTGTCAGGGGGCGCACTGATTCAGCCGTGATTCCTCGCCGGAGTTGAGGACGGCGTCGGGCGCGTCAGGTGGTCGTCGTGGACAGCGCTGTGGATCACCTCAAAGCGAAATGACGACACAATTAGATGCGCAGGAACAAGACAGAGTCGGGTGCGTGAACTAGAAGGCGCGGGGCGGTCAGATACTACCTGTGGGCTTCGCGGGAGATGAAGCAGACGGTGACGACGGTGGTCTTTTGTCGAAGGCGAGGTTACAGGGTACCCGCGGTCGAGTTGGATGCACTAGCAGATGCGCCTGAGAGTGGGGAAGCTGCTGGGGTGATTAGGGATGCAAGGGGCGGTGGGGTTTCGTCGGAATCATCACCGGAACATCGTCGGAGCGGCGGCGGTACAGAGAGAATTGGAGGCAGCCTAGGGGCAGAATGGAGGCGACGTCTGGGGGAAATGACAGAGGAGAGGGAGGCTTTTAAGGGAGCGTGGTCGCTGCGAGTTAAGGTGGCCGTGTTAAAGCGAATTGATGCCGCGAAGTTACAGCAGGAAACGACGGCGAGGAGGGGAAGAACTGGTCGCGCGGGTGGTGAAGGAGAACAGTGGAAAGGGGGTCCAGCGGTCAGTGGGAATAGAAGAGAGGAGGAGGTCCACCTGTCATACTCAGTGTGGTTCAGGAACAGGGTGCGAATCGTTTTTCTCGCGGGGTGAGGGACTGGGCTGTTTCCTGGGCTTGTTGGGCTGCCTGGGCTGGGTTGGCCAATCTCCATTTTTTTTATATTCTGTAACTTTTTCCTTTTCTTTTTCTGATTTCTGTTTTGAATTTGCAATCAATTATTCATCAAGTCAAACATTGTTTAAATCAATTCAAATAACATCCAACTTTGTGATATTGAAAATAGTTCTGTTTATTATTATGAACCAAAATCCAAAATAAAATAATAATTTTATTCTTTTTAAGAACCACTCTTTAATTTAAATAAAATGGTTCTTTTAGTTATTTAATAAAATAGGGTTTGTTTTAATTAATAAAATCTCCTTTTTAAATCCAAATATTTTCAAAACTAAATCAGTAGGTTTTATTCGGAAATAAGGAATACTTGGAAAGCTTGTTTAAAATAAAGTAACCTTTTATTTATGGTCCATTTACAATTAATTAAATGGTTCTCAATTATTAAATCAAATATGATTTGTTTTATTGAGATAATTATTTTAAACCTGAAATAAAGTCAAAACACATTAGTGGGTTTCATTTGTGAAAACCAAATAATTGGGAAAACTTATTTTAAATAATTTAACAAGTTTTGATGTTTCAATTTAAATTAGTAAAACCTTTTATTTAAATAAGGTTGGATATTAAATCCTTATTAATTTATTTAAATAAACTTTAGTTAATTTAAATAATAAAATGTTTTAATACCAAAGCTTGGCCAAGGTTTTAATTTGGTTTTATAAAACATTCTTCATTTATAAACTTCTATTTCATTTAAAAATAAATCTTTTCACTCAAGATTTTCAAAATAGTATTTCCAAATGTTTTTATTTTTCCTTTTATTAAATGTTTATCTTTTAGATCCCTTTGGGTTTTATTCAATTGAAATGGGTTTGAAGTTCCAATTGAATTCAAAAAGTTTCTTCTGACTCTGAAAATCAAATAAAGTTTTATTTTATTAATTTATTTTTCACATTACAAGATTTGGAAAATCTTGGGATGTGACAGGCTACCACCCTTAAAATAAATCTCGTCCCGAGATTTGGGGAGGCTGGGGTTACAAGCAGGTTTAAAACAACTAGGGTACTACCACCCTTAAAATATTTCAAACAAAATTACATATTGGCCTTCTTGGGTCCTGGAAACTTCTCTAAGCAAACTTTTGCTTTATTCCTATGCTTGACTCATGGACCAAGGTTGAGTTTCTCCATAGGCTTGTTCAACTTGTTCTTCATCCTTTCTAGACAGTTGCTTGCATAATGTCCTGGATTCTTGCAGTTGAAACAATGAATGTCCTTGAGTTCTTTGCGTTGTTCTTGTGGACAAGTGGCTACATAATGGCCTGGTTCTTTGCAGTTGTTGCACCACACTTGGTCGATCTCTTTATTCTTCTTGTTCTCTGGGCATCCACTGGAGTAGTGTCCCATTTCCTTACATCTACGACATTGTGCAAGGATCATGTCTTGCTTTTGTTTCTTAAATTTCTTTAGTCCTTTGAATTGGGTTGTCTTGTTAGGAGGTAGGAGTGGTCCTTTTCCTTTGGTAGACTTGGATCCTTCCTGCTTCCTTTGTTCCACCATGGCATAGATGGGACATTGGCCAGGAGTATGATCACTTCCTTCACAAAGGTAACAAGTAGCTTGATCGGTGGGGCATTGTCCAACAGGATGATCTTCTTCACAATTGGGGCATTGTCATTCATGCTCCTTGGAAGTATGATCCTTGTCTCCACATATAGTGCAAGCTGGGGTTCCATCTAGAACAATATTCTTTTCATCCTTGTTATCATAAACTCTCTTCGGATGGCTTTCTTCCATGCTAATCATTTGATTAGTCACCTTAAGCATCAGTTGAGACTGCTCTTCCAAAAACTTTTGCAGTGCTGGATCCTTATCACTATTGTTGACTATGAACTGAGCTGTTAGTTGGTTCAACTGGTGTTGGGTTGCTAGTAGCTCTTTCATGCTGTCAGCTTGGTTGGTGTTGATGTCATCAACCTTGGATTCTTTTGGAGTAGTCATCTGTTTGGGTTGAAGGGAGATTAGAATAGGCAAGATATTTCTAAGGGAATATGTCTAAACACACACATTACAAATCACACAAGCAATGTGCAAGCAATCACAAACCAAACATTCACAATCAACTTTTGCACTCAAACAACAAGGTTCAAGCACTTACTTAGGCAACAAAAATATTTTCGTTACACCACATAAGTTGGTGGTTTGACTTAACTAAATTATGGTGGTCCATCTATGTGGTTCACTTGTGATCTTTCCATCCTTCTTGGTTGATTCTTCTTGTATGAGATCATGGTTTCCCTGAGAAAAACTCCTGGTCACAATACTTCAAAGTTGTTGATGGTTTCTTCTTATTTTGCATTCCCCCAGTCTCTGATTCTTAAGTAGATTTCCTTGTCTCACTTGTGGTCCTTAGTAGTTTCCATGTTGGAAGTCCTTGGTGAACATGATGAAGATGTTGAAGTCATTAGAATTGAAGATGTTGAAGTCATTAGAGTTGAAGATGTTGAAGAGGTCCTTTGCACATGGTGTAGTCTTTGGCCATGGGTAGATTTTTCCATCAAGTTGAAGTAGGAGAGAAGTAGAGTTAAACCAAAATGGTTGAGGAAAGAGTTTACAAGTGTTTTTGTAAATAAGTTTTTGAAAAAGTATAACTCCTATTTTTCTAAGGGTTTTTGTCCAATCCTAGGTTTACAAATCCTACAGGCAACACAATGCTCTGATACCATCTGTAGAGGTCTAAACCTAATAAGGTAGATTCCTCCTGTGTTTTACAATGCTAGTCCCTGGATCAATAGCTAGCATCCACAGTTAAGATGTAATATCAAGATACAAAGGTCATAACATAACTTTATAACCAGGAATAACATAATTTTATTACATCATACATAGCTCATTTGGCTATTACATTACATTGCAGCGGAATAACAATAATCATGGGGTCCTTCATCTTCAAAGTGCCACAGGCAGATGTTGGTTGTAGACTTTGTAATCCTAATCAATCATTCTTCACTAAAATCAATCAACCTGCAACATTACAAGTTACAGCCACAAGGGTCAATACATTTGAATTGTATTGGCAAGTTTCACTACTTTGTTTACTAGGAGTGGATCCTATCATTACATGCATATTTGGCTAAGTAGACTTTGAGGCTTATTTGCATAAAGCAACTTTTATCCTATCTTTTCAAAATGGTTTTTGGTTCTTTGTCAAATCCCTTTTCCAAGTTCGTTGAACTCCTTGGTAGAAACTCAAGTGTTCAAGTCCTTGTCAAAATCCCTTGAGCTACTTGGTAACCCCAAGTGCAACAAGTTTTATCAAATCTCATGAGTTCCTTGGTAACCCCAAGTACATCATGCCTTGAGCACCTTGGTAACCCCCAAGTGCAACAAGCTTTATCAAATCTCTTTGAATTCCTTGGTACCCCCAAGTGCATCAAGTTTTTATATTAGAAGTTGGAATGTCGAGATCTCCCATGGTTCAAACTTTAGTTGCTCAGTATTGTCCATAACCGGGGACACGACTAAGTACTTAGATTTTATTAACTTCTGCAGAAGGAGTACACTTTACCCACATGACACAATCCCATCTTGTTGCCACCAGTGGCCTACTAGATTAGTGCTCACCAAGATGGAGTACTGGCAGACTGAGAATGTGACGAAGTCTTTCCAAAAGGTCCTCCCATACATCATTGCTAGCTTGTCTTCAGCCCCCATGAAGCATTCCAGATCCCCATGTCCGGTAACTAAAGACAATGTATGGGTCTTACTAATGTAGTTGACTAAGCCAGAGCCATAATAGCATGTGGTTGCACACGAAAGCCACAATTGGAGAAACATGTTCAATCTCTAAGTTTCCTAGGTGGTTTTCATTTGGAGCACAACACAAAGTGATTGCCATAGACATGGTTCCCTTTTGTTGCCACCTTCTCCAAAGCATAAAGTGTCCACCACCTAGGTGGTTCATTGAGTCCTTGTTTTATTATGTAAAAACACAAGTCCTTTTCTCAACCTTTGTAAAATCTCAACATGTATCTCTTTTCAAAACATAGCATGGCTAAGCATGTACAACATCAATATTTTTACTAAGGAATGTATAGGTAATCCTATTAGGATTAGCATAGCATAAGTATAAAACATTTTCATGCATGTTTACAAAATCCACCAAGTATAATGAAAAATAGTAGGACTTTTATATGATAGTGTAACTTGCCTTTTTGGTAGGGAATGAGGGTTTACTTCTTGATCTTGTTAGTCTCACACTTTGCTAATTTCACTACAATCAATCAAACAAGCATGGTATCAAGTAGCATTCCAAACCAATATTCAAACAATATTCCACACACACAAGTAATGGAAACTAAGTCATGTATAAGTATGCAATGGTTGGTTCTATGGTAAGGATGGTATCTACTAGGTTTCTAAACTTTGTAAGTTCCAAATTGGTCATTTACCAAGATGGCAAAGTCATTTGCAATTTGGGTTTTATCTCAAGACCATTTTAAAAATCCATTCATCATTTTATGTGGTGAAAATTATTTTTGTCACTCAAAACTTTATGTTTTTCACCAAGTGAGTTGCTCTTGGCAAAGCTTGGTGTTTTGGGTCAGTAAGTTTGGTCCAAAGCATTTTCACAAGTTTTCCTTGCAAAACATTTCCATAGTAAAATCAATAATTTTATTTTGGCTAGAAAATGGCTAAGTTAAATAATTCAACCTAAATTCTACCAAAATCATTTTTAACACTAAGGGTTGGTTCCTAGGGTCAGTAAGGTCACAACAAATCAATTTGCAAAAAGACCTAACCCTAAAATCAATTTTAATCATTTTCCTCCTCTAAATAAGCTCATATATGAATCTGCAAAAACAAGCAAACAAACAAATACTATTTTCCAAACTAAGGCCATGGTTGGCTAGGGCTTGTCCTCCTGAATCCAACGACATAAAATTTGCAATTTTTGGACAAGTAGATCTCAAGTTATAAAGGTTTGAAGTTTGCAATTAAATCAGATTCAAATCTGATTTTAGTTTTAAACCTGGCCACGTGTCGTGTTCCTATTGGCTCATAACGGTTCGGTAGGATCGTGTGATGTGGACCGCAGGATTTAAGTGGGATTGTGCGGTGCAGATCAAACGTAACAGTTCAGGTTAAGTGATCTATCGTGTGCATAGGATCGTGATATAACGGCTCACATCGTATTAGCCAGGGACTGGCGGCGCGGCGGTGGCTACCGGCGGCGGAGCGGCCTGGCGGTGACGTTGCCGGCGATGCAAGAAGCGGGAGAGGAAAAAGGGATGCTCACCGTGTTCGTGAAGTGACGCTGATGCTCAACTCGCTTGCGGTTTGTCAGGGGGCGCACTGATTCAGCCGTGATTCCTCGCCGGAGTTGAGGACGGCGTCGGGCGCGTCAGGTGGTCATCGTGGACGGCGCTGTGGATCACCTCAAAGCGAAATGACGACACGGTTAGATGCGCAGGAACAAGACAGAGTCGGGTGCATGAACTAGAAGGCGCGGGGCGGTCAGATACTACCTGTGGGCTTCGCCGGAGATGAAGCAGACGGTGACGACGGTGGTCTTTTGTCGAAGGCGAGGTTACAGGGTACCCGCGGTCGAGTTGGATGCACTAGCAGATGCGCCTGAGAGTGGGGAAGCTGCTGGGGTGCTTAGGGATGCAAGGGGCGGTGGGGTTTCGTCGGAATCATCACCGGAACATCGTCGGAGCGGCGGCGGTACAGAGAGAATTGGAGGCTGCCTAGGGGCAGAATGGAGGCGACGTCTGGGGGAAATGACAGAGGAGAGGGAGGCTTTTAAGGGAGTGTGGTCGCTGCGAGTTAAGGTGGCCGTGTTAAAGCGAATTGATGCCGCGAAGTTACAGCAGGAAACGGCGACGAGGAGGGGAAGAACTGGTCGCGCGGGTGGTGAAGGAGAACAGTGGAAAGGGGGTCCAGCGGTCAGTGGGAATAGAAGAGAGGAGGAGGTCCACCTGTCATACTCAGTGTGGTTCAGGAACAGGGTGCGAATCGTTTTTCTCGCGGGGTGAGGGACTGGGCTGTTTCCTGGGCTTGTTGGGCTGCCTGGGCTGGGTTGGCCAATCTCCATTTTTTTATATTCTGTAACTTTTTCCTTTTCTTTTTCTGATTTCTGTTTTGAATTTGCAATCAATTATTCATCAAGTCAAACATTGTTTAAATCAATTCAAATAACATCCAACTTTGTGATATTGAAAATAGTTCTGTTTATTATTATGAACCAAAATCCAAAATAAAATAATAATTTTATTCTTTTTAAGAACCACTCTTTAATTTAAATAAAATGGTTCTTTTAGTTATTTAATAAAATAGGGTTTGTTTTAATTAATAAAATCTCCTTTTTAAATCCAAATATTTTCAAAACTAAATCAGTAGGTTTTATTTGGAAATAAGGAATACTTGGAAAGCTTGTTTAAAATAAAGTAACCTTTTATTTATGGTCCATTTACAATTAATTAAATGGTTCTCAGTTATTAAATCAAATATGATTTGTTT
Organism: Avena atlantica; assembly: GCA_910589765.1. Classification (NCBI taxonomy): domain Eukaryota; kingdom Viridiplantae; phylum Streptophyta; class Magnoliopsida; order Poales; family Poaceae; genus Avena; species Avena atlantica. The sequence goes on along the minus strand of OU342738.1, from coordinate 330,529,903 downwards.
TATTGAGATAATTATTTTAAACCTAAAATAAAGTCAAAACACATTAGTGGGTTTCATTTGTGAAAACCAAATAATTGGGAAAACTTATTTTAAATAATTTAACAAGTTTTGATGTTTCAATTTAAATTAGTAAAACCTTTTATTTAAATAAGGTTGGATATTAAATCCTTATTAATTTATTTAAATAAACTTTAGTTAATTTAAATAATAAAATGTTTTAATACCAAAGCTTGGCCAAGGTTTTAATTTGGTTTTATAAAACATTCTTCATTTATAAACTTCTATTTCATTTAAAAATAAATCTTTTCACTCAAGATTTTCAAAATAGTATTTCCAAATGTTTTTATTTTTCCTTTTATTAAATTTTTATCTTTTAGATCCCTTTGGGTTTTATTTAATTCAAATGGGTTTGAAGTTCCAATTGAATTCAAAAAGTTTCTTCTGACTCTGAAAATCAAATAAAGTTTTATTTTATTAATTTATTTTTCACATTACAAGATTTGGAAAATCTTGGGATGTGACAGTTACACCACATAAGTTGGGGGGTTTGATTTAAACTAAATATGGTGGTCCATCTACATGGTTCACTTGGGATCTTTCCATCTTTCTTGGTTGATTCTTCTTGCATGAGATCATGGTTTCCTTGAGAAAAACTTTTGGTCACAAAACTTCAAAGGTGATGATGGCTCCTCCTAATTTGTGTTTCTTTAGTCTCCAACTCCTTGAACAAGATTTCTTGTCTCACTTGTCCTTAGTGATATCCAAGGTTGAAGTCCTTGGTGAAAAATGCTGAAGATGTTGAAGTCATTAGTGTTGAAGATGTTGAAGTTATTAGAGTTGAAGATGTTGAAGTCATTAGAGTTGAAGATGTTGAAGTCATTAGAGTTGATGAAGTCCTTAGAGTTGATGAAGTCCTTTGCACATGGTGAAGTCTTTGGCCATGGGTAGGTTTTTCCGTCAAGTTTGAAATAGAAGAGATGTAGAATCAAAACCAAAATGGTTGAGGAAAGAGTTTACAAGATGGTTTATAAATAAGTTTTGGAACAAATATAACTCCTATTTTCCAAAGGGGTTTTGTCCAATCCTAGGGTTACAAATCCTACAGGCAACACAGTGCTCTGATACCATCTGTAAGAGGTCCCAACCTTTAATAAGGTAGAGATCCCTGTGTTTACAATGCTAGTCCCTGGATCAATAGCTAGCATCCACAGTTAAGATGTAATATCAAGAAACAAATGTCATAATACAAATTTATAACCAGGAATAACATAATTTTATTACATCTTACATAGCTCATTTGGCTATTACATTACATTGCAGCAGAATATCTATAAGCATGGGGTCCTTCATATTCAAAGTGCCACAAGCAAACATGTTGGTTGTAGACTTGTAATCCTAATCAATTAACTTCACTAATATCAATCAAACCTGCAACATTACAAGTTACATCCACAAGGGTCAATACATTTGAATTGTATTGGCAAGTTTCACTACTAAGTGGAAATATGTGGATCCTATCATTACATGCATATTTGGCTAAGTAGGGTTTTAGGCTCATTTGCAGAAAGCAATAATTTATCCTATCTTTTCAAAACAGTTTTGATCTTTTGTCAAAATCTTTCTAAGCTCCTTGGTACACCCCAAGTGCTTAGGTCTTTGTCAAAATCTCTTGAGCTCCTTGGTACACCCCAAGTGCTTCAAGTCTCTGTCAAAATCTCTTGAGCTCCTTGGTACACCCCAAGTGCTTCAAGTCATTGTTGTCACTTTAAGGTTTTTCTTTTAGAAATTGGAATGTCGAGATTTCCCATATCTTCAGGACTTAGTTGCTCAGTATTGTCCATAACCGGGGACACGGCTAAGTACTTAGAATTTTATCTTCTGCAGAAGTTGTACACTTTACCCACATGACACACTCTCATCTTTTTGCCACCAGTGGCCGCTGGATAAGTACTCACCAAGATGGAGTACCGGCAGATTGAGAATGTGACGAAGTCTTTCCATAGGGTCCTCCCAATCTAGCTTGTCTACCAGGCACCAATGTAGGGTTCCAAGTTCCCTCATTTAGTTAACCTGAAGAGGCCAATGAATGGGTCTTCCCAATGTAGTTAACTAAGCCAGTGCCCATTTAGCATGTGGCTGTACACGGAAGCCACTGTACGAGAAACATGTTCAATCTCTAAGTCCCTGGGTGGTTTTCATCTGGTGCACAACAAAAAGAGATTGCCATATAAACATGGTTCCTCTTGTTGCCACCTTGTCCAAAACTTGAGTATCCTTGTCCACCCAGGTGGTTCATTGAGTACTTGTTTTATTATAACTACATTGTTTTCACTAAGGAATGTATAAGGGTATCCTATTAGGATTTAGCATAGCAAAATATAGTAGTCCTTCTCATGCATGTTTCAAAATCCACTAAGTGTAATTGAAAATAGTAGGACTTGGATGATAGTGTAACTTGCCTTTTTGGTAGGGAATGTTGGTTCACTTCTTGATCTTGCTAATCTCACACTCTTCTAACTTCACTACAAGTCAATCAAGCAAACACAAATTCAACTAGCATTCCAACCATAATCAAACAAATTAATCACACATAACATAATAGAAACCAAGTCATGCATGCAAGCATGCAAAAGGTAGTTTTATTTGCAAAGGAGGTTTCTACTAGGCTCTACACATTGTAAGGCTCAAAGTGGTCATTTTCTAAAGTGGCAAAACTATTTGCAAAAGGGTTTTATCTAAAAACCATTTTTAAATCAAATCATCATTTCATGTGATTGAAATTGTTTTTAGCAAAGCAACAATTTTATATTGTTCACCAAATAAGTTGTTAGTTCACAAAACTTGGTGTTTAGGGTCAGTAGATTTGAATCAAAACATTTTCCAAAGGTTTTTGTTCAAAAAATCATTTCCATAACAAAATCAATATTTTTATTTGACTAGAAATGAGCTAATTCAATTATTCAATCCTTAACTTCAAAAAATACATTTATAAATCCATGGGTTGGTTCCTAGGGTCAGTAGGTTCACAAAAAACCAATTTGCAAAGATTTCATCCTCAAAAATCATTTTGGAATAATTTTTATAACCTAAACAAGCATACACAAGTTTCTGCAAAAACAAACATTTTAACAGAAGTTTTTTAGTAAACAAATTGCATGGTTGGCTTGGGCTTGTTCCACTGATTCCATTGATATAAAATTTGCAAATTTTGGACGTGTGGATCAAAAGTTATGGAATTTACAAAATCACATTCTAATCAGATTCAAAATTCTGTTTAAACCAAACTAGTGCCACACGGCGCGTTTCTATTCGTCGCTACCGCTTCGGCCGGATCAGCAACGCGAGGCGTTGGATCAAGTTAAATCGCACGGCACTGGTTGCGTACCCCTTCAGCGTTAAGTGATCTAATTGCAGTCGCAGGATCTTAATCGCACGACGCACATCGCGCTAGCCATAGACGGGCGGCGCTGGTGGCGGCAGGCGGCGGCGGCGGCGTGTCTGGCTACGGCGGAGCTGGTGCTAGAGGAAACGAGGAAGAGGTTGGCGAGGCTTACCAGGGTCGCAGGGTTGCGGTGAAGCTCAAGGCGTGGTCGGTTCGTCGAGGGGCGCACTGGAGTGGAGGGAATTGCTCGCCGGAGACGATGACGGCGTCAGGCGGTTCTGGAGGTCGTCGGGAGCGAAGTTGTAGATCACCCCAAGGAATAATAAGGGCATGGTTAGACGCGGTTTGATCTGCTGATGAAGTGAGCATCAATAGGAGGTGCCGGGGCGGTCGAAACTTACCAGGGGAGGTCGCCGGAGAAAGAAGCAGACGCGGTGGCGCTCAAAGGTTGTCGAAGCCGAGGCTCTGGGGAGAGCGCGGGCGAACGGGAAGCACTGGGAGAAGCGCCCGAGGCTGGGGATCACGGCTGTGTGCTCAGGGAGGCAAGGGGCAGTGTCTACTGGCCGGAATCGATGGAGAACCTCGCCGGAGGCAGTGGCGGTCTGAGAGGAAATTAGGGCAGCCTGATGGCTCCGGTGGTGCGGCGTCTGGGGGAAAAGAGAGGGAAGACGCAGGTGGTTATATGGGCGTGATCGCGGGATGGAGTAACGCGGCCATTAACGCGTATTCATCACCGGCGTTTCTTCTCTGCAACGACAGGGAGGAATTGCCGCGGTTGAAGACGACGACACGCTGTCGTGGGACCTGCCTGTCAGCGAGAAAGGGAGAGAGGGAGAGGGTCCACTCGTCGGTGTCTGCGCGGGTGCGAGAAAAAGTGAAAAACGATTCGCGCGTGGGGGTAGTAGCTGGGATGGAACTGGGCTTGCTGGGCCAGACGAGTTGGGCTGAATCCTTTAGCATTTTTTTTGTACTGAAACTTTTTCCTATTTTCCATTTGATTTTCTGTTTTGAATTTCAATCAAACAATTCAAAAATTCAAAACAATCAAAATTCCAACACACTTTGCAATTGAGTTTGGTTCTGTTTAACAACACAAAACCAAGTCCCAGAAATAAAATAATATTTATTTTAGGGTCCATTAATAATTAAATGACTAGACCTTAATCCTTTAATTCAAATGGGATTTGTTTTAATAAAATCTTTATTTTTGAAAATCTAAATATTAAACCAAAAACACTTCAGTAGGTTTTATTTGAGAATATAAAATACTTGGAAAACTTGTTTAAAATAAATTAATAAGTTTTAGTGTTTTATTAAAATGGAAAAGTCTTTACTTTAAAAAATTTGGGTATTAATAAATCCCCATTATTTTATTTAAATACACCTTTTACTATTTTTATCAAATAGAAATATTTTATTTCAAAGGCTTGGCCAAGTTTTAATTTGGCTTATAAAATAATCCTTATTTATAATTCTATCCTTTGCTTTTGAAAACCAAATCTTTTTATTTAAAAGATCCAAAGTAGTAATTCCAAATATTTTTAACTTTATTGTTTATTTATCTTTTTAAATCCCTTTAGGATTTTATTTGATCAAATAGATTTGAAGGTTTCCAATTGGAATCAAAAAGTTTCTTCTCACCCTGAAAATCAACAAAGTTTTATTTTATTCATTTATTTTTCACATCACAAGATTTCGAAAATCTTGGGATATGATAGGCTACCACCCTTAAAATAAATCTCGTCCCGAGATTTGGGGAGGCTAGGGTTACAAGTAGGCTCAAAGCATCTAGGGTACTACCACCCTTAAAATTTTTCCAACTAAATTACATCTTGGCCTGCTTGGGATCTTGGGGAAACTTCTCTGGGCAAACATCTGCATGGTCTCCTTTGTTTCCACATTTGGAACATGTGATAAGGCTGAGATCCTTCATAGGCTTGTTTATCTTGTGCTTCATCTTTTCTGGACAGTTGCTTGCATAATGTCCTTGATTACCAAAGTTGTAACATGTGATAAGTTTGAGTTCCTCACGTGTCTCTTGTGGACAGGTTGCTGCATAATGGCCTAGCTCTTTGCAGTTGTTGCACCATACTTGGCCAATCTCTTTATATTTCTGTTTCTCTGGACATTCACTGGAATAGTGTCCCATTTCTTTACAATGATGACATTGCACATGGCTTTTGTCCTTCTTTTTCTTGGGTTTCTCCAAAGCTAGGAGTGCATCTAGTTCATGTTGTTCATATGTTATCTCATAGGTAGGAATGTCTACTGGTTTCCTTGACCTTCTATTGCTCCTTGGATAATTCATATGCCTCTTCTTTGGTCCTTTAAATTGGGTTGTATTGCATGGAGGTATAAGTGGAGCTTTTCCTTTGTCCTCATTCTTCTTGGTAGATTTGGATCCCTCTTGATAGTTTGCAATCATTTGTTGCACTCCACCTTGTTTCCTTTGTTCAACTATGGAATAGATGGGGCATTGGATAGGGACATGGTTATTTCCTTCACATAAGTAACAAGTAGCTGGAGAGGTGGGACATTGGCCGACTGGATGTTTCTCTTCGCAGTTGGGGCATTGATCTCCATGCTCCCTGGAAGTGTGATCCTTGTCTCCACAAATATTGCAAGCTTTGGTTCCTTCTAGAATAACATCTTTGTCATCCTTGTTGTCACCAACTACTTTGGAAGAGTTGCCTTCCATGTTGATCATTTGATCTGTCACCTTATGCAACATTTGGGCTTGGTTTTCCAAAAATCCTTGCAGGGTTGGATCTTCCCCACTGGTGTTGGCTATGAATTGAGCTGTCATTTGGTTCAACTGATTTTGGGTTGCTATGAGTTCTCTCATGTTGTCCTCTTGGTTGGTGTTGTTGTCATCAACCTTGATGTTGGAGTCTCTTGGAGTAGTCATCTGTTTGGGTTTGAATGGAGATTAGAATAGGCAAAATATTTCTAAGGGAATAATTCTAATCACACACTTCCACAATTCACACAAACAATGTGCAGGCAATCACAATCAAACATTTCACTAAAACCACAAGTTTCAAGCATATACTTAGGCAACCAAAAATATTTTTGTTACACCACATAAGTTGGTGGGTTTGATTTAAACTAAATATGGTGGTCCATCTACATGGTTCACTTGGGATCTTTCCATCTTTCTTGGTTGATTCTTCTTGTATGAGATCATGGTTTCCTTGAGAAAAACTTTTGGTCACAAAACTTCAAAGGTGATGATGGCTCCTCCTAATTTGTGTTTCTTTACTCTCCAACTCCTTGAACAAGATTTCTTGTCTCACTTGTCCTTAGTGATATCCAAGGTTGAAGTCCTTGGTGAAAAATGCTGAAGATGTTGAAGTCATTAGTGTTGAAGATGTTGAAGTTATTAGAGTTGAAGATGTTGAAGTCATTAGAGTTGAAGATGTTGAAGTCATTAGAGTTGATTAAGTCCTTAGAGTTGATGAAGTCCTTTGCACATGGTGAAGTCTTTGGCCATGGGTAGGTTTTTCCATCAAGTTTGAAATAGAAGAGATGTAGAATCAAAACCAAAATGGTTGAGGAAAGAGTTTACAAGATGGTTTATAAATAAGTTTTGGAACAAATATAACTCCTATTTTCTTAAGGGGTTTTGTCCAATCCTAGGGTTACAAATCCTACAGGCAACACAGTGCTCTGATACCATCTGTAAGAGGTCCCAACCTTTAATAAGGTAGAGATCCCTGTGTTTACAATGCTAGTCCCTGGATCAATAGCTAGCATCCACAGTTAAGATGTAATATCAAGAAACAAATGTCATAATACAACTTTATAACCAGGAATAACATAATTTTATTACATCTTACATAGCTCATTTGGCTATTACATTACATTGCAGCAGAATATCTATAAGCATGGGGTCCTTCATCTTCAAAGTGCCACAAGCAAACATGTTGGTTGTAGACTTGTAATCCTAATCAATCAACTTCACTAATATCAATCAAGCCTGCAACATTACAAGTTACAGCCACAAGGGTCAATACATTTGAATTGTATTGGCAAGTTTCACTACTAAGTGGAAATATGTGGATCCTATCATTACATGCATATTTGCCTAAGTAGGGTTTTAGGCTCATTTGCAGAAAGCAATAATTTATCCTATCTTTTCAAAACAGTTTTGATCTTTTGTCAAAATCTTTCTAAGCTCCTTGGTACACCCCAAGTGCTTAGGTCTTTGTCAAAATCTCTTGAGCTCCTTGGTACACCCCAAGTGCTTCAAGTCTCTGTCAAAATCTCTTGAGCTCCTTGGTACACCCCAAGTGCTTCAAGTCATTGTTGTCACTTTAAGGTTTTTCTTTTAGAAATTGGAATGTCGAGTTTTTCCATATCTTCAGGACTTAGTTGCTCAGTATTGTCCATAACCGGGGACACGGCTAAGTACTTAGAATTTTATCTTCTGCAGAAGTTGTACACTTTACCCACATGACACACTCTCATCTTTTTGCCACCAGTGACCGCTGGATAAGTACTCACCAAGATGGAGTACCGGCAGATTGAGAATGTGACGAAGTCTTTCCATAGGGTCCTCCCAATCTAGCTTGTCTACCAGGCACCAATGTAGGGTTCCAAGTTCCCTCATTTAGTTAACCTGAAGAGGCCAATGAATGGGTCTTCCCAATGTAGTTGACTAAGCCAGTGCCCATTTAGCATGTGGCTGTACACGGAAGCCACTGTACGAGAAACATGTTCAATCTCTAAGTCTCTGGGTGGTTTTCATCTGGTGCACAACAAAAAGAGATTGCCATATAAACATGGTTCCTCTTGTTGCCACCTTGTCCAAAACTTGAGTATCCTTGTCCACCCAGGTGGTTCATTGAGTACTTGTTTTATTATATAAAACACAAGTCTTTTCAATACTTCAAAATCTCAACATGTATCCTTTCTCAAAATATATAAAGCAGGGCTAAGCATATTACAACTACATTGTTTTCACTAAGGAATGTATAAGGGTATCCTATTAGGATTTAGCATAGCAAAATATAGTAGTCCTTCTCATGCATGTTTCAAAATCCACTAATATAGTAAGGTTGACTTCAATTGAGACAGAAATGTCACTGGTTTATACTTAGCGTGACAATTAACACAACTTTATTATTACCTAATAGATTAGATAAGGGAAGAAGGCAGGCCCCGCCCCCTTTCCTGTCCGTCCCGACCGGCAGCAGTTGGGTCTCCCCATCTCTCCTCAACTTCCCCGGTCCTCGGCCCGAGCTGTATGAGGCAGAAACTCGTCCCACGTACGGTTCGGAGGCCGAGCCCCACCCCAGCAATAATGGTGCGGCTTAGGTCAACTAATACGAATAAGATACAGTTCACTCAACGATTGCCTTTGGGTAGTGTAATTGAAAATAGTAGGACTTGGATGATAGTGTAACTTGCCTTTTTGGTAGGGAATGTTGGTTCACTTCTTGATCTTGCTAATCTCACACTCTTGTAACTTCACTACAAGTCAATCAAGCAAACACAAATTCAACTAGCATTCCAACCATAATCAAACAAATTAATCACACATAACATAATAGAAACCAAGTCATGCATGCAAGCATGCAAAAGGTAGTTTTATTTGCAAAGGTGGTTTCTACTAGGCTCTACACATTGTAAGGCTCAAAGTGGTCATTTTCTAAAGTGGCAAAACTATTTGCAAAAGGGTTTTATCTAAAAACCATTTTTAAATCAAATCATCATTTCATGTGATTGAAATTGTTTTTAGCAAAGCAAAAATTTTATATTGTTCACCAAATAAGTTGTTAGTTCACAAAACTTGGTGTTTAGGGTCAGTAGATTTGAATCAAAACATTTTCCAAAGGTTTTTGTTCAAAAAATCATTTCCATAACAAAATCAATATTTTTATTTGACTAGAAATGAGCTAATTCAATTATTCAATCCTTAACTTCACAAAACACATTTATAAATCCATGGGTTGGTTCCTAGGGTCAGTAGGTTCACAACAAACCAATTTGCAAAGATTACATCCTCAAAAATCATTTTGGAATAATTTTTATAACCTAAACAAGCATACACAAGTTTCTGCAAAAACAAACATTTTAACAGAAGTTTTTTAGTAAACAAATTGCATGGTTGGCTTGGGCTTGTTCCACTGATTCCATTGATATAAAATTTGCAAATTTTGGACGTGTGGATCAAAAGTTATGGAATTTACAAAATCACATTCTAATCAGATTCAAAATTCTGTTTAAACCAAACTAGTGCCACACGGCGCGTTTCTATTCGTCGGTACCGCTTCGGCCGGATCAGCAACGTGAGGCGTTGGATCAAGTTAAATCGCACGGCACTGGTTGCGTACCCCTTCAGCGTTAAGTGATCTAATTGCAGTCGCAGGATCTTAATCGCACGACGCACATCGCGCTAGCCATAGACGGGCGGCGCTGGTGGCGGCAGGCGGCGGCGGCGTGTCTGGCTATGGCGGAGCTGGTGCTAGAGGAAACTAGGAAGAGGTTGGTGAGGCTTACCAGGGTCGCAGGGTTGCGGTGAAGCTCAAGGCGTGGTCGGTTCGTCGAGGGGCGCACTGGAGTGGAGGGAATTGCTCGCCGGAGACGATGGCGGCGTCAGGCGGTTCTGGAGGTCGTCGGGAGCAAAGTTGTAGATCACCCGAAGGAAGAATAAGGGCATGGTTAGACGCGATTTGATTTGCTGATGAAGTGAGCATCAATAGGAGGTGCCGGGGCGGTCGAAACTTACCAGGGGAGGTCGCCGGAGAAAGAAGCAGACGCGGTGGCGCTCAGAGGTTGTCGAAGCCGAGGCTCTGGGGAGAGCGTGCACGAACTAGAAGCACTGGGAGAAGCGCCAGAGGCTAGGGATCACGGCTGTGTGCTCGGGGAGGCAAGGGGCGGTGTCTACTGGCCGGAATCGATGGAGAACCTCGCCGGAGGCAGTGGCGGTCTGAGAGGAAATTAGGGCAGCCTGATGGCTCCGGTGGTGCGGCGTCTGGGGTTAAAGAGAGAGAAGACGCATGCTGTTATATGGGCGTGGTCGCGGGGTGGAGTAACGCGGCCATTAACACGTATTCATCGCCGGCGTTTCTTGTCTGCAACGGCAGGGAGGAATTGCCGCGGTTGAAGACGACGACACGCTGTCGTGGGACCTGCCTGTCAGCGAGAAAGGGAGAGAGAGGGAGAGGGTCCACTCGTCGGTGTCTGCGCGGGTGCGAGAAAAAGTGAAAAACGATTCACGCGTGGGGGAAGTAGCTGGGCTGGAACTGGGCTTGCTGGGCCAGACGAGTTGGGCTGAATCCTTCAGCATTTTTTTTGTACTGAAACTTTTTCCTATTTTCCATTTGATTTTCTGTTTTGAATTTCAATCAAACAATTCAAACATTCAAAACAATCAAACTTCCACCACACTTTGCAATTGAGTTTGGTTCTGTTTAACAACACAAAACCAAGTCCCAAAAATAAAATAATATTTTTATTTTAGGGTCCATTAATAATTAAATGACTAGAGCTTAATCCTTTAATTCAAATGGGATTTGTTTTAATAAAATCTTTATTTTTGAAAATCTAAATATAAAACCAAAAACACTTCAGTAGGTTTTATTTGAGAATATAAAATACTTGGAAAACTTGTTTAAAATAAATTAATAAGTTTTAGTGTTTTATTAAAATGGAAAAGCCTTTACTTTAACAAAATTGGGTATTAATAAATCCCCATTATTTTATTTAAATACACCTTTTACTATTTTTATCAAATAGAAATATTTTATTTCAAAGGCTTGGCCAAGTTTTAATTTGGCTTATAAAATAATCCTTATTTATAATTCTATCCTTTGCTTTTGAAAACCAAATCTTTTTATTTAAAAGATCCAAAGTAGTAATTCAAAATATTTTTAACTTTATTGTTTATTTATCTTTTTAAATCCCTTTAGGATTTTATTTGATCAAATAGATTTGATGGTTTCCAATTGGAATCAAAAAGTTTCTTCTCACCCTGAAAATCAACAAAGTTTTATTTTATTCATTTATTTTTCACATCACAAGATTTGGAAAATCTTGGGATGTGACACTAATCTTCTTTCTCATCTCTAATTGTAGATGAACTCCATCAATGAAGCCGTGAGGAAAGGACCACTCATGACAATGACTTTGGAGTGTGAGACAGAATTCCCCAAGGCTCTCAAGGACCTCATGGTTGCAAAGGAAATACATGGTGCAGCTGTGTACAAAGGCTTTCCTGTGATGGATGAAGGAGTTGAGTACTGGTGGGTGCAACTTCACTTGTATAAAAACAAGGAAGACAACCACAAGTACTCAGGATTCTGCATGTTCACCAATTCAGTGATGCACCCTACATTCTTTGACTCAACAAGGGATGCAGCTTGGAAGACCATCAAAGAACTTGGTGATAGAGTCAAGTGCAGAATGTTCAACATCCAAAATAGCCTAAAAGAAGAGAAGAAACATACCCAAGAGTTGGAGGCTACCAACCAAACCTTAAGAGGAGATATTATAGACTTAGTAATGGAGTCATGTGCTCAAAATATTGTGTTAGCCAACATATCTAGTGAGTTGGGATTGTAACGTACTTCGTTAGTTGGACCACCACTTATCACCTTATTTTCCAAAAGTTGTTTAAAATAAGTTGAACCTTGGTTGTTGTAATGGATTCATGTATGCCATGACTTGTGTGTTTTGATTTCCAAAGATATGCATGTGATGCTTTGCCTTGTATTTATCTTAAATTGTGTTGTTTATAACTTCTGCTATCTTATAAATAGATGCCTAATGTTACCATCAGCACTGTTGAGGAGTTCTAGGGGACTTTCTTTGGTCCTTGTATTATTGAGCTCACTAGTTTGCTCAATCTCCCTCTTCCTACCATCATGGTGCTTCCCCTCACCAAGTTTGAGAGGAAAGACCTTTGGGGTTTCAAGGTCAATCAGCCTGGACGCCAGACTGAGCCTACCACGGAGGCTATCATCTTCAAGCTCATGCACGATGACAAGGAGAGAGGCCTAGAGGTAGTCATGTAGGACTTGATTGGACGACTGTTAGGGAGACACTCTCGACAGGTTAGAGGTACTCACTTCCACGTCTTCGGTAGACGTGATGAGGATGGAGAGGCCATCGACTTCGAGGACACTTCGAGGGAGACAACAGAGCCAATTCGCCTATACCTCCAGGACTTAGAGGTTCTTCTTAGGCACGTGGACACTGATAGGACCAACGTCATGCTTAGCAATGACGAACTCCAGGTGCAGCTTCGTGAGAAGGACAAGCTCTTCGCAGAGCAAGATGAGATAGTCAAGGAGATGGAGGCAAAGTTCGAGAGCCAGGACAGAAAGTTCAAGAGTCAAGAGAAGCGAGTCCAAGATAGGAACAAGAGGATTCGGGACATGACTGAAGAACTGCAGGACAAGGACTTCGAGCTCGAGCATCAGCAGACTGTGATTGAGAGGCTTCATTCTCAGAAGAGGGCTCTCAAAGCCAAAGTAGAGACCTTGACCACCAATGTCGAGGAATACAAGACCGCTATGGAGAATGCAGGTCTTACCTTTGTTGAGGAGGAGGTTGATGCCGAGGAGTAGTGATGACTACTCATTTATCATTTATCTATCATACTTTATTTGAGTCACAATGACCATCCAACATGTGGATGGCTTGTTATTGGTGTGTTTACTTTGCGAACTTGTCGTTTTTGTTGTTGAACTATTTTTATTTTGATGCATGCTTGGTGATTGTTTTATGTGATGTATTGGGCATGAAAGCATCTATGGGTATCTCATTCTTATCTCTATTAAACAAACCACAGATGCCTCCCCGTCGTGCCAATCCCAACCCCAATAACAACAACATCACTCCTGAGATGCAGCAAATGATGACAGCTCAGACTCAGCTGATGCAAATGATGACTACGTTCATCCAGAACCAGAACAACAACAACAATAACAACCATAATAACAACAACAACCCACCGGGTTTCGACATGCTTACCAGGTTCTTGAGATTGAGGCCAGCAAAATTCTCAGGAACAACTAATCCCATGGTAGCCAATGATTGGCTACGCTCTGTGAACAAGGACTTGGTAACAGTTGGCTGTACTGATGAAGAGAAAGTCAGATTTGCAGCTCACTTGTTGGAAGGACCAGCAGCCACTTGGTGGGATAACTTCCAAATCACCACTCCCATTGCAGATGTGACATGGGCTATCTTTGAAGATGGATTTCGTACTGCTCACATCTCATCTGGAGTGATGAGTTTGAAGAAGAAAGAGTTCCATAATCTGAAGCAGCGCCACCGCAGCGTGGCTGAGTATATTGAGGAGTTCAACAATCTGGCGCGTTATGCATCGGATGAAGTTGACACTGATGCTAAGAGGAAGGAAAAATTCCTTGAAGGGTTGAATGATGAACTAAACCTGCAGCTATCAGTGGCCTATGTTCCCACATACCAGTCTCTTTGTGATAAGGCCGCTATTTTGGAGAACAAAATGAAGCAAGTTGAGAGTAGGAAGAGAAAGCACTCGGACAAGCACAACTCGGGATCGTCTCACAAGCGTTCCCATTATGATGATAGTGGAAGCTCAGGATCCCACAAGCATGGGAAATTCAACAGGCACCACAACCACAACCGTCATCATGACAACAAGCATCACCGTAGTCATGACAATGACAAGTACAAGAACCACAAGGGTGGATATAAGAGCCACCACAATGGTAGTGGAAGTGGCAGTGGAAACCAGCCTGTAAGGAAGGACATTAGTCAGGTTGAGTGTTTCAAGTGCAAGAAGATGGGGCATTATGCTAATGAATGCCCAGAAAAGAAAGTTTAAGGACCCAACAAGCCCAACCCTTTTCAAAAGGGACAAGTGAACCACATCAATGTGGAGGAAATCTATGAGGAGCCTGATGCTGTTGCTGGTAAGTTCAAACTCAATTCCGTTCCAGCATTTGTTCTCTTTGATACTGGTGCATCTCATTCATTCATATCAAGAGAATTTGTTGAAAGAAATGAACTACCGGTAGAAACTATTGGGTGTCCTATAAAAGTAAGTTCTCCTGGAGGAGAAATGATAGTGAATTCAGGGTGTCATGATCTAGTCATAGAGTTTGGGAAGTATAAGTTTCCCGTTAACTTGATAATTCTAAACACCCAAGGATTGGATGTCATTTTGGGAATGGATTGGATGACTAAGCACAAGGGAGTGATAGATTGTGCCAACCATATTGTCTCACTCACAACTCCAGAAAATAAAAGGATCAGATTCAAGACCAACTTTGAAGCAAAAAAGAGTATGCTAAATTCTCTTAAGGGCGTTAGCATAGATAGTGTGCCAATTGTGAGTGAATATCCGGATGTGTTTCCGGAAGAATTACCGGGAATGCCACCAGATAGAGATGTGGAGTTCCTTATTGATTTGCTACCAGGATCTGGACCAATAGCAAAGTGACCGTACAAGATGTCAGTTGATGAACTGAAAGAACTCAAGAAACAACTTGGAGAACAGTTGCAGAAAGGATTTATTCAACCAAGTTCTTCATCTTGGGGAGCCCCAGTTTTTTTTGTGGAAAAGAAAGATAGAAGTCAAAGGTTATGCATAGATCACCGTTCACTCAATGAGGTGACTATCAAGAACAAATACCCTTTGCCTAGAATCAATGACCTGTTTGATCAGTTAGAAGGAGCTTGTGTGTTCTCAAAGATTGATCTCCGATCAGGTAATTTCCAACTCAAGATAAGGGAACAAGACATACCTAAGATGGCTTTCACCACAAGGTATGGATTGTATGAGTATACCGTGATGCCATTTGGTTTGACCAATGCACCATCATACTTCATGAATATGATGAACAAGGTGTTCATGGAATTTCTTGATAAGTTTGTTGTCGTTTTCATCGATGACATTTTGATATACTCCAAGAGCAAAGAATAACATGAAGGACATTTGCGTTTGATACTTGAGAAGCTTAGAGAGCATAAACTGTATGCCAAATTCAGCAAGTGTGAATTTTGGCTAAATGAAGTTGGATTTCTTGGACACGTTGTGTCAGGAGATGGTGTAGCAGTTGATCCTGCTAAAGTTTTAGCTGTAACTAAACGGGAATCTCCCAAGTCAGTGAAATAAGTTCGTAGTTTCCTTGGCTTAGCAGGTTACTACAGAAGGTTCATTGAGAATTTCTCCAAGGTAGCTAAGCCTATGACAGAATTGCTAAAGAAAGACAAGAAATTTGCTTGGTCTGAGGGTTGTAAACTCAGCTTTCAAGAATTGAAGAAGAGACTTGTGACAGCACTAGTCTTGTGTTTGCCAGATTTGGAAAAAGATTTCCAAGTATATTGTGATGCATCTCATCATGGTTTGGGTGCAGTACTTATGCAAGACGGGAAAGTTGTGGCTTATGCCTCGAGACAACTCAAAACTCATGAAGTGAACTACCCTACTCATGATCTAGAGTTAGCCTCTGTTGTCCATGCACTCAAAACATGGAGACACTATCTTTTGGGAAAGCGTGGTGAAGTGTTCACAGATCACAAGAGTTTGAAGTATATCTTCACCCAGAAATAAATAAATATGAGACAAAGAAGATGGCTAGAACTCATCAAAGACTATGACTTGAGTTTGCAATACCATCCCGGTAAAGCAAATGTTGTAGCGGATGCTCTAAGCCGTAAAGTTTTTGTGAATGGCCTTACCAAAGGAGAATTGCCAGATGATCTGTGTGCCCAATTTAGAGATCTCAGATTGGAGATTGTGCCTGAAGGACATCTCATGTCTTTGGATGTTTAACCCACCTTGTTGGACAAGATCAAAGAAGACCAGAAGACTGATAAGGAAATTGAAGAGATCAAGGAAAAGATTGGCAAGCGAAAAGCCAAAGGATTCCATGAAGACGAACAAGGTACTTTATGGCATGGAAAACGTATCTGTGTTCCACAAGATCTTGAGCTTCGGAAACTAATTTTGCAAGAAGCACACAACTCACCGTATTCCATTCACCCGGGTAACACCAAGATGTACATGGATATGAAAGAAAGATTTTGGTGGAATAATCTCAAGAAAGACATCGCTGAACATATTGCTTTGTGTGATGTATGTAGCAGAGTGAAGGCAGAACACCAAAAACCAGCAGGTTTGCTTCAACCACTACCTATTCCTGATTGGAAGTGGGACAAGATTGGTATGGATTTCATTACCGGATTGCCAAGGACCCGGTCAGGATATGATTCTATTTGGGTAGTAGTGGATCGCCTAACTAAAGTGGCTCATTTCATACCCGTGAAGACAACCTACACTAGTGCTAAGTTGGCCAAGATCTATATGAGTAGAATTGTGTGTCTGCATGGAGTGCCCAAGAGTATTGTGTCTGATAGAGGAACTAAATTCACTTCCCATTTTTCGAGACAGCTACATGAGTCATTGGGAATGAGGTTGGAATTCAGCACTTCTTTTCATCCTCAAACTGATGGACAGATAGAAAGGACTAATCAGATTCTTGAAGACATGTTGAGGGCATGTGCCTTAGACTATGGAGCCAGTTGGGATGAAAGTCTGCCTTACGCAAAATTTTCTTATAACAACAGCTATCAAGCCAGCATTGAGATGGCACCATTTGAGTTTCTCTACGGGAGAAAATGTACCACCCCATTGTTATGGAATGGTGTGGGGGAAAGAAGTTTGTTTGGACCAGAACTAATCAAAGAAGACGAAGAGAAGGTCAAGTTGGTTAAGGACAGATTAAAGATAGCACAGTACCGACCGAAGAGCTACACAGATCCTAAGCGTAGAGAAGTCACCTATGAAGTTGGTGATAGGGTTTATCTTAGAGTAGCACCACTTCTTGGAGTGAAGAGGTTTGGAGTCAAAGGGAAGTTGGCCCCAAGATATGTTGGACCATTCAAGATTTTTAGTCGTAAAGGAGAAGTTGCTTATGAAATTGAATTGCCAGAGTCTTTGTCAGCCGTTCATAATGTGTTTCATGTGAGTCAGCTTAAGAAATGTCATCCAGAAATGGAGGAAACTTCTTTGAAGGATACTGTACCTTTGGAAGAGGTTCAGTTGGAAAGTGATCTCACTTATGAAGAGAAACCTATCAAGATTCTTGAGACTACAGAAAGAGTTACACGGACTAAGACTATCAAGTTCTGCAAAGTTCAATGGAACCATCATTCAGAAGAAGAAGCAACATGGGAAAGAGAAGATGATCTTCGGAAAGACCACCCTCACCTATTTGCTAGCCAATCCGAATCTCGAGGGCGAGATTCACCTTAAGGGGGTTAGATTTGTAACATCCCTAAAATCATGATTCAAAACTCATGCATATCATCCATGCATCCATGATCATATAAATTTCATTTTAAACAAATCATTTCAAAACAGAGCATATATTTCTCATTATTTTATGTATGAATACTCTAGCCTTAGTGCTATTTTCCAAATGAGAAGAGTACTTGTTTTGTTCAGTAAGGTTTGAATTCAAGCTTAGGAACTTTCCAAAGCTTGAGCAAAGATTTCAAAACAAAATGTGTAAATAAAACCAATATTATGCCTATAGTATATATCACATAAAGGCTTGGTTTTATTTTTATTTTCAATTGATTAAAGTGTTTTGAGTAAACAGTAGTGTTTAACACACATTTTAGTGCAAGGTTTGCAGTATAAAAACCTAGAGGAGATTTGAATTCAAACTCATTTGTTTTAGAGTTGAAAATCATTTCAGAAAAATCAAACAGAAAAAGAAAAAAAATTAAAGAGGAAAAAAATAATCCAAACAACCTATCTGGCACAACTAGCCCAACCAGCCCAGCAACCCCCCCCCCCCCGCGCGAAACGTTTTCTTCACTCACACCCGCACCCGCTAGGTCGCTGACAGACAGGACCCACTCCCTCTCTGTTTCTCTCGCTGACAGCCGCGGCCCACACGACGTCATCGTCTCCACCCCGGCGATGTGTTCTTCCCCAATTCACGCCGTGCGTTTCCTGGTTTGATTCGCGTCGTCAATTCGCGTTGATTGCTGGAGTAAATCACGCCCCGATCTCGCCTACTTAAACCCCCTCTTCCCCCTCTCCATTTCCCCCAGACTCCGAGCACAGAGCGCCCCCAGGCTGCCGTAATTATCCTCGCGCCGCCGCAGACAAAGCTCACTCCGGCGACCAATCCCGGTGAGCCCCGTGCGCCCCTTCTTCTCTAGTTCTTGCAGACAGCTTTGCCACTTCCTTGCGCACCTTCTGACACCATTGGTTCATCCTATACCGCCCCAGGTCGTCGTCTTCGTCAAGCACAGCAAGATCCCGCCGACGTCCTCAACTCCGGCGATTAAATTCGGTGAGCCCCTTGTTCCCCTTCGCCACTGATTCACACGAACATGTTCGCCGTAGTCTTGCACATCTCCTGATGCCTTTTGTTCATGCTAGGGTGACCAGGAGCGTCGCCAACGTCGTCGTCCACCCGAGCCCGACGTTGACAGCAACTCCGACGAGCCCGTGTAGCCGTGTCCGTGCGCCCCTTGCCAAGCCGTCGCCAGGTTGAGCATCGGTGCATCGCTACGAACCTGGTAAGTGCCTCCGACGACCCCAGAACCCCCTGTAGCGACGCGCCGCCATAGACAGAGCTCGCCGCCGCCAGTTGCCACCGCCAGCGCCGTCCATCTGTGGTCGCTTGGTCGATGACCGTTGGATCTAGATCCAGCGCGTGTAAATAGATCACTTAACGAAACGGTATGAGTAGATCTGGGCCGTGCAGATTAAGTAGATCTAACGGCCTATGTGCGCGATCCTGAGCGAACCGGTACGTGCCAATCAGAGCGTGACGCGTGGCTAGAGATTAGATTTAAAAACAGGATTTGAATCTATTAGTTGTTTGAAATTGTTTTAGCTATAACTTTTGTTTCCCACGTTCAAATTTGACAAATTTTATATCAATGGAATCAGGAGAACAAGCCCTTTCCAAATATGCAATGTGTTTAATGTTTTGTTTCTGTTAAAATGGTTTTATTTACAGAAACATGTGTAGGCCTATTTTGTGTATATAAATTATTTGAGAAATGTTTTAAGGTTTAAATAAATGTTGTTTGCAAGTTTTGAACTTGTTTATGAACCAGTACTATACACTTGTCTTGTTGAGTTTAAAAAAAATCATCACATATCATGTTGCATGCATCCATATAATTTTGCTTGTATCTATTTGTATGTGATTTGTTGATATGATTCTATGTGTAGATTTTGGTGCCAATAGTGATTGTGATTGTGAGGAGTGTAGCTACTCTCCAAACTACCAAGGAAAGTGGTGCTTCATGATATTTTTATCCCTATGTTTTCTACTAAGCATTAGAAATATTTTGCTAGTCATGCATGTTATATTTTGCTTATATGCCATATTGGGAAATCCTAGTAGTGTAGAATTGCTAGGAAATTTCTAAGTTAAGATGCTTATCTATGCCATGCTTAGCCTAGCTAGTAGCAACCAAGGGTGGTGAAATATACATGCTATGATGAAAATATTTCTAAGTCTTTGGACTTGTGTTTTGCCTAATAAAACAACTAAGTGAATGAAACACCTGGGTGGAATGGAAGGAATGGTTTATGTTGAGTGGTTACACAAGGCCCATTTCTATGGTTTACCTTGTGTATCTCACTTGTGGAAATCCACTCAGGAACAAAGAGATTTTAGAGGCCAAGTGTTAAGAAGCTTCTAGTGCAGCCACTTGGCAATATGGGCTCTGCCTGGATCACATAGGTTGCTAGAACTTAGCCATTTGGACAGTTGGTGGTAGTGGGATGATAGGTTGGAACACGTCCATGTGGTCTAAGGGAAGGCTTCTGAAAGGTCCTGTCTTGGTGAAAATCAAGTCTGGTGGGGAAAGTGCACAACCTCTACAGATGGAAGAATCTAAGTACTTAGCCATGTCCCTGGAAAAGGACAACTTGAGCATCAAGACATGGAAGCTATCAAGAATCTCCTCATCCCAATTTCTAAGTAAAACTTGTGGGTGAACAAGGGTGAAGGACCCCAATGTCTATTGGTGGTTCCTTGGGGAAAAGTTTTGACAAAGAAAAACTTAGTGATTTCAACTAATAGGCAAAACCTATTTTGAGCAAATCAAGCCTAAGCTACACTTAGACAAATTGCATATAGTATCTAGTCCACCAAAATTATACTAAGGTATCACTTGCCAATACTATTCCAATGTATTGACCCACTGAGGCTGTAACTTGTGATGTTGCAGGTTACTCTGATGAGGATTAGGAGTCATGAGTCTACACTCAACATGTTTGCCTGAGGCACATGAAGATGAAGACTTTTATCTATTTACTTATTTAAACTATTGTACTAGGGCTGTGGCCTTGGAGTTGTAAAGACTATGTTTGTCTCTGGGATGCCTGTAATAATGACCTTTGTTTCTGTGTACTTCATCTTAAACTGTGGATGCTAGCATTGATCCAGGGACTAGCATTGCAATCACAGGGATCCTTTTCCTTTATAAAGGAGGGATCTTACAACAACACAAGTAAAGAGTACAACATAAAGTAGTGAAACAAAATCCAAAAACATACATTCAAATCAATTAACCACACAAGTCATGGCATACAATATTCAATCACAACATCAAGGTTCATACATAACTTAGACAAATTTTTGCCATACCACATAGGTTGATATGAAAATGACAAGTGTGGTGGTCCAACTATTGGATTACGTCACAACTCTCACTCACTAGTCAAGGTAGCTATTTGAGCATCCTTGGAGGCAATCTGTTTGTCTTGATCACAAGACTCCCATGCTAAGTCTATGATATCCTCCCTTAGACGTTTTATGGTGGTCTCTAAGTCTTGGGTATGCTTCTTCTCCTCTCTAAGGTAATTTTGAGTGTTGAGCATTCTACACTTGAGTCTTTCTCCAAGATCCTTAATGGCATTCCATGCTACATTCCTTGCAGAGTCAAAGAATGACATGTGCATTTTAGAGTTGGTGACCTTGCAGAATCCCGACTCTTTGTGGTTGTCCTCCTTGTTTTTATACAAGTGGAGTTGTACCCACCAATATTCTTCTCCTTCATCCATCACTAGAAATCCCTTGTACACGGCTTCACCATTTATCCCCAAGCTAATCATAAGGTTTTTGAGTGCCTTGGGAAACTCCCTCTCACATTCTAGGGTCATGGACATTAGTGGTCCCTTCCTGACGACTTCGTTGATAGCGGCCATGTACAAGTAGATATGATAAAGAAGATTAGGAGAAGTTTTACGAGATGAAAAGAGACAAGTTTGGAAATTTACAAAGGAGTTTGCATTTTTCTAGTGGTTTCCTTAGTCTAATCCATCTTAGGGTCATAATCCTACAGGCAACACAGTGCTCTGATACCATCTATAAGACCTCAACCTTTAAAGTAAAGGCTCCTGTGATTGCAGTGCTAGTCCCTAGATCAAATTGCTAGCACCCACAATTTAAGATGAAGTACACAAATACAAAGGTCATTATTACATCGTAATTCTAGGAGTACAAATAGGTCTTACAACTTATTAGCCCAAGGCTAACTCATAGAGTTCTCATTACAAAGTAAATATATAAAGTCTTCGTCTTCATGTGCCACAGGCAAACATGTTGAGTGTAGACTCATAACCCTACTCACCATCAGAGTAACCTGCAACATAATAAGTTACAACCACAAGGGGTCAATACATTTGGAATTGTATTGTCAAGTGATAACATAGTTATATAGTAGAGACTATCATCTACATGAATTTTGGCTAAGTGTGGTTTTTAGGCTGGCTTTGCACAAAGTAGTTGTTGTCCTACTAGTTGAAAAAACTAAGTATTTCTTCGCAAAAACTCTAAGGTACCACCAATAGACATTGGTGAACCACTGACCTTGTTCACCCACCATTTTTAACTTAGAGAAATTGGGATGATGAGATTCTTGATCATTTCAATGTCTTTGATGCTCAAAATGTCCGTTACCGGGGACACAGCTAAGTACTTAGGTTTTACCCTCTCGAGAGGTGGTGCACTTTCCCCACAAGACTCGACATGCACCAAGACGAGACTTTTCAGAAGCATTCCCTCAGACCACCATGGACGCGTTCCATCCTATCAACCCTACCACCAACTGTCAATCTGGCTGAGTTCTTGCAACCTAGTTGTTCAAGGCAGAGCCCATATTCCATGTGGTTGAACTAGAAGCTTCTCAACAATAAATATCTCAAATCCCTTTTGAAAGGATCATATGGGCACCTAGAGGGGGGGTGACTAGGTGCTACTTCAAATTTTCTTCCTTCTCAAATTAGGGTTTGACAAGAAAGGTAAATTCTCTAGATTATGCAACTAAGGTGAATTTACCTATATGTCAACCAAGCAACACCTAGCACAACACTAAACAAGAACAAGTAAGTAAAGTGCGGTAAAGGATAGAAGTAACCAAAGTGGTGGACGCGGAGACACAAGGATTTCTTTTCCATAGTTCCTTCTTTTGAGGGGAAGTATGTCTACGTTTGGAGAGGCGGTGGTTTCAAACCACCAACGCCACGAGAGGCCTCCCTTGTTCTCCGGAAAACCTCACCCCAATAGGATCGATTCACCTTCCACTATATCGGCAACCTTCTAGGTGGAAGCCGTCACCTTTACACAAGTTCAGGGCATACATCCACAACTTAATTGGAGGATCCCAAATACAAGCAAACTGTCAAAACAATCAAAGACAAGCTTGTAAGAACCAAATCAAAGCTAGGGTTTACAAAGAAACACTAGAGCATGGGGACCCTCAAGTGAATGAGGGGGAAATGAAGATCTCTCTTGGTGAAGTTGTAGATCAAGGCCTCATCCTTCGATTATCTAAAGATCAATGACTTTGGATGGTTGGATGAAGATATCTTGTTGATTTGTTGGCTCTAATGGAGTTTGGGTTCTTGAGCAGGTCGAGCAGCTGGAGGAAGGGGATAAGGGTCCCTATTTATAAGAAGCCTCTTCCACGAACCATTTTCTGACCGTTGGAGAAAATCCAGACCGGAGACTCCGGTCTGTGCACCGGAGACTCCGGTCTACACCGGAGATTCCGGTCCATCTCCGGTCTAGCCTCCGGACCACCCTTCTGATTGACCAGGCCCTATCATGAGCCAAGAGGGACGGAGACTCCGGTCCACCAGCACCGGAGACTCCGGTCTGATCCCACACCGGAGATTCCGGAGGAGACTCCGGACCTTGCTCCGCACCCCTATACAGAATGTCCCAGCCAGATTCCTGAAGCCACCACCGGGGACTCCTGCGGAGATTCCGGTCAACAGCGGAGACTCCGGTCCAGACAGACCGGAGACTCCGGTCTAGAATTTCCATAACAATGTCAAGCTCTGCAGAAATCTTTCCAAAGTGTGCGGGTACTTTTCACTTATCATAATAGCAACATGTGGACAGTGACAAACTGTAAAATGATCTACTTGTTATTAACAAACACCAAAAGTGATTATGACAATAAATGTCCTTTCAATCTCACCCTTTTTGGTGTTCGATGACAACAAGTGATTTTTGCATGGAATAATTTGTATGTAGCTCCCCCTGACTATGTGCAATAAGGTAAACTAGTAAATCATGCAAGATAGATAGTATCAACGATAACACACATAGTTCTCACATGAGTGACAATAGTAGGTACACAAGCACATATTCACACACATAAGCGGCAAATAACACACATGAAGTTCAAAGTTCAAATATGGCAAATGAAAGCAAATAAGAGCAAATCCAAAGCCCAGACCCATGCAAATCGATGACAATGTCTTCTCCCCCTTTGGCATGAAAATGCCAAAAAAGGGAAAAGACCTAAGCTAGCGCCCCAACAAATCAATAGTCATCGTCATCCTCGGCATCCTCATCCGCATCCTGATCCTCACCATCCTCATCAAAGTCATCATCATCATCAGGGACTGCAGGCCCTTTGCCGTGAGGGAGAGAAGAGGAGGTACCCTGGTACCCGTATCTAGAGGTGACATCGGAGAACGTCTTCCAGTCAACAAGGTTGTCCTGCTGGGCATTCCATGCCCCAAAAGAGAGAGTGTGATCTGACTCTATGGACTCCTGAGCACCATGCTCATCATTGTACTCGCCCTCTCCTTCCTCATCATCCTCTTTGCCCTGAGCCTTGATTTCCTTGAGGAGCTTCTCAATACGCCTGTTGCTTTGGTAGGAGGCATTCTGTTGCTTGTGGATGTCAACATTCATGCACCATAGGGCCCTCTCCCAGAAAGTGCCCTTCTTGACCCTCTCATGAACATAGTCCCGAGTCATGGAAGGCATAGGACACTAGTGGAAACGAGGGCTTTTGTTGATCCCGAAAATGGGCTTTAACACCGGTTCTTCTATGAACCGGTGTTAAAGGGGGGGCCGTACCAGCGTGGCCTCTGCGGCATTAAAGGAGCCCCCCTTTAACACCGGTTCGTGCCATGAACCGGTGTTAAAGGTCCCTGCACCAGTGGCCCGCGCACCCCCCCCCTTTAACACCGGTTCGTGGCACAAACCGGTGTTAAAGGGGGGGGGGCTATATAAGACACCACCCCAGCCCCCACACACACCCCACTCTTCCATTCTTTCACATTTTGGAGCCTAGCAAGAGGGTGTGAAGAGTGCTAGTTTGTGTTTTTTTCATATGCACTAGAGGTGTTCGGTGAAATGCCCGAGAGCTCAAAATAAGCTTTCTTGTTGCTCTTTCCGTCTCGGTCGAGGTCGGCAACTATAGTTTCATGTGTCATTGATGTACTATATATATAAATGGTCATCTCCCTATTATTTTTTGATATATACTACATATTAATGCAGATGAATCGGCAATGGATGTACGGTGACCGCCACACTTCCGAGTACATTACGGGCCTCCAAAATTTCATCGTTGTGGCTAATGCAAACCGTGGTCACAATGGTTTTATGTGCTGTCC
Source organism: Avena atlantica (assembly GCA_910589765.1). Taxonomy (NCBI): domain Eukaryota; kingdom Viridiplantae; phylum Streptophyta; class Magnoliopsida; order Poales; family Poaceae; genus Avena; species Avena atlantica. The sequence continues at coordinate 330,504,620 of OU342738.1, read as the reverse complement.
GTGTGTTCACTGTCAGAACAAGAAACACTACTCAAATACCAGAACCATTCATGCCCACCTGCTTCGATCTGGTTTCATGCCCAGCTATAATTGTTGGACCAAGCACGGAGAAAAAGGGGTTGTGATGGAAGACAACGAAGAAGAAGAGGATGATGAAAACTATCATAATATGTATCCTGAATATGATGATAATGCAACGGAGGTAGATAATGAAGATCAAGAGGGCGCAGATGGGCCCGCTGATGACGATCTTGGTCGGGCCATTACTGATGCAAAGGAAGAATGTGAAACTGAAAAGGAGAAGGAGAAGCTGGAGCAGATGTTAAAGGATCACAAAACATTGTTGTATCCAACTTGCGAAGATGGCCACAAAAAGCTAGGTGCCACACTGGATTTGCTGCAATGGAAGGCAGAGAATGGTGTGACTGACAGCGCATTTTCAAAGTTGTTGGTAAAAATGAAGAATCTTCTTCCAAGAAATAATGAGTTGCCTGACAGTACATACCAAGCAAAGAAGGTTGTCTGCCCTCTAGGATTAGACGTGCAGAAGATACATGCCTGCATTAATGACTGCATCCTCTACCGCGGTGAGAAGTACGAGAATTTGGATGCATGCCCAGTATGCACTGCACTGCGGTATAAGATCAGACGAGACGATCCTGGCGATGTTGAGGGCGAGGCCCCTAGGAAGAAGGTTCCCGCCAAGGTTATGTGGTATGCTCCTATAATACCACGGTTAAAACGTCTCTTCAGAAATAAAGAGCATGCCAAGTTGTTGCGATGGCACATGGAAGACCGTAAGAAAGACGCGATGTTGAGACACCCCGCTGATGGGTCACAGTGGAGAAAAGTCGAGCGAGAGTACCCGGACTTTGCACGTGACGCAAGGAACTTAAGGTTTGGTCTAAGTACAGACGGCATGAATACTTTTGGTGAGCAGAGCTGCAGTCACAGCACCTGGCCTGTGACCCTATGTATCTATAACCTTCCTCCTTGGTTGTGTATGAAGAGGAAGTTCATTATGATGCCAGTGCTCATCCAAGGCCCGAGGCAACCCGGCAACGACATTGATGTGTACCTAAGGCCATTAGTTGAAGAACTTTTACAGCTGTGGGCCAAACCAGGTGTACGTATGTGGGATGAGCACAAAGGGGAGCCATTTGACCTACGAGCATTGCTTTTCGTAACCATCAATGATTGGCCTGCTCTTAGTAACATTTCAGGGCAGACAAACAAGGGATACAATGCATGCACACACTGTTTAGATGATACTGAAAGTGTATATTTGGATAAATGTAAGAAGGTTGTGTACCTAGGGTATCGCCGATTTCTTCCGAACCTGCATCCAGTAAGAAAGAAAGGCAAGCATTTCAAACGTCTGGCAGAACCCCGGAGGAAGCCTGTCCTCCGTACCGGTGAGGAGGTATTTGGTATGGTCAAGGACCTAGAAGTAATCTTTGGAAAAGGTCCTGGCAGTCTATCTGTTCCGAATGACGATGCCGGACACGCGCCCATGTGGAAGAAGCAATCTATATTTTGGGACCTACCCTATTGGAAAGTCTTAGAGGTCCGCTCTTCAATCGACGTGATGCACGTGACGAAGAATGTTTGCGTGAACCTGCTAGGATTTCTAGGAGTGTATGGGAAGACAAAAGATACACCGGAAGCACGAAAGGACCAGCAACGTCTGAAGGCCCCTGAAGAGCCTATGCATCCTGAGAACGAGAAGGGTAAACGATGCCACTTAACTCCTGCCAGCTACGCTCTTACCAAAGCAGAGAAGGAAATCTTTTTTGAATGTCTGAGCAGTATCAAGGTCCCGTCTGGCTTCTCGTCGAATATAAAGGGAATAATAAATATGGCAGAGAAAAAATTCCAAAACCTGAAGTCTCATGACTGCCACGTGATTATGACACAATTGCTTCCGATTGCATTGAGGGGGCTTCTACCTGAAAATGTTCGAGTACCCATTGTGAAGCTATGTGCATTCCTCAATGCAATATCTCAGAAGGTAATCGATCCAGAAAGCCTACCAGGGTTACAAACAGATGTGTCCCAATGTCTTGTCAGCTTTGAGTTGGTGTTCCCACCATCCTTCTTCAATATTATGACGCATCTCCTGGTTCACCTAGTAGAAGAGATTGCCATTCTCGGTCCTGTATTTCTACACAATATGTTCCCCTTTGAGAGGTACATGGGAGTCTTAAAGAAATATGTTCATAACCGTGCTAGGCCAGAAGGAAGCATCTCCAAGGGCTATGTAACAGAGGAGGTCATTGAGTTCTGTGTTGATTTTATTCCTGACCTTAAGGCGATTGGTGTTCCAGAATCACGACATGAGGGGAGACTGCGTGGAAAAGGCACCCTAGGATGTAAAGCAATGATATGTAGGGACGGGCATTCTCTCAATCAAGCACACTACACGGTTTTACAAAGATCTATCTTGGTTGCCCCGTATATCAATGAACACAAGAATTTAATACGCCTCAAACACCCGGGGCAGTCTGATGAATGGATTATAAGTGAACACATGGCGAGTTTTGGCGGCTGGCTGCAAAGACTTCTCACGAATAACACCACTGTTGGGGATCAGCTGTACTTGTTGGCCAGGACACCGTGTTCGACTGTATGTACTTTCCAAGGGTACGAGATAAATGGGAATACATTTTACACGATAGGCCAAGATAAAAAGAGCACCAACCAAAACAGTGGTGTCCGCTTCGATGCAGCAGAAGACAATGGGCAAAAGACCACGTATTATGGGTTCATAGAGGAGATATGGGAACTTGACTATGGACCTAATTTTAAGGTCCCCTTGTTTCGATGCAAATGGGTCAAGCTAACAGGAGGAGGGGTTGAGGTAGACAAGAAGTACGGAATGACAATGGTGGATCTCAACAATCTTATGAAGAACTTAGACGAACCATTCGTCCTAGCCAATGATGTGGCTCAGGTTTTCTATGTGAAGGACAGTCCTCCAGACCAAAAAAAAGAAAAAATATGCAAACGAATACATCATATGATGAGCCAAAGCGTCACATAGTTCTTTTAGGGAAAAGAAACATCGTGGGAATCGAGGACAAGACAGACATGTCAGAAGATTATAATAAGTTTGATGAAATTCCGCCCTTCACAGTGAAAACTGACCCAAGCATTCCGTTAAGTAAAGAAGATGCTCCATGGTTACGTCTGAAGCGATCATAAGGAAGGGCATATGCCAAGAAGTTCATGCTCATATTATGTAACTCTAGTTCATGTTTTTAATATTAATACATGTCTTGAGTGTTAGTCATGTTTTGTGGATGGACCGGGACTATGAGAAGAATTTGTTCCGATTCGTACTTACCATTAAGATCTGATCTCCAAACGCGCGCGGTCACATATTAGGGAGTGCCTCTATGACCAGTTTCTTGGAGATGCCGGAGGACTAGGCTCTGTCGGCATCTCCCTGAAACTGGCCGTAGTGGTGTCCCTGCTCTCGAAAACCATCTTGCAGCTTTGTAACTTCTCTAACTAGATCAATACACCGGGGAGCTAACTAATTTCACATATTAGGGAGTGCCTCTATGACCAGTTTCTCGGAGATGCCGGAGGACTGGTCTCCGTCGGCATCTCCCTAAAACTGGCCGTAGTTGTGTCCCTGCCTCAAACTGGCTAGAGGACTGGACTCACAAGGATGCCTATTTATAGTACAAGCAGCTCGACATAGTGTTGACACTTACAAAATAATGTCGACACTCACCCCTATTATTAGTCCCGGTTGGTGTCTCCAACCGGGACTAAAGGTTCATCTTTAGTCCCGGTTGGTGACACCATCCGGGACAAGGTACACGCTGCACGACATAATGTCGACATGCACTCACCCCTATTATTAGTGCTGACTCGTGTTTTGTCCCGGTTGGTGTCTCCAACCGGGACTAAAGGTTCATCTTTAGTCCCGGTTGGTGTCTCCAACCGGGACTAAAGGTTCATCCCGCCATTTTTTCCCGCCATTTTTCTTCCCGCCATTTTTCTTCCCGCCAGTTCTTCCCGCCATTTTTTTCCCGCCATTTTTCTTCCCGCCAGTTCTTCCCTCCAGTTCTTCCCGCTAGTTCACTATATATATATGTAGGGGGTTGGCCTCTATTGTCATTGCACATCTCTAGACTCATATCTGCAACCTCATCACTCTTTCCCATGGCTTCCACCGTAGCACTAACCCCCAGGGAGGCGGAGGCGCTTTGCGCCTCGAACTACCCCTGCCCGCCGGCCTACTGTGTCCCCGTCGGCTGGATGCTGAGCGTCGGAGGCGTGCCGGTTCCTTCTGTCCCTCTAGGAGTGGCGCGCCGGATGGCCATCACGAACCACTACTACTTCGAGCTCACGCCGGAGCAGCGGAGGAATCCCAGATGGCATCCCGACTATTTCCCTACTTGGGAAGCCTTCTTCGTGGATCGGCATGAGAGGGCGCTCGCCAGGCACGAGGAGGACGGCCCACCTCCTCCTAACTTCAACGAGGCCGGCCGTCGGCTATGGTGGCGCGGTCGGACTCTCCAGAGCGTCATGGCCTATGACACTGCCGCCGACTCTAACCCCCGTCTGCGCTACCCTCAAGTCCAGCCCACGCGCTACCCTCAAGTCCAGCCCACGCGTACTCTCCAGAGGTTCAATTACGACGACCCCGACGACGACAACGATGACGGCGGCGGCGAGTACGATGACTACAGTGGCGAGTATTACAGGTGTAGGCAGGAGCATGACTGAATCACTCCAACATTCCGAAACAAGTTCGGCCGATTGTTACTTAATCTGGCCATGTATCTTAATTTTCAGTTCTTTTATGTATCTTAATTTTCAGTTCTTTTATGTATCTTAATTTTCAGTTCCGGTTCGTCTTTATGTAACTGTCTCAAAATGACCTATCTCATTCGGGTCAAATGACCAATGTTATGGCTAGAATCAAGGCATAGTTTGCAAGAGGAGTTTTCCTTTTTATCGCACCAAAAAGGCATTTTCCATTTTCCGAGCATAAAAAACAGACGGTTTTGTGAAGCAACCACCAAATGGCTAATTCAAAAAACCACCAACACATTGATCAAAAAACAATGCAAGTTGAGAGAGGCTTGGTGAGATTCAAGTGTATACAAAAGATGCGACATTTAAATATCCAATCAATTCAAAAATGTTAATACAAAAGATGCGGCATTAAAATATGATTTGATCTAATCAAAATCATTTACATGAATGGATAGATATTATTTTTCTGAAAATTATGATATATTATTCATATTTTTCTGAGTTGAAATGAAAAAGATATGAATTTTCTAAATTCATATCATATTTTTTGAATTAAAAAAGCCCCTTTAATGCATGAAATAAGTGTTTTAATTATTTAAAAAATTTCATGTAAAGTAAATATAAAATGATTTACATGAATGGATAGATATTATTTTTCTGAAAATTATGATATATTATTCATATTTTTCTGAGTTGAAATGAAAAAGATATGAATTTTCTAAATTCATATCATATTTTTTGAATTAAAAAAGCCCCTTTAATGCATGAAATAAGTGTTTTAATTATTTTAAAAAATTTCATGTAAAGTAAATATAAAATGATTTACATGAATGGATAGATATTATTTTTCTGAAAATTATGATATATTATTCATATTTTTCTGAGTTGAAATGAAAAAGAGATGAATTTTGTAAATTCATATCATATTTTTTGAATTAAAAAAGCCCCTTTAATGCATGAAATAAATGCCCCCCCTTTAACACCGGTTCCAGACAGGAACCGGTGTTATAGGGGGGGGCATTTATTTCGTTTCCCCCGCGCACCCCCCCCCTTTAACACCACCGGTGTTAAAGGGGGGGCATTTATTTCGTTTCCCGCGCGCACCACCCCCCCTTTAACACCGGTTCCAGCCACGAACCGGTGTTAAAGGGGGGGGTAATAAATGCGCACGGGAAACGCCCCCCCCCTTTAACACCAGTTCCAGCCACGAACCGGTGTTAAAGGGGGGGGTATTAAATGCGCCCCTTCGCTCCTTTCTTCCCCCCAGAGCCAGATCGCGCCACCGCCGCCAGATCCCGAACCCCTCGCCGTCGTCCTCGCCACCACTGAAGCCGACGACCGCCACCCCTCGTCGTCCTCGCGCGCCACATAAGCCGACGACCGCCACCGCCTCTTTCCGGCCGCCGTTGCAGCTGCCCGACGCCGACGCCGTGGTGAGCATGCTCTGTTTCCTCCCCTTCTCTGTTTCGTCGCCGGCGCCCCCCTTTGCAGGCTCTACACGAACGACCTTAAGGTGGTACCGCCGCTTGGAATAGGTCGCCGGAATAGTGGCTGCGATGGCGCGCGGCGGCGAGTCTCATAGGCGATCATGGCAGGGAGGAACCAGAGCAAGGGGAAGGAAGGGGGACACCAGGGAACTCAGTGGCTCACCAGGAGCGCGACAAGCTTGACGGTGAGGTCCGGGGTGGCAGAGGCGGTGGTCATCGTCGGACATGACGACTCGATTCTCCCTATCCGAGGCTTCTCCGGCTTTGCTGCTTAGCTGGGATGAACGAGGAGAGCGAGGGGTTCACGACGGTACCCACAACTGGTCGAGGGGAGGCCGGAGACGGCAGGCGACAGGACGCCTAGCGAAGCTAGGGTTTGGCCGGAGGGGAAATTGGGGAAGAAAGAAGCTAGGGTTCGACGAGCGGTGGCACGGGGTACTTGTAGGCGCTAGGGGGCAGCGGCGAGTATCGCGGAGGCAACGCGCATCATGGCGCACGGCGACGGCCTCCGCTGCGCCAGCCAGCTGCTTCTCGACGAGGAAGACGACGACGGGGCAACGCGAAGAGGTACGGGCCATGGGTGGGCCGTGTACGGGCCAACTGGGCTTCCGGGTTCTGCACTGCGCGGGAGAAAAGGAGAAAAGAAGTGGGCTGTGCGGCCTGGGCTGCGGCCTGTGAAGCTGCTGCTGCTATTTTTTTATCAGAAACATTTTTCCAAATCTGTTTTTGTTTCTCTTTTTGTATTTCCATTTTGAAATATGTTTGAGGTATTTCAAAAATACCAGAGACTTTGTAAAATATTTGAGAATATTGCAGGGACCCTTTTAATCCATTTGGGCTCCAAACATTTTGGTAGTTTTCAAATAGAAAACAATTTTGAATTGATTTCAAATAGAGGGAGAGAGTAGGGTTTAGAGTTTTTCATTATGTTCTTTAATGCACAATTTAAACATGATGCACAAACAAACCCTAAATAATGTTTATCTAAAACTGAGGTGTTACAGACGACAACTGTGTAGTACTACCTACGAGCACTAGTGGAAACGAGGGCTTTTGTTGATCCCTACGAACCGGTGTTAAAGGGGGGGCCGTACCAGCGTGGCTGCTCTGCCATGTCGCTGGCGCCCCCCTTTGCAGGCTGCTCTGCCACGTCGCCGTTGTCGCTCTGCCACGTCTAAACGCCGACGCTTAATCGCCGACGCCTCGGAACGATATAAACATAGTTCTTTGCATAATATATTGACCCTTGACGATCGACCCCCGACGATCTAAACCCTAACTGACCACCTCGCTCTCTTCCCCGTGCAGGAGCGTCTCGCCGCCGCCGCTTCGGAGCTCATAGGCCACGCCTAAACGCCGACGCCGCCCGCCGCCCGACGAGCCCGCCGCTAGCACCGCCGCCCGACGAGACCGCCGCATCCGCCCGACGAGCACCGCCGCCCGACGAGACCGCCGCATCCGTCCGACGAGCACCGCCGCCCGACGAGACCAACGTCACCCCACCGGTGAGCGCCACGTGTCTGCCACGTGTGTGATTGCTGACTCATCCTGATTAAAACTTGTTTGCTCGATAAATTGTACTACATGCATAGATTAAAACTTGTATACAAATTGGACCTCTGACTCATTTGTGTATTTATTTGTGTATTTTGGTATGAAACCTTGATAATATTATTGTTTTAGAAACTATGGATCCACTTAGTAGAAAACTTGAAGAAGAAGAAATAATGGAGAACATTATTGATGAGGACACCTCACAATATCTGAACTTGGAGGGACATGACGACGACAGCTCAAGTACTAGTCATGGAGAAGATGAAGACTCCGGTGAACGCAATTTAATGGTTACAAAGTCCGGCGAGGTATATGCATTGATTAAGCCTCAGCTGACTTCCACCAACAATCTTCTTCTACATGTATTAATTAACGCTTCTTTCTTCTTTTAGCCCTCTGGATCGACCATCCAGCAACCATCTTCTTCTACGAAAAAGAGCAAGCGAGGCGCGAGCCAGCGGTTGAAAGATCGTGCAAAGTTCACGATCGAAGCAGTCCGTGTTGATGGCAGGCCGATGGAGCCCAAGAAGGCCGCAGACAAATTTGTACGCCAGGCTGGAGTTCTTGTTAGGGACCAAATCCCAATCATAATTGAAAATTGGAATAAGCCAAAGAAGGGCGACGGTACCTTTGTCGATGACAGATCCAAAGAAACGCTTTGGAATTCGTTGTTGGTAAATTTCACCCTTCCGCCAGAGGAGGATGAAAACAACCCGGTTATAAATAAAAAGGTCAAAGAGTGGACTCTAAAGAAGATGGCTGAGGCTTTCCGCAACTGGAAGACAAAATTGAACAAATTTGTCAAATCTGGCGAGACTCCAGATTTCGAAGACGCATATTATGTGAAGATAAGACCTCACTGGCCCGAATTTGAGACATATAAAAAAAGTGGTATAGCTGAAAAGAGGTCAGAAACCAATACGCTTAATGCCCTGAAGAAGGAATATCACCAGAGGACGGGGTCAGGTGGCTACATATCTCAGAGGCCTAAGTGGGAGGAAGCTGAGAGGGCCCTGCGCGAGAGAGGGATCACACCCCAGACAGATGGGTGGGACCTACGTGCAAAGACTTGGTTCTACGGAATCGGGGCAAGGTTGGACCCAGAAACAGGATTGTGTATCTTCCCAACCATCCTTGCCAAACCCGTCACTAAACTCATCACGGCATACGAGGAAACATCCGCCAGGACCTTCCATCCCGACAGAGAGAATGACCAGCTCACACGCGCCATCGGTAAAAAAGAACACCCTGGACATGCACGAGGCACAGGGGATATGACGTGGAAGGATGGGTTTGCCGACTGGAGCGACTCTTACAGATGGCGCGGCAGAAAATAAAAAGAGCGTATAGAGCGGATGACACAGATAGAACATGCACTTGCGGCGCTGCAGACGCAAGTGAATGCACAACAGAGCCATCAAGCTACCGGCCCATCTCAGCGGCATGAAGAGCCTGCATTGGAAGCTGCCCGCGGCCCAGACTCTGCGCGGAAAAGCAGTGTGGCTTCCACAGAGAACGTGCAGCCCACGCTTGAAATGACGGGTCCTCGATACCCCGTTGATGATATCACGGAGAGCGAACACGCTGAGCTGCATGTGAGATTAATGGGCTTATCCATTAAGGTGGCTGTCGGCTATGCCTTACCTCCTGTAGCTGGTGGAACTTACCACTGCCGACCGATTCCAGATGGCTATGCTATTGTCGGGGTGGATGAGGTTGTGAAGGAATATGAGGAAGCACAGCTTGACCATGCTACAGGTGAAGGGGAAACTCAACTCAAATTTGCAGTGAAAACAACCATTCTTTGGAAGAAGGAACACATTGTGCTTCCAAATTTGAGGTCACTGGCACCCCCGCCGTCTCCGCAGCGTCAGCAGTCTGAGCCGCTTCAGCTATCTCCTGCGTGGCAGCCATCTCCGGCCCGTCAGCCATCTCCTGCGCGGCAGCCATCTCCGGCCCGTCAGCCATCTCCTGCGCGGCAGCCATCTCCGGCCCGTCAGCCATCTCCTGTGCGGCAGCCATCTCCGGCCCGTCAGCCATCTCCGGTGCTTCAGCCATCTCCTCAGCGTAAGCGGAAGAGCACTGCCACGAGGAGCCTCAGTAGCACTGCCACAAAGAAATCCGCAGGAAACCGTACGCCAAAGAGTTCAAAATACTACGTCCCGCAGCCTTCCGCCAAGCCATTGCCGGTTTTACCGTGGAATCGCAGCGACGAGGAGACCAATAGGATCTCGGGAGAACAGGTCAAGAAATTCTTTGCACCTAGACGGGCCGAGCCAAAGGAGAAAATAGATCCGGCGGTGGTGGAGAAGTTTTACAAAAATCTTTTGAAACCTAAAACCCCACTTGTGCCGGACTACGAGCGCCAGATTTTGAAGGCGGATGCAAGGCGCCGTAGGGATACTGAAAGTAGCAGTCGTGAGGCACCCCAGAAAACAGTTCCCATGCTCGGAGAGCAGGAAAACCAATCATGCGCCCCGCTCCAAATGTTTGACAAACGGGATGCTCCTCCCGTAGATGATTACGAGGTAGAGCTACAAAGAAAGGCCAATGACATGGGGATGACTTACATTGCATACTTGAACGTCATGGGAGACAACTTGCCCAAATGCGATGTCAACCCCATACAGCCATGGAAGTATGGGAAGAATCTAGTCAAGAAAGAGGAGCTCAAGAATCTACCAACAAAGATGCGAAAATTGCACAAGTGGTACCTTCATTTCTGCAAGACGAGAAAAGAAGAATGGATCACGGCGCATATAAGAGATCAGATTTTCTTGTGCGGAGACGACGCGATCGACTTCAACATTCAAGACTTGCATTTTCTATTCAATCAGAAGGAACTCGACAAATCTGCCATCAGCCTTTATTGTGTGTAAGTACTATTTCTGTAATTTTTTATCTCATCTCATTCACTTCATTAATTGCATATATATATATATGCTCACCATATATGTATATACTATTATGCAGGAAAAAGGTTATGGAATGCATGAAAGGAGGCCCTTTTGACATTGGGTTCGTTGACCCAAATAGAGTTCATGAAGAAGTGGTAAGAGACAAACCCGGGCAAACAGAAGATTACTTGCTAAAGTCTTTACTGAGACAACAAACCAAAAGGGAAATACTATTGCCTTACAACTTCTCGTGAGTACTGTTACCCTCTCTCTTGTACACATTCTGTTTCGGCTTACTCGATGTTAAGTGTAACTGATGATGAGTTATGCGTGCATAGGTTCCACTTTATTCTGCTAGTCATTCAACCCGACTCAGGAAAAGTCCTTGTCATGGACTCGTTACGAAAAGAAAAAGAGCTATGGGCAGACTTTAGAGAGATGCTCCAGAGGTAATTTCAATCATATTATCGCACTAGATCGGCAACTTTCGTGACAATAAGTAATTAATTACTCCTTTATCCATTTTCTTTGTCGGACAGGGTTTGGAAAATGTTCACGGGCAGGGCCGTGGGTGAATGGTCAGAAGAACTAAAATTTGTAGACCAAAATGTAAGTAATACTAGCTAGCTTCCAATTCCATTATATCATGCTTTATTGATTATTATTTTGATTGAACTCTCTATTCTCGTAAAGTGCGCGCATCAGGGACACGGCAATAACTTATGTGGGTATTATGTTTACGAATTCATTCGCAACACGATATGTGCGACAGGCCAAGCCGCACTAGAACAACTTAGAGTAAGTAAACAAAGTCCACAACATATTTTATTACCATCAATTGTGTTGAGTTTTATTCTTATATATATATTGACGGCCCATTCTTCATATATATTCAGATCGAACGGATGTGGGACCAACTCCTACCATTTGAACGCATACGAGCCATTCAAGAGGAATTGGCGGGGTTCATACTTGATGAGGTCGTCACGCCTGGCGGAGAACTCTTTAGATATCCACCAAAATGAACGATGACGATGTATGTGCCGATGACGATGTTTGTGTATAATAATAGTTGCTTAATTATTCATTTACTCGTATGTACCGATGACGATTTATAAGTATACCGCTCCCGATCGATTTCCCCTCGCTCCCCCCTCCCGCAGAAATACGCCCAGAACGGGGCAGAGGCAGAAGTCTGCCGCGGCAGAGATTTAGGCCGTTTTCCTGCCGCGGCAGGAAAACGGCCTAAATCTCTGCCGCAGCAGAAGAACCTTTAACACCGGTTCCAGATACGAACCGGTGTTAAAGGGGGGGGGGGGCTGAGGCCTACGGCAACCCCACGTGCGCCACCCTTTAACACCGGTTCGTATAAGAACCGGTGTTAAAGGGGCCCCCCCTCTAACACCGAACCCTCAACAGAGGTTGGGGAACCGCTGTTAGAGGGCCCTCCCAACCGGAGTTAAAGGGGGGGCTCTGCACTAGTGTGAGCATTGGAGGCATTCTTCCTCCAAACTCTAGGGGGAGATGGGGTCCTCTCATTCTCATACCTCTCATCATCATCATTTCCATACCGACGCCTAGGGGGAGGCCCCATGTGCCCCTTCTGCTGCAGTGAAACCAAGGTGTGCTCAGTGAGATTTGGAGCCATGCCAAGTGGAGAATCATGCTCCTTGGAGTTGATGAGCCTCATAACCAAGGGTGCATATGGAGGAGACTTCTTGAACAGAATGGCATGGAACATATTCTCAAAAATGAAATCCATCACATCAATAGGATCAGCATCTACTTCTGGGCCAGCATTGTACGTTCGATGGGTAGACTAGCCCACCCCTAATGGCATCATCATTCCCAGCACTTGGTGCGATGGTATGACGTAATATCCTCAACATTAGGTTGTAGAGAGGCTTGATTCCCTTGGACCCCCTACAACACCCTCGCTGCCATACAAAGGTGCAAGCTTCATCTTGTTCTCACCAAGAGCCACAGAGTGCATGCGAAGAACAACTGGAGTGGATACGCCATGAAAGTTCTCAAAGATGACATTGGCAAAGTCATGGAATGTAGCTATGCAGCGGGTGGTGCCAGACATCCAAGTCATGGACCTGTCTTGATCAGATCCAAACACTACAGTGGCGTAGAACTGCTGCACAAGGTAGATATTGTAGTCTTCACATAGCTCCATCAAGTTAAACAGCCCCAACTTCTCACAGATCCACAGAGCATCATTGAAGTAGGGGTTGAGCCTCATCTGCTCAACACTCATGAACTTCTGAGGACATATAGGTGATTTGGTGAGCACTCCATACACATCCTTCATGAACACAACCTGCTCCTTCCTCCAGAAATGAGGGTCATCGCTGGTACGGGGCATCCCATAAAAGTCAGTCTTTCTCAGCTCACAGAACTCCTCCTTTGAAATTTTGGCCAAATACTGAAGATTTTCATATTCGGCCTTCTTGGCGCGGTCCTCTCGTTCAGTCCTTCCTTGTTCCCTCCTAAAATAGGCGGCATCACGTGCCTGCTATCTCCGGTTGGAAGGAGGCACGATAAACTGACCCTAGGCTTCATCATAGCGAGGAGTGCCCCTTTGTGACTTGGCCTTGGTGCGACGAGGATGGCTAGAACCATCACTTGTGAACAGCAGTGAGGGAGATAGCATGGATATGAGTATATATGTCCCAAAGATGCAGTACAAGAGCTTTGATGCATTTCTGAACTGTTTTGATTCACCCTACACCGGAGTCTCCATACCTCATACCGGAGTCTCTGGCCCTGGGGCCGGAATCTCCGATCGGGAGGCTAGAGCATGAGATGGGAAGGTGCTGGTGAGGGTGAATCTAGTAGATCAGGCAATGCAACAAGGCTAAAGTACTAGAGTGCACACAAACAAGTGATTCCAATGGACAAATCAACACCAATACTCAAAACACATCTAGAGATGAACCCTAGGAGAAAAAGAGGAGGAGAGGTACCAGATCTGTCCATGGGATCTATTCCTCTGGTGGGAATGACCCAATGGAGGAGAGGAGAAGGTTGTCCGGCGGAATGGTGGATCCCAGGGGCTTCTTCACCTCCGGGGAGGAGTTTTGGAGGAGGGGGCGATGGGTTGGAAGGAGGGGAATGAGGGTGGAAGAATGAAACTGTTATTTCAGTTCACCCCGTCCCCTCCCTATAAGTGGCAGAAACCGTCTGGACCGGAGACTCCGGCCTACACCGGAGACTCCGGTCCCCCTCGACCAAAAGCTCCAAGTTAGGTGTTTAGGGACATATATGAGAGATAGACAGTTTTGAAGACAGGGAATATGCTTGGGTTGAGATGTCAATCTGTGAAGAACCAATAAGAGTCATAGGAAATCACAAAGATGTTCAAGAAGCTTCGAAAAGACACGGAACAACAAATGACAAACACGAGTAAGCACAAACCTCTCGAATGTGAGAGGGCGGTGGCCTAGGCCACCATATTTGAGTATATTCGGCTTGGCACCACAAAGATATATCTTGGGTACATTACCGAAACTCATCATTTAAGCTCACATATCACAAAATGATATTAAGAGGAATGATTTTGGTTGCTTTGGGCATAATGGGGGGAGCGATAGTCCAATCAATTAGAACCGCACTCCCCCTATATCCATGCCTGCACCAAAACCAAACAAGGGTCAAGACATAGGTGAGTATGCAAGGTGATCAAGTCAAGCTCCTTGAATCTATGATATTTAGTTCATTCCTCAAATAGCAAAACCTTGCTTCATCAAGTGGCTTCGTGAAGATGTCGGCAAGTTGATCTTTGGTTGACACATATAATATATCAATATCACCTCGAGCAACATGGTCCCTAATGAAGTGTTGACGAATCTCAGTATGCTTTGTCCTTGTGTGATCCACCGGGTTATAGGCAATCTTGATGGCACTTTCATTGTCACATAGAAGAGGCACTTTGTCACAAAGGACACCGTATTCCTTTAAAGTTTGCCTCATCCGTAGAAATTGGGTGCAAGCATTAGCAGCTGCCACATACTCGGCTTCAGCGGTGGAGAGAGATATACAATTTTGCTTCTTAGAAGACCAACATACCAAGGACCTACCCAGGAATGTGCAAGCCCCGGATGTTGATTTTCTATCATCCTTATCACCAGCCCAATCCGAGTCCGTGTATCCACAAAGAGCAAATGTTGACCCTCGAGGATACCAAAGACCATAATGTGGGGTATGAACCAAATATCGAAAGATTCTCTTGACCACCATTAAATGGATTTCTTTAGGAGCCACTTGATATCTTTCACACACACCTACACTCAACACAATATTGGGTCTAGATTCACAAAGGTAAAGCAAATAACCAATCATAGACCGGTATACCTTTTGATCCACATCTTTACCATTTGGATTTTTTTCTAGATGAGTCTTTGTAGCCATGGGAGTAGGAGCTCAATTTAAATATTGCATATTGAATCTCTTAAGCATATATTGAGTATACTTGGCTTGGTTGAAGAATGTCCCTCCTCTAACTTGCTTGATCTCGAAACCAAGAAATACTCTCAACTCCCCCATCATAGACATCTGGAACCTACTAGTCATAAGCTTTGAGAATTCATCATTAAAAGCTTTGTTATATGAGCCAAAGATAATATAATGAACATATATTTGGCATACAAAAAGCTCCCCATTTACCTTCTTAGTAAAAAGAGTGGGATTGATTTTCCCAACCTCAAATCCATGGTCAAACAACAACTCTCTAAGGTGCTCATACCACGTGTGTGGGGCTTGTTTGAGCCCATAGAGTGCCTTATCAAGTTTGTAGACATGGTTTGGGAAGTTGGGATCCTCTCCTCAAATACCGGGGGGGTTGCTTTACATACACCAACTCATTCAATGGACCATGAAGAAAAGCACTTTCTACATCCATTTGTTGCAACTTAAAGTTATGATGTGCCGCATAAGCAAGAAGGATACAGATGGACTCAGGACGAGCCACGGGTGCATATGTCTCTCCATAATCAATGCCTTCAATTTGGGAGAACCCTTGTGCAACCAATCTTTCCTTGTTCCTTAATATAATTCCATGCTCATCTTGCTTGTTCTTGAATATCCACTTGGTTCCTATAACATTGCGGCAATCCTTTGGCTTCTCAACTAACTTACATACTTTGTTTCTCCCAAAGTTTTTTAGCTCTTTGTGCATTGCTTCTAACCAATCCGAGTCTTCAAGAGCTTCCCACACTTTCTTTGGTTCAATCATGGAGATGTGTTCTTGGTGCTCACTAAAGCTCTTCAATTGTGCTCTTGTGGAAATGCCTCTCCTTAGGTCACCAACCACATTTTGTAGGGAGTGGTCCCTTAATTCCAACATCCTCTCCTATCTAGCTTCACGACGAGAGTGAGATCTCCTCGTTGTTTCTTGGAGGACTCTCTTCATCATTTTGGTCCTCGTCTTGACCATCAACTTGACCTTGATCATCGTCGGAATCATTCTCTTCATTAAGAGGCCCAGATTAACCTTGGTCTTGATCAGACACTCTTCTAGCATCGATTTGAGCTTGTCTCAAGGCAGTTTGTATGGATCTTCCTTGAGTAATTGACTTGGCACCACTTGACATCCTAGATAATGAATCAATATCCCCTTCACTAGATATGTCACCTTGATCAACATGTTGAGGTGTAAGGGGTCCCAACCTTCAATAAGGTAGAGATCCCTGTGTTTACAATGCTAGTCCCTGGATCAATAGCTAGCATCCATAGTTAAGATGTAATATCAAGAAACAAAGGTCATAATACAAATTTATAACCAGGAATAACATAATTTTATTACATCTTACATAACTCATTTGGCTATTACATTACATTGCAGCAGAATATCTATAAGCATGGGGTCCTTCATCTTCAAAGTGCCACAGGCAAACATGTTGGTTGCAGACTTTGTAATCCTAATCAATCAACTTCACTAATATCAACCAAACCTGCAACATTACAAGTTACAGCCACAAGGGTCAATACGTTTGAATTGTATTGGCAAGTTTCACTACTATGTGGAATATAAGTGGATCCTATCATTACCTGCATATTTGGCTAAGTAGGGTTTTAGGCTTATTTGCAGAAAGCAATAATTTATCCTATCTTTTTCAAAATAGCTTTGATCTTTTGTCAAATCTTTCTGAACTCCTTGGTAAATCCCCAAGTGTTTCAAGTCTTTTTCAAAACCTCTTGAGCCCCTTGGTACACCCCAAGTGCTTCAAGCCTTTTGTTGTCACTTAAAAGTTTTTCTTTTAGAAATTGGAATGTCGAGATTTCCCATAGCTTCAGGCCTTTAGTTGCTCAGTATTGTCCATAACCGGGGACATGGCTAAGTACTTAGATTTTTATCTTCTGTAGAAGTTGTACACGACACACTCTCATCTTGTTGCCACCAGTGGCCGCTGGATAAGTACTCACCAAGATGGAGTACTGGCAGATTAAGAATGTGACGAAGTCTTTCCATAGGGTCCTCCCATACACCATGCTAGCTTGTCTTCAGGCACCCATGTAGGGTTCCGAGTTCCCTCATTTTCAGTTAACCTGAAGACCAATGTATGGGTCTTCCCAATGTAGTTGACTAAGCCAGAGCCATAATAGCATGTGGCTGTACACGGAAGCCACTGTTGGAGAAACATGTTAAATCTCTAAGTCCCTGGGTTGTTTTCATCTGGTGCACAACAAAAAGAGATTGCCATATAAACATGGTTCCTCTTGTTGCCACTTTGTCCAAAACTTGAGTAACCTTGTCCACCCAGGTGGTTCATTGAGTACTTGTTTTATTAAATAAAAACACAAGTCTTTTCTCAACTTCATAAAATCTCAACATGTATCTCTTCTCAAAAACATGTAGCATGGCTAAGCATTTTACAACTACATTGTTTTCACTAAGGAATGTATAAGGGTATCCTATTAGGATTTAGCATAGCATATAGTATAGAAATCCGTTTCATGCATGTTTCAAAATCCACTAAGTATAATGAAAATAGTAGGACTTTGGATGATAGTGTAACTTGCCTTTTGGTAGGGAATGTTGGTTCACTTCTTGATCTTGGTAATCTCACACTCTTCTAATTTCACTACAAGTCAATCAAGGAAACACAAATTCAACTAGCATTCCAAACCATAATCAAACAAACAAAACACATAAATAAATAGAAACTAAGTCATGCATGCAAGCATGCAAAAGGTAGTTTTATTTGCAAAGGTGGTTTCTACTAGGCTCTAAACATTGTAAGGCTCAAAGTGGTCATTTTCCAAAGTGGCAAAGTCATTTGTAACAAGGTTTTATCTATAGACCATTTTTAAATCAAAACATCATTTCATGTGATTGAAATTGTTTTTAGCAAAGCAACAATTTTACATTGTTCTCCAAATAAGTTGTTAGTTCACAAAACTTGATGTTTGGGGTCAGTAGCTTTGAATCAAAACATTTTCCAAAGGTTTTTGTTCAAAAATCATTTCCATAACAAAATCAATATTTTTATTTGACTAGAAATGAGCTAATTCAAGTTTTTATTCCTAAACTTCACAAAATACATTTTTAAATCCATGGGATGGTTCCTAGGGTCAGTAGGTTCACAACAAACCAATTTGCAAAGATTTCATCCCCAAAATAATTTTGGAATAATTTTTATAACCTAAACAAGCATACAAATGTTTCTGCAAAAATAAACACTTTACCAGAAGCTTTTTACTAAACAAATTGCATGGTTGGCTAGGGCTTGTCTTGCTGATTCCATTGATATAAAGTTTGCAAATTTTGGACGTGTGGAACTAAAGTTACAAGGTTTACAAAATTGCATCTAAATCAGATTCAAAATTTGTTTTAAAGAGAACTAGTGCCACGCGGCGCAATACTATCGAGCGATGTAGGCCGTTGGATCAAGTTAAATAGCACGGCACTGGTTGTGTACCCCTTCAGCGTTAAGTGATCTAATCGCAGCCGCAGGATTTTAATCGCACGACGCATAGCACACTGGCCATAGACGGGCGGCGCTGGTGGCGGCTGGCGGCGGAGTGCGGTCAGACGGTGGCGTCGTGGCGGTTACAACAATCAAGGGAGGAGGTGAGGGTGCTTACAGTGATCGTGGTGACGCTCTGATTCTCAAGGTACGGTCAGCTCGTCAAAGGGCGCTCTGGTTCCAGCGGGATTTCTCGCCGGAGTTGCGTCTGACGACGGTCACGCTCTGTCGTCGTCGGGGACGGCGCTACGAGTCACGAGGGAGCAAACGGAGTGCATGGTCAGACGCGCAAAGACACGCCGATGATGCGTGCGTGATTGTGAGGGCTCGGGGTGGTTGGTTCTTACCAGGAAAACTCGCCGGAGAGAGAAGCAGACGCGGCGACGCTCAGTCGAGGTGGTTGCCAACGTTCTGGGTCACCAGAGGAAGTGTGGCTGGGGTCAGTGGATGCGCAAAGTGATGGAGATCCAGTGAGCGTGAACTAGAGAGGAGGGGGCGGCGTGTACTCACCGGAATTGTTCGCGGAACTCGCCGGAGCAGTGAGGGCGCGGGCTCGAATTGGGGCAGCCTAGAGGCAGAGGGAAAGGACTGTCTGGGGGAAATGAGAGAGGGGAGGGAGGCGTTTAAGCACGCGTCGTCGCAGGGGGAGTTAAAGCCGTTATCAACGCGAATTGATCGCCGACGTTACTGGCTGCAACGGCAGGGAGTAATCGGCGCGGGTTCGAAGACGATGAACAGTGGTGTGGGGTCCTGTCGTCAGTGGGGGAGAGAGAGGGGAAGAGGGGCCACTGGTCAGTGTCTGCGCGGGTGGATCTTCTGGTGAAAAATGATTCGCGCGTGGGGAAGAAGTTGGGCTGGAGTTGGGCTTCCTGGGCCAGGTGAGTTGGGCTGCTGTCTGATTCTATTTTTTCTTTCTAATTGCTTTATCTTTTTCTATTTCTATTTTCTGTTTTGAAATCCAATCAAACAATTCAAACATTCAAATCAAATCAAACATTCACCACACTTGTATTGAGTTTTGGTTCTGTTTAACAACATAAACCAAAGTCCAAAACAAAATAATATTTTTATTCTTTTTAGGATCTATTTAATAATTAAATAAATAGTCCTTAGTTATTAAT
Organism: Avena atlantica; assembly: GCA_910589765.1. Lineage (NCBI taxonomy): Eukaryota > Viridiplantae > Streptophyta > Magnoliopsida > Poales > Poaceae > Avena > Avena atlantica. The sequence goes on along the minus strand of OU342738.1, from coordinate 330,484,812 downwards.
TCAAAATAGGATTTGTTTTATTTAATAAAATCTCCATTTGAAATCTAAATATTATCAAAACCAAATCAGTAGGTTTTATTTGAAAATACAAAATACTTCGAAAACTTGTTTAAAATAATTTAACAAGTTTTGATGTTTTAAATAAAATGGTAAAACCTTTATTTTTAATAACATTGGACATTAATAAATCCTTATTATTTTATTTTAAATAAACCTTTACTATTTTTACCAAATATAATTATTTTATTTCAAAAGCTTGGCCAAGGTTTAATTTGGCTCTAAAATAATCCTTACTTAAATTTCTACCTTTTCATGTGAAAACCAAATCTTTTTATTAAAAGATCCAAAATAGTAATTCCAAATAATTTATCTTTATTGTTTACTTATCTTTTTAAATCCCTTTAGGATTTTATTTGATCCAAATAGGTTTTGAAAGTTTCCAAATGGATTCAAAAAGTTTCTTCTCACCCTGAAAATCAACAAAGTTTTATTTTATTCATTTATTTTTCACATAACAAGATTTGGAAAATCTTGGGATGTGACATGAGGGTCCATAGCTTGTCTTTGGTTTGCATCATTGCCCTCCTCGATGGATGGAGCTTGTTGGTGTTGTGAAGATGAGGGCTCCACTTGAGTAGAGCATAGTTCTTCTCGATCGTCCATAAGGGGTTCCTCAACGGGGAGCATATATCCCACACCCATTCTTCCTATGGCATCCTTAGGCATTTCATCATCTGCATCACAAGCATCAACACGCCCCCCTTGGGGACCATCATATTCTGCGAAGGTCACACTACAGGATTCTATGATGGCTCCGGAGAGCTTATCATAGATTCTATAAGTGTGAGATTCGAGACCATAGCCAACAAAAATACCCTCTAATGCTTTAGATTAGAATTTGGACAAACGAACACCTTTTATGAGATAGAAACACTTACAACCGAACACCCGGAAGTAAGATATGTTAGGCTTGTTACCGGTAAGTATTTCATATGGAGTCTTGTTGATTTCTTTGCGGAGGTAGAGACGGTTTGATTCATGGAAAGCGGTGGAGATGGCTTCGGCCCAAAAGTTGTATGGAGATTTTGTAGGGTTCGCAGCATAGAAAACAAAAAATTTCCTACGATGGGAACAACTATGTACCAAGATCTATCTACTAGATACAAACAACGGGCGGATGTATATCCGTAGAGAACATACCCTTGAAGACCGGCAAAGCTAATGAGTCCAAACTCGTGGTTGATGTAGACGATCTCTTGCCGATCTCAAGATCGAGAGGAAGTCCTAGCGCCGCAAAACAGCAGCGCATTCGTGCTCGCACACACGTTCGAGGCACCGAGCAACCTCCGCCTACTCGCTCCAGCGATGCAGCGGAAGCACAACTCTTTCTTGCCAAATAGCCACCGGGAACATGTATCTCCCTAGTCAGAGACCATGGGGGATAAATTCTAGAGGGGGAGAGAGATCCTTCACGAGGAGGTGTGAGTGAGAAGTGAGAGGAGGGGCTCCTTATATAGGGGAGGGGGGGGCAGCCCAAGGAGGCATGGACGCCAGCCATGGAGGGTGCCCCCACCTCTCCCTCATTCATGTGGATGGACACTCCACTCACAAAATGGCCCTTCAATTTTCTCCACTCAAAAACCCACTCAAATTCCCATTAAATTTCCACCAAATTTAATGCAAACTCTCATTAAATAAAACTCTTTTATTTAATTCAGAATTTTGTCAATTACTTTAATGACAAACATTCACAAATAACCCCATGCTAGAATTCTATTTCACATGCATAACCACTTTATGCAATTTCACCCGAAGACCTGTTTCAGTATCTAGTGAAATAAATTCCCGCGCTTGTTCATTCTTTCGGCATGAAACTTTTGCTCCAATTGGATGTCGGTGTCTCTTAAGTGTGTCACCCTATGTTTCGTGAATAATGCGGACATGATCGAGACCCCTCTCGGATCAATAATCAGAAGCGGGATCTAGAGACCCATACTGACTCCCACACATTCAACGATGACTTTCTTGTGATCGTTGGAACCTTTTATGCTAGTATCTTAATCCTTTTGTTTCGCGATATATTACATGTCTGAGATTCGGTCATCGGTATCTCCATACCTAGTTTGATCTCGGACATGCACTCTTTTCTCGTTCCCGTGATATAACATTCTAGTGATCAAATCACTTGCTTGCAAGCTAACCAATGTGATATCACCGAGAGGGCCCAGAGTATATCTATCCGTCATCGGGATGAACAAATTCCACTCTCGATCCATGGGCCTCAACATAACACTTTATTAGTTCTGAATCCATCTTTATAATCACCCTGTTACGGTGTGAAGTTTGATGTTATCAAGAAACTCTTCCGGTGTTAGTGATTGACATGATCTCATGGTCTAAGGATTAGGATCACTTCGTAAGTTGTTATAGCAATATAAACTCAATGAATTTGATCGTAATGCTATACTTCGGATAAATGTTCATCACCCCATTACACTAATGTTGTGATCCCGTTATTAACAACATCCAATGTCCATGATCAGGAAACCTTGATCATCTTGTTAATCAACGAGCTAGTTTTTAAGAGAGGCATAACTAGGAACTTCCTTTTTGTTTATTAAACACACATGTATTAACGTTTCCGTATTAATACAATTATAGCATGCAAAATAAACATTTATCATAAACAAGGAATACGATAATAACCACTTTATTATTGCCTCTCGGGCATATTCCCTTCAGTCTCCCACTTGCACTAGAGACAATAATCTAGTTTGAAAACTTTGCGTATTGAACACCTATGGCTTTCTGGTGTTCCATATACGCAATTTCAAGTGGTTAACATAATCTACGGATCTGAGGCTCCAGGTCCGTGTGTATTTGCATGTCTTTGCGCCTTCATGCATCACTCATTCTCCAATGAGATGGCATTGTATAAATTTGGTCTTTCGATGAGACCTTTAGTTCCTTGGGGTTAAATCTTGTCGATACTATTGTCATACAATATATCTTTAGTGTTAGCCCGTTGCGAACCACACCTTAGTTTGATAACAAACTTCTTGACACAAATTCCCTCATTTGCTGCTACTATAGCAGTCATATACTTAGCCTTTTGTTGTAGTATTCGTCACAATGTCTTAACTATGGATTTCATCCAAATCCATCATGGAATCTTCTTTCCATTACATTGTGCCACCCATAGTTTAAATTGAGATAAACTTAATTTGTATCTTGTGACAAAACTAGTATCAATGTAACGCTTTACAATGAACTATTTGTAATTGTTTGTCACCTCTACACAAATATATTCTTAGTTCTTCCAAAAGATCATAAGAATATCCTCACTATCGTCCAATGATCATTTTATGATTCATTCTGGTATATGCTCATAACACTTAGAGCATAGGACATATCTGGATGTGTACATATCATGGTATGATTGATCAAAACATCCTTGTGGTTTCACTCATCAAGTATCAAAGCACTTGAATCTTGTTTCACTTATCAAGTGTCAATACACTTGAATCTTGATTCAATTCCTTTCCATGCGACAAGAACCGTTTCTTGTTGCTTCTATATTGAACTCCTTCAATATCTCATATATGTACGTTTGGCACAACCATATTAGCGTCACAGTCTATCCACTATAGACATTCATGCTAAATATTCGGGTTTTGCCTAAGTTTTTCATCGAAATGAAATTCTTAACCTTTGTCAATAAAAATTACATCATTTCTAATCAACAAGATGTCCTCCACATAATGTATTAGAAATATGTCTCAGCGCTCCCACTTAATTTCTTGCAAATGCAAGCATCTTCATCGTCTCCTCATGAAAACTCTTTTCATCATGGTGAAGATTCCAACTCCCCGGTGCTTACTTCAACCATTGAAGTTTGCATGCCCCTTTTAGCATCCTTTGAATTAACAAAACCCTTTGGATCATGTCATGTACACGCCCTAGGTAACCATTCTATTAAAAGAACTTTGTTTTGTTTATTCATCTACCATATACCAAATTATATGTATTGGTTGCTACTTTAATCCGTCCAAACTAAATATCGCTATGAAAGATCAAATCTTGTCATAGTCAACTCCTTGAACATTGTCATAAAATACTTTACGACATGTCGAATATTTCATAGATGTGAGACATCCATGTCTGTTTCTTTATAGATCCAAATACGACCGATAGGTTTTTACACCTTTCCGGAGGGTCTTCCAAGTTCAAAACTTGATTTCTCTTGTATGGAACTATCACGGATTTTATGGCTTCAAGCCATTTGACGGAGTCAGGGCCCATCATCGCTTCTTTGTATGTTGTCGATTCATCATTATCAAACAATAATGATTTACTCTCAAATCTCAACATTTGATTGTTTATCCGACCGACTTGGTTAAATAAGAACTTAGATCTCCGTGAGCACAACCTTTGAGGCACATAATCTATGAGCATTATGGCAGCCTCCGGAACGATTTCCGGCGCAACGCAACTCAGCACATTTAGCTAAGGTTCGTTAACCTTATCAAAGTTCTATTGTCCTCCCACTTAACATTTATGAAAAATTCCTTCTTCAAGAAACTTCACATTTCAAGCGACAAACCCTTTTGTCCTCGGTGTTATGGAGTAATAACCAATTGTTATTCGAAATAACCTACAAAGACATGCTCATACAACTTTGGTTGTAAACATCTTACTTATGTTTAGCATACCAAAATTTAAGAAATGACAACTTGGGTTTTACCCCAAACCATAACTCATATGGTGTCATTTCAACGGATCAAGATGGAGCTCTTTTCAGTGTAAAAGCGGTAGTCTCTAAAGCTTTAATCTTTTTAAAACATAATGGCAGTTTTATAAATAACACCTTTGATCCAACCATGTCAAACAAGGTTTCATTACAAATCTCAAACACTTCATATTCCTATGGTGTTTTGGGAGATGTAAATCTAGGTGTTTTGCTAAACTTGTAACTCAAATAAATCCCGTGTATGATAAAATCATAATTCATTTATTTTTCTTGTTACACTTGTAACTCAAATAAATCCCTTATGATAAAATCATAAACCATTTATTTTCTTGTCATAATGATTTTCACTTCATCTTGAAAGTCTTTGAACATTTTCAAATATTTCACACTTCTTTCTCATTAAGTGAATATTCACTCAAATTTCCGGAGAAAGTATATGAAGTTGAAACCCATCGCTTACGACTATAAATAATGGTCTACATACATCGATATGTATAAATTCCAATATTTTAGTCGTTCGTTCTTCTTTGGCCTTTGAACGAAGTTTTTAATTATCCCGAGGAAAGTCTCACAAGCGTCACTTGATCAAATAAAAGACTCCAAAAATCCATCAATATGGAGATTCTTCATGTTTTCTTTCCAATATAATTTAAACGGCGATGTCACTTCATAAGTGATCTTTCAATCATTTGTCTTGCGACATTTTAGCATTAGGTTTCATGGATGTGATCTCTCCAACTAGATTTGTAAATCATCCATCTAATATGGAATATGGTAATTATTTGAACAACCTTTGTTCTCATAATACCTGATTTAAATAACAATTATTAAAACAAATCTTGAAGTCAAGCTTTGATGTCAACGAGAAATACAAACACCGGTTTGTTTGTTTTTGATGAACATCATCACATATTCTCTTGCTAGTTACTTAGGCCATTGTGGTTCATGAATTACGTTGTTCCGTATGAAATTTCATACCAACCAATTCGGTATCCAATACCCAAGAACCACATTGTTTAACAAGCAAAGAATACAACTGTAACACCACGGTTCTGAAAAGACCGTGGCTTCGATGTGACATGCCAATCCCTGGATCGGTTCATTGGCCCACAATAGAATAAGATGAATAACATAGCAAAATATCCGTGTATCATAAATAACAAAGATCTAGAGTACCATTATTACAATAAAAGCCTAGCTCAAGGCTAGCTCAAATTATTCAGGTAGCAACATAAATAAAGCAAATCCTCCATTCTTCAAATTGCCCACAAGTGAACAAGTGCCGAGTGGAGTACCGTGGCCTATATCGATTACTCAGAATCGGAATATCCTGCAACATGAAACGTAGCAGCCCCGAAGGGTAAATACATGGAATGTATGGCAAGTAGAGGTATTAAAGGAGACAATAGTGCTAACATCTACATGCATATTTGGCAGGTGGAGTTGTGGCTAGCTTGCATTTACAAATACCTTTGTCCTACTTTCATAAACAGTTTTTGATTTTCTTTGAAAAGATCCCAATTAAGTTAACCCAACAACATTAAAGCAATTATGAAATTTGAATGAGCGAGAAACATGTCATGGAATCAATATCAAGCAACTCAGACGTCCATAACCGGGGACACGGCTAATCGATTAGATTATACACCCTGCAGGGGTTAGTACACTTTACCCATGTGACTTGGCCAGAGCCCAACTCGTACCATCACTCTCATTTTGGGTGATGATAGGGAGAAGTCCAAGAAGAGACCGTTTGGGAAGTAGCTCCCCAATCCCGACGCGCACCGGTCCAACCTACCAAAATTCTACATCTCTGGATACGCGGGTTCGAGTTACCACAACCTACTAAGTCCAACCAACCGCCCATTTCATTATTGGCACATGGTTGTACACGTAAGCTACAAAATAAATAAGCCAATCATTTTCTCTTGATACCTGGGTGCCTTTCCGCAATGATACCACCAAAAATTATCAATCCCATCACACCCAGGAGATTCATTGATTAAGTTGTTTTAGTTTATGCAAACCAACACATTTAGAAACAACTTTCAGTGATGTAACCCAGCCCTCGTTCATCGTAGCATGGCTAAGCACATCTACCAACGGTGGTTCATCTACAAGGAAAGCCCTACCACATAATAGGACATAGCATAGCGATAGTATCATCCTACACATGCATCTACAAAATACACGACAATGCATTGAAAGTAGTAGGACAATATCATGAACAAGGTAGCATCTACTTGCCTTGGTTGTAGCGGTCGGAAGAACAATCCACACACGAGCAAGCGTTGCACTCGTCACAATCTACACGATACAATTGCAATCATAAACAACCATCCACAAGCATATGCAAGCAAAGATGATGCAAGATGTATGCATGACAGGTGGATTGATGCTACAGCAGCACCACATAATCTTATTCAGTAAAGCTACTGAATGCATGCATGGAAAATAATTTTACCACAAGGGAAAAATATTATGCAATTTATAATGCTCAAAACTAGAGCTAGAACCCAAATAATTCACTACTGTTAAAATACTGTTTGTAAAATCTTGGGAAAAATCTACTGTGTAGGCATTACTGAATAGGAACAGTACCAATTGGAATTTCTCAAAAAGGAATTATATAACTCCCTGAGTAATTAAAATACTGCAGAAAGACACTAAATAGATTCTGCAAAAGTTTTTCTGTAAGCCTATCTTTTTAATTCACTTTGAGATTCCCCTTGTTCTACTGAATCCAGGAACATATTATTTGCAATTTTTGGAGTTACAGATCTTTTTCTACGAATTAATACTCCAAAAAGGGCATTAACTCATTTAATTAATCTAGACAAAATCTTGCTGCAAAAGTGTAAAACAATGGTACAGAAAGATTCTACACGACTCACTGAACCTACACATATTTTATTTTGCAATTTTTGGCCCAGTAGATTAATTTCTACGAATTTTACAAGATTCTACTAATTTCTGCAAATTCTAAATAGATTTTAAATCGAAAGGGAATATTCCAGGAATATTCCCTGCTAAATCAGCGCTGACTCAGCGTGGGTTGACTAGTCAACCAGTCAACCACGCGGTCTCCACGCGATCTGGGCCGTAGATCGAAGATCCAACGGCCAGGGAGGGGTGGCGGCGGAAACTCACCGGAGGGCGGCGGCGGCGGGCTCGGGGCGGCGGCACGGGAGGTCTCCGGCGGTGGTGGGGCGGCGTACGGGCTTGGCGAGGTCGGGGCGGTCCTCTTGGTGGTGGTGGCGTGATTCGGCGGGCTCGGGGCGGACGGCGGCGAGCGGATGGAGGCGGCGGCGGCGTCGACGAGGCGGCGGTGTGGCGCGGCTCCTGCGCAGAGGAGAGGAGGAGGGGGTCAGCGGGGGCGCGAGGGCACGCTGCGGGGTCGCGGCGAGGCGAGGGGAAGGAGAGGGCGGCAGCGGCGGCGGTGCTTACTGGCGGCGCGCGCGGAAGCGGAATCGGGAGGCGGCGGCGGCGTCGCGATGCGGGGGTGGCGGCTCGATGCGGGAGTGGCGGCGGGGTCGGTTAGAGGCAGGGGGCGCACGCGGCTAAGAGGGGGGGGGGTCCACGCGGAGTCCTCCCTGGAATCGGCAGCGGTGGTTGGAGTCCACGCCGGGTCACGGCGGCAGGCGGCGAAGTCGGCGCCGACAGGTGGGCCCCACCTGTCGGTGGCTGGGCGCGGGGCGGCGGTAGGTAGTTCCTGCCGCGCGGGCGGCGGTGACTGCGCGCGTGCGTGCGCTGGCTGGCGCGGGTGGGCCGGCTCGGCCCAGCAAGTTGGCTGGCCGCGCTGCTTTCCCCTTTTTTTGTTCTTTTCTTTTTTCTAATTTCTGTTTTAGTTTTTCCTCCGTAACTTCTTCATACGAACTCCGAATTGGGCGAAATTTGTCTCCAAAATTTTGTAAAAACCAGAGGATCATCATAGGATCCTTTGTATCAACACCACTAGCTTCCAAAGAGGGCGGAAATACAAACCTAGTATACCCTCTTGTAAGGCATTATAGCAAATCAAAATAGGGTTTGCAAATATCGTTTCGTCGGAATCTTTTCAAACCGAAGTTTTGTATGGAAGACCATGATGCAATGACATGAAGGATATGCAGAACCAAATCTAAAATTTGGGATGCGACAAGACTAACCCCCTTAAGATGAATCTCGTCCTCGAGATTTGGCGCGGCTAGCAAATAGGTGTGGGTAGTCCTCTCGGATGTCATCCTCACGCTCCCAAGTGGCTTCCTCTTCGGTGTGGTGGCTCCATTGCACCCTGCAAAACCTGATCGTCTTGGTACAGGTAATCCTCTCCGCTGTTTCCAGAATCCTGACCGGCTTCTCCTCATAGGTCAGGTCATTCTCAAGCTGAACCTCCTCTAGTGGCACAGTGTCTCTCAATGGTGTATCCACCATCTACGGATGACACTTCTTCAGCTGGGACACGTGGAACACACTGTGAACAGCGGACAGAGCCTCGGGCAACTCCAACTGATAAGCAACTTCTCCCTTGCGTGCTAAGACCCGATATGGTCCAATAAACCGAGGTGCCAGCTTACCCTTGATTCCAAATCTCTTGATTCCACGAAGTGGCGACACTCTGAGGTATGCTCTATCACCTATATCATACACCACTTCGTTGCGCTTGGCATCAGCGTAGCTCTTTTGCCTTGATTGTGCTACCTTCAGCCTGTCTCTAATCAAGGCGACCTTCTCCTCAGCGTCCTTGATCAAATCAGGTCCAAACAACTGACGTTCCCCTACTCCATCCCATAGAAATGGTGTCCGGCACCGTTTCCCATACAGTACATCGAATGGTGACGTCTTGATGCTGGTTTGATAGCTGTTGTTGTTGTAGGAAAACTCAGCATACGGCAAATTCTCATCCCAACTAGAACCATGAGCCAAAGCGCAAGCTCTCAGCATATCCTCCAAAATCTGATTCACCCTCTCGGTCTGCCCATCAGTCTGGGGGTGGAACGATGTGCTAAACTCCAATCTAGTCCCAAGTGACTCGTGCAGCTGGCGCCAGAAGTGTGAGGTAAATTGGGTGCCTCTATCAGATACTATACTCTTGGGAACTCCATGTAGGCACACAATTCTGTCCATATAAATCTTGGCCAACTTTGCACTTGTGTAAGTCGTCTTCACCGGTATAAAGTGGGCTACCTTGGTCAAATGGTCGACCACTACCCAAATGGAGTCATATCCTGACCTGGTCCTGGGCAATCCTGTGATAAAGTCCATTCCCACTCTATCCCACTTCCAATCCGGCACGGGCAATGGCTGTAGTAGTCCTGCTGGCTTCTGGTGTTCCGCCTTCACTTGGCTACATACATCGCATAAGGAAATATGCTCAGCGATGTCTCCCTTCATATTGTTCCACCAGAATCTGTCCTTTAGGTCCATATACATCTTCGTATTGCCTGGATGTATGGAATACGGCGAGTCATGAGCTTCCTGCAGGATCAACTTCCTTATCTCCGGATCATTGGGGACGCACAAACGATCTCCATACCACAAGGTTCCTTGCTCATCCTCGCGGAATTCCCTTGCTCGATCCTCCTTCATCTTTTCCTTTACTTCATCAATCCCTTTGTCTCCCACTTGAGCCTTCCTGATTTTGTCCTGTAGCGTTGGTTGGACTTCCATTGCTGCCAAATATCCTTCTGACACTACCTCCAGTCTAAGGTCCTTGAATTGTTTGCACAAATCCTCGGGCAATCCCCCAACAGTCAATCCATTGGCATAAACCTTCCGGCTCAGAGCATCTGCTACTACATTGGCCTTTCCTAGGTGGTATTGCAGATTCATATCATAGTCCTTGATAAGTTCCAACCATCTCCTTTGCCTCATGTTCAGTTCCTTCTGTGTAAATATGTACTTCAGGCTCTTGTGGTCGGTGTACACATCACAGTGTTTCCCCATCAAGTAGTGCCTCCATACCTTGAGCGCATGAACCACTGATGCTAATTCCAAATCATGCGTGGGATAATTCCTCTCATGGTGTTTAAGTTGTCGCGAGGCATATGACACCACTCTCCCATCCTGCATCAGCACACTCCCAAGTCCCTGTCAAGAAGCATCACAGTACATTTGGAAATCCTTCTGAAGATCTGGTAAACACAGAACAGGTGCGGTCACTAGTCGACGCTTCAGTTCCTGAAAGCTAGCTTCACACGCATCCGTCCATTCAAACTTCCTCTCCTTCTTCAGAAGTTCTGTCATTGGTTTAGCAATCTTGGAGAAGTTTTCAATGAATCTCCTGTAATATCCAGCAAGTCCCAAAAAGCTTCGAATCTCTCCCGCATTCTTGGGAGCTTCCCACTCAGTTACTACAGTCACTTTGCTTGGATCAACAACGACTCCTTATCCTGACACCACGTGTCCAAGAAATCCAACAGTGTTAAGCCAGAATTCACACTTGCTGAATTTGGCATACAGCTTGTGTTCCCTCAGCTTCTCCATAATCAGTCGCAGATGTTTCTCATGCTCAGCATCATCCTTGGAATATATCAGTATGTCACAATAAACACCACCACGAACTTGTCCAAGTACTCCATAAATACCTTGTTCATCATGGTCATGAAATATGCCGGGGCATTCGTTAGTCCAAAAGACATAACCGTATACTCATATAAACCATACCTAGTAGTGAAAGCGGTTTTTGGTATGTCCTCCTCCCGGATCTTCAATTGGAAGTAGCCTGATCGCAGATCAATCTTGCTAAACACCTTTTCTCCTTCTAATTGATCAAACAAATCATTTATGTTCGGCAGGGGGTATTTGTTCTTGATGGTCACCTCATTCAGCGAGCGATAGTCCACCACTAATCTCTTGCTGCTGTCTTTCTTCTCCACAAACAGAACAGGCGCACCCCATGACGACGAACTAGGCTGAATCAATCCCTTGTCCAGCTGCTCTTTCAGCTGCTTCTTCAATTCCTTCAGCTCATCCACATCCATCTTATATGGTCTCTTTGCTATAGGTCATGTTCCCGGCATCAGATCGATGAGAAACTCCACTTCCCTGTCAGGTAGCATCCCTGGAAACTCTTCCGTAAACACGTCGTGGTAATCCTTAATCACAGGCACAGTATCCATGCTAACCCCCTTAAGAGAATTCAACTTACACCTTCCCGGTCGTACAGCCGACTTGAACCTAATTCTCTTACCATCCGGGATTTTGAGTGAAACAGCTCGCTGTGCACAATCTATGTGTCCCCCATGCATATACATCCAATCCATACCCAGAATAACATCTAACCCTTGTGATTCCAACACTACCAAATGTGCAATGAAATTGTGTGCTCCAATCCTCACAGTTAAGTCGCGGCATCCCGCGCTAGCTATCATATCTCCTCCAGGTGAGCTTACTCTAATAGACTCTTTCATAGACTCAGTAGGTAGCTTATGCTTATCCACAAATGCCCTTGATATGAATGAATGCGATGCACCAGTATCGAAAAGTATAAGTGCAGGGTGAGCGTTGATTGGAAACTTACCAATCACAAGGTCAGGCTCATCTGGGATCTCCTCCACATTCATGTGGTTCACTGTGGCCTTCTGGTTGTTGGTTGGCTTCAGCACCTTCTTCTCCGGACAGTTGTCTGCATAATGTCCCTTCTGACCACACTTGAAGCATGTCACCTCACTCAGATCCTTCTTCACAAAGCTGTGATCATGGTTGCGGTCATGTCCACTGTGTCCTCCAGAATGGTGAGAGTGTCCTCCCTTGTGGCCGTGGTGGTTGCTCTTGTGGTTATCATGGCGATGTCCATCGCCTCCATGGTGGTGGCGGTCATGGCTCCCATGATGTCCATGGTCACTCCCTACATGCTTGGAGTATCCATCATAAGAAGTGCGAGACTTGTGATGAGAACCAGAGTGGTGATTATTGCTCTTTCTCTTGCGGTTTTCCACCTGCTTGTGCTTCCCTTCCAAGATCCTGGCCTTGTCCATGAGCTCCTGGAAAGTGGGGCAATAAACAACCAGTAGCTGCACTGAAAGCTCATCACTGAGGCCATCCAGGAATCTCTCCCTCCTTTTTGCATCGGTGTCAACATCCTCAGGTGCATAACGGGACAGGTTGTTGAACTCCTCGATATACTCAGCCACGGTGCCGTTGGTTTGGCGCAAGTTGCGAAACTCCTTCCTCTTCAGGCTCAGAACTCCTAAGGACACGTGGTTGGTCCTGAAACCTTCCTCAAACATTGCCCAAGTCACGGTGTCGAGCGGGTGGGTAATCTGAAAAGTGTCCCACCAAGAAGCGGCTGGTCCCTCCAGTAGGTGAGCGACAAACCTCACCTTCTCAGCATCAGTGCATCCAACAGTTACTAGATCCTTGTTGACTGAACGCAACCAGTCGAGTGCAACCATTGGATCCTTTGCAGTAGAGAACTTAGCTGTCCTTAGCCTCAGAAACCTGGTGAGAGCATCTCCCTAAGGCTGGTTGTTCCCATTGTTGTTGTTGTTGTTGTTGTTGTTGTTGTTGTTGTTGTTGTTGTTGTTGTTGTTGTTGTTGTTGTTGTTGTTGTTGTTGTTGTTCTGAGCTTCCATGAACTGGGTCATAACTTGGGTCAGATGTGCCTGAGCTGCCATGAGCTGCTCCAACTCAGTGGGTTGACGGCGGGGAGGCATCTGCGGTTCAGCACAGGTAAGCTTAGAAAGAATCAACTACGAAAACAGGATTCTACCCATGCATTATGATCAAACAACAACAAAACAATAGCAGACAATCTCAAGCAAGCAACACATCCACAAACAAGTGATCTAGAAACATCCCAGGGGTTTTCCTAGCAACATATACCTACTTAAATAGTTTTAGAAGAGTTGGCAATGGTTATCTAAACAGTTGATCAACAAAGCATTAAAAACAGCAATCTGCCAAAACAGTCCAGCAGTATTCACGAATTTTCCTACCTGACTTAATCTCGTCAGGAATTTATGCTGATTTTCGCACATACAGTACAGAGAGTTTCGCACCAGCCCTAATTTTTTCAGATTTTTCCCAGATACCAGTAAAATATGAAAAATCATACAGTACTGTTGTATCAGCAGAAAACTACAGCAGGAATAACACAGATATTAACCAAACTTGCCATAACTCTTTCATAAAATTCGCACAAATAATCCTGGGATATTGGAGTACACAAATAAGCAACTAAACACTCTTAAACTAATAGTAACTAAGTTTTACATCGATCGAGACTAATACTAACGATTTTTCCTAACGAGGACTATTTGGTGGACTTCTATCTACTTCTTGAAGAGGTTGCGATAGGTCCTTGCACTCATGCGTTGACGCTTCTGTCCACGGTTCAACCATGGCGGCGGAGTGTACACCTCTCCTGAGTCATCACTTGAAATCTCAAACTCCACCTCTTCTGGATCCTCCTCTTCTTCTTCACTCTCTGCTGCAACTGCAACAGCTTCATCTCCTCCACCATCATCGTCTCCATCATCATCATCCTCGTCCTCATCATCATCATCGTTCCCGCTGTCATCATCATCATCATCATTGTTGCCACCATCTCCATTGTCATCATCAGAGGGTGGATTCAGCTGTGCTTGGAGAGCGGCAATCTGGGCTGCCATATCTTCAATAGTTTGATCCCTTTCCTGGACGGTCCCTTGCAACTGCTGTATGGTCTGGGTGTTATCCTGCACAGTCCCATTAAGTTGAGATATGGTTGCATCCCTGCCTATCAGGGCATTTTCCAGAACTCCCACGGCTTCATGCAAGGTGTCAATCTCCTGTCCTTGGACCACCATACCATTGCTGGCAAAATCTGCAATCTCCTTTACCATCATCACTTTCTCAGCTAGAGCTCCATTCTCCCTTTCCATGTCCTCTATGTGCCTCCGACGGGGCGGCATGTTGTTCCTGTCGCCCGGGGTAACCACAATGTTCCCATCTTCATCGCGCCTCCCGTAGTCACGGTAGGGTGAGTCTGCTGGCAGTAGGTGTCGGACATGATGGCACTGGCGAGACAGGGCTTCATGCATGGCCAAGTTTATTCCAAGTCCCCAGTTGCAGTATGTCTTGGTGTAGATCAGATGCACAGGGTTTGGCAAGTCGGCATCTCTGAATATGAAGGTGGTGATCTCCCATGCATCCTCGCCATATCCATAGGTGTACAACCTTCTTCCCTTGAACATGGGAAGTGGCAATCCCAATGACTGCGAGAGCTGTGCTAACTGTCTTGCAAAGGGCCTTGGTGACTCCATGGTTGCATACTTAGTCCTAACTTCTCCCATCTATCAATTAAAAGAGGAAAGTGTGAGAATAGCATATGGTAAGAATTTATGAGAGTGAAAGGTATAAGATGAAAGACAGAGTTAATATATGCTTTAATAATTCTATGGCTTCCTAATCCAATCCTAGGTCACGATCCTACAGTCGACACACGGGCTCTGATACCATCTTGTAACACCACGGTTCTAAAAATACCGTGGCTTCTATGTGACATGCCAATCCCTGGATCGGTTCATTGGCCCACAACAGAATAAGATGAATAACATAGCAAAATATCCGTGTATCATAAATAAAGAAGATCCAGAGTACCATTATTACAATAAAAGCTTAGCTCAAGGCTAGCTCAAATTATTCAAGTAGAAACATAAATAAAGCAAATCCTCCATTCTTCAAATTTCCCACAAGTGAACAAGTGCCGAGTGGAGTACCATGGCCTATATCGATTACTCAGAATCGGAATATCCTGCAACATGAAACGTAGCAGCCCCGAAGGGTCAATACATGGAATGTATGGCAAGTAGAGCTATTAAAGGAGACAATAGTAAAGGGAATATGCCCGAGAGGCAATAATAAAGTGGTTATTACCGTATTCCTTATTTATGATAAATGTTTATTTTACATGCTATAATTGTATTAATACAGAAACGTTAATACATGTGTGTTTAATAAACAAAAAGGAAGTTCATAGTTATGCTTCTCTTATAAACCAGCTCGTTGATTAACAAGATGATCATAGGTTTCGTGATCATGGACATTGGATGTTGTTAAAAAACGAGGTCACAACATTAGTGTAATGGTGTGACGAACATTCATCCGAAGTATAACATTATGATCAAAGTCATTGAGTTTATATTGCTATAACAACTTACGAAGTGATCCCAATCCTTAGACCATGAGATCATGTCAATCACTAACACCGGAAGAGTTTCTTGATAACATCAAACGTCACACCGTAATAGGGTGATTATAAAGATGGATTCAGAACTAATAAAGTGTTATGTTGAGGCCCATGGATCGAGAGTGGAATTTGTTCATCCCGATGACGGATAGATATACTCTGGGACCTCTCGGTGATATCACATTGATTAGCTTGCAAGCAAGTGATTTGATCACTAGAATGTTATATCACGGGAACGAGAAAAGAGTGCATGTCGGTAACGAGATCAAACTATGTATGGAGATACCGATGATCGAATCTCGGACATGTAATATATCGCGAAACAAAGGGATTAAGATACTAGCGTAAAAGGTTCTGACGATCACAAGAAAGTCATCGTTGAATGTGTGGGAGTCTGTATGGGTCTCCAGATCCCGCTTCTGATTATTGATCCGAGAGGGGTCTCGATCATGTCCGCATTATTCACGAACCGTAGGGTGACACACTTAAGAGACACCGACATCCATTTGGATCAAAAGTTTCATGCCGAAAAGAATAACAAGCGCAGGAATTTATTTCACTAGATACCGAAACGGGTTTTCGGGTGAAATTGCAGAAAGTGTTTCTGCATGTGAAATGAAATACTAGCAAGGGTGTTAGACCCCTCCTTTATAGAGGAAAGGATCCCTGTGATTGCAATGCTAGTCCCTGGATCAATGCTAGCATCCACAGTTTAAGATGAAGTACACAGATACAAAGGTCGTTTATTACTTTCATTCCAGAGATAAAATATAGTCTTTTACAACTCATGGCCATAGGCCTAATACAAGAGTTTTAAGGAACAAATAAATAAACACAAGTCTTCATCTTCATGTGCCACAGGCAAGCATGTTGAGTGTAGACTCATGACTCCTATTCATTATCGAAGTAACCTGCAACATCACAAGTTACAGCCACAGTGGGTCAATACTTTGGAATAGTATTGGCAAGTGATACCTTAGTATATTTTAAGTGGACTATATAACTATATGCATTTTGGCTAAGGGTAGCTTGGCTTGCTTTTGCTTGAAAATAGATTTTTCCTATTAGTTGAAATCGCTAAGTTTTTCTTTGTCAAAAACATTCCCAAGGAAACCACCAATAGACATTGGGGTCCTTCACCCTTGTTCACCCACAAAATTTTATTGTAGAAGTTGGAGTGATGAGATTCTTGTAGCTTCCATGTCTTGATGGTCAAAAGTGTCCATTTCCTTGGACAAGGCTAAGTACTTAGTTTTTCCATCTGCAGAGGTTGTGCACATTCCCCACCAGACTTGGTTTCCCAAGACAGGACCTTTCAGAAGCTTTTCCTTAGTCAAAATGGACGCGCTCCAACCTATCAACCCAACTACCACCATCTGTCCAAAATGACTAAGTTCTAGCAACCTATACGATCATGGCAGAGCCCATATTGCCAAGTGGTTGCACTATAAGCGTTCTCCACACATGGCCTCCAAATCCCTTTGTGCCTGGGTGGCATTCCACAAGTGAGATACACAACCCAAGTCCATGGCCTTGTGTAACCACTCAACATAACCCAATCTTTCCATTCCACCTAGGAGGTTCATTTTACTTAGTTGTTTTGTTAAGAAAATATAAGTCCCTTTGACTTAGAATATTTTTATCATAAACTAAATAGATGTTCACCACCCTTGTTTACTATAAGCTAGGCTAAGCAAAGTATGTATCTTATCTTAGGAAATTTCCCTAGCAATTCTACTATTTCAATCTACTTAGGATTTCCCATCTTAGCACTAAGCAAAATTTTATGCATTTATTTTAGCAAAATATCTAATGCAAGTACAAACTTAGGATAAGAAATTCATGAAAATATCACTTGCCTTGGTAGTGGGGAGAGTAGCACTCTTCACAATCACAATCACTAGCAAACTCTACACAAGAAAATAACATACAATTACACACAATAATATACAATCAAAAATAACATGAATGCATGCATGCAAGAATTTATCTAGTGGTGATTTTTGAAAATTGTACCAAGTATGTTCATGAGTACAGAAATTTAACATGACACAAGTTTGCCAACTAAACTTATTTGGCCCCAAAATAATATACAAGAATAGAACTATATTTAAAATAGCCCTAAACATGTTCCACAATAAAAAACATTTTTAACCGTTACTATATGCTAAATAAAGTGGATATTCAGAAAGGTCTTGTTTCACTGAATCCAACGGTATAAAGTTTGCAAAAATCTAACGTGGCATTTAAAAGTTATAAGCATTTGAAGTTTGAATCTAAATCTGGTTTTAAATTCTAAATTCAGATCTAACCCTAGCCACGCGTCGCGCTGTGATTGGCGCGTACCGCTTCGGTCGGATTACGCTCTGCAGCCGCAGGATTTTAAACAGATCGTACGCTCCAGATCGCGTACCGCTTCGGGATTAAGTGAATCTATCCTAACGCTACGATACAGATCCAACGTTCTAAAATCAATCGGCCAAAATCGGGCGGCGCTTCTCAGCTATGCGCGGCGGCGACGGCCAGACGGTGGCGGCGCCGGCGGTACAGATCGCTAGGGGAATGGGAAAGATGCTCACCGAGACCGCGAGGGTGTGGAGATGCTCGACGTGTGATCAGCTCGGCAAGGGGCGCTCAGGGTTGCGGTAGATTTCTCGCCGGAGTTGGATCTGGCAGCGGCAGTTCTGCTCGAGGTCGGAGGCGACGTTGTAGATTACTAGGATGCCAAAGAAAGGTGTGGTTAGATGCGGAAGTTCACGGAGTACATGCGAGCGTGAACGACAAGGTTCGGGGCGGTCTGGACTTACCACTAGAGCTCGCCGGAGTTCGTGCAGGAGGCGGTGGCGGTCAGTCGTCGACGTTGCCGAAGCTAGGGGTCATGCGAAGGCAAACGGCGAGTGTCAGAAGATGCGTATAAGTTCACTGAACAAGATAGTGTGAATGAGAGACAGAGGGGAACTCGAGGCTCACCTGAATCGGTCGCCGGAGGGGGCTCTGTCAGCGGCGATTCGCGGAGGATTGAGGGAAGCCTGGGGGCGTGAGTGTGCGATTGACTGGGGAAAATTGATCGTGGGAAGGTGGGGATCTTATAGCCGGGGAGTCGACAAGAAACGCTCGGGGATTATTGTCCCATTACTCCGCGCCATTACCGGCCATCACTGCCGCAGCGACGTGGTCGCAGGCGTAGTCTGGGGAAGACGAGGACGACGTGGTCTGGTCCCGCTTGTCAGCGAAACGCGCATAGTGCTGGTGGGGTCAGGTTGTCGGCGACTGTTTGCGTGTGCTCGTGCGTGTGAGAAGAAAAGAAGATACCCGGGTGGGCTTGCTGGGCTCGGCTCGTTGCTGGGCCAGATTCTGGCCGCGCGGCCCTTTTCATTTGTTTATTTCTTTTCTTTTTCCATTTCTATTATCTGGAATGGTTTTTGATATGAATTTAAATCCTTTTGAATTCAATCTGCCTTGGGAATTTTTTACAGGGTTTTGTGGATTCAAAAACAGTCATAAAACTAGGTGGTTACTTTGCAAGGCTTGGTCCAGCTTGGTTTCTATAATAATTTGAGATTTGTTCCTGTTTGCAAATATTTGAAATGGACTTTGGATTCTACTTCTAAAATTTGAAATATTTGGGTTTAAAAGTTTCTCCAAAACTTTCCATCAGTGAAGGCAAGCATTCAGGTATTTAATCATTCAAACTACAAAAGGATGATGTTTATTTGGGACAATTTAACCACATGAAATCATAACTCATATTCCATCACTAAGTGATTTTTGATAAAACCCTAAATGAATGAATGATGCAAAGTGATATGAATGAGTTTTGAAACTATGATTTTTTTGGGATGTTACAAATCTAACCCCCTTAAGATGAATCTCGCCCTCGAGATTCGGTTTGGCTAGCAAATAGGTGAGGGTGGTCTTTCCGAAGATCATCTTCTCTTTCCCATGTTGCTTCCTCTTCGGAGTGATGGTTCCATTGTACTTTACAAAATTTGATAGTCTTGGTCCTGGTGTCTCTCTCCGCGGTCTCTAAAATCTTGACAGGCTTTTCTTCATAAGTGAGATCACTTTCTAGTTGAACCTCTTCCAAAGGTATGGTATCCTTCAAAGAAGACTCTTCCATTTCTGGGTGACATTTCTTAAGCTGACTCACATGAAATACGTTATGGACTGCTGATAGAGATTCTGGCAATTCAACTTCATATGCAACTTCTCCTTTGCGATTTAGAATTTTGAATGGCCCAACATATCTTGGGGCCAACTTTCCTTTGACTCCAAATCTTTTCACTCTGCGAAGTGGTGATACTCTGAGATAAGCTCTATCCCCAACTTCGTACGTGACTTCTCTACGTTTAGAATCCGCGTAGCTCTTCTGTCGGGATTGTGCTATCTTCAACCTGTCCTTAACCAATTTAACTTTCTCTTCAGCGTCCTTGATAAGATCAGGTCCAAATAAGCTTCTTTCTCCCACACCATTCCATAATAATGGGGTGGTACACTTTCTTCCATAGAGTAACTCAAACGGTGCCATTCCAATACTTGATTGATGGCTGTTATTGTAAGAGAACTCCGCGTAGGGTAAACTTTCATCCCAACTTGCTCCATAATCTAAAGCACAGGCTCTCAACATGTCCTCAAGAATTTGGTTGGTCCTTTATGTTTGTCCATCCGTTTGAGGATGAAAAGCAGTGCTAAACTCTAATCTGGTTCCTAAGGATTCATGAAGTTGTCTCCAAAAGTGAGAGGTGAACTGAGTTCCTCTATCAGACACAATACTCTTTGGCACACCATGAAGGCATACAATCCTGCTCATGTAAATTTTTGCTAACTTGGCACTTGTATAGGTTGTCTTCACTGGTATAAAATGAGCCACTTTTGTTAGACGATCTACCACTACCCATATGGAATCATATCCTGATCTAGTCCTTGGTAATCCGGTAATGAAATCCATACCAATATTTTCCCACTTCCATCCAGGAATAGGCAGTGGTTGAAGCAACCCTGCCGGTTTTTGCTGCTCTGCTTTGACTCTGCTACACACATCACACAAAGCAATATGTTCGTCGATGTCCCTTTTGAGATTGTTCCACCAATACCTTTCCTTCATGTCCATGTACATCTTGGTATTTCCCGGGTGAATAGAATACGGAGAGTTGTGACCTTCCTGTAAGATCAGTTTCCGCAATTCTGGGTCTTGTGGAACACATATACGTTTCCCGTGCCATAAAGTACCCTGTTCGTCCACATGAAAACTCTTAGCTTTCCCTAAACCAATGTTTACTTTAATCTTTTCAATTTCTTTATCAGTCTTCTGGACTTCTCGGATCTTGTCCAATAGAGTGGGTTGAACATCTAAGGACATGAGATGCCCTTCTGGTACAATCTCCAATCTGAGTTCTTTGAACTGCTTACCCAAGTCATCTGGCAATTCCCCTTTTGTAAGGCCATTTACAAATGTCTTACGACTTAGAGCATCCGCTACTACATTTGCTTTACCGGGATGGTATTGCAAACTTAAGTCGTAATCTTTGATAAGTTCTAGCCATCTTCTTTGTCTCATGTTGATTTCCTTCTGGGTGAAGATGTACTTCAAGCTCTTGTGATCGGTGAATACTTCACAACGCTTTCCCAAAAGGTAATGTCTCCATGTTTTGAGTGCATGGACGACAGAGGCTAATTCCAAATCATGAGTAGGATAATTTACTTCATGAGTTTTGAGTTGTCTCGATGCGTAGGCTACGACTTTACCATCTTGCATAAGTACGGCACCCAAACCTTGATGAGAAGCATCACAATACACTTGGAAATCCTTTTCCAAATCTGGCAGACATAGAACTGGTGCTGTTACAAGTCTCTTCTTCAATTCTTGGAAACTGACTTTGCAACCTTCAGACCAAGCAAACTTCTTGTCCTTCTTTAGTAATTCTGTCATAGGCTTAGCAACTTTCGAGAAATTTTCTATGAACCTTCTGTAGTAACCTGCTAAGCCGAGGAAACTACGAACTTCTTTCACATTCTTGGGTGATTCCCAATCTGTCACAGCTGAAACTTTGGCAGGATCAACTGCCACACCATCCTTTGTCATAACATGACCAAGAAATCCAACTTTTTCTAACCAAAACTCACACTTGCTGAATTTGGCATAGAGTTTATGTTCCCTTAGTTTCTCAAGTATCAAGCGTAAGTGTCTTTCATGTTCCTCCTTACTCTTGGAGTAGACCAAGATGTCATCGATGAAAACGACAACGAACTTGTCAAGGAATTCCATGAACACCTTGTTCATCATATTCATGAAGTATGCTGGAGCGTTGGTTAATCCAAAAGGCATCACAGTATACTCATACAATCCATATCTTGTGGTGAATGCTGTTTTTGGTATGTCTTGTTCCCGTATCTTGAGTTGAAAATACCCTGACCGGAGATCAATCTTCGAGAATACGCATGCTCCTTCTAGGTGATCAAATAAGTCGTTGATTCTTGGCAAAGGATACTTGTTCTTGATGGTAACCTCGTTGAGAGAACGGTAGTCAATACATAACCTTTGTGTTCTATCCTTCTTTTCCACGAACAATACTGGGGCTCCCCAAGATGAAGAACTTGGTTGAATAAACCCTTTCTGTAATTGTTCTCCTAGCTGTTTCTTGAGCTCTTTCAATTCATCAACTGACATTTTGTACGGTCTCTTAGCTATTGGTCCTGATCCTGGCACCAAATCTATCAGAAACTCCACATCTCTATCTGGAGGCATTCCTGGTAACTCTTCCGGAAACACATCCGGATACTCACATACTATTGGTACACTGTCCATGCTAACCCCCTTAAGAGCATTCAGCTTACTTCCTTTGGATTCAAAGTTTGACTTAAATTTTATTCTTTTTCCTTCGGGGGTTGTGAGTGTAACGGTACGATTGGCACAATCTAATACTCCTTCATACTTAGCCATCCAGTCCATTCCCAAAATTACGTCTAATCCTTGGGAATCTAGGATTATCAGGCTTACTGGAAATTTATGTTTACCAAACTCTATGGTGAGATCCCGGCATCCAAGGCTTACTATCATGTCTCCCCCCGGAGAACTAACTTTTATTGGACACCCAATGTTTTCTGATGCAAACCCATTTCTATCAACAAATGCCTTTGATACGAATGAATGAGATGCACCGGTATCAAAGAGTACAAATGCTAAAATTGAATAGAGTCTGAACTTACCAGCCACGGCATCAGGCTCCTCATAGACCTCCTCCACATTTATGTGGTTAACCTGTCCTTTCTGGAAAGGATTTGGCTTGTTAGGTCCTTCAACTTTCTTTTCAGGGCACTCATTTGCATAATGCCCTAGCTTTTTGCATTTGAAGCACTCAACCTGACTGATGTCCTTTTTAGGAGGTTGGCTTCCACTACCACTAACATTTCCACCATAGTGGCTCTTATGTCCACCCTTGTGGTTCTTGTACTTGTCCTTGTCATGACTGCGGTGATGTTTGTTGTCATGACGGTTGTGGTTGTGCTTGCTGAATTTCCCATTTTTATGAGATCCTGAGCTGCCACTGTCATCATAGTGAGATCGTTTGTGAGACGATCCCGAGCTGTGCTTGTCGGAGTGTTTCCTCTTTCTACTCTCGACTTGCTTCATTTTACTTTCCAAAATAGCAGCCTTGTCACACAAAGACTGATAAGTTGGAACATATGCCACAGACAATTGTAGATTCAGCTCATCATTCAAACCTTCCAAGAACTTTTCCTTTCTCTTGGCATCTGTATCAACTTCATCTGGTGCGTAGCGTGCCAGATTGTTGAACTCTTCTATGTATTCTGCCACGTTGCGGTGGCGCTGTTTCAGGTTGTGAAACTCCTTCTTTTTCAGACTCATCATTCCTGATGAGATATGAGCGGTGCGAAAACCATCTTCAAAGATAGCCCAAGTCACCTCCTCAATAGGAGTGGTGATTTGGAAGTTGTCCCACCATGTGGCGGCTGGTCCTTCCAACAGATGTGCTGCAAACCTGACCTTTTCAGCATCCGTGCAGCCCACGGTCACTAATTCTTTGTTCACAGAACGTAACCAGTCATTGGCTACCATGGGATCAGTTGTTCCCGAAAACTTTGCTGGCCTCAAACGCAAAAATCTGGTGAGCATATCGAAACCCGGAGGGTTGTTGTTTTTGTTGTTGTTGTTGTTGTTGTTGTTGTTGGGGTCGTTGTTGTTGTTGTTATTGTTATTGTTGTTCTGGTTTTGGATGAACGTTGTCATCATTTGCATAAGCTGTGTTTGCGCATTCATCATTTGTTGCATTTCCGGGGTGATGTTGTTGGGGTTGGGGTTTGCGCGACGGGGAGGCATCTGTGGTTTGTTCAAATAGATAAGAATGAGATACCCATAGATGTTTTATGCACAATACAACATAAGCAATCACATAACAAGCAACATAAGAATAAAAGTTCAACAACCACATAACAAGCTCATGAAGTGATACACACAAGTGGCAAGCCATCCACATGTCGGATGGTCCAATAACAAGTTCACAAAAACAAGTATGAATAAGAAGGATAAACGAGTAGTCAAGTCTACTCATCAGCGTCAATCTCCTCCTCGACGAAGGTAAGACCTGCGTTCTCCATCGCGGTCTTGTTCTCCTCAATCGTAGTGGTCAAGGAATCGACCTTGGCCTTGAGAGCCCTCTTCTGGGAGCGAAGCCTCTCAATAACCATCTGCTGCTGCTCAAGCTCGAAGTCCTTGGACTTCAGTTCCTCGGTCATGTCCCGGATTCTTTTGTTCCTATCCTGGACGCGTTTCTCTTGACTCTTGAACTTGCGGTCCTGAGCCTCGAACTTTGTCTCCATTTCCTTGATCATCTCATCCTTCTGCGCAAAAAGCTTGTCCTTCTCGCGAAGCTGCACCTGAAGCTCGTCATTACCTAGCATGACGTTCATCCTGTCCGTATCTATGTGCCTGAGAAGGGTCTCTAAGTCCTGAAGATAAAGACGTATCGGCTCCGCAGTGCTCCTCGAGTCGTCCTCAAAGTCGATGGACTCTCCATCAACATCACGTCTCCCAAAGACGTGGAAGTGAGTGCCTCTAACCTGACGAGAATGACGGCCTAACAATCGTCCTATCAGATCCTGCATGACTACCTCCATGCCTCTCTCCCTGTCATCGTGCATCAGCTTGAAGACGATGGCCTCAGTAGTAGGCTCAGTCTGGCGTCCGGGCTGATTCACCTTGAAGCCCCAGAGGTCCTTCCTTTCGAACTTGGTGAGTGGGTACACCGTAATGGTAGGAAGAGGGAGATCGAGCAGAGTGGTAAGCTCAATGATACAGGAACCAAAACGAGTAACCCGAAACTCCTCAATAGTGCTGATGGCAATAGGCATCTATTTATAAGAATGAAAAAGTTAGAACAACACAAATCAAGGTAATTCGAGACAAACATTCATACATATCCATGTAATACAATCATCACACAAATCATGCATACAAAAAGGCTATTACATTAATCAAAGGTCCAAACTTAATTAGAATATTTTGGAAATAAGGTGATAGTTGGTGGTCCATCTAACGATGTCTCTTACAGTCCAATCTCACGGGATCTATTATTAAACACAATGTTCCTAGAGGCAATCCACCAATCTTGCTCTCTTGACTCAATTACTAAGTTAATGACGTCTCCCCTTATTTCTTGGTTGTTGTCTTCCAACTCTTGAGTAAGCTCCTTCTCTTTCTCTAAGTCCTTTTGGAGGTTGAGTATTCTGCATTTGACTCTAGCACTTAGTTCCTTGATAGTCCTCCAAGCTGCATCCCTGGCTGACTCAAAGAATGTGGTGTGCATTGTTGTGTTGGTGTACATGCAGAATCCCCTTTCTTTGTGGTTGTCTTCCTTGTTTTTGTACAAGTGAAGTTGCACCCACCAATACTCCACTCCTTCATCCATCACCGGAAAGCCCTTGTACACAGCTTCACCATGTGCATCCATTGCCTCCATGAGGTCCTTGAGAATGTTGGGAAACTCAGTCTCACACTCTAAGGTCATGGTCATGAGTGGTCCCTTCTTCACGGCTTCGTTGATGGAGTTCATCTACAAGTGAAGTTGAAAGAGATTAGAAAAGTTTTACGAGAAGAATAGACAAGTGTAGAAGTAGTTGAAAAACTTTTTTTCCTTAGTGGTTTTCCAATCCTAGGGTCATAATCCTACAGGCAACACAGTGCTCTGATACCATCTGTTAGACCCCTCCTTTATAGAGGAAAGGATCCCTGTGATTGCAATGCTAGTCCCTGGATCAATGCTAGCATCCACAGTTTAAGATGAAGTACACAGATACAAAGGTCGTTTATTACTTTCATTCCAGAGATAAAATATAGTCTTTTACAACTCATGGCCATAGGCCTAATACAAGAGTTTTAAGGAACAAATAAATAAACACAAGTCTTCATCTTCATGTGCCACAGGCAAGCATGTTGAGTGTAGACTCATGACTCCTATTCATTATCGGAGTAACCTGCAACATCACAAGTTACAGCCACAGTGGGTCAATACTTTGGAATAGTATTGGCATGTGATACCTTAGTATATTTTAAGTGGACTATATAACTATATGCATTTTGGCTAAGGGTAGCTTGGCTTGCTTTTGCTTGAAAATAGATTTTTCCTATTAGTTGAAATCGCTAAGTTTTTCTTTGTCAAAAACATTCCCAAGGAAACCACCAATAGACATTGGGGTCCTTCACCCTTGTTCACCCACAAAATTTTATTGTAGAAGTTGGAGTCATGAGATTCTTGTAGCTTCCATGTCTTGATGCTCAAAAGTGTCCATTTCCTTGGACAAGGCTAAGTACTTAGTTTTTCCATCTGCAGAGGTTGTGCACATTCCCCACCAGACTTGGTTTCCCAAGACAGGAGCTTTCAGAAGCTTTTCCTTAGTCAAAATGGACGCGCTCCAACCTATCAACCCAACTACCACCATCTGTCCAAAATGACTAAGTTCTAGCAACCTATACGATCATGGCAGAGCCCATATTGCCAAGTGGTTGCACTATAAGCTTTCTCCACACTTGGCCTCCAAATCCCTTTGTGCCTGGGTGGCATTCCACAAGTGAGATACACAACCCAAGTCCATGGCCTTGTGTAACCACTCAACATAACCCAATCTTTCCATTCCACCGAGGAGGTTCATTTTACTTAGTTGTTTTGTTAAGAAAATATAAGTCCCTTTGACTTAGAATATTTTTATCATAAACTAAATAGATGTTCACCACCCTTGTTTACTATAAGCTAGGCTAAGCAAAGTATGTATCTTATCTTAGGAAATTTCCCTAGCAATTCTACTATTTCAATCTACTTAGGATTTCCCATCTTAGCACTAAGCAAAATTTTATGCATTTATTTTAGCAAAATATCTAATGCAAGTACAAACTTAGGATAAGAATTCATGAAAATATCACTTGCCTTGGTAGTGGGGAGAGTAGCACTCTTCACAATCACAATCACTAGCAAACTCTACACAAGAAAATAACATACAATTACACACAATAATATACAATCAAAAATAACATGAATGCATGCATGCAAGAATTTATCTAGTGGTGATTTTTGAAAATTGTACCAAGTATGTTCATGAGTACAGAAATTTAACATGACACAAGTTTGCCAACTAAACTTATTTGGCCCCAAAATAATATACAAGAATAGAACTATATTTAAAATAGCCCTAAACATGTTCCACAATAAAAAACATTTTTAACCGTTACTATATGCTAAATAAAGTGGATATTCAGAAAGGTCTTGTTTCACTGAATCCAACGGTATAAAGTTTGCAAAAATCTAACGTGGCATTTAAAAGTTATAAGCATTTGAAGTTTGAATCTAAATCTGGTTTTAAATTCTAAATTCAGATCTAACCCTAGCCACGCGCCGCGCTGTGATTGGCGCTTACCGCTTCGGTCGGATCACGCTCTGCAGCCGCAGGATTTTAAACAGATCGTACGCTCCAGATCGCGTACCGCTTCGGGATTAAGTGAATCTATCCTAACGCTACGATACAGATCCAACGTTCTAAAATCAATCGGCCAAAATCGGGCGGCGCTTCTCAGCTATGCGCGGCGGCGACGGCCAGACGGTGGCGGCGCCGGCGGTACAGATCGCTAGGGGAATGGGAAAGATGCTCACCGAGACCGCGAGGGTGTGGAGATGCTCGACGTGTGATCAGCTCGGCAAGGGGCGCTCAGGGTTGCGGTAGATTTCTCGCCGGAGTTGGATCTGGCAGCGGCGGTTCTGCTCGAGGTCGGAGGCGACGTTGTAGATTACTAGGATGCCAAAGAAAGGTGTGGTTAGATGCGGAAGTTCACGGAGTACATGCGAGCGTGAACGACAAGGTTCGGGGCGGTCTGGACTTACCACTAGAGCTCGCCGGAGTTCGTGCAGGAGGCGGTGGCGGTCAGTCGTCGATGTTGCCGAAGCTAGGGGTCATGCGAAGGCAAACGGCGAGTGTCAGAAGATGCGTATAAGTTCACTGAACAAGATAGTGTGAATGAGAGACAGAGGGGAACTCGAGGCTCACCTGAATCGGTCGCCGGAGGGGGCTCTGTCAGCGGCGATTCGCGGAGGATTGAGGGCAGCCTGGGGGCGTGAGTGTGCGATTGACTGGGGAAAATTGATCGTGGGAAGGTGGGGATCTTATAGCCGGGGAGTCGACAAGAAACGCTCGGGGATTATTGTCCCATTACTCCGTGCCATTACCGGCCATCACTGCCGCAGCGACGTGGTCGCAGGCGTAGTCTGGGGAAGACGAGGACGACGTGGTCTGGTCCCGCTTGTCAGCGAAACGCGCATAGTGCTGGTGGGGTCAGGTTGTCGGCGACTGTTTGCGTGTGCTCGTGCGTGTGAGAAGAAAAGAAGATACCCGGGTGGGCTTGCTGGGCTCGGCTCGTTGCTGGGCCAGATTCTGGCCGCGCGGCCCTTTTCATTTGATTATTTCTTTTCTTTTTCCATTTCTATTATCTGGAATGGTTTTTGATATGAATTTAAATCCTTTTGAATTCAATCTGCCTTGGGAATTTTTTACAGGGTTTTGTGGATTCAAAAACAGTCATAAAACTAGGTGGTTACTTTGCAAGGCTTGGTCCATCTTGGTTTCTATAATAATTTGAGATTTGTTCCTGTTTGCAAATATTTGAAATGGACTTTGGATTCTACTTCTAAAATTTGAAATCTTTGGGTTTAAAAGTTTCTCCAAAACTTTCCATCAGTGAAGGCAAGCATTCAGGTATTTAATCATTCAAACTACAAAAGGATGATGTTTATTTGGGACAATTTAACCACATGAAATCATAACTCATATTCCATCACTAAGTGATTTTTGATAAAACCCTAAATGAATGAATGATGCAAAGTGATATGAATGAGTTTTGAAACTATGATTTTTTTGGGATGTTACAAAGGGGTTATATGAGAATGTTTGTCATTAAAGTAATTGACAAAATTATGAATAAATAAAAGGAGTTTTATTTAATGAGAGTTTGCATGAAATTTGGTGGAAATTTAATGGGAATTTGAGTGTGTTTTTGAGTGGAGGGAATTGAAAGGCATTTGAGTGAGTCGAGTGTCCACCCACATGAATGTGGAAGAGGTGGGGGCAACCCCATGGCTGGGCGCATGGCCCCTTGGGTGCCCCCCTCTCCCTATAAAAGGAGCCCCCCTCCCTCTCTCTCACTCACACCTCCTCGTGAAGGATCTCTCTCCCCCTCTAGAATTTATCCCCCATGGTCTCGGACTAGCGAGATACATGTTCCCGGTGGCTATTCGGCAAGAAAGAGTTGTGCTTCCGCTGCATTGCTGGAGCGAGGAGGCGGAGGTTGCTCGGTGCCTCGAACGTGTGTGCGAGCACGGATGCGCTGCTGTTTTGCGGCGCTAGGACTTCCTCTCGATCTTGAGATCGGCAAGAGATCGTCTACATCAACCACGAGTTTGGACTCGTTAAGCTTTGTCGGTCTCCAAGGGTATGTTCTCTATGGATATACATCCGCCCGTTGTTTGTATCTAGTAGATAGATCTTGGTACATAGTTATTCCCATCGTAGGAAATTTTTTGTTTTCTATGCTGCGAACCCTACAGTGGTATCAGAGCCGGATCTATGCGTAGATACTTTGCACGGGTAGTACACATATGAGTATGTGGGCGATGATGATCATTTTATTGCTTCTTAGTTGTACTTTGGATATTGGTGGCATAGTGGGATGAAGCGGCCCGGACAAACTTTACATGTCCTCGCACATGAGACCTGTTCCACGCTTGACATGCAACTAGTTTTGCATAAGTGGCTAGCGGGTGTCTGTCTCTCCTATTATAGTCAATATCTAATTTGCAACGAGTTGTCAACAATTTGGTTATCCTCGTTGTGGTTCATGTTCGTAGGTAAGAACGGTTCTATCTTCGAAAACCCTAAGCCACGTAAAACTTGCAATGGATAAATTAGAGGCGTCTAGTTTAGATTGTTGCTGGGTTAGTGTTATGATATGGTGATGTTGTAAGTAGAAGTATAAGATGATACTCTTACAACACACATAACGTGTAGGTTCCATAGACCTTGGCCTTACACATAGATGTATGATAGAGATCATACCACAATGCACATGATGGAGATCAAGTGCGGGAACCATATCATTTCACTTATTAACATGGGATGCTTATTGCATCTTATATTGCTTGTTTGGCGTTTTATTAGCATAATAAGATGATCCCTCATTTAGATATCAAGATAAAAATGTGTTCTTCCTTAAGTATGCACCGACAATGTTTCGTCGCTTCAAGACATCACGTGATGATCGGGTGTACTTGAATCCACGGGCATATCTCGGGTGTAAGACAGTTACACACGTGAATACTAAGGTTCTTACTTGGCGAGCCTAGCATGTACAGACCTGGCCTAGGAACACGGACCGAAAGGTTAAGCATGAGTCATATGTTTTGATATGATGACCATATGGATGCTCGCCTTTGAAGCTACACCGACTCTCGTGATGATCGGACTTGGTGTAGTGGATTTGGTTCATGTAATCACCAAAAAGACAGAAGGGATGTCATTTTTGAGTGGGAGTTCATTTCTAATTTGGATTAGTAGAACTCAATTTATCATAAATTAAATCAAAGTGAATTTGCATAATTTGTTGTAGTCATTGGCATTCGTTCACCACCTTGTGCATAGTTGTAATTGAGATAATAGAACTATAGAATTCTGGATATATACTTTATAAACTGGTATCGTATTGTGTTGAGTTTCAATCTAAAGTTTAAAGTCCTATTGCAAACTTTCAGCAAACTCTATTTACTCTGTGAAATTTAATAGTTGGTATTAAATGGAGAGTAACAATTCCAGTGTTAGTATCTTAAGTATCATGTTTGCCTCCATGATTCTTGATTGTTTTAATATCAAGTTTATCTAGGAGCTGAAAGAATTGTTTTAGAAACCATCGTGTGTGGCAGATATAACGATATCTAAAACAATGTTTTGGTTGCAATATGATAGAGTATAATATATTTTCTCATATTGTATGAGAATTTACGAAGGTTGGAGATGCTAGACATCCTAATTATCCAAAAGGGTTTTGGAAAGTAATGTTATACTCACGATTCGCCTTTATAAGCTACAGTAGCTTGATCATGAAAGTCGTCATGATAAGGATGAATAGAATATGTATGTAAAGTGTTTACTACACTAAAAGATTACTAAAGAATGGATTTTGAAAGAATACCGATCATTTTGATGATGGTGATCTACTTCAAAGTGCAAGTCTAAAGGTATTATTATTTGACTATACACGCTTTGGACTATGTGTCATGCATATGTCACCACTTTTGATGTTGATAGATTTTTTTTAAAAGGAAAAGGAAATGCTGAAAGAGAATCTATAAAATATATTTGGCAGAAAAGAAAAGATTGGAAATATCCAATTTAGGTATATGGATGATATACATGTTATGGTTGTATTCTTTTCTTGTTAAACAATGTGGTTCTTGGGTATTGGATACCGAATTGGTTGGTATGAAATTTCATACAGAACGACGCAATTCATGAACTACAATGGCATAAGTAACTAGCAAGAGAATATGTGATGATGTTCATCGAAAACAAACAAACCATTGTTTGTATTTCTCGTTGACATCAAAGCTTGACTTCAAGATTTGTTTTAATAATTGTTATTTGAATCAGGTATTATGAGAACAAAGGTTGTTCAAATAATTACCGTATTCCATATAAGATGGATGATTTACAAATCTAGTTGGAGAAATGATATCCATAAAACCTAATGCTAAAATGTCGCAAGACAAATGATTGAAAGATCACTTACGAAGTGACATCACCGTTTAAATTATATTGGAAAGAAAACATGAAGAATCTCCATATTCATGGATTTTTGGAGTCTTTGATTTTATCAAGTGACGCTTGTGAGACTTTCCTCAGGATAATTTAAAAATTCGTTCAAAGGCCAAAGAAGTACGAACGACTAAATTATTGGAATTTATATATATCGATGTATGTATACCATTATGTGTAGTCGTAAGCGATGGGTTTCAACTTCATATGCTTTCTCCGAAAATTTGAGTGAATATTCACTTAATGAGAAAGAAGTATGAAATAATTGAAAAACGTTTCAAAGACTTTCAAGATGAAGTGGAAAATCATTGTAACAATAAAATAAATGGTTTATGATTTTATCATAAGGGATTTGTTGAGTTCCAAGTGTAATAAGAAAATAAATGAATTATGATTTATCATGAAGGGATTTATTTGAGTTGCAAGTTTAGCAAAACACCTAGATTTACATATCCCGAAACACCATAGGAATATGGAGTGTTTAAGATTTGTAATGAAACCTTGTTTGACATGGTTGGATCAAAGGTGTTATTTATAAAACTGTCATTATGTTTTAAAAGATTAAAGCTTTAGAGACTACCGCTTTTACACTGAAAAGAGCTCCATCTTGATCCGTTGAAATGACACCATGGAAGTTATGGTTTGGGGTAAAACCCAAGTTGACATTTCTTAAATTTTGGTATGCTAAACATAAGTAAGATGTTTACAACCGAAGTCGGATGAGCATGTCTTTGTAGGTTATTTCGAATAACAATTGGTTATTCCTCCATAACACCAAGGACAAAAGGGTTTGTCACTTGAAACGTGAAGTTTCTTGAAGAAGGAATTTTTTGTAAAAGTTAAGTGGGAGGACAATAGAACTTTGATAAGGTTAACGAACCTTAGCTATATGTGCTGAGTTGCGCAATGTCGTAAATCGTTCCGGAGGCAGCCATAATGCTCATAGTTTATGTGCCTCAAAGGTTGTGGTCACGGAGATCTAAGTTCCTATTCAACCAAGTAGGTCGGATAAACAATCAAATACTAAGATTTGAGAGTAAATCATTATTGTTTGACAATGATGAACCGACTATATGCAAAGAAGCGATGATGGGCCCTGACTCCGTCAAATGGCTTGAAGCCATAAAATCCGTGATAGTTCCATACACGAGAAATCAAGTTTTGAACTTGGAAGACCCTCCGGAAAGGTATAAAAACCTATCGGTCATATTTGGATCTATAAAGAAACAGACATGGTTGTTTCACATCTATGAAATAGTCGACATGTCGTAAAGTATTTTATGAAAATGTTCAAGGAGTTGACTATGACAAGATTTGATCTTTCATAGCGATATTTAGTCTGGATGGATTAAAGTAGCAACCACTACATATAATTTGGTATATGGTAGATGAATAAACAAAACAAAATTCTTCTAATAGAATGGTTACCTAGGACGTGTACATGACACGGTCCAAAGGGTTTTGTTAAAATTCAAAGGATGCTAAAAGGGCATGCAAACTTCAATGGTTGAAGTAAGCATCGCAGAGTTGGAATCTCCACCTTAATGAAAAGGAGTTTTCATCAGGATACGATGAAGATGCTTACATTTGCAAGAAATTACTGGGAGCACTGAGATATATTTCTAATACATTATGTGGAGGACATCTTGTTGATTAGAAATGATGTATCTTTTATTGACAAAGGTTAAGAATTTCATTTTGATGAAATACTTAGGCAAAACCCGAATATTTAGCATGAATGTCTATAGTGGATAGACTATGACGCTAATATGGTTGTGCCAAACGTACATATATGAGATATTGAAGGAGTTCAATATAGAAACAATAAGAAACGGTTCTTGTCGCATGGAAAGGAATTGAATCAAGATTCAAGTGTATTGACACTTGATAAGTGAAACAAGATTCAAGTGCTTTGATACTTGATGAGTGAAATCACAAGGATGTTTTGATCAATCATACCATGATATGTACACATCCAGATATGTCCTATGCTCTAAGTGTTATGAGCATATACCAGAATGAATCATAAAATGATCATTGGACGATAGTGAGGATATTCTTATGATCTTTTGGAAGAACTAAGAATATATTTGTGTAGAGGTGACAA
This sequence comes from Avena atlantica, assembly GCA_910589765.1. Taxonomy (NCBI): domain Eukaryota; kingdom Viridiplantae; phylum Streptophyta; class Magnoliopsida; order Poales; family Poaceae; genus Avena; species Avena atlantica. The sequence goes on along the minus strand of OU342738.1, from coordinate 330,450,441 downwards.
ACAATTACAAATAGTTCATTGTAAAGCGTTACATTGATACTAGGTTTGTCACAAGATACAAATTAAGTTTATCTCAATTTAAACTATGGGTGGCACAATGTAATGGAAAGGAGATTCCATGATGGATTTGGATAAAATCCATAGTTAAGACATTATGACGAATACTACAACAAAAAGGCTAAGTATATGACTGCTCACCGACGTTATCGTCTCGGAGGACTCGGCTCGCATCCGCGAGTCGCCGCCACGCGACCGGCTCTCCGAGAGCCAGATCCGCACGATCCATCGCCTCGCCTCCGAGTACAACTCGGCCCACAGCAACGTGGCCGAAAACTCAGCGGCCGCAGAAGACGCGTCCCTCAACGACGACGCTGACTCGGCGACCCCGGCGTCACTCGCCGGATCCATCACCGCGGCTTCACCCGCGGGATCCATCACCCAGGTCTCCAACATGGGAGACTTCGAGGACCCCTCCATCCTCGGGATCTTTGATTTCGACTCCGGGTCGGAAAATTCCGCCGACCTCCGCGAAGGAACCGGTCGCCACGCCGCGACCTACATGGCGACCGGCACCAAGCCGCCGGAGGACCCCGTCTCCACCCCAATCCCTCCTAACGCCACGGCGACAGAGGTCGAGGAACTCCGCTTGAAACTGGCGGAGGCAGTGCGCAAGGAGCAAGCCGAGCGCGAAAAATTTCGCCTCGAGCAGGTGACGGTGCAGGAGCTATCGCACTACCACCAGCAGCGAATCAGGTCGCGCCTAAACCCCACCGTTCAGGGGCACGCCCTGAACTTCGACGACGAAAACGACCCGTCCCGCGTGGCCGAGCACGCGATCTGCGAGAACGCACCACCAGGAGGAAGCGCCCGGCCCCCGCCAAGATCGACGGCGATGCGCGCACCACCTCCACCCAAACGCACACCCCCCAGGGATCAGCCGCGGATAGTAGTCTCCTCACGGGAGCGAGACGCGAACGGCCTCCCACTATTCTCCACCCCGATGGACAACCTCGTGGCGGGCCGAGCAGCATCCCACAACATCATGGCCACTAGCGCCGACTCGCAGGGTCGAGTGTACTCGCGTTCTTCGGGAAGCAGAGCGGCCTCGAGCGGCCGCCCAATGGCGGCAAACACCCTCAACTTCCCGCCACCAGAGCCACTGCAGCTCCAACACCGACCCGCGAACGCGGCACTCTCCACCAACGACTCCAGGCCAGCGACCAACTTCGTCGCCGCCAACGGTCAACCCATCGACGCCCGCACCCACATCATCAACAACCAAAGCTGGCGCGCACGCCAGCCCAAAGACCTGCGACACACCCTAACCAATCACCGCGACGGCGAGCCAATGGGGTCGCGCAGTCGACTCGGCCCCAAGTGCTTCAGACCAATGATCCGAGACGAGAAGTACCCGCCAAACTTCAAGGCGCCGAAGGAGATAGAAAAGTACGACCCCTCGTACGACCCCGCCGTCTGGCTCGATACATACCTCATGGCGATGGGGATCGCAGGCCACACCGACCTGCTAGCCGCCCGTTACCTCCCCTTGATGATGGAGGGGACGTGCAGGCAGTGGATCAACACCCTCCCCCAGGATAGTATCGACTCCTGGAAGGAGATGCGCGACGCCTTCGTCAGGCACTTCGAGTGCTCCTACACCCGCGCCACCACCATCGAGGACCTGGAGCGATGCGTCCAGGGACCCCGCGAGTCGACCCGCAACTGGGTCCAACGGTGGCAAGAACTCTGGTACAACGCGGTCGGCATCCACCCGGACACCGCGATCCATTGCTTCAATACCTCGTGCCGCTACGAGCCCCTGGTCGCCAAGCTCAAGTGACACTCTCGCACACTCGACAACATACCGGACCTCCTCGAGATCGCCAAACGGTACGCGGAGGAAGATCCAAACCAGGAAACCGACGACGAGTCGGGAGGTCAACGCCGCACGAGCGGCAACGACAGCGGACGACATGCTACAGCAACACTCGCCTAACCGGAAAGCGCCGCAGTGATGGGCGAGTCGACTTCGTCGCCAACGCCTGGCACGCACAACGCGAGCCCAAGAGCTTCCGCCGCGACGGAGGACAACGCCGCGACGGAGGCAACTACAAGGCCAAGCCAAGGTTCGACCCTGCGGCCCTCCTTTACCAACCTTGTGCGTTTCATAGAAGGGAAGGGAAGCACGCAACGCACAAAACCGCCTACTGCCACACCCTCAGGGAGATTGAGAAGGCACGGCGAGCACGGGAGGACCCCGACAACGACCCGCCAAACGGCGGAAAATTCGGCAAAGTGGCCGGCTCGCTCCATACCTTCACAGGCTTCAATACGAAGCGCGAGAAGAAGGTCATAACCCGCGTCGTCGCCATCAACGCGGTGGCTCAGGTGGACGTCCCCCAGTTCCTCAACTGGTCGGAGCAGCCCATCACCTGGAGCCGCCAGGAGCACTCGCCACACATCGAGTACCCAGGCCGAGTCGCCCTGGTGGTCAAGCCTAAGGTCGGCGACTACTGGCTCCCCAAGACATTGATGGACGGTGGCAACTCCATCAACATCCTGTACCTGGACACCTTTAGGCGGCTGCGGCTCCCGCAGTCGATGATCGAGACAACCCACACCACGTTCCATGGCATCGTCCCCGGTCGGAAGGCGTACCCGATCGGCAAGGTCACGCTGCCAGTCACCTTCGGCACACCAGCAAACTTCCGCACCGAGCGGATCGTCTTAGAGATGGTGCCCTTCGACAGCCCCTACCACTGCGTCCTGGGGCGCCAGGCATTCGCCAAGTTTATGGCTACGCCACACTACGCGTACAACGCGATGAAGCTCCCCGGGCCGTGCGGCGTCATCACCATCAACGGCGACCCCGACATGGCCGCCGAGTGCGAGGCCAAAGGAGCCGAACTCGCCGATGCCGTCATCGCGGCAGAAACCAACCACGCCGATGAGCTCGCCAAGTATGCGAGCGGGGTCAACAACGACGACCCCACCATACTCAAGAATCCCAACTTGGAGGGCGCAAACACCTCAACCTTCGAGGCAACGACGCACACCCGCATCGTCAAGCTGGTCCCAGGCGACTCCATCCAGACGGTAACGATCGGGACGGGCATGAGCCCAGCCTAGGAAGGCGCGCTCATCGATTTCCTCCGTGAGAACAGGGACATCTTCGCATGGAAGCCCTCTGACATGCCTGGTGTCCCTAGGGAGCTCGCTGAGCACAAGCTAAACGTCGACCCCAAAGTGCGACCCGTCAAATAGTCGCTGCGGCCCTTCAATGAAGAGCGCTGCCGAGCCATCGCCGAAGAGGTGCAGCGTCTACTCGCTGCAGGCTTCATTCGGCCAATCAAGTACTCCAAGTGGCTGGCAAACCCAGTCCTGGTCGAGAAGAAGAACGGGACCTGGAGGATGTGTATCGACTACACAAACTTGAACAGCGCCTGCCCAAAGGAGCGGTTCGTCCTCCCGCGGATCAACCAAATAATCGACTCCACCGCAGGCTCGGAGTCGCTATGTTTCCTCGAAGCCTACTCTGGGTACAACCAGATCAAAATGGCTGTCGAGGACGAGGAGAAGACGACATTCATCACGCCATTCGGATCCTTCTGCTACACCGCCATGACCTTCGGCCTCAAGAACGCCGGGGCGACCTACCAGCGGTGCATGCAAGAGTGCCTCGCGAGCCAAATTGGCCGCAACATCCACGTCTACATCGATGACGTGGTCGTAAAGTCCGCTCGCCAGGGTGACCTACTCGCCGACCTAGCGGAAATGTTCGCCAACTTGCGAAAATACAAGATAAAGCTTAACCCAGGCAAATGCACCTTCGATGTACCAGCAGGACAACTACTGGGGTACGTCGTCTCGAAGCGAGGGATCGAGGCAAACCCCACCAAGATCGACATGATTGCCCAACTCGGCAAACCCGAGTGTCTGCGCGACGTCCAGAAGCTGGCCGGGCGAGTAGCGGCTCTCAGTCGCTTCATCCCCCGCCTGGGTGAAAAGGCGATGCCCCTATACCGCCTGATGCGCAAGAACCCCACCTTCCAGTGGGACAAGGAGGCGGATGACGCGCTTCGCGACCTCAAGAAGGTGCTACTCGCCGCACCGCTACTCGCCGCCCCCGCCGACAACGAACCCATGCTAGTTTACGTCGCGGCTTCCGAGCGCGTCGTCAGCGCCATCATGGTCGTCGAGCGACCGGAGGAAGGAAAGGAGCGCCCAGTACAACGACCGGTGTACTACGTCAGCGAGGTCCTCACCGAGTCGCGCCAGCGATACCCGCAGTACCAGAAGCTGGTATACGCGGTATTTAGAGCAGAGCAGCGCCTGCCGCACTACTTCCAGGAGCACCCGATCACGGTCGTCTCCTCAGCACCGTTGCAGGACATCATCCGCAACCGCGAGGCGACCGGGCGGGTCGCCAAGTGGGCCGTCGAGATCAGCGTCCACAACATCAAATACGAGCCACGAAAAGCGATCAAGTCGCAGGCCCTAGCGGACTTCATCGCCGACTGGGAAGAAGCCCAGCAGCCAGAGAAGCTGCCATACCTCTATTACTGGAGCCTGCACTTCGACGGCTCCAAGAGCGCGGACGGCGCAGGCGCAGGGATCGTGCTAACTTCACCGAAGGGCGACAAGCTCCGCTACGTCCTTTGCCTCAACTTCACCCCCTGCACCAACAACATGGCCGAGTATGAGGCCTTACTCCACGGCATGCGAGCTGCCAGGGAGATGAACGTCAACCGCCTACGCTGCTACGGAGACTCCGACCTCGTCGCCGGACAAGTCGCCGGCACCTATGACGCCGTCTCCCCCACCATGGCGGCATACCGCCAAGCAGTGGACAAGCTGGGAGGACACTTCGCAGGCTACTCCGTCGAGTGGATCGACAGGCGGAAGAACGAGGACGCCGACGCACTCTCTCGCATTGGGTCGGCTCGACTCGCACCACCCGCCGGCGTCTTCCTCGACACGATCACCAAGCCGTCAGTCTCCCCCCCCGAGGGAGATCGACATTGGAGTCCCACTGCAGCCAGATGCATCCCTGGTCGCACTCGTCACCGAGCCAAACGACTGGACCAAGCCCTACGTCGCCTACCTGGAGGCCGGCACCTTGCCGACAGACGAGACGGACGCCCGGATGATCGCACGCCGATGCATACACCATCATCGACGGTGAGCTCCACAAGCGCAGCGTCACCGGCGTGTTCCAACGCTGCATCCAACCCGCCGAAGGACGCAAGATCCTCCACGACATCCACTCCGGCGACTGCGGCCACCACGCCGGCGCCCGCTCTCTGGTCACCAAGGCTATGCGGCATGGCTTTTACTAGCCCACCGCACACGCCGATGCCATCGACATTGTTCAGCGGTGTGCCGGGTGCCAGAAGTACGCCAACCAGACGCACGTACCGAGCTCAGCGCTCAAGACAATCCCCATAACCTGGCCATTCACCGTATGGGGCATGGACATGGTAGGCCCCTTCAAAAAGGCTCCCTCCGGCTACACCCACCTCCTGTTCGCGGTCGACAAATTCACAAAGTGGGTGGAGGCCAAGCCAGTCCGGAAATGCGACGGGAAGACCGCCACTAAATTCCTACGCAAGCTCATATATCGCTACGGGTTCCCAAACAGCATCATCACGGACAACGGCACCAACTTCGCCAAAGGAGCCATGGCCGAATTCTGCGAGGAACACCACATCCGGCTCGACCTCGCATCAGTCGCCCACCCGGAATCCAACAGCCAGGCGGAACGGGCCAATCAGAGCATTCTCCACGGCCTAAAGCCGCGACTCCAAGTACCACTCGAGCGCACCGCCGGGTGATGGGTCGAGGAGCTACCCTCCGTCATCTGGGGCATCCGCACCTCGGTCAACAGGTCGACAGGATTCACCCCTTCTTCATGGTGTACGGCGCCGAGGCAGTCATGCCCACCGACCTGGAGCACGACTCGCCGAGGGTCGTCCACTACACGGAGGCTGCGAACGAACTCGTACGACAGGATGGAGTCGATCAACTCGACGAGGCACGCGACCTAGCTCGCTCACGCACCGCCATCTACCAACAAGGACTCCGCCGCTACCACAGCCGGCGGGTGAAAACTCGCACCTTCCACGAGGGCGACCTAGTGTTGCGCCTCATCCAGGACAAGAAGAAAGGGCATGCACAAGCTTTCCCCCCATGGGAGGGACCATTCGCCATCGGGCGCGTACTCGGCAACGACGCTTACTACCTCACCGACGTCCGCGGGGACGGCAAACTCGACGTCAAGCGACCATGGAATGTAAACCTCCTACGGAAGATCTATTCCTAGAACTCCACATATGTACTCTCCAGTCGCTATGAAATAAAAAGAATCGGCTACCACAAATTGCGCCTACTCTCCGTGTCTTGTGCCACTCGCACTCGTAATAACAGCATCAAGCTAATCGCAGAAGTCAACCTTTGGTAACGCGATCGGCACGGCCAAGTAGTGCGATGCAAAAGCACTGGGTCACCTCAGGTTTTGCATCGTCCACGAAAAATGCCTACCCGGAGCCCCATTGGAGTCGCCTAGCCCGACTGGTTCTACGAGCCAAGACAACTGCCTTCGCTTCTCACAGCAACCATGACCCTCCGCATCCTCGACATAGCGACTCGAACGGCCACGTACCACGCTCGGGGACTGACGACCAGTTCAGCGCGAGCGGCTCGGGAAAACGCCAAGTATGAGAGCATGTCCAGGACTCGCCATGCGACTGACCCAACGGGCCAGGCAGGAGTGATGCGCTCAAACTAACGCGCCAAGTCCTCACCCACCCTCGAGTCGCGCCTAGAACAACCAAGTACCACGCTCGGGGACTCGGCCACCCGACCTCGTTCGCGCAAGGGAAAACAGTGAAGTACAGAGCGCTCAAGGGAGTCGCCTTGCGACTGGCTCTCCGAGTCCGGGCGAGTCGACCACAATAACAAAACATTCAAAAACCACAAACACATCAAAAACGAGGTAAACCCCACAAAAAGGGCGGACGCGCTCGGGGACTCGTTCAACCCTCAACTGGAAAACACATGACAAGTCACAAAGGAAACACGATATCTCATTAATAGCATGTTGCAATCGTCTCAGAATACAAAATATGCCCAAACGGCAGATCTGCTACTAATTCCCCAGGGCAAACTACTCTATTCCGCAGGCTTCGACGACGACTCGCCAGCACCCTTGCGATTGCGGCTGAACGGCGTGTACGGGTTTGATGGGTACGTTGTCAGCTTATCCTCCATCGCCGCGCGGAAGGGCTGCTCGACCTTGAAGTCCCGGTTCTGCGGCTCGGGGTCGTTGGGCGCGACGACCGTTTCCTGGTAAGGAAGGAGGTCGCCCATCGCCCAGACGCGCTCGGAGTACACCGCGGCGTGACCCGTCAACTTGAGCACCTCGGAGATCTCCACCTTGCCAGTCGACGACGGGTAGCCACTCGTCACATCGTCCAGATCGAAATCTTCTGGAAAATGAGCAAGTCCAAGGCTAAGCGCCATCGCCGCTCCACGCCGAAACGCCGATCGCGTCATGAATTCAACGACCGACGGCGCCTTCTCCAAATACTTCCACACCTCGACGAGGTCGCTGGGAATTACTTCCGTAGGCGATATCTCCTGGAGGTAGGCTCGGATGCATGTTGCCGACAACGTCGCCGAGTCGACGAGCGTGGCAACACATTGCCGCGCGTCGAACGAGCTCGCCTCTTCCGCGCTATCAAGGATGCGACCTGCGGATAGAAGATAACAGTGAGTACATCAGATATTACGAAAAGACACATGCAATAGGCAAGGGCAGACGAACTCAACAATCAAGGGACGGGAGAGATCCGTGATGAAGCTCTGAAGAGAAGTATAGTCGTCCTGAAGCCCAGCAACAAGGGCGTTAGAAACTTTACGCTCTTCCGCGGCGGCCGTAACGGCTGCCTTGGGTCGACCATCCGCCAAACTCGCCTCCTCTTTTGCCTCCCTCAGCTCGCGCCTCGAGCTCGGTGATCCGCTTCTTAGCCGAGCTCAATGCCGATTGAGCCGTTGCCAACTCACCCGCGGGGACAAGTCCCTGGAGAGCCTCCTCTGCCTTCGCAACAACTCCCTGAAACCCCTTATTCGCCTCTTGGATGGTGGCCAGTTCCTTCTCCGCGCGGTGTTTCGCCGCCAATCGGTCAGCTGACTCACGTTGCAGACCCTGCACACAATCCAAACAGTTAACCAAAGCGAAATCCTAAGTGCCCACCCGCTGAAATTCAGCGAGTGTGCACTCGGGGACAGGCAATCAAGAAATCCTAAGTGCCCACCGCTGAAATTCAGCGAGTGCGCACTCGGGGACTAGCAATCAAGAAATCCTAAGTGCCCACCCGCTGAAATTCAGCGAGTGCGCACTCGGGGACTGGACACGAAAAAAAAAAAAAAGCCACTAAAAGAATCAGACCGCTGCTGCACACCGACCTGATCCTCGGGGACTGGACATACCTGGATGGCTGCGCCAAGCATGTCGTGAAGTTGTATCGCATCCACGGATGCGAGGAGAGCCGGCGTGTGCCCACGACGCTGCTCGACCTCTACGTCGGCGACCCCAGGTGCACGGCTCGAGGGCGAGGTCCCACTCGCTGCAGCCGGCCTGGTCATGAAGCGCGGAAACGTGGCGATGGAGGCACCGGCACCAAAGGAGACCGGCTCGGTCACCCCAGGCGAGGGAGCACCCTCCTTCATGGGTACGGCCGCCTCCATTGCGTGTTCATTAGGCGCGACCGCCGTTGATGGGGGAATACCAATCGGGGTATACCCACGAAGCGGGTTCGCCAGCTGGATCGAGCCGACTGAATCCAAGCCCGGAGCAGGTCAACTCGCCCAATACGGCGAGTGGCGCATGCTGCACCCAGGCGACTGGCGCCGACTGGAGGCCCAAGACAGCGACTCCAATAGAAAGCCCACTAAAGCACTTGTAAACCCTAACTGGCTGCATATATAAAGCCACCAACAAGGGCACCCCCAAGGGGTACGTATCATTAGATCTAGTCTCTCCCTCCGCCTACGGCGGCTCCATTGTAAACCAATCTATGATCATATACTGGATTGATAGCAGGACGCAGCGATCCTCCATCGAGGGGACGTGAACCTGGGTACATCGTGTGCCAATCTCGCTCCCGGATTCTCCTACGTCGCCTTGCCCCCTCTACGTAAGCTACCCCCAGTAGCATCTGCCGTGCAATACCACGACAGTTGGCGCCCACCGTGGGGCAAGCGATGCTTGGAGGGTGATAATCCGGGCGGGTTCCCTCAAATTTGTCGTCTACGTCGACTCTGTGATCAAGGAAAATTATGATCACAACGTTCGGGGATCAACCTCAACAATTCCCTCGTACGTGTATTCAGGATCGACCGGGAGAAAGCCCGAGACGCAACGACGGCGACTTGCGATCTGCAGATAGGAGATGAGTGAGAGATCCGGACCGATAGGCAGTGCCGCGATGACCGTGCTTCAAGGCAGCCTCCAAATCCTATTTATTTAGACTCGGCCGGCGGCGTATTCTCTTTGTCAGCGGCAGTGTGCGGAACCACGTCTGGCCAACATCAGACTAGTACCTTGCCCCTGCGTGCGACAAGGCTGAATCGATCGTGTACACGTCAAGGCTCAGGTCTCAAGGAAAGAGGAGTCGGTCTGGTCTGAGTAGTACATCGATCACCACCACATGACCTTTGTCCCATGCAAGGAAAGGCTGTACAAGAAATACACGCCTCATGCGCCCATGACTAATGAGTTTTTCTAATCCAATCTCTCTTACGCAATGATTGCTCCATTAATTGATTACTCTATCTAACCCATTGTACATTGTTTTGATTTGCATACATCGCGTAATGTACATTGGTCCGTGGCGGGACTCGTCGCGTCAGCATCGATCGTTTACAACCTCGACGACGGACCTGCCGCACAGACAACGGCAACACTGGAAACTGCGAACCACATGACGGCCTATACGCCTCGTTGACACGGTGACCACTTTGCTCCAAGTGCACAAGAACGAAGGCGGGCTATCCTCACCGGCTCGGCCGATGGACCATCGCGGACTCGCCACGCTCGTGGATCCTCCCGCTGTGGACTCGCCACGTCCGGCGACTCGTTCAACACGGACTCGCCATGCTCTGGAACTTGCCTAAACGCGGACACGCTTGAACGCGGACTCGCTAGGCTCAAAGGCTCACTATACGCGGACACGCTCAAACGCGGACTCGCTAGGCTCGGGGACTTGCCCGTTGCGGACTCGCCTGTCGCGTCGACATCGCCATAGCGCGACCTCCGTCCGCCGCGTAGACCCAGTGTCCGCCGCGTCGACATCGCCATAGCGCGACCTCCGTCCGCCGCGTAGACCCCGTGTCCGCTGCGTCGACATCGCCATAGCGCGACCTCCGTCCGCCGCGTAAACCCCGTGTCCGCCGCGTCGACATCGCCATAGAACGACCTCCGTCCGCCGCGTAGACCCAGTGTCCGCCGCGTCGATTTCGCCATAGCGCGACCTCCGTCCACCGCGTAGACCCAGTGTCCGCCGCGTCGACTTCGCCATAGCGCGACCATATGTCTACCGTACGACCCCATCCGCTACGTCGAATGCGTACGCCGTGCCTACTAAGGGACCTTCATCGTCCAAGTCGCCAAAGAGGGTCGCATGCCATGCTGCATGGACTCACCACTGGGTGTCTCTTCCCTCCGGGAAAAATCAATTCGCCTTTGTCAACCTTTGATAGAGCGACTCGCAATGGCCAAGTAGTGCGGACGAGGACTCGCAAACCGAGCCTCGGATCGTCCACGAAAAATGCTAACCGAGAGCCATCATTGGAGTCGCCTTGCTCGACTGGCCTCCCGGGCCAAGACAATGGTAGTGCTACACAAACAGCACCATGTCCTCCTCAACCTTAGATAGCACGACTTGCACGGCCAAGTACTGCGGACGAGGACTCGCAAACCGTGCCTCGGATCGTCCAGGAAGAACGCCAAGTCGAGAGCCATCTTTGGAGTCACCATGCGACTGGCCCCCCAGGCCAAGACTCGGGGACTCTCCCCTCGCGGACTCGCCACACTCGGGGACTCTCCCCTCGCGGACTCGCAATCATCGCGGACTCGCCACACTCGGGGACTCTCCCCTCACGGACTCGCAATCATCATGGACTCGCCACACTCGGGGACTCTCCCCTCGCGGACTCGCAATCATCGCGGACTCGCCACACTCGGGGACTCTCCCCTCGCGGACTCGCAATCATCGCGGACTCGCCACACTCTGGGACTCTCCCCTCGCGGACTCGCCACACTCGGGGACTCTCCCCTCGCGGAGTCGGTCGACCTCGCCACTCGCCATGCTCGGCAGCAACCACTACTATTTTCAGAATATGCATCTCTAAAGAGCCTCAAGTCGCCTCTCCAAGCCAACTCGAGCCTCGGGGACTACTCCTAGGCATGCTGCGTGTACGCGTGGTTCTGCGACCGTGGCTCGCCCTCGTCGACTTGTCACCGCGGACTCACCCTCGCGTACTCAACACGCTCGGGGACTCAGTGTGCTACAGACAGCGCCACTCGTCAGTCTCCCAACCTCGCCACTCGGCGCGCTCGGGAACTCGGCACTCTCCGGTCGCTCGACCTCGCCACTCGCCACGCTCGGGACTCAGCATGAGTCCACGTTCAGGGACTCCCTGCAACTGGCAGCTTCACCAACACCCTGCGTATTTCGCCAACTGTCCATCACCGACTGGCTCACGCCGACCGCCTCCCGCTTCACGGTTCTTTTCTTTGTTCAGGAGCTCGTCGCCGATTCGCTACGACCCATCGACAAGACTCTCCGCGCCCTGCCTCAAGCCCGCATCGAATCGACAATGCGCTCGGGGACTACTGATGGGGGAATACCAATCGGGGTATACCCACGAAGCGGGTTCGCCAGCTGGATCGAGCCGACTGAAGTCAAGCCCGGAGCAGGTCGACTCGCCCAATACGGCGAGTGGCGCATGCTACACCCAGGCGACTGGTGCCGACTGGAGGCCCAAGACGGCGACTCCAATAGAAAGCCCACTAAAGCACTTGTAAACCCTAACTGGCTGCATATATAAAGCCACCAAGGGCACCCCCAAGGGGTACGTCTCATTAGATCTAGTCTCTCCCTCCGCCTACGGCGGCTCCATTGTAAACCAATCTATGATCATATACTGGATTGATAGCAGGACGTAGCGATCCTCCATCGAGGGGACGTGAACCTGGGTACATCGTGTGCCAATCTCGCTACCGGATTCTCCTACGTCGCCTTGCTCCCTCTACATAAGCTACCCCCAGTAGCATCTGCCGTGCAATACCACGACAGCCGTGTCATCGGAGATCGTGACGACATCGTCGCCCTTGGCCTTCTTGGCGCCATCCGCAGGAACGACGACTTCGTCCGCCTTCCTCTTGCGGGAAGGATCCTCCTCGCTGACTCCCGGTGGCACCTTGGACACGGTCGGGTGGCCTATCTTCTTCGCTCCGGTCCGATAAATCGATCGTGTGAGCGAGATAATTCAAGCTGCTATGAAAGACAAAAGTAGGTGAGCGAACTCACTTGGCGACCGGAATGAAGCGTAGCCCCGTGCGGATGCCGGCCGGCTTCTCCAGTTCGGGGCCCATTCGGCGGCTGAGGCCCATCTCCAGGACGTCGTGACACGGACGGTTTCTTCGTGGTCGAGGCTGCAACGGGAGCCTCTGGGACATCTTCAGCAGGGACTTCCCTGCAAGGTGAAGCCGCCGCGGCCAGAGCGGCCCCTAGCCCAGAAACTGGGGCGAATGGAGGAGGCATCGAGGCCAGTGGCACCTCGACAGCGGCCGTGTCCAGCGCGGCTGCCGTCGGTGGCGCCTCGTCCTTGGTCGGGCTGGGGGCGTCGGAGCTGCTCGCCGAATGCGGTGGCGAGGCCGGCCTCATCGCCTTCGTCTTCTTCTTCGGAGGAGCCTTTGCTTCCTTCTCCTTATTCTTCTTCTTCGACGGGGTAGCCTGGCGGCGCAAGGTGGTCTCCGGAAGTTCATCATCGTCGTCATGACGCTCAAGGCTTTTACTCGCCTCAAGCTCACGCTGACGCTGCCCGCGGGTCTTGCGGACCAGCGGGGCAACCTCCTCCTCGGACTCGTCGTCGCCGTTGCTCTCGTCGCTCCCGGTATCGCCCTTGGCGGGAGACGACTCGCCCATGTCCTGGACGGACGAGCTCGAGTTCTCGTAGTCTCCGGCGGGAGCCATCCTTCCACCACTTGGAATAGCTGCAATGGACGCAAAATGAAATTAGAACGACCGCGACTGCAAAAATTGCGACTGCGTATGATGCGAGGTGACTTACCGTTGGGGCCGGATGCTTTGCGGTGTAGGGGCGACTCCAGCCTTTGCGTCCAGGTACACCGCCTGGGTGATATTCTTCAGTGCTGGGGTGTATTCCTCGAGCTTCCACTCGGCGAGGCAGCACTTCGTCGAGTCCTCCCGGGCCGTGTATTGGTACATATAGTGGTCGCGCCGAGCCAGAGGGACGAGCCGCCGCCCGAGCCAGCAGTTGTATAAGTTGATCGTCTGGAGGCCCTTCTTCTTCAGACCGCGGATGGTTTGGAGCATTTCGTCCACGACCATCCGCTGGTCGCTGGGGAGCTTGCCGACTTGAAGTCGGCGCGGTTCGGACCGGTTGGCGGAGTATCGTGGGATCGCCGTCTCGCCCTCTGGGGTCGCCCCGGCAACATAGAACCAAGACTTCTTCAAGTCGCTCGCCGCCTTGGCCGGCAGCATCAAGACAAAGAACGAAGCCTTCGACTACAGCTGGAATGTTAGGCCGCCCGCGGCAAGCATTGGGCCGCCCGCTTCCTCGCGGCTGATCCGTCCGTGGAACAGATCTTGCCATAGAGGGAAGTAGGGCCGACAGCCCAAGTAGCACTCGCAGAACGCCACGAAGATGGCGACCTTCTCGATGCTGTGTGGACCCAGGTCCGACGGTTGGATCCCGTAGTAGGCGCAGAAGCGCCGGAAAAACAGGGACGTGGGGAATCCTAGCCCCCGTTCTAGGTGGCTGGTGAAGCAGATGAATTCCCCCTCGCGTGGGTTCGGGGTCACCTCTCCGGCCGCGGGGATGCGCCAGCAGCCGGCATGCAGGATCCCGACCTCCTCAAAGGAAGCCAGTTGCGCCCTCGTACACTTAGATCTACCCCAAGGTTCGGTGGAGAGGGCCATGGCAGAAGGATTTGTGGGGGGGTCGGAGGATTTCGGGTCGGCTGGATCGCGATGCGAAGGGAGGCGATAGTGCGCGCAATCGGAGGAAATGGTGAGAAGATGGTTCTTTGATCGCCTGCCATTCCCCTTATATAGCGGTTGTTACCCGCCAAATCAGGGAGCCGTTACTACGCGGTGATTACGCCAAAAGTTACCGTTGGATTACCCCAACGGCTAGTTTGACCACGTTTAACGGTCCAACTTCAGCCACTCGGCTCGCCGACCCGATCACTATGACAGTGTTTCACCGACTCGACTCGCCAAAGCTGCGATCAGGATGACTAGTTTTCTCCTTTATACAGGAGCCCGCCGACGATTCGACTGGATGTCTACTCTGAAGCCGTATACTCCGACTGCCAGCAGCCACCTACGCCCAATCAACGACGGCCTCGGGGACTACTGATGGGGATGTGCCTACCAGGGTATACCCAGCAGGACGTTTCCAACTGGCCCAGGAACTAGCGAGTGGGCCTGCAAGACGGCGACTGGATCAAGGCCCGGCATGGATCCAAGCGACTGGAAGCTAAAGGCCCAGACGAGTAGATAGGCCCAGTCGGATTAGGTTAAACAAGTACCGAAGCCTTAACTGATTCGGTTGAGATATGTAAACCCTAGGGGAGGTGAGCCTATATAAACCTTCCTGCGGGGCGTGTAGAGATACGTTCCATCATACACCCAAGCGACTCGCCGCCGAGCTCGCCCATTGTACCATCATCATAATACAATCTAGCAGGAGTAGGTCTTTACCCTCCGGGGGGCCGAACCTGGGTAAAACCCTGTGTCTCCGCCCTCATCTCGCACCGCAGATGGCTGGCCGCCCTTGCCCCTCGTTCTACTACTCGCTGCCGATTTCAGCATCTGCCGTGACCATTCCCACGACATCCGTAGATTATGTTAACCACTTGCAATTGCGTATATGGAACACCGGAAAGCCATAAATGTTCAATACGCAAAGTTTTCTAACTATATTATTGTCTCTAGTGCAAGTGGGAGACTGAAGGGAATATGCCCGAGAGGCAATAATAAAGTGGTTATTATCGTATTCCTTATTTATGATAAATGTTTATTTTACATGCTATAATTGTATTAATACGGAAACGTTAATACATGTGTGTTTAATAAACAAAAAGGAAGTTCCTAGTTATGCCTCTCTTATAAACTAGCTCGTTGATTAACAAGATGATCATAGGTTTCCTGATCATGGACATTGGATGTTGTTAAATAACGAGGTCACAACATTAGTGTAATGGTGTGATGAACATTCATCCGAAGTATAGCATTACGATAAAAGTCATTGAGTTTATATTGCTTTAACAACTTACGAAGTGATCCTAATCCTTAGACCATGAGATCATGTCAATCACTAACACCAAAAGAGTTTCTTGATAACATCAAACGTCACACCGTAACAGGGTGATTATAAAGATGGATTTAGAACTAATAAAGTGTTATGTTGAGGCCCATGGATCGAGAGTGGAATTTGTTCATCCCGATGACGGATAGATATACTTTGGGCCCTCTCGGTGATATCACATTGATTAGCTTGCAAGCAAGTGATTTGATCACTAGAATGTTATATCACGGGAACGATAAAAGAGTGCATGTCGGTAACAAGATCAAACTAGGTATGGAGATACCGATGATCGAATCTCGGACATGTAATATATCACGAAACAAAGGGATTAAGATACTAGCGTAAAAGGTTCTGACAATCACAAGAAATTCATCGTTGAATGTGTGGGAGTCAGTATGGGTCTCCAGATCCCGCTTCTGATTATTGATCCGAGAGGGGTCTCGATCATGTCCGCATTATTCGCGAACCGTAGGGTGACACACTTAAGAGACACCGACATCCATTTGGAGCAAAAGTTTCATGCTGAAAAGAATAACAAGCGCGGGAATTTATTTCACTAGATACCGAAATGGGTTTTCGGGTGAAATTGCAGAAAGTGTTTCTGCATGTGAAATGAAATACTAGCAAGGGGTTATATGAGAATGTTTGTCATTAAAGTAATTGAAAAAATTATGAATAAATAAAAGGAGTTTTATTTAATGAGAGTTTGCATTAAATTTGGTGGAAATTTAGTGGGAATTTGAGTGGAGGGAATTGAAAGGCATTTGAGTGAGTGGAGTGTCCACCCACATGAATGTGGAAGAGGTGGGGGCAGCCCCATGGCTGGGCGCATGGCCCCTTGGGTGCCCCCCCTCTCCCTATAAAAGGAGCCCCCCTCTCTCTCTCACTCACACCTCCTCGTGAAGGATCTCTCTCCCCCTCTAGAATTTACCCTCCATGGTCTCGGACTAGCGAGATACATGTTCCCGGTGGCTATTCGGCAAGAAAGAGTTGTGCTTCCGCTGCATCGCTGGAGCGAGGAGGCGGAGGTTGCTCGATGCCTTGAACGTGTGTGCGAGCACGGATGCGCTGCTGTTTTGCGGCGCTAGGACTTCCTCTCGATCTTGAGATCGGCAAGAGATCGTCTACATCAACCACGAGTTTGGACTCGTTAAGCTTTGTCAGTCTTCAAGGGTATGTTCTCTACGGATATACATCCGCCCATTGTTTGTATCTAGTAGATAGATCTTGGTACATAGTTGTTCCCATCGTAGGAAATTTTTTGTTTTCTATGCTGCGAACCCTACAAATAGTGCTAACATCTACATGCATATTTGGCAGGTGGAGCTGTGGCTAGCTTGCATTTACAAATACCTTTGTCCTACTTTCATAAACAGTTTTTGATTTTCTTTAAAAAGATCCCAATTAAGTTAACCCAACAACATTAAAGCAATTATGAAATTTGAATGAGCGAGAAACATGTCATGGAATCAATATCAAGCAACTCAGACGTCCATAACCAGGGACACGGCTAATCGATTAGATTATACACCCTGCAGGGGTTAGTACACTTTACCCATGTGACTTGGCCAGCCCAGCTCGTACCATCACTCTCATTTTGGGTGATGATAAGGAGAAGTCCAAGAAGAGACCGTTCGGGAAGTAGCTCCCCAATCCCGACGCGCACCGGTCCAACCTACCAAAATTCTACATCTCTGGATACGCGGGTTCGAGTTACCACAACCTACTAACTCCAACCAACCGCCCATTTCATTATTGGCACATGGTTGTACACGTAAGCTACAAAATAAAGAAGCCAATCATTTTCTCTTGATACCTGGGTGCCTTTCCGCAATGATACCACCAAAAATTATCAATCCCATCACACCCAGGAGATTCATTGATTAAGTTGTTTTAGTTTTTGCAGACCAACACATTTAGAAACAACTTTCAGTGATGTAACCCAGCCCTCGTTCATCGTAGCATGGCTAAGCACATCTACCAACGGTGGTTCATCTACAAGGAAAACCCTACCACATAATAGGACATAGCATAGCGATAGTATCATCCTACACATGCATCTACAAAATACACGGCAATGCATTGAAAGTAGTAGGACAATATCATGAACAAGGTAGCATCTACTTGCCTTGGTTGTAGCGGTCGGAAGAACAATCCACACACGAGCAAGCGTTGCACTCGTCACAATCTACACGATACAATTGCAATCATAAACAACCATCCACAAGCATATGCAAGCAATTATGATGCAAGATGTATGCATGACAGGTGGATTGATGCTACAGCAGCACCACATAATCTTATTTAGTAAGCTACTGAATGCATGCATGGAAATTAATTTTAGCGCAAGGGAAAACTATTATGCAATTTATAATGCTCAAAACTAGAGCTAGAACCCAAATAATTCACTACTGTTAAAATACTATTTGTAAAATCTTGGGAAAAATCTACTGTGTAGGCATTACTGAATAGGAACATTACCAATTGGAATTTCTCAAAAAGGAATTATATAACTCCCTTAGTAATTAAAATACTGCAGAAAGCCACTAAATAGTTTCTGCAAAAGTATTTACTGTAAGCCTATCTTTTTAATTCACTTTGAGATTCCCCTTGTTCTACTGAATCCAGGGACATATTATTTGCAATTTTTGGAGTTACAGATCTTTTTCTACGAATTAATTACTCTAACAAGGGCACTAACTCATTTAATTAATCTGGACAAAATCTTGCTGCAAAAGTGTAAAACAATGGTACAAAAATATTCTACAAGACTCACTGAACCTACACATATTTTATTTGCAATTTTTGGCCCAGTAGATTAATTTCTACGAATTTTACAAGATTCTACTAATTTCTGCAAATTCTAAAGAGATTTTAAATTGAAAAGGAACATTCCAGGAATATTCCCTGCTGACTCAGCGCGGGTTGACCAGTCAACCACGCGGTCTCCACGCGATCTGGGCCGTAGATCGAAGATCCAACGGCCAGGGAGGGGTGGCGGCGGAAACTCACCGGAGGGCGGCGGCGGTGGGCTCAGGGCGGCGGCACGGGAGGTCTCCGGCGGCGGTGGGGCGGCATATGGGCTTGGCGAGGTCGGGGCGGTGCTCTTGGTGGTGGTGGCGCGAGTCGGCGGGCTCTGGGCGGACGGTGGCGAGTGGATGGAGGCGGCGGCGGCGAGGCGGCGGTGTGGCGCGGCTCCTGCGCGGAGGAGAGGAGGAGGGGGTCAGCGGGGTCGCGAGGGCACTCTGCGGGGTCGTGGCGAGGCGAGGGGAAGGAGAGGGCGGCGGCGGCGGTGCTTACCGGCGGCGCGCGCGGCGGCGGAATCGGGAGGCGGCGGCGGCGTCGCGATGCGGGGGTGGTGGCTCGATGCGGGAGTGGCGGCGGTGTCGGGAGAGGCAGGGGGCTCGCGCGGCTAAGAGGGGGGTCCACACGGAGTCCTCCCCGGAATCGGCGGCGGCGGTTGGAGTCCGCGCCGGTCACGGCGACAGGCTGCGAAGTCGACGCCGACAGGTGGGCCCCACCTGTCGGTGGCTGGGCGCGGGGCGGCGGCAGGTAGTTCCTACCGCGTGGGCGGCGGTGACTGCGTGCGCGCGCGTGCGCTGGCTGGCGCGGCTGGGCCGGCTCGGCCCACTAGGCTGGCTGGCCGCGCTGCTTTCCCCTTTTTTTTGTTCTTTTCTTTTTTCTAATTTCTGTTTTAGTTTTTCCTCCGTAACTTCTTCGTACGAACTCCGAATTGGGCGAAATTTGTCCCTAAAATTTTGTAAAAACCAGAGGATCATCATAGGCTCCTTTGTATCAACACCACTAGCTTCCAAAGAGGTCGGAAATACAAACCTAGTATACCCTCTTGTAGGGGCATTATAGCAAATCAAAATAGGGTTTGCAAATATCGTTTCGCCGGAATCTTTTCAAACCGAAGTTTTGTATGGAAGACCATGATGCAATGACATGAAGGATATGCAGAACCAAATCTAAAATTTGGGATGCGACAACAACCATAACATGTATATCATCCATATACCTAAATTGGATATTTCCAATCTTTTCTTTTCTGCCAAATATATTTTATAGATTCTCTTTCAGCATTTCCTTTTCCTTTTTAAAAGAATCTATCAACATCAAAAGTGGCGCCATATAGATGACACATAGTCCAAAGCGTGTATATTCAAATAATAATACCTTTGGACCTGCACTTTGAAGTAGATCACCATCATCAAAATGATCGGTATTCTTTCAAAATCCATTCTTTAGTAATCTTTTAGTGTAGTAAACACTTTACATACATCTTCTATTCATCCTTATCATGACGACTTTCATGATCAAGCTACTGTAGCTTATAAAGGTGAATCGTGAGTATAACATTACTTTCCAAAACCCTTTTGGATGATTAGGATGTCTAGCATCTCCAACCTTTGCAAATTCTCATCCAATATGAGAACATATATTATACTCTATCATATTGCAACCAAAACATTGTTTCAGATATCGTTATATCTGCCACACATGATGGTTTCTGAAATAATTCTTTCAGCTCCTAGATAAACTTGATATTAAACAATCAAGAATCATGGAGGCAAACATGATACTTAAGATACTAACACTGGAATTGTTACTCTCAATTTAATACCAACTATTAAATTTCACGGAGTAAATAGAGTTTTCTGAAAGTTTGCAATAGGACTTTAAACTTTAGATTGACACTCAACACAATACGATACCAGTTTGTAAAGTATATATCCAGAATTCTGTAGTTCTATTATCTCAATTACAACTATGCATAAGGTGGTGAACGAATGCCAATGACTACAACAAATTATGCAAATTCACTTTGATTTAATTTATGATAAATTGAGTTCTACTAATCCAAATTAGAAATGAACTCCCACTCAAAAACGACATCCCTCGTGCCTTTTTGGTGATTACATGAACCAAATCCACTACACCAAGTCCGATCATCACGTGAGTCGGCGTAGCTTCAAAGGCGAGCATCCATATGGTCATCATATCAAAACATATGACTCATGCTTAACCTTTCGGTTCGTGTTCCGAGGCCATGTCTGTACATGCTAGGCTCGCCAAGTAAGAACCTTAGTATTCGCGTGTGTAACTGTCTTACACCCGAGATATGCTCATGGATTCAAGTATACCCGATCATCACGTGATGTCTTGAAGCGACGAAACATTGTCGGTGCATACTTAAGGAAGAACACATTCTTATCTTGATATCTAAATGAGGGATCATCTTATTATGCTAATAAAACGCCAAACAAGCAATATAAGATGCAATCAAAACATCACATGTTTATTAGTGAAATGATATGGTTCCCGCATATGATCTCCATCATGTGCACCGTGGTATGATCTCTATCATACCTTTATGTGTAAGGCCAAGGTCTATGGAACTTACACACTATGTGTGTTGTAAGAGTATCATCTCATACTTCTACTTACAACATCACCATATCATAACACTAGCCTAGTAACAATCTAAACTAGACGCCTCTAATTTATCCATTGCAAGTTTTACGTGGCTTAGGGCTTTCGAAGATAGAACCGTTCTTACCTACGAACATGAACCACAACGAGGATAACCAAATTGTTGACAACTCGTTGCAAATTAGATATTGACTATAGTAGGAGAGATAGACACCCGCTAGCCACTTATGCAAAACTAGTTGCATGTCAAGCGTGGAACAGGTCTCATGTGCGAGGACATGTAAAGTTTGTAAGGGCCGCTTCATCCCACTATGCCACCAATATCCAAAGTACTACTAAGAAGCAATAAAATGATCATCATCGTCCACATACTCATATGTGTACTACCCGTGCAAAGTATCTACGCATAGATCCGGCTCTGATACCACTGTAGGGTTCGCAGCATAGAAAACAAAAATTTTCCTACGATGGGAACAACTATGTACCAAGATCTATCTACTAGATACAAACAAGGGGCAGATGTATATCCGTAGAGAACATACCCTTGAAGACCGACAAAGCTTAACGAGTCCAAACTCGTGGTTGATGTAGACGATCTCTTACCGATCTCAAGATCGAGAGGAAGTCCTAGCGCCACAAAACAGCAGCGCATCCGTGCTCGCACACACGTTCGAGGCACCGAGCAACCTCCGCCTCCTCGCTCCAGCGATGCAGCGGAAGCACAACTCTTTCTTGCCGAATAGCCACCGGGAACATGTATCTTGCTAGTCCGAGACCACGGGGGATAAATTCTAGAGGGGGAGAGAGATCCTTCACGAGGGGTGTGAGTGAGAAGTGAGAGGAGGGGATCCTTATATAGGGGAGGGGGGCAGCCCAAGGGGGCATGGCCGCCGGCCATGGAGGGTGCCCCCACCTCTCCATCATTCATGTGGGTGGACACTCCACTCACAAAATGGCCCTTCAATTTTCTGCACTAAAAAACCCACTCAAATTCCCATTAAATTTCCACCAAATTTAATGCAAACTCTCATTAAATAAAACTCTTTTATTTTATTCAGAATTTTGTCAATTACTTTAGTGACAAACATTCACAAATAACCCCTTGCTAGAATTCTATTTCACATGCATAACCACTTTATGCAATTTCACCCGAAAACCTGTTTCGGTATCTAGTGAAATAAATTCTTGCGCTTGTTCATTCTTTCGGCATGAAACTTTTTCTCGAATTGGATGTCGGTGTCTCTTAAGTGTGTCACCCTAAGGTTCGTGAATAATGCGGACATGATCGAGACCCCTCTCAGATCAATAATCAGAAGCGGGATCTGGAGACACATACTGACTCCCACACATTCAACGATGACTTTCTTGTGATCGTTGGAACCTTTTAAGCTAGTATCTTAATCCTTTTGTTTCACGATATATTACATGTCCGAGATAAGATCATCGGTATCTCCATACCTAGTTTGATCTCGTTACTGACATGCACTCTTTTCTCGTTCCCGTGATATAACATTCTAGTGATCAAATCACTTGCTTGCAAGCTAACCAATGTGATATCACCGAGACGGCCCAGAGTATATCTATCCGTCATCGGGATGAACAAATTCCACTCTCAATCCATGGGCCTCAACATAACACTTTATTAGTTCTGAATCCATCTTTATAATCACCCTGTTACGGTGTGATGTTTGATGTTATCAAGAAACTCTTCCGGTGTTAGTGATTGACATGATCTCATGGTCTAAGGATTAGGATCACTTCGTAAGTTGTTATAGAAATATAAACTCAATGAATTTGATCGTAATGCTATACTTCGGATCAATGTTCATCACCCCATTACACTAATGTTGTGATCCCGTTATTAACAACATCCAATGTCCATGATCAGGAAACCTTGATCATCTTGTTAATCAACGAGCTAGTTTATAAGAGAGGCATAACTAGGAACTTCCTTTTTGTTTATTAAACACACATGTATTAACGTTTCCGTATTAATACAATTATAGAATGCAAAATAAACATTTATCATAAATAAGGAATACGATAATAACCACTTTATTATTGCCTCTCGGGCATATTCCCTTCAGTCTCCCACTTGCACTAGAGACAATAATCTAGTTTGAAAACTTTGCGTATTGAACACCAATGGCTTTTTGGTGTTCCATATATGCAATTTCAAGTGGTTAACATAATCTACGGATCTGACGCTCCAGGTCCGTGTGTATTTGCATGTCTTTGCGCCTTCATGCATCACTCATTCTCTAATGAGATGGCATTGTATAAATTTGGTCTTTCGGTGAGACCTTTAGTTCCTTGGGGTTAACTCATGTCGATACTATTGTCATACAATATATCTTTAGTGTTAGCCCGTTGCGAACCACACCTTAGTTTGATAACAAACTTCTTGACACAAATTCCCTCCTTTGCTGCTACTATAGCAGTCATATACTTAGCCTTTTGTTGTAGTATTCGTCACAATGTCTTAACTAGGGATTTCATGCAAATCCATCATGGAATCTTCTTTCCATTACATTGTGCCACCCATAGTTTAAATTGAGATAAACTTAATTTGTATCTTGTGACAAAACTAGTATCAATGTAACGCTTTACAATGAACTATTTGTAATTGTTTGTCACCTCTACACAAATATATTCTTTGTTCTTCCAAAAGATCATAAGAATATCCTCACTATCGTCCAATGATCATTTTATGATTCATTCTGGTATATGCTCATAACACTTAGAGCATAGGACATATCTGGATGTGTACATATCATGGTATGATTGATCAAAACATCCTTGTGATTTCACTCATCAAGTATCAAAGCACTTGAATCTTGTTTCACTTATCAAGTGTCAATACACTTGAATCTTGATTCAATTCCTTTCCATGCGACAAGAATTGTTTCTTGTTGTTTCTATATTGAACTCCTTCAATATCTCATATATGTACGTTTGGCACAACCATATTAGCGTCACAGTCTATCCACTATAGACATTCATGCTAAATATTCGGGTTTTGCCTAAGTTTTTCATCGAAATGAAATTCTTAACCTTTATCAATAAAAATTACATCATTTCTAATCAACAAGATGTCCTCCACATAATGTATTAGAAATATGTCTCAGCGCTCCCACTTAATTTCTTGCAAATGCAAGCATCTTCATCGTCTCAGCGGAATATTGGCGTTTTATCCCCTCATCACTAAGGAAATCATTCAAGCTGTAGTTCTTGAACTCGGTGCCGTTGTCGCTTCTTATTATCAACATGGGAATATTGTATTGACGTTGAACCAAGTTGATGAAGTCGATGAAGGTCTTTTGGGTCTCACTTTTCAACTTGAAGAAATAAACCCATGTGTATCTTGAATAGTCATCAACAATCGCCAAACAATATTTCTTCCCACCAAGAATTGCATGAGATGGAGGACCAAAGAGATCCACATGAAGGAGCTCCAAGATCTTTGTTGACTTCATGTGGTTATTTGGCTTGTGGGGAGCATCATGCATCTTTCCTAGAGCACAAGCCCTGCAAACACGATCTTTGGCAAAGGAAACATTTTCTTTTAGTCCAATAATATGGCCCTCCTTGTGGAGACTTTGCAAAGTTCTCATATTGACATGGGATAGTCAGCGATGCCATAACCAACCCACATCAGCCTTTCCGAATGAGCAAATCGCACTTGTAGTGGTTTGCCCCGAAAAGTCCACCACATACAAGTCATGTTCGACGTACCCAACGAAAGAGACCTTGAGAGACTTGCTCCACATGAGGGCCACAATATCATCATCAATAAAGATGGCAAAGCCCATCTTTCCAAGAGCACGGACTGAAAGTAAATTGTAACCAAGGGTCTCAACAATCATGACGTCCACGAGTGTAATATCGTGGGCAACAACTACCTTGCCAAAACCCATTACCTTAAACTTTGACTTGTCGGCATATGTCACGGAGATTTGATCATCATTTGGCCTTAATTATTTGACAATAGATGAGCTTCCGGTCATATGACTTGTGCAACCACTATCAAGCACCCATTTTGACCCTCCGGAAGCATATGTCTACAAAAGATCAAGCTAATGTTTAGGTCTCTTTTGTTAGCAACAAGGATCTTGGGGACCCAAATATACCAAGCAATATAACCATCATATGGGCCAACATATTGAGCATACACATCACCATAATAATCACGCATTAGAAAATAGTGAGGGTTAGCACTTCCCGCAAAATCATCATGAGACATAGTTTTACCACTTGTGGTCTTACTACCCACAATGGCCTTGTTTTTCTCTTGTGCGGGCTTGGCCTTCTTGTTGTTGTTATTCTTCTTGGCTTTGGAGACAAAACCAATTCCACCTTTCTCACCACTAGGCCTTTGCTTACTCAAAAGATCATCAATGTACTTGTTACCTTGTGGAAATGTGGCCTTGGCTAGCTCCCCCTTCAACCTAGCATTTTCTTCAAGAATAGTCTTACTAATAGAGGAAATGAAGTTACTAGGTGAAGGAATATTGGCCAATTGAGTTTGAAGCGTTTCATGGGACTTTGTGAGTGACAAGAGTTCACTTTCCAAAGCCTTGTGAGCCTTGTTAAGCAAACTAAAGTCCTCGGCAAGTTTTTCATGAACCACACCAAACTCAATCTTGTCCTTTTTAGCCCTTTTGTATTTAGCAATAGCATGATCACGTTGTTTGATGAGTCTATTAACAATTATGTCATTGGCCTCATCAAGCCCTTCAAGTTTTAGTCCAAGAGACATCCTAGTCTCTTGTTCTTCTTCTAGAGCATTATTTAGGGCTTCTATCTCACTCATGTTTTCACTCCCAAGGTTACATATTACATCAAGAAGCTCTTGTGTGTGGGAAAGTTGATCTAATACGTTCCCAAAATGTATCTTGGCCTCCCCTTGTAAGTTAGTCACAAACTCATAAAAAGCAATTAACTCTCTTTTTACTTCAAGGGACATCTCATCATCATATTCATCATTGGCTAAGGGAGTAGAGTGAGATGATGAGGATACCTCCTTTCCTCTTGCCATAAGGCAAGTGACGTTCTTGTTGGGAGAATTTTCATTTGGAGAGTCGAAGAGTGAGAATGTCTGCGGTGACCCAGCATACCACTGCATGTGTAGTACACTATAGTCGTTGACATGACATTCACAGAACACCGTTCCGTAAATATCACATCCCTCAGAGTGGTACAACAGAAACATTGCGGGTCCATATTACAAACATACACATATTATTATTACAATACTAGAAGTTCAAGACTTCAAAAAAAAATTCAAATTACAAACCAAAATATAAAGTGTTTCAGCGGAATTTAAAAGTAACAACTCCAACTAAGAGTTGATCTCAACAGCTTATTCTATAGGGTTCATGATGCTCGGCTCCGTCAGTTACTACTAACTAGAGCACTAGTTTGACTCGTTGCCATCTAGTCCATAGCGGATTTCGTAATCCACTCCTTCAACACCTCCTGACAGGTCAGGTTCCTCGTAGAACACATCTTCTTGGCATTTGGCTGCATACATAGGTGTGTTTTCGGGATCTTCAGAGTCTAAGAAAGGGATCAAAGGAAAGGGTGAGTAACAACGTTACCCAGCAAGTTCATTATATGCAAGGTGGGAAGTTTGATGCTCTATCTACCACCTCGGACTATAAGTCCTTGGCACTATGCAGTTTTTTGTAAATCTTTCTTCAAAGATTGATTTTATTATGAAAAACTATGACCATCAGCCTTCACAGGTTGACCAGAACTTTCATGGAGTTCCTTTCCTGCTGCATCCGTAGCTCCTTCCGGGAACATGGAGTAACAAGTTACAGTTCTTACACTCTGCAGAGGTGCGTTACTTTACCCATGAGAGATCAACTCCTTGTTTCACAACCGGGCGTACTTTCCCGTCCACAATTCCATGATGTGGGGCCCAGTAGGTGATCCAAGACAATCACTACCCCCTTCGTAACCTCGCATGCCTCCTTGGTGTACACCATTCCCACATATTGAATTACGGCAATGGTTTGTACATACCGTTAGATGCCAGAACTATCCTGGGACGTTGAGGGTTCCCACCCATATGCTACATATCCTCTACGAATTACCATTTAATATGCATGCTACGAGTGATAACAGCCACGACCTGCACATCCGGCTACATGCGAGAGGAAGAAGATACAACTGACTTCTCTGTCCCATTCCAAATCTCATGGTTAACGCGTGATATACGGCGCTAGAATCACTGATGTCATGGGTTATTAAGTCCCTAATTGATCATCATTGTTTCAAATAGAAACCTAAGTTCTATTGCTCCATTATATCATCACTGAGGATGATACCTAAGATTTATTTATTTGAGAAAATAATATTTTCTTTCTTTGGAGTATAGATGATAACACACAATTTGCAAATTGATAAAGACTTTTCAAAGGACATGAGCAAGAGATGAACTTTCCTTGTGATTGCAAGGTAGTGAAGTCGGATGCTTGCACCAGACCTTGAGCTTCTATGTCTACAAAACATCATTATTACCTGGTAAGGACAATATTTAAAGAGGCAAAATGATTATGTAAAGTAATGTAATGCATTATTTACTTTTGTGTGTTCTACCCATTATTTTAGTTTCAAAAATTCCTTTAAGTAGTAAAGGATTTATAAATAATGATTTTTTTAATATTTAATGAATATTGTATTTTTATTTTATTGGATTTTTATTTATTTAATAATTCTTTTAAGAATTATCATTTAAATACAAGAATTTCTTTTTATGATATTAAACATTTATTTAGTATTTTTCTAAAATACTACCATATTAATATATAGTAAAAGTGATTTTTATTTATTTTTATCTTCTTTCTTTAATTTTATAAATTTTCATAAGGAATACATATATTATAAAATTCTTGATAAATATTATATGCATAAAAATTTATTTATTAATTTATTTAAATAGATTGGATTATTGTGAATCTAAAGATATTTTATTTATAATTTTAAGATTTTTATTTTATTTACTATAATTAATTTATGTTCAGGGGTATTTTGGTCTTTTCCTAATTATTAAAACTTTCTTTAGGTTGTTGGGGTGGCTTTGTTGGGCTTATTGGGCCGTTTTTTGCCCAAGTGGCCATGACCAAAAGGCTCCCCGAAGGGGTCCTGTCCCTCTCAGCTCACTCCCTCTGTCTCTCTCTCTCTTGTCCTCATCTCCTCTCTCCCTCGACCCCGTGGGGTGCTGGCCCCGCCGCCGAGCGATGCTCGCCGCCGTGGCCCTCCCTAGCCACTGCCGTGGTGTAGGGAGAGGTTGTCAACTATGATGGTTCATCTCCTCTGCCTCCATTTGACTTTGGAGCTCTCATGTGGCCATGCTAGCTCCGTTCCCGAACCCTAGGGTTTGGAGTTGGGTGCTGCCATCGGCGCTGCTGATCCTCCTATGGTGGTGTGCGATGTTGTGTGCTACTATGGCTGCCGCCATGGCTGATGCGGGTTGCAACGCCCTCTGGGTGCTCCCCGTGCCGCCACGAGCTCGTCGGCCCCTCTGCTTGCTCTTCAATTCGTCAGTGAGGACCCCGGGTGAGTTGTGCCTCTATGGATTCTAGTTCATCTTGTTACCTCGAATCCCTATGTGTGTATCTAGTGGCCAATCGTAGTTTTGTGCTTGTATTGCTACTAGGGTTCATCTTTGGTGCTTGTAAGATGCTCCTATGGTCTGGTCATGATGTTTAGTGAGTATGTGTGTGCTCTGCACCTCAGTGCCTATGGTCATCCTTTGATTATGTGGTGCTATTGTTGGCCTGAGGATAATAGTAGATCAAATGCTAGGGTTTCGTAGTATTGCCTCTGGTTGGTACTATGGTGGATTAGTGTGTTTATCTTTTGTCAGTATCTTGATACTAATAGTGACCCTATCAATGATGATTCACTGTCTTAGTGTTGGTTGGCTTGCCTGTTTATGCTTAGTCTGAATTTTATTCAATTGAATCAAATGATTCTTTGAAAATGAATAGATAAATATGATATGATCTCTATGTCTGGTCTCAGGGAAATGATTTGATAGTTGATTTGTGTAGATTGGACTATTTGATTGTCTTAGTGATAAGATCAGTGCTTATGAAACCTTCTTAGAATGGTACATAAGTAGATCTTGTTGCTGACTTTACTTATGGTCATTTCTGGAATTTGATAGATGCTGATAAATAAGTTGGGATGCTTATTGTTTGATCAAGCCTATGTTTCCGGTCTGAGGCTCTAGGATCTAGGTCCTAGTTGGTTAATTAAATGGTTTGTTTGTAACTTATAAGATTAGAGGTGCTACTCCCTCTGGGAGATGTGCCCTGATCTGGTAAGAACAAATGAGGGGTTATTTAAGTTTCTTGTGTTAACACCAAACTCTGTGAGGCTGGTCTGAGAAATTGGTGCTTTTGGCTAGGTTTGATTTCTGATCTTTATACTCAAAATATCTAGGATATATTCACTTCACCAGGGTGATTATTGAGAGATTGTTTCATAAAACAACACATGCTTCTGTCTAGATAATATGAATAGATCATGTGATGGTCTTATGATACTCACCACAAAACTGATGATTGTTGTGTTTGGTGGTGATGTTGATCTTGCTGATTGGATCCTGTCCTTCACCTATGATGTTGTTCTTGAGTTCCTGTGCTTGGACTTGATCTAGCCTGCTCCTCCTAGCGCCTGTGGCTTGTCCTTGTTGTCCACCTGATTCTTCCCCCTCCTTATGTCACCATCTGGTGATGTTTGGTTGATCTTTGGTGGTGCTTTGCTTTGGCTTGGTTTGTTGTGGCTAGACTACTGATGCTTGTGGTGTATGTGCAAGGAAATGGTACTGTGGTGCTTGCCCACGGCTGTGTTGAGCTGTTTTGATTGTGTGGGCAGCTGTGGCTGTGTTTGACAGCACACACCATGCATTTAGGTGTGTAAGCTGCATGTGTGCCTGCTGCATCCTTATGGATATGCTCGGGGGATGATCTACCTTTTTATCTGATTACATTTATCTGCCTGGTGAAACTTGCCCCTCTTACTAATTGGAATCATTTGACTTGTGTCTTATTTATTATGAAACATTTATTTCTTTCATATTGGTGAAACTTTCCCCTACAGATTTACTCAATGATGATAAGTGGAACAGTGCATCTCACTGTTCACTACTGAGAGTAAACATAACTTAATCTTTATTTTCTATCTTTTTGTTTGTTCTTTGTTTTGTAGGTACAAGACTTGAAGATTCAAGATTAGAATATGTTTTCTTTTTATAGAATAGTTCCTTTGTAATCTTAATTTTATTATTTTGTAAGCTTTATTTATTCTTTTGTAATAAAGATGTATTAGTTAAATAATAATATACTTTCCTCTTCTTGTAATTTTACTCTTGTAAATACTTTTATTAATTTTGTAAGTTACATTTTGTAACTTATTGATGAAATGATTATATGTAATAAATATTCATTTATTTAATTGTCAATCTTACATAGAATTTCTGGTTACTATTTATTGTTTCTTTATCAACTTCATAAGTTACATTTTGTAACTTATTCATTGAATAAATATATGGAATAAATATTCATTTACTTGATTGTGTTCTGCTATTTAAAGTTTGAGTTACTGAATATTATTTCTTGATTAAATAATATTACTCAAACATAATCTTAATCTTTCAAAATATATAAATCCAACTCTCAAGTTTGAATTCAAATTCCTTTCCCCAAAACACACTAATCCATAAAGATCATGTCAAAGTTTATAATGATCATTCTCCAAAGCTATTCCTAATTTAAAGAGTGAAAGAAACATTGATCACTTTAATTTTTTATTTGGCAAAAAATTTACCCACATTTTTACAGATGAATGAATGCAATTGCACAAATTCCTAAATCTACCCTTCGTTGGTTCCTAAATGCTGGGATGTTATAATGTCGGAGTAGATGTAGTCACTAGAGCAGCCACACCACTTGATGTTTCCTCTTACTCATCTTCATTGCCGGAGGAGTATTCTTCATGAGTGATCAATACAATTTCGCTCTTCTTCTTATTGATTGGATTCTTCTTGACGAAGGGTTTCTTTTAAGGAGATTTGGAAGTTGTCTTTGGCACAAGTTTTCCCCCATGATCTTCTCTCTTCTCATATGGGCAACCCGCCACAAAGTGATAATGGTCACCACAATTGAAGCAAGTTCTCAATTTAGTGACACTTTCTCTTCTCCCATTTGGATTGCTTCTTCTTTGCATTTCCATCTTGGCCTTGGCGGGGTTCTTCCAAAAGTTCTTTGCATAGAAAGCCATATATTGACCATGAGCAATCTTGACATCATCGGGGTGGCTCATGGAGAAGCCTTCATCACTATCATCTTCATCCCCATGTTCCACAACTTTGTCCTTCAATGCAAGGTTGACAACATTGCTCATTCCAAGGGAACGAGCACGGGCATCTTTGGCGGCAACCTTGAAAGAGGCCATCTCTTGCATAACTTCATTGGAGGTCATGAGGTGGTAGTTGTTTATTCCTTGTAGGCTCTTCAAGTCGGTGGGCTCAAAGGGCATGAATGCACTTACATATTTCCTTTTTATCCAAGCATCATCCACATGTGAGGCACCCACATTCCTAAAAGCGCTGGCGGTGGTCTTAAGCCTATGGTACATGTATTCATGATCTTCACCTTCTTTCATGTAGAAGCCTTCAGCTTCATTGCTTAGTGCATCATACCGGTTCCTTATAATGCTCTCATTCCCAACAAACAACACCGTGAGAGCATCCCAAGCTTCCTGGGCGGTGTTGAGGTGCTCAATGTGTGGGTAATCCTTTGTACCCAATCCTTGTTGAATCATGTGCAAGGCCGTATTACCGACCAACTTCACTAATGGGGATCTTTTGCTGTCGTGTAGTGGTTGACTATTGTCAACTTCTCTTCTTGTCCTTGTTCAATGATGTTCCATAGTTCAATGCAAGAGCTGCGCACATGAGTTTTCATCAGAGATTTCCATTGAGCAAAAGTAGTAGATGCTTCAAGCTTTGGTGGGTCACCTCTATTATATACATGAGGGTGAAGAATTGGAGGGTCGGGAGAGTACCATTCATGGTGCTCTCCCTTCTCACCAACCCTTTTTGTGGAGGAGTTAATGTTGCCTTGATTACCCCCCACTACCTTATCCGTGGGAGATGCCAGGGCATTCCCTTTGGATAAAGGTGGTAGTTCCTCTTGAGGAGAAGGGGATGATGATCCAACCTTATCTTTAACAAGTTGCTCAAGTAACTTGTGAAATTGTTTGATCTCGTTGGCCATGGTGGAGCTCAATCTTGTTTCCAAGTTATTGAGATCATCCATGGTCACCGTGGTATGCTCACCACCAGCTTCCTCAACGTTGCTACCCATATACTCTTAGGCGGTAAATCCCGAATAAAGAGCCGAGGCTCTGATACCAATTGAAAGGATCGTATGGGCACCTAGAGGGGGGGATAGGTGCTACTTTAAATTTTCTTCTTTTTCAAATTAGGGTTTGACAAGAAAGGTAAATTCTCTAGATTATGCAACTAAGGTGAATTTACCTATATGTCAACCAAGCAACACCTAGCACAACACTAATCAAGAACATATAAGTAAATTGAGGTAAAGGATATAAGTAACCAAAGTGTGGACGCGGGGACACAAGGATTTGTTTCCCGTAGTTCCTTCCTTTTGAGGGGAAGTACGTCTACGTTTGGAGAGGGGGTGGTTTCAAACCACCAACGCCACGAGAGGCCTCCCTTGTTCCCCGATGAACCTCACCCCAACTAGATCGATTCACCTTCCATTATATCGGCAACCTTCGAGGTGGAAGCCGGCACCTTTACACAAGTTCGGCGCACACATCCACAACTTAATTGGAGGCTCCCAAATACAAGCAAGCTGTCAAAACAATCAAATACAAGCTTGTAAGAACCAAATCAAAGCTAGGGTTTCCAAAGAAACACAAGAGCATGGGTGCCATCAAGTGAATGAGGGGGAATGAAGATCTCTCTTGGTGAAGCTGTAGATCAAGGCCTCCTCCTTCAATTCTCCAAAGATCAATTACTTTGGATGGTCTGATGAAGAGATCTTGTTGATTTGGTGGCTCTAATGGAGTTTGTGTTCTTGAGCAGGTCGAGCAGCTGGAGGAAGGTGAAGGGGTTCGTAGCATGGAAAACAAAAATTTTCTATCGCATACAAACAAACAAGCCAAGATCTATCTACTAGATTGTAGCAACGAGTCGATGGAATAACTTACCCTCGAAGATTCCAAAGTGTTTAACGAGAGCGGATTCTCGTGGGTGATGTAGTCGTACTCTTTCCGATCTCAAGATCGTGTAGACGATCCTTCCGGCGCTGCGTTCCGGCAGCGCTCCCGCAGTCGGTCACACGTTCGGTACTCGACGAAGACCTTCCTCTCCCTTGTTCCAGCAGGCAGCGGAGGTTGTAGCACTCTCCTCGCGATTCCGGCAGCACAACGGCGTGGTACCGGAAGTAGAGGGGAGATCCCGCAGGGCTTCGCCTTAAGCCGGAGCGAGTATGGTGGAGTATGAGAGAGTACTATTAGTGGTCTAGGGATCAGACACACCAATTAGAAGGCTCTAAACCGAAGGCTAGGGCAATTAGAAGCTCTAAACCAAAACGGCTCTAAACCGGAGATTAGAGGATAGGAACTTGTGTGTCTAGAGGAGGAGGCTCTGCCCCTCCTTTTATGGGTGGGAGGGGGCTGACGCGCCAGGGGAGGGAGGGGAGTCCCTCCCCAACTCGGCCTGGTGGAGGCGCCGCCGGTTGGAGGAGGGTCTCCCTCCCCAACTCGGTTTTGGCCTCCTCTTGCTTGTTTCCCACAGTTTCTTGTTTTAGCCGTTTGACTTTCAAACTGGACATTTGACTTTTCTGTTTTAGGATTCAATTTAATCCTTTATTTGGGACAGCAAGAACACTTAGTACATGATGCAATCATTCCAATATGTAATGACACATTCATGTACCCCTCCCCCCCGGAGTGCCGGACAATCCGAAACCTTCTAGAACATTCCCGATGAAAACACCGGAATCATTCCCGAACTCCGAAACTAGTCTTTCCTTATATGAATCTTATTCTCCGGACCATTCCGGATCACCTCGTGATATCCCGGATCCCATCCGAGACTCCGAACAACATCGAACAACGTCGAATCCTTAAGTGTGTCTCCCTACGGTTCGTGAATTATGCGGACATGATCGAGACACTTCTCCGAACAATAACCAATAGAGGAATCTGGAAATTCATATGGCTCCCACATATTTCTACGATTACTTTGCGATCGAATGAACCACTTACATACGATACCAATTTCCCTTTGTCTCACGATAGTTTACTTATCCGAGGTTATGATCGTCGGTATCTCGGCATACCTAGTTCAACCTCGTTACCGATAAGTACTCTTTTCTTGTTCCCGTGATATATGATCCCTTGTGACCCAGTCACATGCTTGCAAGCTAATTGGATGACATTCCACCGAGAGGGCCCAGAGTATATCTATCCGTCATATGGATGGACAAATCCCACTCTTGATCCATGTGTCTCAACCAAAACTTTCCGAACACTCAATGCCACCTTTATAGCCACCCAGTTACGGTGTGGTGTTTGATGTCATCAAAGCATCCATCCGGTAAAGGTGATATGCATGATCTCATGGTCGAAGGAATTAGGTTACTATGTATTAGAAAGCATATAGGAATTGAACTATTGAAATGACTTGATCTTTAT
The DNA here is from genome assembly GCA_910589765.1 of Avena atlantica. NCBI lineage: Eukaryota > Viridiplantae > Streptophyta > Magnoliopsida > Poales > Poaceae > Avena > Avena atlantica. The sequence goes on along the minus strand of OU342738.1, from coordinate 330,415,638 downwards.
GCTACGCTTATCTATAGGAGTATGTCCACCATATCATTCTCCTAACGATATGATCTTGTTGTTGATAACATCTCAATGTTCATGATAGGGAAACCACAATCATCTATCAACCAACAAGCTAGTGAAGTATAGAGGCTATACTAGGGACTTCAAATTAAGTTTACAAATCACACAAGTATCAATGTTTCCTTGTTAATACTATTATAGCATGAATGTAAACATTTATCATAAACACAAAGATATAATAATAACTACATTTATTATTGCCTCTAGGGCATATCTCCAACAGAAGGGGATAAGGGTCCCTATTTATAAGCAGCCTCTTCCACGAACAGTTTTCTGACCGTTGGAGAAAATCCAGACCGGAGACTCCGGTCTGTGCACCGGAGATTCCGGTCCATCTCTGGTCTACCCTCCGGACCACCCTTCTGATTGACCAGGCCCTGTCATGAGCCAAGAGGGCCGGAGACTCCGGTCTAATCCCACACCGGAGATTCTGGAGGAGACTCCGGACCTTGCTCCGCACCCCTATATAGAATGTCCCAACTAGATTCCTGAAGCCACCACCGAGGACTCCTGCGGAGATTTCGGTCCACACCGGAGACTGTGGTCCAGACAGACCGGAGACTCCGGTCTAGAACTTCCATAACAATGTCAATCTTTGCAGAAATCTTTCCAAAGTGTGAGGGTAATTTTCACTTATCATAATAGCAACTTGTGCACAGTGACAAACTATAAAATGATCTACTTGTTGTTAATGAACACCAAAAGTGATTATGACAATAAATGTCCTTTCACCTTTGTTCCTGGGTGGCCATCCACAAGTGTGATACACAAGGTAAACAATAGACATGGGCCTCATGTAACCACTCAACACAAACCATACTTTCCATTCCACCCAGGTGTTTCATTAACAAGTTATTTTCTTAGTCAAAAACATATAGGCATAACCTTGCCATAATATCATAACATGAAATTTTCACCCTTGAATTCTAATATCTAGGCTAAGCATACTAGCATAATATGTCTCTTAACTTAGGGAAAAACTACTAAGACAACATCTATAGAATTTACCATAGTGTAGCATATACTTAGAAAAAACACCATGGAAATCCTACTCAAAATAGTGCTAATGCAATAAGGAAAATAATAGGACAAAAGATGTAGTATCACTTGCCTTGGTAGCTAGGTGAATAGACACAATCCTCACACTCACACTCTTCACACTCCACAAAATCTACACACAAATTCATACAACAAATATTCACAAATCAACATACATACAAAAATAATATGAATGCATGCAAAATGCAATGAAATGTTTTGCCACACTTTTTAAATCAAACTCTATAATTCTGAAGACAAAGCATATAATCTAAAGTCTAAATAACACAAAAACCACCTAAAAATAATATTCTAAATAATTTATATAGCCAAAATAAGCCTACAAATGCTTCTGAATAAAATCCTAATTTACAGAACCAAATTACCAAAACAAGGCCATAGATGCAAAGAGCTCATTTTTCTGAATCCATAGATATAAAATTTGCAATTTTTGGATCTATAGAACAAAAGTTATGCAATTTACAAGTTTAAACAACTAATAGATCAAATTCTAGATTTTAAATCAAATTCACTGCCACGCGGCGTGTTCTGATTGGCGTGTGCCTGTTTGGGTGGATCACGCGCGTGAGCCACAGGATCTAAGTGGCGATGTGCGGTCCAGATCTAAGTGTACCCCTTCGCGTCTAAATCTAATCTTTACCGCTGGATCTAGATCCAGCGGATCCTACTGCTTTGACCAAACGCGGGCGGCGCAAATGGCTATAGCGGCGGAGACGCTACTGACGGCAATGCGCCGGTGAAGCTATGGGGTAGGAGAGGGGATGCTGGGGCTCACCGAGGTCACGGGTACGTGGCGATGCTCAACATGGTCGCATTTGGGGTGGGGGCGCATGGACACAAACGGAATCGCTCGCCGGAGTTTGTCTCTTCGTCGGGTGCTCCCAATTGAAGACGAAGGCGATGCTCTGGTGCAAGAGGAGACAAGTGGCAAGTATTAGGATATACACAAGGGCAAGGCGAACATGCTCATTTGAATTAGAAGCAGAGCCAAACACGGAGCTCACCAGAATATGTCGCTGGAGTTCGTCGGTACCGCGGTGGTGCAAAGCGAAATTCGTGGAGCCTGGCGGCGCTCTATGCTTGCGGTGAGTGGGGAAATGGAGCGGAGAGGGAGGGGTTTAAGTAGCCAGAGCAAGGGAGTGAATCACGCCTGCAATCAATGGCATTTACACACGAATTCATCGGCAGTGAATGGGGAGGAAACGACCGTGGCGCGGGTCTGGCGCGAGATTGACGACGAGGGGTCGACGTGGCGGTGGGGTCCACACGTCAGCGGGTGGGAGCGCGCGCGGGCGGTGAGAAACAGAGGGAGAGGGGGTGTTCCCGGGTGGAATGGTGGGCTTCCAGGGGTTGCTGGGCCAAAAGGGTTGCTGGTTTTACTTTTTTCTCTTTTTGCCTTTTTCTTTTTTGTTTTAATTTTTCAAATGAGATTTGAATGGGCATTTCAAATCCAAATCAAATCAAACCTTCACCAAAATTTTGTGAGGTGACCCTAGTGTTTAAAGGTGTGTTAAACATATCAATTCACTCCAAAAACATTCTGGGTCATGAAAATAAAAATAAAACCATGCCCCATGCATATAATATAAAAAGGTGTTGAAATATGGTTTTATTAGGGTTTTAGCTTTGAAATTTTGTATGCAAAGCAAACATGCAATGATGTTATGAATGAAATAACATGGTTTTGAATTTAATGAAATTTGGTATGTTACAGTATGCATTTGTGAGCGTCTATGTTTTGTAGTTGGTTTTCACAAAGAGAGATAGAGAGAGAGGGACCTTTGGTTTCTATTAAGTTTTGCTCGGTTTTCCAAAATGTTAGACCCCTCCTTTATAAAGGATAGGATCCCTGTGATTGCAATGCTAGTCCCTGGATCAATGCTAGCATCCACAGTTTAAGATGAAGTACACAGATACAAAGGTCGTTTATTACATTCATTCCAGAGATAAAGTATAGTCTTTTACAACTCATGGCCACAGGCCTAATACAAGAGTTTTAAGGAACAAGTAAATAAACATAAGTCTTCATCTTCATGTGCCATAGGCAAGCATGTTGAGTGTAGACTCATGACTCCTATTCATCATCGGAGTAACCTGCAACACCACAAGTTACAGCCACAGTGGGTCAATACTTTGGAATAGTATTGGCAAGTGATACCTTATATATTTTAGGTGGACTATACTACTATATGCATTTTGGCTAAGTGTAGCTTGGCTTGCTTTGCTTGAAAATAAGTTTTTCCTATTAGTTGAAATCACTAAGTTTTTCTTTGTCGAATACTTTCCCAAGGAACCACCAATAGACATTGAGGTCCTTCACCCTTGTTCACCCATCAATTTTATTTAGAAGTTGGAGTGATGAGATTCTTGAAGCTTCCATGTCTTGATGCTCAAAGTGTCCATTTCCTTGGACAAGGCTAAGTACTTAGGTTTTCCATCTGCAGAGGTTGTGCACTTTCCCCACCAGACTTGGTTTCCCAAGACAGGACCTTTCAGAAGCTTTTCCTTAGTCAAAATGGACGCGCTCCAACCTATCAACCCAACTACCACCATCTGTCCAAATTGACTAAGTTCTAGCAACCTATACGATCATGGCAGAGCCCATATTGCCAAGTGGTTGCACTGTAAGCTTTCTCCACACTTGGCCTCCAAATCCCTTTGTGCCTGGGTGGCATTCCACAAGTGAGATACACAACCCAAGTCCATGGCCTTGTGTAACCACTCAACATAACCCAATCTTTCCATTCCACCCAGGAGGTTCATTTGACTTAGTTGTTTTGTTAAGAAAATATAAGTCCCTTTGACTTAGAATATTTTTATCATAAACTAAATAGATGTTCACCACCCTTTTTTATTATAAGCTAGGCTAAGCAAAGTATGGTATCTTATCTTAGGAAATTTCCCTTGCAATTCTACTATTTCAATCTACTTAGGATTTCCCATCTTAGCACTAAGCAAAATTTCATGCATTTATTTTAGCAAAATATCTAATGCAAGTACAAACTTAGGATAGGAAATTCATGAAAATGTCACTTGCCTTGGTAGTGGGGAGAGTAGCACTCTTCACAATCACAATCACTAGCAAACTCTACACAAGAAACAATAACATACAATTACACACAATTATATACAATCAAAAATAACATGAATGCATGCATGCAAGAATTTACTATGTGGTGGTTTTTGAAAATCATACCAAGTATGTTCATGAGTACAGAAACTTAATATGTCACAAGTTTGCCAACTACACTTATTTGGCCTCAAAAATAATAAACAAGAATAAAACTATATCTAAAATAGCCCTAAACTTGTTCCACAAATAAAATCATTTTTTACTGTTACTATATGCTAAATAAAGTGGATATTCAGAAAGGCCTTGTTTCACTGAATCCAACGGTATAAAATTTGCAAAAATCCAACGTGGCATTCAAAAGTTATAGGCATTTGAATTTGGATCAAATTTCTGGTTTTAAATCTAATTTCAGATCTAACCCTAGCCACGCGTCGCGCTGTGATTGGCGCGTACCGCTTCGGTTGGATCGTGCTTCTGCAGCCGCAGGATCTAAACAGATCGAACGCTCTAGATCGCGTACCGCTTCGGTGTTAAATGAATCTATCCTGGCGCTACGATACAGATCCAACGTTCTAAATCAACCGGCCAAAATCGGGCGGCGCTTCTCAGCTGTGCGCGGCGGTGACGACCCGACGGTGGCGGCGCCGGTGGTACAGATCGCTAGGGGGATGGGGAAGATGCTCACCGAGACCGCGAGGATGTGGGGATGCTCGACGTGTGATCAGCTCGGCAAGGGGCGCTCAGGGTTGCGGTAGATTTCTCGCCGGAGTTGGATCTGGCAACGGCGGTTCTGCTCGAGGTCGGAGGCGACGTTGTAGATCACTAGGATGCCAAAGGGAGGTGTGGTTAGATGCGGAAGATTACGGAGATCATGCGAGCGTGAACGACAAGGTTCGGGGCGGTCTGGACTTACCGCTAGAGCTCGCCGGAGTTCGTGCAGGAGGTGGTGACGGTCAGTCGTCGACGTTGCCGAAGCTACGGGTCATGCGAAGGTAAACGGAGGGTGTCAGAAGGTGCACAGAGATTCACTGAACAAGATAAAGTAAACACGAGAGCGAGGGGAGCTCGAGGCTCACCGGAATTCGCCGGCGCAGTCGTCGGAGACGGCGGGGTTGCAGAGAGCAATGCGCGCAGCCTGGGGGCGTTCTGTGCTTGGGGTTTTGGGGAAAAGAGAGAGGGGACAGAGGGGTTTCTTATAGCCTGGTCGCGAGCGAGAATCACTCTGCCAATAACTCGAATTGACGCCGCGAATTAAAACCAGAAACGCTCGCGTTGATTTGGGGACGAACGGGTCGTGCGGGTGGAGACGACGCTGGCGTTGGGTTGGCCCGCTTGTCAGCGAAACGCGCAGGATTTCGGTGGGGTCAGGCTGTCAGCGTCTGTTTGCGTGCGCTTGCGCGTGAGAGGATAAAAAGAAGTCCCCGGGTGGGCTTGCTGGGCTTGCTTGGCTGCTGGGCCAAATTGTGGCCGCGCGGCCCTTTTCTATTGTTTATTCCTTTTCTTTTTCTTTCTCTATTTTCTGAAATGAATTTGATATGAATTCAAATCCTTTTGGAGTTCAATTGTTTTGGAAACTTTTTGCAAGGTTTTATGGGTTCAAAAACATTCATTCTCACTAAGTGTTTATCCTGCAAGGCTGGGTCAAGCTTGGTTTTTCAGAATAAACAGAGAGTTGCTCTAGTTGCAAATATTTGAATTAGGGTTTTGAAATCATTTCTAAATTTTAAATCCTGGTTAAAACTTCACATAATCTTTCCAACAATGGAGTCAAGAAATCAAGTATTTAAGCTTCCAAATTTCAAAGTGTGATGGTCATTTTGGAATCAAATGCCCACATGAAATCATAGTTCCAACTTCTGTTTCTAAATGATTTTGAGAAAACTCTAAATGGATGAATGATGCAAAGATGATATGAATGAGTTTTGAAACTTATGATTTTTAGGATGTTACAAATCTAACCCCCTTAAGATGAATCTCGCCCTCGAGATTCGGTTTGGCTAGCAAATAGGTGAGGGTGGTCCTTCCGAAGATCATCTTCTCTTTCCCATGTTGCTTCCTCTTCGGAGTGATGGTTCCATTGCACTTTACAAAACTTGATAGTCTTGGTCCTGGTGACTCTTTCTGCTGTCTCTAGAATCTTGACAGGCTTTTCCTCATAAGTGTGATCACTTTCTAGCTGAACTTCTTCCAAAGGTATGGTATCCTTCAAAGAAGATTCTTCCATTTCTGGGTGACATTTCTTAAGCTGACTCACATGAAATACGTTATGGACTGCTGACAGAGATTCTGGCAATTCAACTTCATATGCAACTTCTCCTTTGCGACTTAGAATCCTGAAGGGCCCAACATATCTTGGTGCCAACTTTCCTTTGACTCCAAATCTTTTCACTCCACGGAGTGGTGATACCCTGAGGTAGGCTCTATCCCCAACTTCGTAGGTGACTTCTCTACGCTTAGAATCCGCGTAGCTTTTCTGTCGGGACTGTGCTACCTTCAACCTGTCCTTAACCAATTTGACTTTCTCTTCGGCGTCCTTGATAAGATCAGGTCCAAATAAGCTTCTTTCTCCCACACTATTCCATAATAATGGGGTGGTACACTTCCTTCCGTAGAGTAATTCAAATGGTGCCATTCCAATACTATATTGATGGTTGTTATTGTAAGAGAACTCCACGTAAGGCAAACTTTCATCCCAACTTGCTCCATAATCTAGAGCACAGGCCCTCAACATGTCCTCAAGAATTTGGTTGGTCCTTTCTGTTTGTCCATCTGTTTGAGGATGAAAAGGAGTGCTAAATTCCAATCTCGTTCCTAAGGATTCATGAAGTTGTCTCCAAAAGTGAGATGTGAACTGGGTTCCTCTATCTGACACAATACTCTTTGGCACACCGTGAAGGCATACAATCCTGCTCATGTAAATTTTAGCTAACTTGGCACTTGTATAGGTTGTCTTCACTGGTATAAAATGAGCCACTTTAGTCGATCTACTACTACCCATATGGAATCATACCCTGATCTAGTCCTTGGTAATCCGGTAATGAAATCCATACCAATATTTTCCCACTTCCATTCAGGAATAGGCAGTGGTTGAAGCAGACCTGCTGGCTTCTGGTGCTCCGCTTTGACTCTGCTACACACATCACACAAAGCAATATGTTCGGCGATGTCCCTCTTGAGATTGTTCCACCAAAATCTTTCTTTCATATCCATGTACATCTTGGTGTTTCCCGGGTGAATAGAGTATGGAGAGTTGTGACCTTCTTGTAAGATTAGTTTCCGTAACTCCGGGTCTTGTGGAACACATATACGTTTCCCGTGCCATAAAGTACCTCGTTCATCTATATGGAAATTCTTAGCCTTCCCTAGACTAATATTTACCTTAATCTTTTCAATTTCCTCATCAGTCTTCTGGACTTCTCGGATCTTGTCCAATAGAGTGGGTTGAACATCTAAGGACATGAGATGCCCTTCTGGTACAATCTCCAATCTGAGTTCTTTGAATTGCTTACACAAGTCATCTGGCAATTCCCCTTTTGTAAGGCCATTTACAAATGTCTTACGACTTAGAGCATCCGCTACTACATTTGCTTTACCGGGATGGTATTGCAAACTTAAGTCGTAATCCTTGATAAGTTCTAGCCATCTTCTTTGTCTCATGTTGATTTCCTTCTGGGTAAAGATATACTTCAAACTCTTATGATCGGTGAACACTTCACAACGCTTTCCCAAAAGGTAATGTCTCCATGTTTTGAGTGCATGGACGACAGAGGCTAACTCCAAATCATGAGTAGGATAGTTTACTTCATGAGTTTTGAGTTGTCTCGAAGCATAAGCTACGACTTTACCATCCTGCATAAGTACGGCACCCAACCCTTGATGAGAAGCATCACAATACACTTGGAAATCCTTTTCCAAATCTGGCAGACATAGAACTGGTGCTGTTACAAGTCTCTTCTTTAATTCCTGAAAACTGACTTCGCAACCTTCGGACCAGGCAAACTTCTTGTCCTTCTTTAGCAATTATGTCATAGGCTTAGCAACCTTCGAGAAATTTTCAATGAATCTTCTGTAATAACCTGCTAAGCCGAGAAAACTACGAACTTCTTTCACATTCTTGGGTGATTCCCATTCAGTCACAGCTGAAACCTTAGCAGGATCAACTGCCACACCATCTTTTGTCATCACATGACCAAGAAAACCAACTTTCTCTAACCAGAACTCACACTTGCTGAATTTGGCATAAAGTTTATGTTCCCTTAGTTTCTCAAGTATCAAGCGCAAGTGTCTTTCATGTTCTTCCTTGCTCTTGGAGTAGACCAAGATGTCATCGATGAAAACGACAACGAACTTGTCAAGGAATTCCATGAACACCTTGTTCATCATATTCATGAAGTATGCTGGAGCGTTGGTTAAACCGAAAGGCATCACGGTATACTCATATAATCCATACCTTGTGGTGAATGCTGTTTTTGGTATGTCTTGCTCTCGTATCTTGAGTTGAAAATAACCTGACCGGAGATCAATCTTCGAGAATACACATGCTCCTTCTAGCTGATAAAATAAGTCATTAATTCTTGGCAAAGGATATTTGTTCTTGATAGTAACCTCGTTGAGTGAACGGTAGTCAATACATAACCTTTGTGTTCTATCCTTCTTCTCCACGAACAATACTGGGGATCCCCAGGATGAAGAACTTGGTTGAATAAACCCTTTCTGTAGTTGTTCTCCTAGCTGTTTCTTGAGCTCTTTCAATTCATCAACTGACATTTTGTATGGTCTCTTAGCTATTGGTCCTGATCCTGGCACCAAATCTATCAGAAACTCCACATCTCTATCTGGAGGCATTCCTGGTAACTCTTCCGGAAACACATCCGGATACTCACATACTATCGGTACACTGTCCATGCTAACCCCCTTAAGAGAATTCAGCTTACTTCCTTTGGATTCAAAGTTTGACTTAAATTTTATTCTTTTTCCTTCGGGGGTTGTGAGTGTAACGGTACGATTGGCACAATCTAATACTCCTTCATACTTAGCCATCCAGTCCATTCCCAAAATTACGTCTAGTCCTTGGGAATCTAGGATTATCAGGCTTACTGGAAATTTATGTTTACCAAACTCTATGGTGAGATCCCGGCATCCAAGGCTTACTATCATGTCTCCCCCCGGAGAACTAACTTTTATTGGACACCCAATGTTTTCTGATGCAAACCCATTTCTATCAACAAATGCCTTGGATATGAATGAATGAGATGCACCGGTATCAAAGAGTACAAATGCTGAAATTGAAATGAGTCTGAACTTACCAGCCACGGCATCAGGCTCCTCATTGACCTCCTCCACATTTATGTGGTTAACCTGTCCTTTCTGGAAAGGATTTGGCTTGTTAGGTCCTTCAACTTTCTTTTCAGGGCACTCATTTGCATAATGCCCTAGCTTTTTGCATTTGAAGCACTCAACCAGACTGATGTCCTTTTTAGGAGGTTGGCCTCCACTACCACTACCATTTCCACCATAGTGGCTCTTATGTCCACCCTTGTGGTTCTTGTACTTGTCCTTGTCATGACTGCGGTGATGTTTTTTGTCATGACGGTTGTGGTTGTGCTTGCTGAATTTCCCATTTTTATGGGATCCTGAGCTGCCACTGTCATCATAGTGAGATCGTTTGTGAGACGATCCCGAGTTGTGCTTGTCGGAGTGTTTCCTCTTTCTACTCTCGACTTGCTTTATTTTACTCTCCAAGATAGCAGCCTTGTCACACAATGACTGATAGGTTGGAACATATGCTACAGCCAACTGTAGATTCAGTTCATCACTTAAGCCTTCCAGAAATTTTTCCTTTCTTTTGGCATCTGTGTCAACCTCATCCGGTGCATAACGCGCCAGATTGTTGAACTCTTCTATGTATTCTGCCACGCTGCGGTGGCGCTGTTTCAGGTTGTGAAACTCCTTCTTTTTCAGACTCATCATTCCTGATGAGATATGAGCGGTGCGAAAGCCATCTTCAAAGATAGCCCAAGTCACCTCATCAATAGGGGTGGTGATTTGGAAGTTGTCCCACCATGTGGCAGCTGGTCCTTCCAACAAATGTGCTGCGAACCTGACTTTTTCAGCATCCGTGCAGCCCACGGTCACTAAGTCCTTGTTCACGGAACGTAGCCAGTCATTGGCCACCATGGGATCAGTTGTTCCCGCAAACTTTGCTGGCCTCAAACGCAGAAATCTGGTGAGCATATCGAAACCCGGAGGGTTGTTGTTGTTGTTGTTGGGGTTGTTGTTGTTGTTGTTGTTGTTCTGGTTTTGGATGAATGTCGTCATCATTTGCATAAGCTGTGTTTGCGCATTCATCATTTGTTGCATTTCAGGGGTGATGTTGTTGGGGTTGGGGTTTGCGCGACGGGGAGGCATCTGTGGTTTGTTCAAATAGATAAGAATGAGATACCCATAGATGTTTCATGCACAATACAACATAAGCAAACACATAAAAAGCAACATAAGAATAGAAGTTCAACAACCACATAACAAGCTCATGAGGTAACACACAAGTGGAAAGCCATCCACATGTCGGATGGTCCAATAATAAGTTCACAATAACAAGTATGAATACTAAAAGTAACCGAGTAGTCAAGTCTACTCATCAGCATCAATCTCCTCCTCGACGAAGGTAAGACCTGCGTTCTCCATCGCGGTCTTGTTCTCCTCAATCGTAGTGGTCAAGGAATCGACCTTGGCCTTGAGAGCCCTCTTCTGGGAGCGAAGCCTCTCAATAACCATCTGCTGCTGCTCAAGCTCAAAGTCCTTGGACTTCAGTTCCTCGGTCATGTCCCGGATCTTCTTGTTCCTATCCTGGACGCGTTTCTCTTGACTCTTGAACTTGCGGTCCTGGGCCTCGAACTTTGTCTCCATTTCCTTGATCATCTCATCCTGCTGCGCAAAAAGCTTGTCCTTCTCACGAAGCTGCACCTGAAGCTCGTCATTTCCTAGCATGACGTTCGTCCTGTCCGTATCTATGTGCCTGAGAAGAGTCTCTAAGTCCTGAAGATAAAGACGTATCGGCTCCGCAGTGCTCCTCGAGTCGTCCTCAAAGTCGATGGACTCTCCGTCAACATCACGCCTTCCAAAGACGTGGAAGTGAGTGCCTCTAACCTGACGGGAATGACGGCCTAACAGTCGTCCTATCAGATCCTGCATGACTACCTCCATGCCTCTCTCCCTGTCATCGTGCATCAGCTTGAAGACGATGGCCTCAGTAGTAGGCTCAGTCTGGCGTCCGGGCTGATTCACTTTGAAACCCCAAAGGTCCTTCCTCTCGAACTTGGTGAGTGGGTACACCGTAATGGTAGGAAGAGGGAGATCAAGCAGAGTGGTAAGCTCAATGATACGGGAACCAAAACGAGTAACCCGAAACTCCTCAATAGTGCTGATGGCAATAGGCATCTATTTATAAGAATGAAAAAGTTAGAACAACACAAATCAAGGTAAATCGAGACAAACATTCATACATATCCATGGAATACATTCATCACACAACTCATGCATACATAAGTCTATTACATTAATCAAAGGTCCAAACTTAATTAGAATATATTTTGGAAATAAGGTGATAGGTGGTGGTCCAACTAACGATGTTTCTTACAGTCCAATCTCACGGGATCTATTATTAAACACAATGTTCCTAGAGGCAATCCACCAATCTTGCTCTCTTGACTCAATTACTAAGTCAATAACATCTCCCCTTATTTCTTGGTTGTTGTCTTCCAACTCTTGAGTAAGCTCCTTCTCTTTCTCTAAGTCCTTTTGGAGGTTGAGTATTCTGCATTTGACTCTAGCACTTAGTTCCTTGATAGTCCTCCAAGCTGCATCCCTGGCTGACTCAAAGAATGTGGTGTGCATTGTTGTGTTGGTGTACATGCAGAATCCCCTTTCTTTGTGGTTGTCTTCCTTGTTTTTGTACAAGTGAAGTTGCACCCACCAATACTCCACTCCTTCATCCATCACCGGAAAGCCCTTGTACACGGCTTCACCATGAGCATCCATTGCCTCCATGAGGTCCTTGAGAATGTTGGGAAACTCAGTCTCACACTCCAAGGTCATGGTCATGAGTGGTCCCTTCTTCACGGCTTCGTTGATGGAGTTCATCTACAAAGGAAGTTGAAAGAGATTAGAAAAGTTTTACGAGAAGAATAGACAAGTTTAGAAGTAGTTGAAAAAAACTTTTTCCTTAGTGGTTTTCCAATCCTAGGGTCATAATCCTACAGGCAACACAGTGCTCTGATACCATCTGTTAGACCCCTCCTTTATAAAGTATAGGATCCCTGTGATTGCAATGCTAGTCCCTGGATCAATGCTAGCATCCACAGTTTAAGATGAAGTACACAGATACAAAGGTCGTTTATTACATTCATTCCAGAGATAAAGTATAGTCTTTTACAACTCATGGCCACAGGCCTAATACAAGAGTTTTAAGGAACAAGTAAATAAACAAAAGTCTTCATCTTCATGTGCCACAGGCAAGCATGTTGAGTGTAGACTCATGACTCCTATTCATCATCGGAGTAACCTGCAACACCACAAGTTACAGCCACAGTGGGTCAATACTTTGGAATAGTATTGGCAAGTGATACCTTATATATTTTAGGTGGACTATACTACTATATGCATTTTGGCTAAGTGTAGCTTGGCTTGCTTTGCTTGAAAATAAGTTTTTCCTATTAGTTGAAATCACTAAGTTTTTCTTTGTCGAATACTTTCCCAAGGAACCACCAATAGACATTGAGGTCCTTCACCCTTGTTCACCCATCAATTTTATTTAGAAGTTGGAGTGATGAGATTCTTGAAGCTTCCATGTCTTGATGCTCAAAGTGTCCATTTCCTTGGACAAGGCTAAGTACTTAGGTTTTCCATCTGCAGAGGTTGTGCACTTTCCCCACCAGACTTGGTTTCCCAAGACAGGACCTTTCAGAAGCTTTTCCTTAGTCAAAATGGACGCGCTCCAACCTATCAACCCAACTACCACCATCTGTCCAAATTGACTAAGTTCTAGCAACCTATACGATCATGGCAGAGCCCATATTGCCAAGTGGTTGCACTGTAAGCTTTCTCCACACTTGGCCTCCAAATCCCTTTGTGCCTGGGTGGCATTCCACAAGTGAGATACACAACCCAAGTCCATGGCCTTGTGTAACCACTCAACATAACCCAATCTTTCCATTCCACCCAGGAGGTTCATTTGACTTAGTTGTTTTGTTAAGAAAATATAAGTCCCTTTGACTTAGAATATTTTTATCATAAACTAAATAGATGTTCACCACCCTTGTTTATTATAAGCTAGGCTAAGCAAAGTATGGTATCTTATCTTAGGAAATTTCCCTTGCAATTCTACTATTTCAATCTACTTAGGATTTCCCATCTTAGCACTAAGCAAAATTTCATGCATTTATTTTAGCAAAATATCTAATGCAAGTACAAACTTAGGATAGGAAATTCATGAAAATGTCACTTGCCTTGGGAGTGGGGAGAGTATCACTCTTCACAATCACAATCACTAGCAAACTCTACACAAGAAACAATAACATACAATTACACACAATTATATACAATCAAAAATAACATGAATGCATGCATGCAAGAATTTACTATGTGGTGGTTTTTGAAAATCATACCAAGTATGTTCATGAGTACAGAAACTTAATATGTCACAAGTTTGCCAACTACACTTATTTGGCCTCAAAAATAATAAACAAGAATAAAACTATATCTAAAATAGCCCTAAACTTGTTCCACAAATAAAATCATTTTTTACTGTTACTATATGCTAAATAAAGTGGATATTCAGAAAGGCCTTGTTTCACTGAATCCAACGGTATAAAATTTGCAAAAATCCAACGTGGCATTCAAAAGTTATAGGCATTTGAATTTGGATCAAATTTCTGGTTTTAAATCTAATTTCAGATCTAACCCTAGCCACGCGCCGCGCTGTGATTGGCGCGTACCGCTTCGGTTGGATCGTGCTTCTGCAGCCGCAGGATCTAAACAGATCGAACGCTCTAGATCGCGTACCGCTTCGGTGTTAAATGAATCTATCCTGGCGCTACGATACAGATCCAACGTTCTAAATCAACCGGCCAAAATCGGGCGGCGCTTCTCAGCTGTGCGCGGCGGTGACGACCCGACGGTGGCGGCGCCGGTGGTACAGATCGCTAGGGGGATGGGGAAGATGCTCACCGAAACCGCGAGGATGTGGGGATGCTCGACGTGTGATCAGCTCGGCAAGGGGCGCTCAGGGTTGCGGTAGATTTCTCGCCGGAGTTGGATCTGGCAACGGCGGTTCTGCTCGAGGTCGGAGGCGACGTTGTAGATCACTAGGATGCCAAAGGGAGGTGTGGTTAGATGCGGAAGATTACGGAGATCATGCGAGCGTGAACGACAAGGTTCGGGGCGGTCTGGACTTACCGCTAGAGCTCGCCGGAGTTCGTGCAGGAGGTGGTGACGGTCAGTCGTCGACGTTGCCGAAGCTACGGGTCATGCGAAGGTAAACGGAGGGTGTCAGAAGGTGCACAGAGATTCACTGAACAAGATAAAGTAAACACGAGAGCGAGGGGAGCTCGAGGCTCACCGGAATTCGCCGGCGCAGTCGTCGGAGACGGCGGGGTTGCAGAGAGCAATGCGCGCAGCCTAGGGGCGTTCTGTGCTTGGGGTTTTGGGGAAAAGAGAGAGGGGACAGAGGGGTTTCTTATAGCCTGGTCGCGAGCGAGAATCACTCTGCCAATAACTCGAATTGACGCCGCGAATTAAAACCAGAAACGCTCGCGTTGATTTGGGGACGAACGGGTCGTGCGGGTGGAGACGACGCTGGCGTTGGGTTGGCCCGCTTGTCAGCGAAACGCGCAGGATTTCGGTGGGGTCAGGCTGTCAGCGTCTGTTTGCGTGCGCTTGCGCGTGAGAGGATAAAAAGAAGTCCCCGGGTGGGCTTGCTGGGCTTGCTTGGCTGCTGGGCCAAATTGTGGCCGCGCGGCCCTTTTCTATTGTTTATTCCTTTTCTTTTTCTTTCTCTATTTTCTGAAATGAATTTGATATGAATTCAAATCCTTTTGGAGTTCAATTGTTTTGGAAACTTTTTGCAAGGTTTTATGGGTTCAAAAACATTCATTCTCACTAAGTGTTTATCCTGCAAGGCTGGGTCAAGCTTGGTTTTTCAGAATAAACAGAGAGTTGCTCTAGTTGCAAATATTTGAATTAGGGTTTTGAAATCATTTCTAAATTTTAAATCCTGGTTAAAAACTTCACATAATCTTTCCAACAATGGAGTCAAGAAATCAAGTATTTAAGCTTCCAAATTTCAAAGTGTGATGGTCATTTTGGAATCAAATGCCCACATGAAATCATAGTTCCAACTTCTGTTTCTAAATGATTTTGAGAAAACTCTAAATGGATGAATGATGCAAAGATGATATGAATGAGTTTTGAAACTTATGATTTTTAGGATGTTACAAATCTAACCCCCTTAAGATGAATCTCGCCCTCGAGATTCGGTTTGGCTAGCAAATAGGTGAGGGTGGTCCTTCCGAAGATCATCTTCTCTTTCCCATGTTGCTTCCTCTTCGGAGTGATGGTTCCATTGCACTTTACAAAACTTGATAGTCTTGGTCCTGGTGACTCTTTCTGCTGTCTCTAGAATCTTGACAGGCTTTTCCTCATAAGTGTGATCACTTTCTAGCTGAACTTCTTCCAAAGGTATGGTATCCTTCAAAGAAGATTCTTCCATTTCTGGGTGACATTTCTTAAGCTGACTCACATGAAATACGTTATGGACTGCTGACAGAGATTCTGGCAATTCAACTTCATATGCAACTTCTCCTTTGCGACTTAGAATCCTGAAGGGCCCAACATATCTTGGTGCCAACTTTCCTTTGACTCCAAATCTTTTCACTCCACGGAGTGGTGATACCCTGAGGTAGGCTCTATCCCCAACTTCGTAGGTGACTTCTCTACGCTTAGAATCCGCGTAGCTTTTCTGTCGGGACTGTGCTACCTTCAACCTGTCCTTAACCAATTTGACTTTCTCTTCGGCGTCCTTGATAAGATCAGGTCCAAATAAGCTTCTTTCTCCCACACCATTCCATAATAATGGGGTGGTACACTTCCTTCCGTAGAGTAATTCAAATGGTGCCATTCCAATACTATATTGATGGTTGTTATTGTAAGAGAACTCCGCGTAAGGCAAACTTTCATCCCAACTTGCTCCATAATCTAGAGCACAGGCCCTCAACATGTCCTCAAGAATTTGGTTGGTCCTTTCTGTTTGTCCATCTGTTTGAGGATGAAAAGCAGTGCTAAATTCCAATCTCGTTCCTAAGGATTCATGAAGTTGTCTCCAAAAGTGAGATGTGAACTGGGTTCCTCTATCTGACACAATACTCTTTGGCACACCGTGAAGGCATACAATCCTGCTCATGTAAATTTTAGCTAACTTGGCACTTGTATAGGTTGTCTTCACTGGTATAAAATGAGCCACTTTAGTTAGGCGATCTACTACTACCCATATGGAATCATACCCTGATCTAGTCCTTGGTAATCCGGTAATGAAATCCATACCAATATTTTCCCACTTCCATTCAGGAATAGGCAGTGGTTGAAGCAGACCTGCTGGCTTCTGGTGCTCCGCTTTGACTCTGCTACACACATCACACAAAGCAATATGTTCGGCGATGTCCCTCTTGAGATTGTTCCACCAAAATCTTTCTTTCATATCCATGTACATCTTGGTGTTTCCCGGGTGAATAGAGTATGGAGAGTTGTGACCTTCTTGTAAGATCAGTTTCCGTAACTCCGGGTCTTGTGGAACACATATACGTTTCCCGTGCCATAAAGTACCTCGTTCATCTATATGGAAATTCTTAGCCTTCCCTAGACTAATATTTACCTTAATCTTTTCAATTTCCTCATCAGTCTTCTGGACTTCTCGGATCTTGTCCAATAGAGTGGGTTGAACATCTAAGGACATGAGATGCCCTTCTGGTACAATCTCCAATCTGAGTTCTTTGAATTGCTTACACAAGTCATCTGGCAATTCCCCTTTTGTAAGGCCATTTACAAATGTCTTACGACTTAGAGCATCCGCTACTACATTTGCTTTACCGGGATGGTATTGCAAACTTAAGTCGTAATCCTTGATAAGTTCTAGCCATCTTCTTTGTCTCATGTTGATTTCCTTCTGGGTAAAGATATACTTCAAACTCTTATGATCGGTGAACACTTCACAACGCTTTCCCAAAAGGTAATGTCTCCATGTTTTGAGTGCATGGACGACAGAGGCTAACTCCAAATCATGAGTAGGATAGTTTACTTCATGAGTTTTGAGTTGTCTCGAAGCATAAGCTACGACTTTACCATCCTGCATAAGTACGGCACCCAACCCTTGATGAGAAGCATCACAATACACTTGGAAATCCTTTTCCAAATCTGGCAGACATAGAACTGGTGCTGTTACAAGTCTCTTCTTTAATTCCTGAAAACTGACTTCGCAACCTTCGGACCAGGCAAACTTCTTGTCCTTCTTTAGCAATTCTGTCATAGGCTTAGCAACCTTCGAGAAATTTTCAATGAATCTTCTGTAATAACCTGCTAAGCCGAGAAAACTACGAACTTCTTTCACATTCTTGGGTGATTCCCATTCAGTCACAGCTGAAACCTTAGCAGGATCAACTGCCACACCATCTTTTGTCATCACATGACCAAGAAAACCAACTTTCTCTAACCAGAACTCACACTTGCTGAATTTGGCATAAAGTTTATGTTCCCTTAGTTTCTCAAGTATCAAGCGCAAGTGTCTTTCATGTTCTTCCTTGCTCTTGGAGTAGACCAAGATGTCATCGATGAAAACGACAACGAACTTGTCAAGGAATTCCATGAACACCTTGTTCATCATATTCATGAAGTATGCTGGAGCGTTGGTTAAACCGAAAGGCATCACGGTATACTCATATAATCCATACCTTGTGGTGAATGTTGTTTTTGGTATGTCTTGCTCTCGTATCTTGAGTTGAAAATAACCTGACCGGAGATCAATCTTCGAGAATACACATGCTCCTTCTAGCTGATCAAATAAGTCATTAATTCTTGGCAAAGGATATTTGTTCTTGATAGTAACCTCGTTGAGTGAACGGTAGTCAATACATAACCTTTGTGTTCTATCCTTCTTCTCCACGAACAATACTGGGGATCCCCAGGATGAAGAACTTGGTTGAATAAACCCTTTCTGTAGTTGTTCTCCTAGCTGTTTCTTGAGCTCTTTCAATTCATCAACTGACATTTTGTATGGTCTCTTAGCTATTGGTCCTGATCCTGGCACCAAATCTATCAGAAACTCCACATCTCTATCTGGAGGCATTCCTGGTAACTCTTCCGGAAACACATCCGGATACTCACATACTATCGGTACACTGTCCATGCTAACCCCCTTAAGAGAATTCAGCTTACTTCCTTTGGATTCAAAGTTTGACTTAAATTTTATTCTTTTTCCTTCGGGGTTGTGAGTGTAACGGTACGATTGGCACAATCTAATACTCCTTCATACTTAGCCATCCAGTCCATTCCCAAAATTACGTCTAGTCCTTGGGAATCTAGGATTATCAGGCTTACTGGAAATTTATGTTTACCAAACTCTATGGTGAGATCCCGGCATCCAAGGCTTACTATCATGTCTCCCCCCGGAGAACTAACTTTTATTGGACACCCAATGTTTTCTGATGCAAACCCATTTCTATCAACAAATGCCTTGGATATGAATGAATGAGATGCACCGGTATCAAAGAGTACAAATGCTGAAATTGAAATGAGTCTGAACTTACCAGCCACGGCATCAGGCTCCTCATTGACCTCCTCCACATTTATGTGGTTAACCTGTCCTTTCTGGAAAGGATTTGGCTTGTTAGGTCCTTCAACTTTCTTTTCAGGGCACTCATTTGCATAATGCCCTAGCTTTTTGCATTTGAAGCACTCAACCAGACTGATGTCCTTTTTAGGAGGTTGGCCTCCACTACCACTACCATTTCCACCATAGTGGCTCTTATGTCCACCCTTGTGGTTCTTGTACTTGTCCTTGTCATGACTGCGGTGATGTTTTTTGTCATGACGGTTGTGGTTGTGCTTGCTGAATTTCCCATTTTTATGGGATCCTGAGCTGCCACTGTCATCATAGTGAGATCGTTTGTGAGACGATCCCGAGTTGTGCTTGTCGGAGTGTTTCCTCTTTCTACTCTCGACTTGCTTTATTTTACTCTCCAAGATAGCAGCCTTGTCACACAATGACTGATAGGTTGGAACATATGCTACAGCCAACTGTAGATTCAGTTCATCACTTAAGCCTTCCAGAAATTTTTCCTTTCTTTTGGCATCTGTGTCAACCTCATCCGGTGCATAACGCGCCAGATTGTTGAACTCTTCTATGTATTCTGCCACGCTGCGGTGGCGCTGTTTCAGGTTGTGAAACTCCTTCTTTTTCAGACTCATCATTCCTGATGAGATATGAGCGGTGCGAAAGCCATCTTCAAAGATAGCCCAAGTCACCTCATCAATAGGGGTGGTGATTTGGAAGTTGTCCCACCATGTGGCAGCTGGTCCTTCCAACAAATGTGCTGCGAACCTGACTTTTTCAGCATCCGTGCAGCCCACGGTCACTAAGTCCTTGTTCACGGAACGTAGCCAGTCATTGGCCACCATGGGATCAGTTGTTCCCGCAAACTTTGCTGGCCTCAAACGCAGAAATCTGGTGAGCATATCGAAACCCGGAGGGTTGTTGTTGTTGTTGTTGTTGTTATTGTTGTTGGGGTTGTTGTTGTTGTTGTTGTTGTTGTTCTGGTTTTGGATGAATGTCGTCATCATTTGCATAAGCTGTGTTTGCGCATTCATCATTTGTTGCATTTCAGGGGTGATGTTGTTGGGGTTGGGGTTTGCGCGACGGGGAGGCATCTGTGGTTTGTTCAAATAGATAAGAATGAGATACCCATAGATGTTTCATGCACAATACAACATAAGCAAACACATAACAAGCAACATAAGAATAGAAGTTCAACAACCACATAACAAGCTCATGAGGTAACACACAAGTGGAAAGCCATCCACATGTCGGATGGTCCAATAATAAGTTCACAATAACAAGTATGAATACTAAAAGTAACCGAGTAGTCAAGTCTACTCATCAGCATCAATCTCCTCCTCGACGAAGGTAAGACCTGCGTTCTCCATCGCGGTCTTGTTCTCCTCAATCGTAGTGGTCAAGGAATCGACCTTGGCCTTGAGAGCCCTCTTCTGGGAGCGAAGCCTCTCAATAACCATCTGCTGCTGCTCAAGCTCAAAGTCCTTGGACTTCAGTTCCTCGGTCATGTCCCGGATCTTCTTGTTCCTATCCTGGACGCGTTTCTCTTGACTCTTGAACTTGCGGTCCTGGGCCTCGAACTTTGTCTCCATTTCCTTGATCATCTCATCCTGCTGCGCAAAAAGCTTGTCCTTCTCACGAAGTTGCACCTGAAGCTCGTCATTTCCTAGCATGACGTTCGTCCTGTCTGTATCTACGTGCCTGAGAAGAGTCTCTAAGTCCTGAAGATAAAGACGTATCGGCTCCGCAGTGCTCCTCGAGTCGTCCTCAAAGTCGATGGACTCTCCGTCAACATCACGCCTTCCAAAGACGTGGAAGTGAGTGCCTCTAACCTGACGGGAATGACGGCCTAACAGTCGTCCTATCAGATCCTGCATGACTACCTCCATGCCTCTCTCCCTGTCATCGTGCATCAGCTTGAAGACGATGGCCTCAGTAGTAGGCTCAGTCTGGCGTCCGGGCTGATTCACTTTGAAACCCCAAAGGTCCTTCCTCTCGAACTTGGTGAGTGGGTACACCGTAATGGTAGGAAGAGGGAGATCAAGCAGAGTGGTAAGCTCAATGATACGGGAACCAAAACGAGTAACCCGAAACTCCTCAATAGTGCTGATGGCAATAGGCATCTATTTATAAGAATGAAAAAGTTAGAACAACACAAATCAAGGTAAATCGAGACAAACATTCATACATATCCATGGAATACATTCATCACACAACTCATGCATACATAAGTCTATTACATTAATCAAAGGTCCAAACTTAATTAGAATATATTTTGGAAATAAGGTGATAGGTGGTGGTCCAACTAACGATGTTTCTTACAGTCCAATCTCACGGGATCTATTATTAAACACAATGTTCCTAGAGGCAATCCACCAATCTTGCTCTCTTGACTCAATTACTAAGTCAATAACATCTCCCCTTATTTCTTGGTTGTTGTCTTCCAACTCTTGAGTAAGCTCCTTCTCTTTCTCTAAGTCCTTTTGGAGGTTGAGTATTCTGCATTTGACTCTAGCACTTAGTTCCTTGATAGTCCTCCAAGCTGCATCCCTGGCTGACTCAAAGAATGTGGTGTGCATTGTTGTGTTGGTGTACATGCAGAATCCCCTTTCTTTGTGGTTGTCTTCCTTGTTTTTGTACAAGTGAAGTTGCACCCACCAATACTCCACTCCTTCATCCATCACCGGAAAGCCCTTGTACACGGCTTCACCATGAGCATCCATTGCCTCCATGAGGTCCTTGAGAATGTTGGGAAACTCAGTCTCACACTCCAAGGTCATGGTCATGAGTGGTCCCTTCTTCACGGCTTCGTTGATGGAGTTCATCTACAAAGGAAGTTGAAAGAGATTAGAAAAGTTTTACGAGAAGAATAGACAAGTTTAGAAGTAGTTGAAAAAAAACTTTTTCCTTAGTGGTTTTCCAATCCTAGGGTCATAATCCTACAGGCAACACAGTGCTCTGATACCATCTGTTAGACCCCTCCTTTATAAAGTATAGGATCCCTGTGATTGCAATGCTAGTCCCTGGATCAATGCTAGCATCCACAGTTTAAGATGAAGTACACAGATACAAAGGTCGTTTATTACATTCATTCCAGAGATAAAGTATAGTCTTTTACAACTCATGGCCACAGGCCTAATACAAGAGTTTTAAGGAACAAGTAAATAAACATAAGTCTTCATCTTCATGTGCCACAGGCAAGCATGTTGAGTGTAGACTCATGACTCCTATTCATCATTGGAGTAACCTGCAACACCACAAGTTACAGCCACAGTGGGTCAATACTTTGGAATAGTATTGGCAAGTGATACCTTATATATTTTAGGTGGACTATACTACTATATGCATTTTGGCTAAGTGTAGCTTGGCTTGCTTTGCTTGAAAATAAGTTTTTCCTATTAGTTGAAATCACTAAGTTTTTCTTTGTCGAATACTTTCCCAAGGAACCACCAATAGACATTGAGGTCCTTCACCCTTGTTCACCCATCAATTTTATTTAGAAGTTGGAGTGATGAGATTCTTGTAGCTTCCATGTCTTGATGCTCAAAGTGTCCATTTCCTTGGACAAGGCTAAGTACTTAGGTTTTCCATCTGCAGAGGTTGTGCACTTTCCCCACCAGACTTGGTTTCCCAAGACAGGACCTTTCAGAAGCTTTTCCTTAGTCAAAATGGACGCGCTCCAACCTATCAACCCAACTACCACCATCTGTCCAAATTGACTAAGTTCTAGCAACCTATACGATCATGGCAGAGCCCATATTGCCAAGTGGTTGCACTGTAAGCTTTCTCCACACTTGGCCTCCAAATCCCTTTGTGCCTGGGTGGCATTCCACAAGTGAGATACACAACCCAAGTCCATGGCCTTGTGTAACCACTCAACATAACCCAATATTTCCATTCCACCCAGGAGGTTCATTTGACTTAGTTGTTTTGTTAAGAAAATATAAGTCCCTTTGACTTAGAATATTTTTATCATAAACTAAATAGATGTTCACCACCCTTGTTTATTATAAGCTAGGCTAAGCAAAGTATGGTATCTTATCTTAGGAAATTTCCCTTGCAATTCTACTATTTCAATCTACTTAGGATTTCCCATCTTAGCACTAAGCAAAATTTCATGCATTTATTTTAGCAAAATATCTAATGCAAGTACAAACTTAGGATAGGAAATTCATGAAAATGTCACTTGCCTTGGTAGTGGGGAGAGTAGCACTCTTCACAATCACAATCACTAGCAAACTCTACACAAGAAACAATAACATACAATTACACACAATTATATACAATCAAAAATAACATGAATGCATGCATGCAAGAATTTACTGTGTGGTGGTTTTTGAAAATCATACCAAGTATGTTCATGAGTACAGAAACTTAATATGTCACAAGTTTGCCAACTACACTTATTTGGCCTCAAAAATAATAAACAAGAATAAAACTATATCTAAAATAGCCCTAAACTTGTTCCACAAATAAAATCATTTTTTACTGTTACTATATGCTAAATAAAGTGGATATTCAGAAAGGCCTTGTTTCACTGAATCCAACGGTATAAAATTTGCAAAAATCCAACGTGGCATTCAAAAGTTATAGGCATTTGAATTTGGATCAAATTTCTGGTTTTAAATCTAATTTCAGATCTAACCCTAGCCATGCGTCGCGCTGTGATTGGCGCGTACCGCTTCGGTTGGATCGTGCTTCTGCAGCCGCAGGATCTAAACAGATCGAACGCTCTAGATCGCGTACCGCTTCGGTGTTAAATGAATCTATCCTGGCGCTACGATACAGATCCAACGTTCTAAATCAACCGGCCAAACTCGGGCGGCGCTTCTCAGCTGTGCGCGGCGGTGACGACCCGACGGTGGCGGCGCCGGTGGTACAGATCGCTAGGGGGATGGGGAAGATGCTCACCGAGAACGCGAGGATGTGGGGATGCTCGACGTGTGATCAGCTCGGCAAGGGGCGCTCAGGGTTGCGGTAGATTTCTCGCCGGAGTTGGATCTGGCAACGGCGGTTCTGCTCGAGGTCGGAGGCGACGTTGTAGATCACTAGGATGCCAAAGGGAGGTGTGGTTAGATGCGGAAGATTACGGAGATCATGCGAGCTTGAACGACAAGGTTCGGGGTGGTCTGGACTTACCGCTAGAGCTCGCCGGAGTTCGTGCAGGAGGTGGTGACGGTCAGTCGTCGACGTTGCCGAAGCTACGGGTCATGCGAAGGTAAACGGAGGGTGTCAGAAGGTGCACAGAGATTCACTGAACAAGATAAAGTAAACGCGAGAGCGAGGGGAGCTCGAGGCTCACCGGAATTCGCCGGCGCAGTCGTCGGAGACGGCGGGGTTGCAGAGAGCAATGCGCGCAGCCTGGGGGCGTTCTGTGCTTGGGGTTTTGGGGAAAAGAGAGAGGGGACAGAGGGGTTTCTTATAGCCTGGTCGCGAGCGAGAATCACTCTGCCAATAACTCGAATTGACGCCGCGAATTAAAACCAGAAACGCTCGCGTTGATTTGGGGACGAACGGGTCGTGCGGGTGGAGACGACGCTGGCGTTGGGTTGGCCCGCTTGTCAGCGAAACGCGCAGGATTTCGGTGGGGTCGGGCTGTCAGCGTCTGTTTGCGTGCGCTTGCGCGTGAGAGGAGAAAAAGAAGTCCCCGGGTGGGCTTGCTGGGCTTGCTTGGCTGCTGGGCCAAATTGTGGCCGCGCGGCCCTTTTCTATTGTTTATTCCTTTTCTTTTTCTTTCTCTATTTTCTGAAATGAATTTGATATGAATTCAAATCCTTTTGGAGTTCAATTGTTTTGGGAACTTTTTGCAAGGTTTTATGGGTTCAAAAACATTCATTCTCACTAAGTGTTTATCCTGCAAGGCTGGGTCAAGCTTGGTTTTTCAGAATAAACAGAGAGTTGCTCTAGTTGCAAATATTTGAATTAGGGTTTTGAAATCATTTCTAAATTTTAAATCCTGGTTAAAACTTCACATAATCTTTCCAACAATGGAGTCAAGAAATCAAGTATTTAAGCTTCCAAATTTCAAAGTGTGATGGTCATTTTGGAATCAAATGCCCACATGAAATCATAGTTCCAACTTCTGTTTCTAAATGATTTTGAGAAAACTCTAAATGGATGAATGATGCAAAGATGATATGAATGAGTTTTGAAACTTATGATTTTTAGGATGTTACACAAAAGTACCTGTAATGCAAGTCAAACTTGGTCAGTGATGTCTAGGGCCTATCGGCTTACAACCATGGGGCCATGTTATCTGGGCACCCACAATGTGTAGCTAAATCTAGTTCCAAATTTCTCTTTTGGCTTTTAGAACTAATTACTACCATTATGAGGGTAGTTCCAAATCAACAAGGCGATGGAACCGGAGCATGAACTTTCTTCGATGCTAAATTGAGAAAATGAATACGCAAGTAGTTCTTTGCATGTTGTCTAAGGGTGAAAGGCAATAGAAAAGAGAGAGAATGGATATATTTTACTTTACTTCTTGATGGCTCAGATATGTAGAGCTCGTTGGGAACCCCAAGAGGAAGGTATAATGAGCAAGCAAAAAAATTCCCTCAGCTATGAAACCAAGGTTATCGAAACAGTAGGAGTAAGGAAACAACTCCAAGGTGTTGCTAGCAACTTGGAACCTGCACAACACAACCACAATACTTTGCCCAAACTTACAGTGAGGTTGTCAATCTCACTGGTTTGCTAAAAACAAAGGATTAAACGTATAGTGTGGAAGATAGTAATTGCTTGTGATAATTGCAGAAAGTAAACAGTAAACGGTAAACAGTATATGGTATATCAATGGTAAGGAATGGACCAGGGTCCACAGTTCACTAGAGGTGTTCTCCATAAGATAAATAACATGTTGGGTGAACCAATTACAGCGGGGCAATTGACAGATTGAGAATGCATAACAATGCATATACTAAACATCTTGATCTCTACGAGATTTGTTTGGGCATTACAACATGATACATAGACCGTAATCCAACTGCATCTATGACTAATAATCCACCTTCTGGTGATCATCTGAACCCCTTCCAGTATTAAGTTGCAAGCAAAAGATAATTGCATTAAACAAAGTGTGTAAAGTAAACAATACAATTTCCCTTGGACAAAAGATTGTTGTTTTCTCCCTATTAGCAACAACACATCTACAACCATAGAGATTTTTGTTACTTCCACAGATTACTAGAGGCATGAGCATCTACTTGGCCAAAGTATCTACTAGCAACGGAGAGCATGCAAGATCAAAAATAACATAGACATGATAGAATCAATAATCAATCTGACATAGTACTCAATATCCATCGGATCCCCACAAACATAACATGGAGCATTACAAATAGATGATCTTGATAATGAACGGAGCTCACAAGATCTAAACATGATAACACAAAAGAGGAGAAACAACCATCTAGCTACTGTATGGACCCGTAGTCCAAGGGTGAACTACTCACGCATAACTCTGGAGGCTGGCATGGTGATGAAGAAGGCCTCCGGGATGATCTCTCCCCAACGGCAGGGTGCCGGGAAGAGATTCAGATCCCCCTGATCTAGGGATGATGGTGGCAGCGGCTACGGACTCTTTCGTGGATTTATGATCGGGTACTTAGGGTTTCTGCCTTGGGGTGTTTATATAGGCAAAGGGGCAAGTTCGGTGGATGCCCGAGGGGATCACACCATAGGCTGGCGCGCCCTAGGGTGGGCCCGCGCCACCCTATTGTAACATCCTAGTATTAGAGCTTAGAAATAAGCTGAACCCATATGTGTGTATTTCATTCATGCATAGAAAATTCGAATAATTTTCGTGCTTTTGAGCAAAACTTATCAAAGTGATTGAAGCTTATCTCAACTTGATGGAATTGAAGTAGATCATCAAGTTGACTGCGATAAGTTCCAATATGACCTTTGCTAAAACCTTATTTGGGTAAACATGATTTGATCTAAGGGTAGATCAAATATAGTAAAAATTAAAATCATAATGGATTCCTTAGTGATTAATATCTGATCCTTAAGGGATCATATCATAATATTCATCACAAAAACACATGAATACCAAGTTGAGACTACAACTCAAGTAACAAGAATGTAATAACTAATCCTAACCTATCTTATTCCTATCTATTCCTACTATGAGTATCATGGTAATGCCTAACCTTAATTCTATAGTGAGATGGAGTAGGAAAGAAACCAAGTAAAGATCATTCACCATATATCTTTCTTTCCATATAAATTCTTATCATCTCTATTGAATCATATTCTATTGTCTGTTGTTCATCAAAGTTGAGTAATCAACTGTTGATTCACCAATTCTGAACCTATCAATTTTTGATCTACTACCTCTTGTTCTTATCATAACATTCACTTAAAATCCTTTAGAGAAGGAAGTAATGAAAGGTAAGTGGTAATGCTAGTTTTGGATATCATCTATAGGATGGGAGTGATTGAAGAGAATTAAATCAATAGGATTATTGATGGAGTTAACTAACTCCTGAAATGATAGAAGAGTAACTGGGGTAAAGATTACCAGGATAAATATTGAAGATAGTTAATAGGAGTAATCTTATGGGATCAAGTATTTATAGTCAAAGAATAATATGTCTAAACCCAATAGAGATATTAAAAGAATGATTCCAATACAATTGTAATGTTGTATTGATGAAAGCCTTGATCAGCCAACTAGAAATCTAAACCATAAATGATCAAGGGATTTTAATGATCATGTTTTAGTCACCAAGATTGAATGCTTATATCCAGTATAAGTAACATTGATGGGTAAAACATGATTGAACTTTAATATAAGATACTGAAGTGAAGTAGATATAAAATAGTATGACTAAGTTAAAACTAGAGTAGCATTGAGTTATTGTAGTAGTGTCATTGCTCTTAAAATAATAGTAAGCTTGTGAGGAAAGTAGTTTGATATATGCATCTCTTGGAGTAATATTAGTGATGGATTATTAAGGAAGGGTATGAATAGAGTTCAAAGTAACCATCTGTTGGATGGGAGATTATCAGAAGTAGAGTAGTAGATATAATCAAGTTTGGATAAGTGAAGATTATGAAAAGCTTTAGTTTGAAGATCATTGGATTTATAAATGAATTTAGAAGAATAGAAGGTGGATAGAATATTCTTGTGAAGTAAAGATCATCATAGCACATGATGATGGATATGAAGGAGTAATATATCTAGGAAATGAATTCCTTAATTAGAAGTCTAGGAATGTGAATTATAGAAGATAGGAATTCTTAGTAAACACTAAACCCTACATCTATAATCAAGCTTAACATCCAGCTCATATGTTGGATAAATCATTTTATCTTCACAATACTTTATAGGAATATTTCCTATAGCCAGTGACTTAAGCACATCTCTGTCATTCCCAATTATCATAACCATATGTGTTTAGGAGTTATCTTTATCAATTCTTTTTCATAAGCCATTCCAGAAAATAACTTACTATATTGAAAGGTGATATCATTAAAGATCACAAACAAGAGACAATAGGTTTAGCTATTAAACCCTTACTCACATCAACAAAAGAAAATAAGTATATTAAGAACCCTAAACTTTAGGGTAAGAATTTACAATTCAAACCCTAACTTCTATGTTAATTATAATAGAATATACACATTGCTATGTCCTAAATTTATGAGAGTAATATTAACCATATTAATTCTTTTGTATCTCATACAACAAATAATTATATAGGATAATAATATAAGAATTTCCCTTCAAACTATGAGCTAACTAGAATTAAATTTTATAAACAAAGAAGGAAATATCATATAATAAAGCCATAGTTTATTATAGAAAGAATATTAATAACAAAGGCTTCTAAAAAATATTAAAAGGGGGTTCATATAAAGAAATATATAAAAAGAAAATATTTATCATAAAGGTTTACATAATAAATCTCACTCAATATTAATTGTTGCTGCAAGTATTCAGCAAATAAACTTTGTTAGAAAATTTCAAATTATGGATTAAATACAAATCTGAAAAGCAAAACAGAAAACAGAAAAGAAAAACAAATAAAAATAGTTTCTGGTCGTGGCC
Source organism: Avena atlantica (assembly GCA_910589765.1). Lineage (NCBI taxonomy): Eukaryota > Viridiplantae > Streptophyta > Magnoliopsida > Poales > Poaceae > Avena > Avena atlantica. The sequence goes on along the minus strand of OU342738.1, from coordinate 330,386,505 downwards.
CAGTTCTTCAAACCTCTATCTACCGCTCACTTTGCAAAGGCCCAGCAGCCAGCCCAGCTTGTCCTCTTCTCTGGATGACGGGTGGGACCGAAGAGGGACCACTGGTTTGTTTCAAAGAATCGCCAGGGGGTATTCCGCGAAAGCGATGTCGTCGTCTTCCTCCTCCAGCTGGAAGCAGCTCGCTGGATGCCGGCGATGCCGTCCGCCACCGCATATGCCTCAAGATTCGCACTACCGACATCGGGGAGGGATAAGAATGCCATGGAGCTCATTTCTCTTGTCCTTATCCCCATTTCCTTCCTTCCTCCAGGATCCCTCCTCTAGCCGAAACCCTAGCTCATCGGAGCCACACATCACCGTCGATAGAGTCCACCTCAGAGCCTATGGAGTGGTCAAGGAGAACTGCCACGTTCCCCTCTTCATCTTAGTAGAATCAATAGATCAAGGGGAGCTCGGGTGGGTGTGAATTTTATCATTCCCTTCTGTCGGGGTTCGCTGGAAAAGTTGATCGTGTGCTTGTCTCCGACCGCGCCGGTCCTCGTTGACCTCTCTATCATCATCATGGTAAGTTTCTGAACCCTCCAGTACCCCTAAATCGCATCATCTCGTTGTAAATCACCGTCACACCGTGTGCACACCGTCGGCCACCGTCAGAGCTCGTCGGAGCCTGTCACATCCCAAGATTTTTCAAATCTTGTAATGTGAAAATAAATGAATAAAATAAAACTTTGTTTGATTTTCAGAGCCAGAAGAAACTTTTTGAATTCAATTGGAACTTCAAACCCATTTGAATTAAATAAAACCTAAAGGGATTTAAAAAGATAAACATTTAATAAAAGGAAAAATAAAAACATTTGGAAATACTATTTTGAAACAATTAAATGAAAAGATTTGTTTTCAAATGAAATAGAAGTTTATAAATAAAGAATATTTTATAAAGCCAAATTAAACCTTGGCCAAGTTTTGGGAATTAAAACATTTTATTTTAAATAAAATTAGCAAAGGTTTATTTAAATAAATTAATAAGGATTTAATATCCAACTTTATTTAAATAAAAGGTTTTACCAATTTAATTGAAACATCAAAACTTATTAAATTATTTAAAATAAGTTTTCCAAATATTTGATATTCACAAATAAAACCTACTAAAGTGTTTTGGCTTTATTTTAGATTTCAAAATAAATATCTCAATAAAACAAATCCTATTTGATTTAATAATGAAAGTCTATTATATTTAATTAATAATGGACTCTAAAATAAAAGGTTATTTTGTTTTAAAAAATTTTCCAAGTATTCTATATTTCCCAAATAAAACCTACTGATTTGGTTTTGAAAATATTTAGGTTTCAAATAAAGATTTTATTAATAAAATCAAACTCTATTTGATTTAATAACTAAGGCCCATTTTATTTAATTATTAATGGACCCTAAAATAAAAGGTTATTTTGTTTTAAACAAGTTTTCCAAATATTCTTTATTTCCAAATAAAATCTACTGATTGGTTTTGAAAGTATTTGGATTTCAAATGAAGATTTTATTAAATAAACCAAACCCTGTTTTATTAATAAACCATGGACCATTTTACTTAATTAATAAATGGAACCTAAAAAGATTTAAAATATTATTTTATTTTGGATTTTGGTTCATGTTACTGAACAGAAGTAATTTCAATATTACAAAGTTTGGGTGTTGTTTGAGTTGATTTGAACCATGTTTGTTTGATAGAAATTTCAAAACAGAAATCAAAAATAGAAATAGAAAAAGACTACAGGAAGAAAAAAATAGAGTCGGACTTGATCCAACTGGCCAAGCCCATTAAGCCCGGTACCAGCCCAGCCTTTCACTCCCCGAATAGAAAACGATTCACACCTCGTTTCTGACCCGCACTGAGTATGACCAGTGGACCCTTCTTCCCTCTCTCACTCCGCTGACCAACCGACCCCACGCAGCCAGCTCACCCTTCTTCCTCCTCGCGCTAACGACGCCTGCCGTTGCTGCCTTCAATCCGCGCGTTCAATTCGCATTGATGCCGCGCCTTAAACCTCGCCGTGACTGCACGCTATTAAGCGCCTACGTTTTCTCCTCCGTTCCCCTCTGTCGCCCCACCTCGACACGCCCCCAGGCCGCTCTAATTTCTCCCGAGCCGCTCTATCTCCGACGACCCTCCTCGCCGATTCCGACCAACACACGCCCCCTCCTGCCTCCCTAAGCACACGAGCACGCTCACCGCATCCTGGCGCATATTGCCGTGCCATTCATTCATCCGCGGGTGCCCTGTAACCTCGGCTTCGACGACACCAAGCGTGCGCCACCGTCCGCTTCAACTCCGGCCAGCCCCACAGGTAGATTCCGGCCGCCCCTCTTCTTCTCATTCACGCGCTCAGCATCCCCGTGACCTCCTGCGTCTAACCATACCCTCGGTTGTTCTTCTCGAGACCTGTAGCGAAGACTCTGACCACGACTGAAGCCGCCCGACGCCGTTTCCAACTCCGGCGAACAATCGCGGCTATACCAGAGCACCCCCTGCCACGACGACCACACGACCAGCATCACCTCATCCTCGCGACCTCGGTAAGCTTACTCCCTCCCTGTTTCGCTTCCTGCCTCGACTAGCGCCGCCGCCAACTGGCCGCTCCACCGCTCGCCGTTATCCTAGCGCCGCCAACTTTTGGCAAGCCAGTAGGAGCCGTTCGATCTAGATCGGGCGGGCACGATAGAGTCACTTAAACCGTGAAGGGGTATGCGCTCAGTACCGCACGATCGATTAGATCCAACGCACCGCAACGCTGATCCGCGCGAAACGGTATCGTCCAATGAAACCCTGCCGCGTGGCACTAAATCTGTTTAAAAGAATTTTTGAATCAGATTTATTTGCAAACTTCAAACCCTTATATCTTTGGATCCACACGTCCAAAAATTACAAATTTTATGTCGTTGGATTCAGGAGAACAAGCCCTAGCCAACCATGCCCTTGGTTTAGCAAATAGTATCTGTTAGCTTATTGGTTTTTGCAGAAACATTTGTGTGCTTGTTAAGATTAGAAAAATTGTTTAAAAATGATTTTAGGGTTAAAACTTTTGCAAAATGGTTGGTTTTGACCTTACTGACCCTAGGAACCAACCCTTGGTGTTAAAAATGATTTTGGTAAAATTTAGGTTGAATTATTTGACTCAGCCAATTTCTAGCCAAATGAAATTATTGATTTTATTATGAAAATGTTTATGGAAAGAAAACTTTGATAAAATAGTTGGACCAAACCTACTGACCCAAAAACACCAAGTTTTGCAATAGCAACTCATTTGGTGAAAAACTTAAAAAGTTTTGTTTTGATAAAAACATTTTTCACCACATAAAATGATGAATGGATTTTAAAATGGTTTTGGGATAAAACCCTTTTGCAATTGACTTTGCCATTTTGGTGAATGACCAATTTGGAACCTACAAAGTTTAGAAGCCTAGTGGAGACCACCTTTGCAATTAGAACCATCTTTTGCATGCTTGCATGCATTACTTTGACTTTGTCATTTTATGTGTTGTTTTGCTTGATTGGTAGATTGAGTTTGTGCCTTGCTTGATTGATTTGTAGTGACTTGAAGAGTGTGATTGTTGCAAGGACAAGGAGTGAACCCATACTCTACCAAAAAGGCAAGTGATGCTTCATACTTTTTGTCCCATTACTTTCACTATGCATTAGTGTTTTTGCTAAGTAAAACTTGCATGGATTTTCCTAAGTATAAACCTTACTATAGGAAAACTAGTAGATGAAACCTTAGTGGAAATCTTCCTAAGTTAAGATTCCTACTACTATCAAGCTTAGCCTAGCTAATAGAAAACATGGGTGGAAATATATATTCACACTATGAAAAAATATTCTAAGTCTAAGGACTTATGTTTTTGTTTAATAAAACAACTAAGATAATGAATCACCTGGGTGGAAATGGAAGGATAGGTTTATGTTGAGTGGTTACACAAGGCCATGGACTTGGCTTGTGTATCTCACTTGTGGATGGCCACCCAGGAACAAAGAGATTTGAGATGTCAAATGTTGAGAAGCTTCAAGTGCAACCACTTGGCAATATGGGCTCTGCCATGATCATATAGGTTGCAAGAACTTAGCCATATGGACAGTGGGTGGTAGTGTTTGATAGGTTGGAGGGCGTCCATTTTGGTCTAAGGGAAGGCTTCTGAAAGATCTTGTCTTGGGAAACCAAGTCTTGTGGGGAAAGTGCACCACCTCTGCAGAGTGTAAAATCTAAGTACTTAGCCATGTCCCTGGTAAAGGACAATTTGAGCATCAAGACATGGAAGCAATCAAGAATCTCATCATTCAAATTTCTAAGTTAAAATCTTGTGGTTTGAACAAGGGTTGTTTGAAATCTTCAATCTTTGATGGAGAGATTCCTTGAAAGGATCTTCAAATCTTTGATTGGGAAAAATGATTTTGCCAAGCAAAACTTAGTATTTTCAAAATGTTAAGGAAAAATCTATTTTGAGCAATGCAAGCTTCAACTCCACTTATCCAAATGCATATAGATGTTAGACTCCACTATACTACCATAGTATCACTTGCCAATACAATTCAAATGTATTGACCCTTTGTGGCTGTAACTTGTATGTTGCACGTTTGATTGTTTTAGTGAAGATTGATTGATTAGGATTACAAAGTCTACAACCAACATCTGCCTGTGGCACTTTGAAGATGAAGGACCCCATGATTATAGTTATTCCGCTGCAATGTAATGTAATAGCCAAATGAGCTATGTTTGATGTAATAAACTTATGTTATTCCTGGTTATAAAGTTATATTATGACCTTTGTTTCTTGATATTACATCTTAACTGTGCATGCTAGCTATTGATCCACGGACTAGCATTGTAAACACAGGGGGCACTATCTTATTAAAGATTGGGACCTCTACAGAGCCGAGGCTCCGATGACCATTTCTGAGCGGCGCCGCCACTCTAGGGTTCAACATGTTGCGCTGATTTGAACTAGGCTAGTTTCGTTTGCTGGGGCGCCGTAGATCATCGTCGGCGACCATCAACTGGCGGTGGTGGCCGCACTTACGTCATCCTAACGCCCTGCATGAGTCACCCTTGACCTAGTCCACCAGTTTGACTTAGTCTTTGCACGCGTGGCTGGTGATGTGGTCACTAGCCCACTGGTCAGTGACCTAGAGTAGCTTTGGATGTGGTGTAAAACGTTATTTTCTGTTTAGAAAATAAATAAATGATATAGACCCAAATTTAAATATTCCAGAAATAAAATAAAATCATTAAATCTTATTAAATCAATAACTTTTTTTATAATTCAGAAAAATGTGTATAATATATGAAAAAAATTAGAAAAATAAAATCTATAACATTAAACTATTATTAAACACTATTATAATAGTACTTAAATAATAATTATTTAATAAAGATTTTATAAGTAATAAAACTTGGATAATTCATATTTTAATATTGGTAAATATTAAAAATAAAAATAAAATATCAAATATCTTAGAAAAATAAAAACAATACTTTAAAACTATAATCATACATTATTATTCCACTAATTCAATATTTATTATGTATTAATTATTTATAAGATAATAAATCTTATAAAAATCATATCTTATTATTTATAAATTATAAAAATACAATTTACCAAAATAATCACAAAAATTATACTTACATGTTAAAAATATAATATTCCACTTTTGAGGTAAATAAAACAGTTAAAACACATTAATAACTTGAATTTAAACTTATTTCCTTAGTTGCTAATTCATATAAGGGTAGATAAAATTTGTTAATATTTCTAAAAATAGTCAATGGAGTCTAATAAATAGTATTAGTCTTAAATATTAATAATATGAAGTCATAATGGTTCAAAACATTATAAATACAATTTTGTTGAATTATCTTTCAACCATAAGTGTAGGTCATTTTCTAAAAGGATCCTTATCCAATATAAAATCTCCAAGAATGATTGTGACTAAATTAAATATTTTCCATTACTCTAACCATAGGTTTATCAACATACCAAAACACTATAGTGAATTCATAAAGAGTTAAGTAATATTATTACCTTAATTATAAATCATAATCATTCATTCACAAAAAGATAAATCATTCTATTCCATTATAAAATTAACAAACCACTACCTAAATATAAGAAGAACCATTCTTAAGCAACTTTAAGGAAACATTATAAAGTACACAAGGTACAAATATCATAAGCATTACACCTTAAATCCATTGATGTTTTTAAAGTTAACTTTAGTCTACAAGACTTTAAATATAAGGCTAAAAGACCTTGTTATATGTTTTATAGTTAACTTTGGTCCGTTATAATTAAGTTATAAAGCATCTCAAGTGAAAACTATCCAAACAAACATAAACAATATCAATCACATTCTATCAACCATACTCTAAAAACTACCAAAGATTTTTTTAAACCTTAATAAAGAAATCTTTTCTTCAAAAGTTATTCGTTTTGTCGCTTTAGTCAACATATGACAATTAATCAGGATCACATTACTTTATCCTTTGCTTGTATACTTAGGATTGTTAACACTTAAGTTCCTTATAAATTCCATTATTTGCAAGGTTAAACTTGAAGATAAGATAATCCTTATATAAGCATTCCTTGAATAGCGTACCTCAATGGTATATCTTATTGTTGTACATCATTATGTTTACATGATGTTTCACACACACTCACAAGCCTTAATAAGAAGCACAAATGTGAAACTTATCTAAAAGGACAACACATTCTAAAGAAATAATTTCCAGTATCCAAACCCTAGAACAATGTTATCCCCGGGATTCGCATTTATAAAGTGAATCACATTACTTATGCATAAGAGCATATTTCTTCTTTAAACATTAGTCCTTACCAAACCAATGCTGATTTCAGATATTGGATCTTATATTGTCTTGAAGACCGTGAGTGCATAATCTTGCAATCACAAAAGGCAAGTTCACACTTTCTCATGTCCTTTGATTATTTTCTGTAAAGTATTTTGCAAATCAAGTGTTATCATCACCTGCATTTCAAAAATATCGGAAAACACTATTTTCCTAATCAATGATTATAGGTTATTTACCATGAGGTAATAACCCACTATGAAAGTTTTGGTGGTAAAGGAACATATTATCTAGGACTTAACAACCAATGTCGTCAGTGATTCTTGCGCCGTATATTACGCGTTAACCATGAGATTTAGAATGGGACGAAGAAGTCAGTTGTATCCTTTTCCTCTCGTATGGAGGCAAGATGACCTTAACGTGACGTTGTGATTCCTTTGTGCGGATCCAACATATGGGTGGGCACCCTTACGCCCCACACTTTTGGTGTCTAGATTATCTATGAATGGTGTTTAGGGATATAGTCCATTTAAATGGTACTCGTCCGGACATCACCATGTCATAGAGTCTTCGGGAACTCATCATGGTTTTAGCCTACCCGAAAGGGGGCTTAACGGAGGTGAGCTGGCCCCGAAGGATCGTGCAGACATATGAGGTCGCGAAGAGGGTAGTGATTGACTTGGATTATTTACTGGGCCCCACAACATGGAATTGTGGACGGGTAAGCTGCCCGGTTGTGCAACAAGGATTTGATCTCTCATGGGAAAAGTAACGCATCTCTGTAGAGTGTAAGAACTGTAACTTGTTACTCCCTGTTCCGGGAAGGATCTGCGAACGCGGCGGGAAAGGAACTCCATGAAATTTCTGGTAAACCCATGAAGGCTGACGGACATAGATTTTCAGAATAAAAGCAACCTTTGAAGAAATGTTTACGAAAACTTGCATTGCCTACGACCTATGGTCTGTGGCTGTAGTTATAGTGCATCAAACACTCCTTTTCTAGTGAACTTGTTGAGTACGCTCGTATTCAACGTATCTTCTTAACCCTTGCTAGATTCTGAAGCCAATACAGACGATGTCTACATCACGATATGCTTCAGGAATCATCATCCGAAGCTAAAGCTCTTCAACAAAGACAAGGAAGTCAACATGTACATCAAACCAAGTGAAGACAAAGTTACTGATTAGATAGGAATGTACTTTCTAACCAAAGAACCTATTTCTGTAGTGCATTGCAATAGCAAATGTCAATCCCTTAGTTAAAATACTAGTCTTAATAGTATAATAGTTTTTGCAACGTTCATCTTTGATTCTTCTTTGTAAGAAGTTCTTTCTCTCTCTTTAACCTAGAGTGTTCTCTGGATCTTGTGTATAGAGTGAGTTGTAACCTTTAGCCATGTATTGGACCTGCTCTGTTTCTGTTGTACCACTCTCAGGGATGTAATACTAATGAACGGTATTTCATTGGTGTTATGTCAACAACTATAGTATACTACATCATGAAGTGGTATGTTGGGTCACCGCACCTATGGTGTGGCCGCCTCGTGGCTCCTCTTCATCTCTCCTTCGGTCTCCGTGTCGTGTCGGGTAAAATATTAACTTTGGCTTTTGTTCCGTCCAATTCCGAGAATATTTCTTTACTAGCTTTTCTGAAACCAAAAACAACAGAAAACAGGCAATTGGCACTGCGGCATCATGTCAATAGGTTGGTTCTATAAAATGTATAAAAATGCCTCAAAGTGTAGACAAAGCATAAGATAGTTGATACAAAACAAGCATGGAACATCCAAAATTATAGATACTTTTATGACATATCAAGCATCCCCAAGCTTAACTCCTGTTCGTCCTCGAGTAGGTAAGTGATAAAAAGAATAATTTTAGAGGTGACATGCACCATCACAATCTTGATCAAAATATTGTAAAGCATTGATAGCTGGGATCATAGTACTCTAAACATGAGCATGAAAGATGTAGTTCTAACAATAAGACATAGCAACTAAGTTGTCACATGAAAAGGTACAAACAAAAGATCATGAATAACTATGAATTGAAAGACAATTGTTTGTTTCACATATAGAAAACATAGCATGAGTGGTATTCAGCTTGTCCCTCATGGAATAGCAAAACATAAATGCATAGGACACCTTCAAAGTTCATAAGGGTGACTAGATACAAATAATTTAAGAACAAGCAATATCAAAGTTATGAATCAATCAACAAGTTTTGGGACAATGCACATTGAACTAAGAATGACAACTATGCTCTCTTAATTGGTGCATAAAGATAGAAAGTGGATCAATATAAAAGTAAAAAAGAAAGGCCCTTCACAGAGGGAAGCAGGGATTTCAAGTTTCATAAAGATCTTCCAAACCGATGGTACTTATTAGGTTTAAGCTCTCATTGCCCCTATCATAAGAATCTTGAAGTGATTAAGGTTAAAGTGAGACAAATATGAAGTATATGTTTGACAAATCATAAGTTGAAAATCTCATGTCCCGTGAGTACGAGGGTAGTTCCTCATGCTGCTCAACTTTAGTCGCAAGCAAGTTCTTGTCATTGTAAGTATATGTGTATCATAGAGAACCGCCAACGGGGTACCCCTTGGCCCATGACACAAGAGCTATCCCATATCAAAATGACAAGGCAACGAACAATGAGCATCTCAGCGATCTTTTTATTTACCATGAGTATGGTGCTTTTTTCTATTTTTTCTAGAGATGCTTCATATATTTCTCACTATGGTTATGCTGCAAGTTTCCACCATGATTAGGCATGGCTTAGGCTAGACGCCCAGGCGTTTCTCTAACACATATTCAATACTCCATGGACTTACAAGCTCCCCTTTTATTTCACACCGCCGACATCCATAAACAAAAGATCATGATATCAATTAGATAGATATGTACAAGTGTTGAAAGCGTTCCCCATGACAGCATGGTTTGGCTAACTTCCAACTTATAATTTGCAAGCATATAAGAAACATGGATGGGCACAATGGTAGTTTATTAAGTGCAAGAAAATAAAGTGTTCCATCAAGTTCGTGAGAGCTTTAATCACTAATTTTCACATAACAAAAGTTTTTAATTTGGAAGATAGATAAACACATGAATATACTTGGAATGGTGTAACACACCATGCATAGGAATTTATAGTGGACTCTTTGGAATAACTTGGCTTATTGGGAGTTGGATGAACGAGTAGATCTCATACTCAGTACAGGTGGAGGCTAGCAAAAGACTGGGAGCTACCAACTAAGAGAGCAATAATGGTAATAATCATGCAAAGTGATAAAACATCATTAATTAAAGCATAAAGTGATATCACAAGTCAAAAACTAAATGATCATAGAGGCTAAGGTGATTGGTTAATAGTCTTAACATGGTGTAAGCATGTGCCAAGTCAACCCAAATAAAGCATCAAAGGAGAATACCACAATATTATGCTTTTGTATGCTAAAATAACACATGATTCTTTCATGGAATATTAAGCTATCTCAATTGTTTGAAACAAGTCATGTTACAGCAATAATCACTAAGCATATGGTCAAAGCAACATCTAACATGACATGATAAATTCTAGGCCACAGTTAAAACAAGTTTCCTTTTATACCACTATAAGCATGAAACTTTCTACTCTTTTCCAACACCAATCAACTTATTTGAAACAAAATAAGAATGCGGGGGTCCAACTAATTTATTGCATAAAACCAAACAAAATAAAACTAAAAACTAAAACAAAGATGCTCCGAGAACAACATAATATTGTATGAAGCAAATAAAAATAAAGTGTCTAGAAAAAAACCTGAGATTTTTATTGATGAAGAAGGGGATGCCTTGGGCATCCCCAAGATTTGATGCTTGTACCTCTTTAATATTTATTGGAGTGACACGGGTGGCATCCCCAATCTTGAGATTTTGTCCATACTTCATCTCATCACATTATTCTCTCCCTACACTTGAAAATTTCCTTCATACAAAACTTCACACATTCTTCATTAGCAACATTAGTGTATTCAAGATAATAAGCCTCTAGGTTTAGTTTCAACACAAGTAAAACTTCCATTAAAACACAAGATACTATAGTAATTCCTTTTAAAATCTCAAGTGATCAAAGAGAACTCAAAAGAAACCGATTAAGAGACAAATGCAAATAATAGCAGAAATCTGTCAAAACAGACCAGCAGGTAAAGACCGATTTTTACGAAGACCTTCTGTTGCTAAAATAGAAAAGTGCTCAACTAACAAAAGTTAGATAATAAACTGGGGCATATGAAAAAAAAATTATAGATCAATCCCACGTAGTGGGATTTTTCACATTTGTTTTCAGTGAAGCACAAAAATCTGTTTCGGGACAGCAACTTCCCAAATCTTACTTCTCTCTCACTAAAGGTTATTCTTGGCACAAAAAACCACACAAAAAGGATAAGGAGAGGTTATTACAAAGGCAATAACTTCCAAGACTCAACAAAATAAAAACTTCTGAAATAAAAATAATTTGGGTTATCTCCCAATAATGCTTTTCTTTAACGCCTTTCAGCTAGGCATAAAGAGCAAGAATCAAGTATTTTCGAATGAAGAAGCATTAACATCAAATTTTGTTTTAATAAGAGAGTCAAATAGTTTCTCTTTTTCTAGGGAAGTGTTCTATACCTTTCTTGAGTGGGAATTGATATTTAATGGTGCCTTCGTTCATATCAATAATGGCACCAACAGTTCTAAGAAAAGGTCTTCCCAAAATAATAGGACAAGAAGCATTGCATTCAACATCCAAAACATAGAAATAAATGGGGGATAAAGTCATTGTTAACCATAATAATAACATCATTAATACTCCCCATAAGTTTCTTTTTAGCATTATCATCAAGATGGACATCAAAATAACAATCTTCCAATGCTGGCAAATCAAGCATTTCATAAATTTTCCTAGGAATAATGGAGACACTAGCACCAAGATCACATAAAGCTTTGAGATCAAAATCATTCACTTTCATATAAATGATGGGTTCCCAACCATCTTCTAATTTCCTAGGAATAGAAGCTTTATGTTTCAATTTTTCTTCTTTAATTTTCATGAGAGCATTTGTAATATGTTTTGTAAAAGCCATATTCATAGCACTAGCATTAGGACTTCTAGAAAGATTTTGTAAGAACATAATTACTTCAGAAATATTGCAACCATCAAGATCGAAATCAAAATTAGCATCCAAGGTAGTAGAATTATTGTTTCCCATATTTTGAAAAATTTCAGCATTTTTATTGGAAAAAGGAATGGGAACTTTAGGTGGTTTGCTAGAATCAACATTGCTTGTGGTGGTAATAGTACAAATTTTAGTCATACTACTATTTCTAGCAATTTCATCTTCTCTTTCCCACCTAGCATGCAATTCAGCTAACATCCAAACATTTTCATCAATTCTAACGTGTATGGCATTAGTAGCAGCAAAGGAATTTTCCATATTTTTAGGTTTAGCATCCATTTTATTAATCAAAGAAGATTGTGCTTCATACAAAGATGAAATATTTTTTTCAGCATTCGAAATTTTGGATTGTAAACCAGGAATTTCCCTATTTAAATTCTCAAGTTTGTGACTAATATTTTTCAAAATAGTAGATTGTTCCTCCATGGTTTTAGTGAATAATTTATTCTGCTCATATTGCATTTGCATGAAGTTTTTAGTGGATCTTTCAACTTCCAAAATCCTTTCTTCACTAGGAATTCTAGATTTACCATGATAACTATTGCTATTATTAGGAGGGTATGGACTATAATTATTATTACCATAAGCATTGTTGCCAAAATTATTTTTTGTAATGAAGTTCACATCAACTTGCTCTTCTTGAGCAACCAAAGAGGCTAAAGGAACATTATTTGGATCAATATGAGCTTTTCCATTAACAAGCATAGACATAATAACATCAATTTTACCACTCAAGGAGGAGGTTTCTTCAACAGAATTTACATTCATACCTTGTGGAGCTCTCTCAGTGTGCCATTCAGAATAATTAACCATCATATTATCAAGGAGCTTTATTGCAGCACCCAAGGTAATGGTCATAAAGGTACCTCCAGTAACAGAATCCAACAGATTTCTTGAAGAAAAATTCAGTCCTGCATAAAAGGTTTGGATAATCATCTAAGCAGTTAGTCCACGAGTGGGGAAATTCTTTACCAAATATTTCATTCTTTCCCAAGCTTGAGCAACATTTTCATTACCAAATTGTTTAAATTTCAGTATTTCACTTCTCATAGATATAATCTTAGCAGGACGATAATATTTTCCAATGAAAGCATCTTTGCATTTAATCCAAGAATCAATACTATTTCTAGGCAAAGATAGCAACCATTCTTTAGCTATTCCTCTCAAAGAGAAAGGGAACAATTTAAGCTTAATAATATCTCCATCTACATCCTTATATTTTTGCATCTCAAAAAGTTCAACAAAACTATTAAGGTGAGCAGCAGCATCATCAGAACTAGCACCAGAAAATTGCTCTTTCATAACAAGATTTAGCAAAGCAGGTTTAATTTCAAAGAAAGTAGCTTCAGGAATAGGTCGAGCAATAGGTGTACACATAAAATCATTGTTGTTTGTGCTAGTGAAGTCACACAACTTGGTGTTTTCAGGAGTATTCATTTTTGCAGGATTAAAGCAAGACAACATAAATAGAAACTGAAGTATGAGCTAATTTTTTTGTGTTGTTGATAAAAGAAGCAAAACAAACAAAACTAAAGAAAAAAATCAAAACAAAAACAAAGTAAAGAGATTGGTTGTGAGAGACTCCCCTTGAAAGAATCTTATTTCTCCCTGAAAAGTGATTGACGGGGAGGAAGAGATTGAAGATTTCCTTATCTCCCCGACAACAGTGCCAGAAAAGTGCTTGATGGCTCAGATATGTAGAGCTTGTTGGGAACCCCAAGAGGAAGGTATGATGAGCACAGCAGCAAGTTTACCTTAGTTGTCAAACCAAGGTTATCGAGCCAGTAGGAGTAAGGAAACAACTCCAAGGTGTTGCTAGCAACTTGGAACCTTCACAACACAACCACAATACGTTGCCCCAACTTACAGTGAGGTTGTTAATCTCACCGGTTTGCTGAAACAAAGGATTAAACGTATAGTGTGGAAGATAGTAATTGCTTGTGATAATTGTAGAAAGTAAACAGTAAACAGTAAACAATAGATGGTATATCAATGGTAAGGAATGGAACGGGGTCCACATTTCACTAGAGGTGTTCTCCATAAGATAAATAACATGCTGGGTGAACAAATTATAGTGGGGCAATTGACAGATTGAGAATGCATAACAATGCATATACTAGGCATCTTGATCTCTACGAGATTTGTTTGGGCATTACAACATGATACATAGACCGTAATCCAACTGCATCTATGACTAATAATCCACCTTCAGGTTATCATCCGAACCCCTTCCAGTATTAAGTTTCAAGCAACAGATGATTGCATTAAACAAAGTGTGTATAGTAAACAATACAATTGCCCTTGGAAAAAGGATTGTTGTTTTCTCCCTAGTAGCAAAAGCACATCTACAACCTTAGAGATTTCTGTCACTTCCCTAGATTACTAGAGGCATGAACCTACTATCGAGCATAAATACTCCCTCTTAGAGTTACAAGCATCTACTTGGCCAAAGTATCTACTAGAAACAGAGAGCATGCAAGATTAAAAATAATATAGACATGATAGAATCAATAATCAATCTGACATAGTACTCAATATCCATCGGATACCTGCAAACACAACATTTAGCATTACAAATAGATGATCTTGATCATGAACGGACCTCACAAGATCTAAACATGATAGCACAAAAGAGGAGAAACAATCATCTAGCTACTGTATGGACCGGTAGTTCAACGGTTAACTACGCACGCATCACTCCGGAGGCTGGCATGGTGATGAAGAAGGCCTCTGGGATGATCTCTCCCTTCTGGCAGGGTGCCGAGAAGAGTTTCAGATCTCCCCCAATCTAGGGAATATGGTGGCGGCGGCTGACATGGATATACCCTACGGGTGCACGACATTGGTATACCTGGTCCAGCCCAAGGAAGGCCCACTCAAGGACTTGTAGCCCAGGAAGATTTTGGCTGGCCCAAGCCCGTGGCGAATACGACTCCTTGGAGGACATGTCACGATTGGATAGAATTTCAAAGGGTATCAACCCTAATTTGTAACCTACTCGACCTATCCCAAGACCTGGACTATCTATATAAAGGCCAGGAGGGTATGACGAGAAGGATCCTCAACTCACCTCATACACACCTCACGCCAGATTGCATCTGCGCACCCCTGTAACCTTCGGTTCCGCCATAATCAAGAGCAGACAAGCAGGAGTAGGGTTTTCCCTCCGGGGGCCTGAACCTAGGTAAACCTCGTGTCTCTGTGTTGCTTGTTTGTTAACCGTTCCATGACTTCCAGCATCCCCATCTTCTCCAAATCCAAGTCCATAACAATGGGCATTGACGAGTCGAACCCTCGTCAATTGGCGCCTTCTATGGGAAACGGGGACGTTGATCATGTGGTCGTGATGGTTCCATCCGGAGTGATCTAAGATTCATCGGGAACGGAGAGCCACCTCCTCTTCGGCGCCTTCGACTTCACCGCCCACTCACTGGCCACCCTAAAGGATTTCGAGTCCGTTGGCGACAGGCTCGAGATGTTGTTCGGGGGCTTCTGCTTCCAGGTGGGATAGACCGGCACCCTCCGCCTTCCAGAGCGGGTGCCACTTCCATCCATCAGGCCCGCTTCGTGGGTCCCACCCATCGATGCCCTGCGCACATCGATGATGACGGGCGATTCAGATGACAGCAGAAGCTGCAACTCCGATCTGTGCGGTCCTCCTTCGGATGAAAGAACCTACGGTTCCGGATCTAAGAGCTGTGGCAGTAGCGAGCCACCTCGTGAGCGCTACTTGTGCACCACCATCCACGACGGCAACGTCAACAAAGGAGCAGATCCACCGCTGGGTTCAGGTGCCATACCTCCCAATCCCCCTCCCAAACCGCAGGTTGAGAACGAGGGATACAAGGGAAACCCGACCAATAGAGCCACTGAGGGCAGCAATCATGGCTACAACCAGATCGACCTCAACGAGGAAGGCTGGCTCCAAGAACGCGAATCCGTGCAAGGCAACAAAATCCTACCTGTAGATGCCTCCCGAGACATGCTGATGGCCTACCACTGGATCCTGATCGATGAACACAATCGACAGGTGAAGTTGTAGGAGGAGCTCAAAAAGCATAAGCAGGCAGCCACAGAGTGAAGCGCACGGCAAGCTGCGCTCTCCGCTGCTGGCGGCTCCACTTCACATGGCAACACATCCAACAAGTACCACTCCATCATGGAGCGCATGGACCCCACTGCATGGCGCGAGGTCACCAGGGCCCTCGACATGTCCTTCATGACAATGGACTCACACGACAACGTCATGCCGAAAACGCCACAGGATGCGATCATGGAGGTCACCACCTACCTCGCGTCCAATCCGCCTCTGGTGGGTGACCTGAAGAATGCAATGCATAAGTCCATGCTAGCAGGCCTTGGACCCGTCGGAGCTGCACTCCACAACGAAGCTCCCGTAGAGCCGAAGAAGAAGGCCGCGGTCAAGTTCACTCGAAGCCGCACACCGTCATCTGATGAGGAGGAGCATGACCTTCCCTAGCGCCATCGGAGCCCACGGCGTCGCAGAAGCAACTACGATGCTCATAGTGAGCTCACCCAGTTCAAGATCGACAAATCATGTGCTAAACGCGCATGTTCAACTGAGTCTGAAGAGGAGGACGACGGAGAGTTGTGCGGAGCCAGATGCTTGAGCAGATCCGTTCGGCAATCGCGGATGCCGAAAAATTTCAAGCTCCCTTCAGACAACCCTAAGTTCGACGGCACGCTGGAGCCAAAGGCTTGGCTTGACGATCACCTATCGTCGGTCAAGCTCCACGGTGGAAACAAGAACACCGCCTTATAGTGCCTTCAGGTGCAGCTGACAGGCGCAGCCAGGGTCTGGCTCAGCAGCCTATCCTTCGTCTCCATCCGAAGCTGGGAAGAGCTGGCGTACAACTTCATCCGCAAATTCAAGGGCACCAGCAAGAGGCCAGCCTCAATCAAAGAGCTACCGGCCTGCACCCAGCGGACCAACGAGCCGCTCGTACATACTATGCTGGTACCACATCAAGAACTCCACCGCACACATCTCCAAAGAAAGAGCAATCGACGCCTTCAAGGACGGTGCCAGGCGCCCAGCTTTCAAGGAGGATCTCGGGCGCGTCAAGCCCAAAACCTTGACCACCTCATGGACATCGCCAACCACTGGGCAGACAGTGATGATTCCGTCAACCGAACACATTCGGATGATGAAGACGACTTCAGCCGTAGGCGCGAGTGTTGTAGCAAGAGAAGATCGCGCGCCTACGACGATCGTGATGGAGTCGACATGGTTGTGGCTAGATACGGCGATCGACATGATGACGGCAACCGCAACAGCGGATACCGCAGCAGCAACTACCGCGATGGCGGACGACCCATGCAAACGTGGCAACGTCACAACCACGATGATGAGCCTTTGGCATACGACGAGCTGTCTTGTCCCTGCATCATCCACTTCTACATCGACAAACAAGATGGTAAGAATAAGGCCAGCCAAATGCTCAAGGACTATGGCGCCAGACGGTGAACCCTGGATTCGCCCAAATGTAGTGCCAGACGGAGAATTTCAGAAGCTCAGCGAGGGCCTCACCCAAATGCGGCGCCAGACGGTGAACCCTGCATTCACACCTGCTCCAGGTGCCATCGCCCACGGAGCTCCTCCACCACCACATGGCGGACTGTCGCAACCGCCAGTCGCACCAGCATCGAATAACGATGCAGATGGATACCCCCAACCGAAAGGGGCCCTGATGATCCAGAAGGGGCGTCCAACCAACATGGTGTAGAAGAATATAACGCGCCAAGTCATCCTGGCCGTGACCTCTCCGCCAGCCATACCTGAGTACCTCAGTGGCTCATATTCCTGCATCACATTCGACCGTTCAGATCACCCACGTGAGATCCCTCGCCCAGGCCATTCTGCCCTGGTGCTCGAGGCCCAGATCGGAGGATTTGAGATGAGCTGCATCTTCATGGACGGCGATAGCGACATCGACCTGATATTCTCCAGCACACTCGCAGCGATGCGGATCCTGTTGTGCAGCCTGGAAAATCAGACACGATGTTCCACGACATAGTCCTAGGTAAGGGCATATACCCCTGGGCAAGATATGGCTCGACGTCATCTTCGGCAAGCCCGATAACTTTAGGCGTGAGCGGCTAGAGTTCGAAGTAGTGGACTGGCCATCACAGTACCACGCCATCCTCGGGCGCGTGGCATTCGCAAGATTCTTGGCAGTACCGCACTATGCGTACCTTCTAGTGAAGATGCCAGGACCTAGGGGTGTCATCACCGTCCCAGGAAGCTTCACAAGGTCCGACAGCTGCGACAGAGACTTCAACAGAATCTCTCAGTCGTTCGGCATGCAGGAGGAGCTCACGAGACTTAGAGAGGTGACAGACAACGGGGCACCCCTAGTCACCAGGAAAAATGCACCCGACATGTCGTTCGACTACACAGTCAACACAAAGAAGGTGCAGGTCCATCCGACGGATGCCTCCAAGATGGTGTTGATCGCCAACGACCTAAGTCCCGCAGAGGAAAGCGCGCTCGTTGAATTCCTCCGTGAGCGCTAGGAAATTTTCTCCTGGTGTCCTGCGGACATGCCAGGAGTTCGCAGGGAATTCGCCAAGCATGCACTCAATGTGTTTCCAGATGCGAAGCCAGTCAAGCCAGTCCTCCGTAATCAAGAGCAGACAAGCAGGAGTAGGGTTTTCCCTTCGGGGGCCTGAACCTGGGTAAACCTCGTGTCCATGTGTTGCTTGTTTGTTAACTGTCCCGCGACTTCCAGCATCCACATCTTCTCCAAACCCAATTCCATAACAGTGGGCATTGACGAGTCGAACCCTCATCAGCGGCTACGGACTCTTTCATGGATTTTTGATCAGGTACTTAGGGTTTCTACCTCGGGGTGTTTATATAGGCGAAGGGGCAAGGTCGGTGGATGCCCGAGGGCCCCACACCATAGGCTGGCGCGCCCTAGGGTGGGCCCGCGACACCCTAGGGTGTGTGATGCAGCCCGTCCTACGGACGCGCCTACATCTACAACACCTAGTCCCCCAAGTGGACCAATGACTCGCGCCCGAGCCAAGCTCCTACAAGCTAAGGTTAACTCGCTCCTTTCCTCATGTGATTTTGGTCTACCTTTGGATGGCTTGCTACTTCATGCAACTACGTTGTGTATCCTCAACTATGAAGCAACATCACCACACCAAGCCCCCAAGGAAGAAGGACCAGGAGAAGACGCGGCTGGAGCACTGCACACCGGAATCTCCGGTGTACACCGGAGTCTCCGGTCCTGTACACCGGAGTCTTCGGACCATCCTCCGTTCCGGACCCAGGAACCAAGCCCGGGACAGTCTGTATACCCCTCTGGAGACGGGTCCGGAGATTGACTCGAGTCTCCGGCCCAGACCGGAGTCTCCGGACCCAACACCGGAGTCTCCGGCCTGCTCGACGCCAGGCATGTTAAGGCCTTTTGGGCCTGGCCCATGTAACCCCCAGTTTCGCCCCAACTTCCAGTTTTATCCCTAAACTACCCCTGTTTAAGTTGCTGGCCTATATAAAGCCCCACCCCTCTATTGTAAACCCTAGACTTGGATAATTGTAGTTGAAGACACCCCTTTGAGGATCTATCAACTATTTGTATCATGCTCCTTAACAAGGAGCACCAGATTATCCACAACCTCTTGGATTTTGCCTCGTGCGTTCAAGTTGTAAAGTCCTTGGGATCTCGGTGTCTCGTGCCCAAGTAGTCAAGATCTCATCAAGCCTCTCACCCCTGTTGTTGGCTGTGGGAGAGTGCCTTGCCCAACGCCGATCCAAGGGATTGTGTTGGACTGGTTGCCACCGGCGTGAGCTATCGGCTTGTATCGTGTTTTCGTGTGTGTGTGTTCATCGAGTTCTTCGCGTGAGTGTTCGTGGATTTCATGCCCTCCCTCTTTCCACCGCTTCCCCCTCGATTCCCATGGAATTCGTGAATGATCGGGCCACCCCAAGGGGTCACCCCTAACATATTGGTATAAGAGCAAGGTTGATCACGAATTTCCCCTCAATTTTTCTTCTACCCACCATAAATTCGAAAATTTCCGAAAAAACATCCTCAATTTTCCTTTGGATCGATCTATCGTTTTGGAGTGTTATTTGTGGTTTTGATCCGACCAAATCTTGTCGAAGGTGTTGGTCCAGCTTTTGCCTGCGTTTCCCAGCCCAATTTTGGCCAAATTTTCGTGGATTTGAGGACTCTAGGCGTGAATTTCTGCTCAAGAACACGAGCAGATTTTCCACACCGGAGTCTCCGGCCCTATGCACCGGAGTCTCCAGCCTACACCGGAGTCTCCGACCCAGACCGGAGTCTCCGGCCCTGGACGCCAGTTTTGACTTTTCCACTTTTCTGCATTGGCTAATCTGTCTGTTTGTTGTTTGTGTTCCGTGTGCGTGTCATCAATTAACAGATAGCTTCCACAACATCGCCCGCGCTCTTCGACACCACGGACCCCAAACTCTTCCCTGCTCCATCGACACAAGATCATCATCAACAAATAAGGTATAACTTGTGTCAACCATTGTAGCCATATCTTCCTTTGTGTGTACATATCCTATGAGAGCAACTCATTTTGTGTTTGTCTAAGCATTGTGCACTTGCCATTGGAAAGTGAGAGTGTGAGGGAAAATACAAAAGTTAACTTAGTAGCATAGAAAGGGAGAAAAAGAATAAAAAAAGAAAAATAGAAAGATACATAGTCTCCCAATACAAAGAGAGTATCAAGCTTGTAAGCAAACGAGAGAGGAAATAGCGCGCCAAGGCAAGTGCACAAATCCGTTGCTTACCACTTTTGGCAAGCGAGTTGTGGTCTCTCCTTGAGTTGGCATGACAACCGAGCGTAGTCTTCGTTAGGCCCTTTTGTGCTTACTTCCATAGTCGTGCTAACCCCATTTGTCTCCACGCATGTGTGTAGTCTTAGGTTCTCGTCACCTTTTGAGTTGACCATTTCCTTTTGACTTGAGTTTTGTTGGATCTTCTCCACTTTTGACTATCCTTTTCGTTTGGTTGGTTCTTTGGCTTTCCACCCTCATTTCCACCAAAACCTTTTGAGAGTGTAGTTCCTTGTGTGTGAGTCTCTTTGCGATTTCACTTTGCAAGCTTTTAGCTCTCTTGTGTGGAAATTGGTTTGATACAATCTCCAAGGTGAGGTAAAAGGCTAACTCTCCATGTTTCTCCTCCATATACAAACCTTGTCGGCTTTGCATCATGGACAGGAATGGCGAGTCGTCCCAACCACCACCACCTCAAGAGGGCGACACACAATACATGACAATATGGGATCATTGGAAGGCTCGAGGAGAATTCAACTACCGTTGTGAAGCCCTTGAGCGGCGCCAAGACGAACAATTCAGCGAAGCCCGAGTGGAATTCAAGAACATCGACAACCGCTTCGAAGAAGTCCGAGGGCAAATGCATGCCATGCAACACAACCCCGGCCATCAAAATGAATATCTTGGTCGCGCCCTCGCCGCAACGGATGAGAAGCTTCAACGCCTCATTGATGGTCTAGAAAGGCCACGATCTCGAGGTTCAAGCTCGTCACGGCACTCCTCAAGTGAATCAAGCGCTCCTCACCGTCACGCTTCAAGGCACCAAGATGGACCCGTCCTTCACTCCATGAGCTCTTCGCAAGTGGTACCATCTCCGCGACACGCCGCGACATCAAGCTATGATGGTGAACTATACGCAAGAACTCCAAGACGTGCAGCGGACCGTCAACAACAAAGGGCACTTGTGATTCAACAAGAACAACCTCACGTGGACCACCAAGCCCATCGCCAACGACATGTTCCCTCAATAACAAGTGAAGCATCCGAAGTGGACGAACACAATCGCCGTCGGCGTGAAGCACTCTAAGATCCACCAAGGCGTCATCATCGACATGAACGCCAATGTCGACAACATGATCATCATGACGAGCCTCCTCCACATCGAGAAGAAAAGGGAGCAGCCCATTGCGCAAGACAATGCTCATCGTCCTCAACCACGACAAGAACAAGAGCAAGCTCCCCAGGCTCGCCGTGAGGACCAACAACCTCCTCCTCGCCCTCAACCCCGCCAACAACACGAGCAAGCTCCCCAAGCTCGTCGTCAAAATGAAGTCCCACCACCAAACACGGCACCTCAACAACCGCAAGGGCAACGCAACCATCACCAAGAAAGACATGAGAGCTCGGATGATGAAGATGGCCGCCAAAACCATGGCAACCGCCGGCACTAGAACCGCAATGAAGAAGAAACTTTCGGCAAGCTCAAATTCACCATGCCCAAGTTCATCGGTTCCAATGAACCCAAAGAATATCTCTCATGGGAACTCCAGGTTGACAAGATCTTCCGCATGCATAACTATAGCAATGAGAAGATGATGGCCATGGCGTCCCTCGAGTTTGATGATTATGCAAACCTTTGGTGGGAACAAGTCCAAATCGCTCGTGAAGTAAAAGAAGAGCCTCCAATTACAACTTGGCAAGATATGATGGCTCATATGAGATCCCGCTTTGTCCCTTCGCACTACACGCGTGACCTCTTCAACAAGCTTCAAACACTTAGTCAAGGGTCAAAGACCGTGGAAGAGTACTTCAAGCAAATGGAGCTCAACATGATCCGTGCCAACATTGAAGAGCGGGATGAACAAACAGTGGCACGTTTCCTCAATGGCTTGAATCACCAAATCAAGCGCATCACCGAGTTCGAAAAGTACAACAACATGGTTGAGCTTGTGCACATAGCAACAAAAGCCGAACGTCAAGTGCAAGAGGACATCAAGTACAACAAGCCAAATACATACTTCACATACAAGCAAGCGCCAACAACTAGTCCAACAACACCAAGTGGAAGCTCATCAAATACCACCAAGCTTCCCTTCAAGCCAACACTTCCTCAAGGAAAACCGCCCCCAAGTGGCAAATACACAAAGGATGAACAACCATTCAATGGTGAGTGCTACAAGTGTGGAGGCAAAGGACACAAGTCGGCCACTTGTGGAAACAAGAAAGTTTTGTTCATCCACGACAAGGGTGATGAAGAATACTTGAGTGAAGATGAGTTTGATGCAAGGTTCAAGGAAGCAATGGCAAGGCAACATTTGGAAGATGACCAAGACCTACTTGTGTGTGAGCATGACGCAAGTCCATCGCTTATCGTCACAAGGGTCTTAACTACTCAAGTCAATCAGAATGAAGACCAAAGATTAAACATCTTCCAAACTCGTGCCGGTATCAATGGGAAGTCCATCAAAGTTGTCATTGATGGAGGTAGTTGCCATAATATTGCAAGCACGGAATTGTGTGAGAAGCTCAACCTCACCCTCCATCCACACAAGCATACCTACCATATACAATGGCTAAGTGACCAAGGGTCCGTTAAGATCAAGCACACCGTTTCGGTAACCTTCTCCATTGGACCATACAAGACACGGTGGAGTGTGATGTGGTCCCAATGACGGTTTGCCATATGTTGCTCGGTAGGCCGTGGCAATATGACAAGCGTGCCTTGCATAATGGTCACACCAACACTTATACCTTCAAATGGCTTGACAAGACTTGTGTTTTGCAACCAATGACTCCTAGCCAAATAATTGCGGACAATGCAAAGGCTTTAGCGAGGGCGCAAAGAACAAAACCACCTTGTGAGAAGAGCGGTGAGCGAGAGAACCACACTATAGTGAGTGAGAGCCACAAGCCAAACTCAAGTGGAAAAACTAAGAGTGTTCTTCTTGCCACCAAAAGTGAGATGAGAGAAGTGCGGAACAACCCATCATCTTGCACAATGTCCTTGTATGCAAGGGACTAGCGCAAGGAACTAATGACTTGACAAATGTTCCTCCTTATTTTATGGCTATTTTGCAGGAATTCCAAGACGCATTTCCCGAAGAGCTCCCTCATGGACTACCCCCTCTTCGCGGAATCGAGCACCGCATCGACCTCATACCCGGCGCCCCACTCCCAAACCGCGCCACGTATCGCACGAACCCGGAAGAGACAAAGGAGATAGAACGACAAATCAACCACCTCGTCTCCAAAGGTTTGATCCAAGTAAGCACTAGCCCAAGCGCGGTACCCGTGATTCTAGTTCCAAAGATGGATGATACGTTGCGGTTATGCTTGGACTGCCGTCCAATTAATGCTATCACCGTGCGTTATCGACATCCTAAACCGCGTCTTGATGACATGCTTGATGAGTTGTGTGGAGCCACTATATTTTCGAAAATTGATCTTCGTAGTGGTTACCATCAAATACGCATGGCCGAGGGTGATGAGTGGATATTCAAGACCAAGCTTAGTCTCTATGAATGGTTGGTTATGCCTTTTGGCTTATCTAATGCCCCTTCCACCTTCATGCGCCTCATGAACCATATTTTGAGATCTCTCATTGGGAAGAGTGTCGTTGTTTACTTTGATGACATCCTTGTCTATAGCAAGTCACTAGAGGAGCATGTTACTCATGTTAAGGAGGTCCTTCAAATCCTTCGTCATGAAAAGCTATATGCTAATCTCCCCAAGTGTACCTTTGCAAAAGACAAACTGATTTTCCTTGGATTTGTTGTGTCTTCTAATGGCATTGAAGTGGATGTCTCAAAAGTTAAGGACATACGATATTGGCCCATACCTACCAATGCTAGTGAACTTCATAGTTTCCATGGGTTGGCTGGCTTTTACCGTCGCTTTGTGAAAGACTTTTCTACCATCTCTTGCCCCCTCAACGAGTTGACCAAGAAAAATGTCACATTCGTTTGGGGCAAAGCGCAACAAAAGGCTTTTGATGAGCTCAAAAAGAGGCTCACCGAAGCACCACTTCTTGCATTACCGGATTTCACAAAAACCTTTGAGATTGAATGTGACGCTAGTGGTATTGGCATTGGAGGCGTCCTTATGCAAAATGGGCGTCCTATTGCATACTATAGTGAGAAACTTGATGGCGCACGCCTTAACTATCCAATTTATGACAAAGAGCTTTTTGCCTTGGTTCGTGTCCTTCAAGTGTGGCAACACTACCTTTGGCCCAAAGAATTTATCATCCATTCCGACTATGAGTCGTTGAAATATCTTAAGGTCCAAGCCAATTTGAGTAAACGACACGCCAAATGGGTTGAGTTCATGGAATCTTTTCCTTACATTGTCGAGTACAAGAAGGGCAAAGAAAATGTAGTTGCGGACGCCTTGTCTCGCAAAAACACAAACCTTCTTACGAGACTCAAAGTAAATGTCTTGGGTCTTGATGACATCAAATCTTTTTACGCGTCCGACCCATTCTTTGGATCAATTTTTGCAAAGTGTTCAATAGACAAAGGGGTTGATGATTTCTATTTGCATAAGGGTTTTCTTTTCAAATAAAACAAACTTTGCATTCCGAAGTCGTCTCTCCAAATTTTGCTTCTTCAAGAGTCCCATGGTGGAGGGCTTATGGGCCACTTTGGCCATGACAAGACATATGACATGCTCTCCACTCACTACTATTGGCCAAAGATGAAGCGCGACGTGGAGCGCCACGTCCAACGATGCACTACTTGTGTCCAAGCTAAGTCCAAGTCCAACCCTTTTGGTCTTTATATGCCATTACCTATTCCTCATGCACCTTGGTCAGACATTAGCATGGACTTTGTGTTAGGATTTCCTAGATCTAAACATGGACATGATTCTATATTTGTGGTAGTGGATCGCTTTTCCAAAATGGCACACTTCATTCCGTGCCATAAGACCGATGATGCTTCACATGTAGCAAATTTGTTTTTTAGGGAAATAATTCGGCTACACGGTGTACCAAGAACAATCATCTCCGACCGCGACGTCAAATTCATGAGATACTTCTGGAAGACACTCATGGCCAAGCTCGGCATCAAGCTCCTCTTCTCGTCCGCCTCGCATCCTCAAACTGATGGACAAACCGAGGTCGTCAATCTAAGCCTTGGCACACTTCTACGTGTGTTGATAAAGAAGAACCTTAAAGATTGGGAGGAATGTATCCCTCATGCCGAGTTCGCCTACAACCGCGCCAAACACTCCACCACCATGAGGAGCCCATTCATGATCGTCTATGGATTCGAGCCTCTCACCGTGCTCGATATCCTTCCCCTTCCTCTTCATGAACGCTCCAATATGGACGTTGACAAACGTGCCCAAACAATGAAGAAACTCCATGAAGACACAAGAGCTACGGTCGAGCAACAAGTACTTCGCCAAGCATCAAGGCTGAACAAGAACAAGAAGGAGCTAATCTTCGAAGAAGGCGACCTTGTGTGGATACACTTGAGCAAAGACCGCTTCCCCAATGATCGTGACTCCAAGCTCAATCCAAGGGGAGATGGCCCCTTCAAGGTCCTCAAAAGAATCAACAACAATGCATACGTCATCGACATACCAACCTCCAAGTACCTAGTGAGCAATACGTTCAACGTCAAGGACCTATCGCTATACCATGGAGAGAATCAAGATGTCAACCATGAAGAGTCGAGGACGACTCTTTCCCAAGGGGGGGAGCTGATGCAGCCCGTTCTACGGATGCACCTCCATCTACAACACCTAGTCCCCCAAGGGACCAATGACTCACGCCCGAGCCAAGCTCCTACAAGCTAAGGTTAACTCGTTCCTTTCCTCATGTGATTTTGGTCTACCTTTGGATGGCTTTCTACTTCATGCAACTACGTTGTGTATCCTCAGCTATGAAGCAACATCACCACACCAAGCCCCCAAGGAAGAAGGACCTGGAGAAGACGCGGCTGGAGCACTGCACACCGGAATCTCCGGTGTACACTGGAGTCTCCGGACCATCCTCCGGCCTGGCCCCAGGAACCAAGCCCGGGACAGTCTGTATACCCCTCCGGAGACGGGTCCGGAGATTGATCGGAGTCTCCAGCCTAGACCGGAGTCTCCGGACCCAACACCGGAGTCTCTGGCCTGCTCGACGCCAGGCATGTTAAGGCCTTTTGGGCCTGGCCCATGTAACCCCCAGTTTCGCCCCAACTTCCAGTTTTATCCCTAAATTACCCCTGTTTAAGTGGCTGGCCTATATAAAGCCCCACCCCTCTATTTTAAACCCTAGACTTTGATAATTGTAGTTGAAGACACCCCTTTGAGGATCTATCAACTATTTGTCTCATGCTCCTTGACAAGGAGCACCAAATTATCCACAACCTCTTGGATTTTGCCTCGTGCGTTCAAGTTGTACAAGTACTTGGGATCTCGGTGTCTCGTGCCCAAGTAGTCAAGATCTCATCAAGTCTCTCACCCCCGTTGTTGGTCGTGGGAGAGTGCCTTGCCCAATGCCGATCCTAGGGATTGTGTTGGACCGGTTGCCACCTACGTGAGCTATCGGCTTGTATCGTGTTTTCGTGTGTGTGTGTTCATCGAGTTCTTCGCATGAGTGTTCGTGGATTTCATCCCCTCCCTCTTTCCACCGCTTCCCCCTCGATTCCCACGGAATTCGTGAAAGATCGGTCCACCCCAAGGGGTTACCCCTAACAGTGTGGCTACCTCGTGGCTCCTCTTCGTCTCCCCTTTGGTCTTCGAGTCATGTCGGGTAAAATATTGACTTTGGATTTTGTTCCATACAATTCCAAGAATATTTCTTTACTAGCTTTTCTGAAACCAAAAATAGCAGAAAACAGGCAACTGGCACTGCGGCATCTTGTCAATAGGTTAGTTTTAGAAAATGAATAAAAATTCCTCAAAGTGTGGACAAAACATAAGAGAGTTGATATTGAATAAGCATGGAGCATCAAAAATTATAGATACGTTTACGACGTATCACTTCTTACATGCAGTGGGTCCCATCCCTAGAATTTGGCAACTAAGCACTTTGTAGAGAAATTAGCAATTTGGCAATGCAGCCATATGACTGTGACAGATTTGGCCATATCACATTGTGGATGCCCTTAGTGGTCCAATTATATCATATACCAGCTAGTGAATGTGATCTTCGACTCCCCTATCTTTTCCTTCTCCATGAAGCCTCGACGCTTGCCTTTGAAGGACGGTTATGATGGCGGTGGTAGGCAACATTCCCATTGATATATAGTAAGGTTCCTATGGTTACTTCGTCAATCTTAAGCCCCCCGGATCAGTCTCTAGACACAATATTTCCGAGGTGCTCATAGGGTAGGGTGTGCGTGCATGCGTTCATAGGGGTGAGTGTGTGTACGCATTTGTGAGCGTCTCCATTTTGTAGCGGGGTTTCGCTAAAAGAGAGATAGGGGCCTTTGGTTAATTTATTGAGTTTTACTGTGTTTTCAAAAATAATGGAAATCAAATAAGGTCACTGATGTTTGGGGCCCACGGGCTCTCTACCATGGGCCCCAGACAGTAGTCCAGTTAATCACGGGCGAATGTGAGCACCGGCTCCCCTACCTCTTCCTTCTCCACAAAGCCTCTGCGCTAGGCTTTGAAGGCACGCACGTTTTTCGAGCAATGTCGACGGATTTAGTCATGCCAGTTCGGCGAACGACGGGGGATCTTGATGCACAACGCGGCCGGATTAGGTTAAGTTCGCCCGAGTTCACGGTCTCAGTTTATTTTCTTGAATTTTGCTTATGGGGTCTCTCCTGCTTTTGGGTTTTTTTCTATTCTTCCCGTCTTGATCGACGATGTTTCCTGGGTTCAGAAGTGGGCATGGATGATAGACGCCGAGTGTTACAAAATCGTTACCGACACGGATCTCCCGCTCCGGTGCGACCTGTGCCATGGCGTGCCCTATCTCCTAACAGCGTTCGAGGGAATGAACTTCGGCCGCAGGTTCTTGGGTTACAACTACGAATGTGAGCGCTGCATGCTCGTCCACTGGGTCGATCTACCGCACTAACTTTTTCTGCAACACGTGATGATGGCGCTATGGTTATAGCTCGAGATCTAGGATAACCTCGAAGAGGAGGAGCAGGAGCACCAGCAGATGCATACCGGGGATATGGCTGCATAGTTAGCGGATGTCTCTAACTCATTGCGCTCGGTTGTGGATAGGATAGATGCTCTTAGATTTGGGTAATCAGAGCTAGACATTAGGTTCTTAACCAAGTATGGTCTGCAATTTAGATATTGAGCATGCTCATGATGCTTTTGGTGGCTGGTTGTAGATTCCACTAATAATTAAGTAATCCCCTTTTTTACTAGTAATCAACATCTCATAGTACTGCCACTTTGAATTACACTAGGTTAATTAAGATGGGAGTAGTTGACAGTCTGCTTACATGCTTTTTGGAGTTTCTGGTTACTGCTATCTCTATCTATATATGAATATCGTTACATTTTTTGCATATTTGTGCACCTCCTCCATCGCGCACCTTCTTTACCCAGCAGCGTCCACCTCTCCATCGCATCAGCGCAATCTTTGGTGAGTCTGTGACCATCCAGATAGTTGTTTAGGTGATTGCTATTTAAAATAGTTGATCTATTTGCCATATTAGGAATCCAGAATCACCATGGATGTAGCCATGGAATTAGTTATAAGGTACAATGGAAATAGGGAGGTATATGCTGCCAAGAAGAGTCTTATGAGGATGGGAGCTTGGCCCCGGGCTTTATTTCACAGAGCGGTCCTCTGCTGAACAATGCAGAGGTAATTTTCTTCATATTGTTCATAAATAGATTGTTGTTCACTGGTGTCCTGCATTACTGAGTTTTTTAAATTATATTTTTTGGTTA
The DNA here is from genome assembly GCA_910589765.1 of Avena atlantica. Lineage (NCBI taxonomy): Eukaryota > Viridiplantae > Streptophyta > Magnoliopsida > Poales > Poaceae > Avena > Avena atlantica. The sequence goes on along the minus strand of OU342738.1, from coordinate 330,356,819 downwards.
AGGGGAACACGCCAAATCCTCAGCATTAGATTAATGCACATATCCTTCTTTGCATTATGAAGTTGATGTGTTGTTTCCTAAAATTTACAGGTTTTGCTGCACTTCATTTAGCATCATGCTCATGTCCCACCCGTGGAGGAGGAATTGCATGAAGACATGGCTTAATCGTGTTTATCGAGTGACAGTAAAGCAGAGATGGATGTTGAAGCAGCACCAGCAGATACATGTGAAGCGGATGCGGAGGCCGATACTTTTACTACATCAGAATCTTGGGCAGTGTTTAGTGCTGCTTGGAAAGCGGTGGAGGCACAGTCGAGATCCTTGTCGGCTACTGCTGGATCAAATTCGGCTATGTTGGCTGCCGCTGCTAAAATGACGGTCGCGTGGGATGCTAGGAATGCATCAGCTCATGGTCGTGCTTCTTCAGCGACATCTCGTGGTTGTGCATCTTCAGCGTTAGCGCCTGTGGCTCGTCATTCATCGGCGGTGCCTGCTCCATCTGCTCAGAACTCATTGACCCCTTTGTAAGTTCTGTGTTGGATGTTGTCTCCCTGAATCCCTCCCTCTTTTATGTATTCCGCTCCGGGTTTTTTCTGGAAGATGCAGATATTGGTTTAAACTACTAGTACTGGGAACATAAAAGCCATTTAATCACAAACTAGCGATGCAAATGAGATGAAACTTTCACAGGATTCAAACCTAGGCACCTATGTCTTACTGATTTTTTTGTCAATTTTTTCGAATAGTTTTATTTTGGTCATGATCAAAAGGTTGTCTCTTGTTTGAATTGTTGCCAACTTTTTGGCATTGCTAATGCTCCACTACCAATTCTAGTTCAATTTTTTAGCCAATGTTGGCCAACTTGTGGGCAAGCAAAGGCTCAACCAAAATTTTGGCTAGCCAAATATTTGGTGGGGTAATCTTGGGCACAAACCAAACACACTCCAAGTCACTGAAGTTGCATCCATTTTTTCTCCCCTTCTTTATGATAAAACGAGAAAATTCAGGTGGGGGCCTTTCTGTCCTCTCCGGTGACCTCTAGAAAAAAGTTCGCCATTCCCTTTACCCTATTTCGACATGGTGAAGCATTTTGGTGCTTTTGTACTATTCTAGTTGATTCGTTATGCTGTTTAGGTATTTTGTTGACACACTCTGCTACTTAGGTAGTTTTTTCGGACACGTGCAGTTTATAAAATTTCGATGATTAATTTTCATGTCAAATTATATGATGCATTCTAGTGTTTACATAATTCTTTTTAAGGGTTGTGCATTGTGCCTTCTGCAGTTTACTTGATTATGATGATGCACTTGTGCTATTTGCAACATCCTACCAGCTTTAGTGGAAGAACATATGGAACAATCAACGACTTGCCAAGCGATGTAGTCGGTCAGATTCTTGTGAGGCTTCCTCCGCACCCATCCTGCATACTGAGGGCATCAGTCGCCCAAAAACATTGGATGGACTTCATGGGAAGCAACGATTTCAAAAACACACAACAGAGGAATGCCGTTACTTGGATTTTTCACCAACAGCTCCAAGGGCGCTCGAATCATAACAAATCATAATATTTACCAATCCATCTTCCAGAAGCTGAACAGCCTAGTAGAAGTACATAAAGCCTTCAAACCATATGTACTCGGATGTCGCAATGGTAGGGTGCTACTTCATGTTCGGTAAGGGTCTAAAATGATAATGGCCTGGGAACCAATCATTGGAAGTGATAAAGTGATACCAGAACCACCAATTTGGCGGAGACGTTAGTATGACAGCGGGACAATTCTCTATTCGAGAAACCATGGGAAATTGTCTTCACACTGTTGCAGCAATTTATGGGTTGTTTGGATAGTAACCAATGGTAACCAAGCACTAGTCCAGAGGTACTCATCAGAGTTTGGAAAATGGGAGGACTGTATTAAACATGCTGAGATATTGGCTAAGACTCATCACAGGCCGGCAACTCTCATAGAGGGCATTTTGTACTGGACAACAATGAAGTCCAGATATATAATTGCCTTCGACAACGTGACAACAAAAATGTGTTATATTGAGTGCTCACATGAGACACATGATATTTCCAGACACAATTTTGTCATCACTAAGGGGCATAATGGAGATGTTTCCCTTGCGGTTATAAGATATTTCACTCTGCACGTGGTCCAGTGCAAGATCATCAACAAGGAAATGAGAAGCTTGGGTTCCTCATATAAAGGTTAAGTTGGATACTCTCATTGGCCTTGAGAAATCATGGGCATCTAATGGGAAAGATATAATAAGATTACTCTGTGCATTTGAGGATAGAGAAATGGTGGTTATATGGGCGAAGGAGGGAGTATTCGAATTAGATCTCAACATCATGAAGTGTAAGAAGCTCAGATCTCCTAAACGTTGGTGTACTTTATATCCCTACTCAATGACACCTGGTTAGTGCAGTCATTCATGTGAAACCCTTGCATCTTTGTACACCTATGATTTTGCTGACCATTTCGTTCATTTCCTTCAGCAACCGACGTGATTCAGAGTGCTAAATCAAAGAAACGAAAATGAAGTCCTGTCAGCAACCCAGCTGATTCAGACTGCAACATCAACGAGATGAAAATAACACTTGGATGACAAGAAAGGCTTGTTTGGGCAAGCATGTGTTATCCCAGGTTGTGTTATTTGGATCTGCAATCTGATGTTTGTTTGTTTCGTAGCTGATGGAACAGTGGCGGCAATTTTGTTTGTGCTGTAGTCACGGAGGTGCAGGGGCTGGTTTGTTAGAGGTGTCTATTCGTTTTGGGGGCCTATACGTGTCTGATGAAACATTGTTTCTCTCTATATAGTATTATATGCGTGATGAAACCTTGTTTTATGTGATCTACATATACTTGTGTAGCTAGTGTTTTGTATTAATAGTATGCAGTAGTATTTTTTTTGCGGCAGGCTTTTTATTTCATCTAAATTAGTACTACCATTTGGTTAGTGCTTCCTATAGAAGAGTCTGTGCCGACACCTAAATTATTAGTAGACCTTGTCTTTTTATTCTTGAATCGAAGCTACTTCAGACATTTATTTGTAGCCCCGACTTGGATTCCTGAAATAGAGAGAGAATGGCCTATTTTTTAAAATTATTATTCGGACAAACTGCAAATTCAAAATCACATTCGGACACCAAAACCTACCGCCTATCCAGTTAGAATGGGAGGCATCAGTGGATGTGACTCATGCCTTAAATTCCTGACCAGATGCGTACGGTCTACACAACCTTTTTTCTATTAAACCTTGGCTGGCAGCCAAATTCAAAATCGTAATCGAGCGGCAAAATAACCCACCGACCCCAAAACATTTCGTGCCTCTCGGTTTCAAACATTTGTAGGCAAAATCTCCCACCCAGGTAGTACCATTTTCTATTATTATTTGGACGCTAGCCAAATTCAAAATTTCAGTCAGGGACAAAATTTACCGCCTACGCCGTGCGAATCGAAGGTGTCCAAGTTTCCGTGCAAAAATATGGATATGGATGATCAGTTGATGTGACTCTCTTCCTTGAATTTCAAGACAGATAGCGTACGGTCTACTACATTATTTATATTAGTAGATGGATGCTAGCCAAATTCAAAATCTCAATCAAGCGGCAAAATCACACACCGACCTTAAAGTAATTATATTTATTTTCACCCCCACTGTCCCTAATTTGCGCAGTTTTTCCCGTCGTCCCTCCCAAAAATCTCAGGCTCCTCCCCCATGCCCTCAGCTCCACGCCCACCGTGTGCACCGGCCGGCCTGAGCCGCTTGAGCTGCGGTCTCGTGCACCGCCGTGGAGCCGCTTCACCAACTCCCACCCCACCGGATCTAGTTCACCGGGTATCTCTGCCACTGCACTCGAGCTGCGGTCTCCCTGACCGCGCCAATGGAGTCGTCGACCGCTCAAGCTCTGCTTCCCCGCCACCGAAAGCTACCCAACCATACCAGAGCCACTTCATCGGTGTCCACTAGACTAGATCTAGTTCAACGAGTTCTCTATCCACCACTCCAGACCAGCTGCACGGGCGTCACTGTTTGCTGCACCACATTTGCCTCAGCGGCGCTCTTGTCCACCCCTTAAGCAAGAATTGATCGCCCAAGATTTGCTTCCGCGATTTCCCAAGATCTGCTTCCGCGACCGGCCAAGATCTGCTTCCTCGCTACCGCAACACCCTCAGTTACCTGGACGTCACCTGCACGGTACCGATGATGCATAGACGCCTCTCCGACCAAGGTAACCAAATCCCCAACCACTTTTTGTTTTCTCAGCAGTATAGCAAGTTAAATCCTGTCGCAGTGAACTTCATTTTTGTAGGTGTGCTAGTACACATAAGTCACTGGGTATGCCTGTTCTTTGTGCTACATACAAGGTCACTAGACAAGTTGGTTTGCATTCACTGCTCTAGAAATTTCAAGTCATGCACATGTTTGTTATTTTTTTTCATGCACATTTTATTAGCTACTCCCTACAACAGTAATTGCCTACTATTCTATAGTTCTTGCAAAATGTAAAGTTAGTGAAAAATATTAGTGTGGATTCCTTGCTCTACAGTTACTGAATCTATCTGGTTCGTCCCGAGCTAAGTTCCTGCTATTATTTCCTCCCTGACATCATTCTGATATCCTGTACTACCTGTTCAAACTCATCGTACTAGTTCGATAATAAATTTTTTGTTGTTATCTGGATATTTAAAAGATGCAACATTGACTATTTGTTTTTCCTTGCATAGAGCTCAAATGGGAACACTGAACATGTTGGTTTGCACAGCCTCTTCTACAGGTTCACAAGCACGATGTCATTGTTTCCTTATCTGGTGTTGGTTCATCCTAAGCAACAACATAACTATCCTCTACTGTGTAGTTCATTCATGGTTTGCGTTCGTGCTCTGCAAGTTCTTGCATGGTGACATTATCATTTTTGTCTCGTTCATTCTTAGCTACTCCTACGAAAGTAATTGCATGCCCATTGTGTAGCTCACCGAAATTTCTAAGTCACCCAACGTCTCTTGCATTCCAGGATATACTACTGCTTCTATATATATTTGTTGAAATGACCTGGCTAGTTTAGATTTACTGAAATTATAGGAAACACTCTATTCGATTGCTCAATTCATCTATAGGCACACTTGTGTAATGCTTGCTTGTCCTGTTCTACAGGTACACAAGCAATGCCATTATATTTCATGTCTAATGGTTCGTCCTAAGCGGCGGCATAGTTGTCATCTACTATATATATCGTTTATTCATAGTTTTCATTGTTGCTCTACAAGGTCTCTTATGATGCCTTTATAATTTCTATTCGGTTCCTAGCTATGACAGTAACTGCATGCCCATTGTGTAGCTCACCGCGAATTCTGGGTCACCTAACATCTTTTGCATTCCAGGATAAACTACTTCTTCCATATATATTTGTTGAAATGGCCTGGCCAGTTTATATTTTCTAAAATTCTAAGAAACACTTTGATTGATTGCTCATTTCGTGCACACTTGTCTAATGCTTATCTGTCCTCTTCTATAGGTTCGCAAGAGACACCATTATATTTCTAATCTGGTGCTGGTTCATCGTAAGCAACGACATAACTATCCTCTACTGTGTCGTTCATTCGTGGTTTGTGTTCCCGCTCTGGAAGTTCTGGCATGATGCCATTATAATCTATGTCTCGTTCATTATTAGATACTCCTACGAAAGTAACTGCATGGCCATTGTGTAGCTCACCGAAATTTTTGAGTCACCCAACGTCTCTTGCATTCCAAGATATACTACTGCTTCCATATATATTTGTTGAAATGACCTGGCTAGTTTATATTTACTGAAATTCTAGGAAACATTCTGCCCGATTTCTCAATTCATCTGTAGGCACACTGGTGTAATGCTTGCTTGTCCTGTTCTATAGTTTCACAAGCAATGTCATTATATTTCATGTCTAATGAATCATCCTAAGCAATGCTATTATCGTTCATTCGTAGTTTGCATTCTTGCTTTACAAGGTCTCTTATGATGCCTTTATAATTCCTATTTGGTTCCTAGGTACGACAGTAACTGCATGCCCATTGTGTAGCTCACCGCGAATTCCGGGTCACCCAACATCTCTTGCATTCCAGGATAAATGACTTCTTCCATATATACTTCTTGAAATGACATGGCCAGTTTATATTTGCTGAAATTCTAAGAAACACTTTGATTGATTGCTCATTTCATTGTATGCACACTTGTCTAATGCTTGCCTGTCCTCTTCTACATGTTCGCAAGAGACGCCATTATATTTCTAATCTGGTGCTGGTTCATCCTAAGCAACGATATAACTATCCTCTACTGTGTAATTCATTTGTGGTTTGCATTCCTGCTCTACAAGTTCTCGTATGATGCCATTATAATTTCTGTCTCATTCATTCTTAGCATGAAAGTAACTACATGCCCATTATGTAGCTCACCGCAAATTTTGAGTCACCCAACATCTCTTGCGTTTCAGAATATACAACTGCTTCTATATATATTTGTTGAAATAACCTAGCTAGTTTATATTTGCTGAAATTTTAAGAAACACTTTGTTTGACTGCTCATTTCATTGTAGGCACACTTGCCTAATGCTTGCATATCCTATTCTATAGGTTCATAAGAGACACCATTATATTTCGTATCTGATTCTCGTTCGTCCTAAGCAACGACCTAACTATCCTCTACTGTATAGTTCATTTGTAGTTTGCATTCCTTCTCTACTAGTTTTCGCATAATGTCATTATAATTTTTGTCTAGTTCATTCTTAGCTACGACATTAACTTCATGCCATTGTCTGGTTTATTCTTCTATATATATTTGTTGAAATGACCTAGCTAGTTTATATTTGTTGAAATTCTAAGTCACACGCATTGTTATATTTCTTGTTTCACGGTAGGCACACTTGTTTAATCCTTGCTTGTCATGTTTGTTTGCCGTTATGGTCAATATATTTGAACCATTAACCAGTAGTAAACTCTAGTTCATAGTTCTTGTTGTATCAGTTAAATGAGTAGTTTGCCTTGTTTGACGTATTAACTTGTTATTACTTAGTTTCAGATTGCAATTATTGCTATCACCACCAAAGAGGGAGATGCAAGATCATGTATCAAGTTTGTTTTCCAATATAGATATCACACTCAAAAGGAAGATGCGGGTGATAGATGGAGAAAGCAAATTGAGGACTGCTCTCAACTCGATTGTCAACTGAAATGCCGATTTTTATTTCACTTGAGTTGATAATATGTAATAATTTTAAGTAGTTTGCATTTGATGTAATATCTAGAATAATTGCATAGGCCATGTAGGCATTTAGTTGATTCCGTCCATACATAGCGGTAGGCCGTACCGTACCAATGCTAGCCAGGTAGATTAGGGTACAATATCATGCTCTGTATTTCTAGGGGTTCGTAGCATGGAAAACAAAAAAATTCTACCGCATGCACACAAACAAGCCAAGATCTATCTACTAGATTGTAGCAGCGAGTCAATAGAAGCACTCACCCTCGAATATTCCAAAGCGGTTAACGAGATCAGATTCTCGTGGGTGATGTAGTCGTACACTTGCCGATCTCAAGATCGCGTAGACGATCCTTCCGGTGCTGTGTTCCGGAAGCGCTTCCGCAGTCGGTCACACGTTCGTTACTCGATGAAGACCTTCCTCTCCCTTGTTCTAGCAGGCAGCGGAGGTTGTAGTTATCCCCTCGCGATTCCGGCAACACAACGGCGTGGTGTCGGAAGTAGAGGGAAGACCCCGCAGGGCTTCGCCTAAGCCGGTGCGAATTATGGTGGATCTAGGGTTTACCAGTGATCTAGGGTTTAGAAGACCGAGAGGAGGAGGAGATGTCGGCGGCGGCTAGGGCGGGGGCGACGGGGCGGCGACGGCACGAGGCGGCAGCGGCGGCTTGGCGCGTGGAGGGCTTGGTGCTTTGGGGCAGCCCTCCCCTCTATTTATGAGAGGGGGTGCAGCCTTGGGAGGGGTGAGTTTGAATCCACTTCAATACTCAAGTTGGAAGGACTCTTTCCTTCTTCCACTAGGAAACCATTGTTCCAGTTTGACTTTTCAAACCTCCCGTTTGACTTTCAATTTAGAGCTTGAATTCTCTCTCACAAATGACCACACCAAGTGACCTAGGATATGCTATAATCATTCCACTTACCCATGAAACATTCATGGACTATTCCCCTTCCGGACCGGTGAACCTTCTAGAACCTTCTAGAACCTCTCTGATAAAACATCGGAATCTTTCCCGAACTCCGGAATCGGACTTTCCTTATATGAATCTTATTCTCCGGACCATTCTGAATCTCCTCGTGATATCCCGGATCTCATCCGAGACTCCGAACAACATTCGGTATCCCTACTAACATTCCATATCTACAAAACAACATCGAATCCGTAAGTGTGTCTCCCTACGGTTTGTGAATTATGCGGACATGACCGAGACACTTCTCCGATCAATAACCAATAGAGGAATCTAGAAATTCATATGGCTCCCACATATTTCTACGATTACTTTGCGATCGAATGAACCACTTACATACGATACCAATTTACCTTTGTCTCACGATAGTTTACTTATCCGGGGTTTTGATCGTCGGTATCTCTGCATACCTAGTTCAACCTCGTTACTGATAAGTACTCTTTTCTCATTCCCGTAATATGTGATCCATTGTGAGCCAGTCACATGCTTGCAAGCTAATTGGATGAAATTCCACCGATAGGGCCCAGAGTATATCTATTCGTCATATGGATGGACAAATCCCACTCTTGATCCATGTGCCTAAACCCATACTTTCCGAACACTCAATGCCACCTTTATAGCCACCGAGTTACGGTGTGGTGTTTGATGTCATCAAAGCATCCTTCAGGTGATGGTGATTAGCATGATCTCATGGTCGAAGGAATTAGGTTACTATGTATCAGAAAGCTTATAGCAAACGAACTATTGAAATGACTTGATCTTTATGCTATGCTTATCTATAGGAGTATGTCCATCACACCATTCTCCTAATGATATGATCTTGTTGTTAATAACATCTCAATGTTCATGATTGAGAAACCACGATCATATATCAACCAACAAGCTAGTATTATTAAAGAGGCTTTACTAGGGACTCTAATTTAGTTTACAAATCACACAAGTATTAATGTTTCCGGTTAATACTATTATAGCATGAATGTAAACATTTATCATAAACATAAAGATATAATAATAACCACTTTTATTATTGCCTCTAGGGCATATCTCCCTCAGTCTTCCACTTGCACTAGAGTCAACTAATCTAGATTACATGGTAATATACCGAACACCCATGGCGGTTTGGTGCTGGTCATGTTTTGCCCTCAGGAGAGGTTTAGTCAACCGATCCGCCACATTCAGATCTGTGTGTACTTTGCAAATCTTTATGTCACCGTCTTGGACATTCTCTCGAATAGCGTGAAAACGTAGCTTGATATGCTTCAGCTTCTTGTGTGACCTTGGTTCTTGCGCATTGGCTATGGCGCCCATGTTATCACAATAGATAGACATTGGGTCCAGCGCACTTGGAACCACACCAAGCTCTGCAATGAACTCCTTCATCCATATCGCCTCTTGTGAAGCCTCCGAAGTAGCTATGTATTCTGATTCAGTTGAAGATCTCGCCACAACGCTTTTCTTTGCACTCCTTCAGCTAACTGCTGCACCATTCAAAGTAAATACGTATCCAGATTGTGATTTAGATTCATCCGGATCGGTGTTCCAACTAGCATCGGTGTAACCATTGACAACGAGCTGTTCATCACCTCCATAAGAAAGAACCATATCCTTAGTTCTTCTCAAGTACTTAAGTATGTTTTTGACCGTTGTCCAATGATCCACTCCTGGATCACTTTGATCCACATATAATATTAAGAATGCTTGTAAGATCCCACCTTTATAAAGGTAAATATCCATGTGATTGCAATGCTAGTCCCTGGATCAATGCTAGCATCCACAGTTTAAGATGAAGCACACAGATACAAAGGTCATTATTACATATCATTCCAGAGACAAACATAGTCTTTTACAACTCCATGGCCTCAGGCCTAATACAAGAGTTCAAATATAGAATAATATAATAAGTCTTCATCTTCATGTGCCATAGGCAAGCATGTTGAGTGTAGACTCATAACCCCTAATCATCATCAGAGTAACCTGCAACATCACAAGTTACAACCACAGTGGGTCAATACATTGGAATAGTATTGGCAAGTGATACCTTAGTTGAATATTAACATCTAGATACTACATGAATTTGGCTAAGTGTAGCTTAGGCTTGCTTTGCTCAAAATAGGTTTTACCTATTAGTTGAAAACACTAAGTTTTTCTTTAACAAAACTTTCCCAAGGAATCACCAATAGAAATTGGTGAACCTTCACCCTTGTTCAACCACAAGTTTTAACTTAGAAAAATTGGGATGAGGAGATTCTTGATAGCTTCCATGTATTGATGCTCAAGTTGTCCAATACCAGGGACATGGCTAAGTACTTAGATTCTTCCATCTGCAGAGGTTGTGCACTTTCCCCACAAGACTTGATTTTCACCAAGACAGGACCTTTCAGAAGCCTTCCCTTAGACCAAATGGACGCGTTCCAACCTATCATCCCACTACCACAAACTGTCCAAATGGCTAAGTTATTGCAACCTATGTGATCCAGGCAGAGCCCATAATGCCATGTGGCTGCACTAGAAGCTTCTTAACATTTGGCATCTCAAATCCCTTTGTTCCAGGGTGGCTTTCCACAAGTGAGATACACAAGGTAAATCATAGAAATGGGCCTTGGGTAACCACTCAACATAAACCAATCTTTCCATTCCACCCAGGTATTAGAAAAAACACAAGTCAATGACTTAGAAATATTTCTCATAGCATGAATATATAGTCCACCCTTGGTTGCTACTATCTAGGCTAAGCATGGCAATAGCATGTATCTTACTTAGAGGAAATTCTAACATTTCTTCAACTACTAGGATTTTCCAAGCATAGCATATAGATACTTAGCAAAATAACCATGCAAATCCTATACAAAATATTTCTAATGCATAGGTAGAAATATAGGGATAAAAACATGAAGCACCACTTGCCTTGGTATTTTGGGGAGTAGCAACAATCTTCACAAACACAATCACTATTAGCACCAAAATCTACACATAAAATAATGGCACCAAAATCACATATCAAAAATATACAAGCAAAAATATATGAATGCATGCAAAATGCCATGTGATGATTTTTCTACACCAAACAAGACAAGTATACAGTACTGAAACATAAACAAGGCCAAAACACACTAAACAAACTTTATTTGATCTTTAAATCATTTTTCAAAACATTTCTATATTCAAAATAAGTCTATAAATGTCTCTACAAAAAATAACCATTTTTACAGAGACAAAAGATTAAACACATTGCATAAACAGAAAGGATTCTTTCTCCTGATTCCAATGATATAAAATTTACAAAATTTGAACATGTGATCAAAACTTATGAATTTTACAAGTTTGAATCACTAATAGATCTAATTCAGATTTTAAAACAAAGAACTAGCCACGCGTCATGTCCTGATCGGTTGATACCGTTTCGCACAGGATCACCCTCGCGGACCATTAGATCTAACTTAACACGCACGCTCCAGATCAACACATACCGCTTCGCTACAGATCTAATCCTAAGCGCTGGATCTAGATCCTACGGCTGCTAAGCATGCGACCAAAGATGGGCGGCGCCAGCAGCAGCGGTGCGGCGGTGCGGCTCTGTCAGAGAGGTTGTCGGCGATTTAGATCGCGCGGGGAGTAGTGGAGATGCTTACTGTGTTCGCGTGGTTACCGTGGTGCTCGAGGTGGTCGAGGGAGAGACAGGGGCGCACGGACACAGCGGCAGGATCTCATCGGAGTTGTTGGCAGCATCGGGTGTTTGCGGATGGAGCTGTTGCCAACTATGTGAACCGCCCTAGCACGAACCAGTGGTGTCAAAGGATGCACAAGGTTGTGGCGAACATGACAGTGTCAAAGAGGGATCAAGGGGCGCTCGGAGGTTACCGGTATTCCTCGTCGGAGTTGAGCGGCGGCTCTGTTGCTTGCAGAGGTGGACGGAGGCGACGACCTGGGTCACAAGAGGGCAAAAGAAAAGTATCAGGAGATGCGCCAGAACACGCTGGTCACGCTTGTTTAAAGAAGAGGCAGAGGGGTGCTCGGGTCTCACCGGAATCAGTCGCCGGAGCTGGTTCTGTCTGCGGCGATGCAACGAGAAATTGAGGCAGCCTGGTGGCGGAGCAAGCGAGTGGTGCGAGGGGAAATGGCTATGGTGAAGAGGGGATTAAGTAGCCTGGAGCGGGGCGGGGATTACTCTCTGTATCAATGGGAATTAAGCGGGGCTTAACTGTGGCGAGGTAACGGCGGAGCGGATCAGGCGCGCGTTGATTGGGGACTACGCTGATGGGGTAAGGTAGGGTCAGGCTATCAGCGGGTGGGTGCGCGTTGCTGCGGTGAGAAACAGATAGAAGGGGAAAACCCCGGGTGGGCTGCTTTGGTTGCTGGGCCGAATGGGTAGCGCCTGGCCCAGTTCTGTTTTCTTAACCTTTTTATTTTTCTAATTCGATTTTCAGGAAACCTTTTCAAATGAAAACAAATGTGTTTGAATTCCAAATCTTTCTGGATTTTTATAAAGTGAAACCTGCATAATTTTGAGTATAAAACCATGCGGTCTCACTAGACTTTCTTGGTTCCTTTGAAATTTTAAAATAAACAGTGCCTTAGCCCAAGATTTGGTAAAGATATGAAAATGGCTTTAAAACCATATTTTGTTTTGAAAATTTTGTCCAAGCTTTGGAACTCAACCAAACCAACTTATGAACAAACAAATCTTGGTTTGAAACAAATATTCTCTCACTAGAGAATAGCATTGGATCAATGCTTGTCTACATAAAATAATAAGCACTCAATGCTTCTGTTTTCTTTGGAAAGACTTTGAAATTGATCCCTAAATGATTATGCATGCATGGATGATATGCAATCTTTGAAACATGATTTTTAGGGATGTTGATTTTCTACCTCACTTTGAAATTCCTTAAACTTCTTGAAAGTTTCGGACTTATGTTTCATGAAATAGATATACCCATATCTACTCAAGTCATCCGTGAAGGTAAGAACATAGCGATAACCACCGTGCGATGCTACACTCATCGGCCCACACACATCGGTATGTATGATTTCCAACAAGTCCGTAGCTCGCTCCATCATACCAAAAAATGGAGTCTTAGTCATTTTACCCATCAGACATGCTTCCCATCTTTCAAGTGATTCGAAATCAAGTGATTCAAGAAGTCCATCAGAATGGAGTTTCTTCATACGCTTCACTCCAATATGACCAAGACGACAGTGCCACATATAGGTCAAGTTATCACTCAATTTCAAACGTTTAGCTTCAATGTTATTAATGTGTGTATTACTACAATCGAGATTCAATAAGAATAGACCATCTATCAAAGGTGCATGTGCATAAAACATATTACTCATATAAATCGAACAACCATTATTCTCGGACTTAAATAAGTAACCGAATCGCAATAAACATGATCCTGATATAATGTTCATGCTCAACGCAGGCACCAAATAACAATTATTTAAGTATAAAACTAATCCTGATGGTAGATGAAGACGTAGCGTGCCAACCGCGATCACATCAACCTTTGATCCATTTCCAACACGCATCGTCACCCCGTTCTTCGCTAGCTTCCGTTTATTCTGCAGCACCTATTACGAGTTACAAATATGAGTAATCGAACCAGTATCAAATACCCAGGCACCACTACGAGTACTAGTGAGATACACATCAATAACATGTATATCGGATATACCTTTCTTCTTGATGTTGTTGTTCTTCAAATCCGCCAAGTACTTAGGGCAATTCCTCTTCTAGTGAACCTCTCCCTTGCAGTAAAATCACTCAGTACCAGCCTTAGGCCCATCCTTGGTCTTCTTCGCTGGCGCAGTAACTTTCTTAGCGCCCTTCTTGAAGTTCCTTTTTTTCTTAGACTTGCCTTGCTTCTTGAATTTGGTGGTCTTATTGACCAACAACACTTGGTGCTCTTTCTTGATCTCCACTTATGCAGACTTCAACATGGAGTAGAGTTCGGGCAAAGACTTGTCCATGTTTTGCATATTGTAGTTCATCACAAACTTCTTGTAACTTGGTGGTAGTGATTGGAGTACACGGTGAATCCCCAAAGCATTAGGAATCACTATACCTAAGCTTTGAAGCTTGCTTGCGTGCCCAGACATCTTAAGCACGTGCTCACTGACGGAGCTGCCCTCTTCCATCTTGCAGTTAAAGAACTTTTCAGAAGCCTCATAACTTTCAACTGCCGCGTGAGCCTCAAATATCATTTGGAGTTCACGGACAATATCATGTGGGTTGTGGTTCTCAAACCTTTTCTGAAGCTCCGATTCCAAACCATACAAGATAGCACACTGAACTATGGAGTACTGATTCTTCCGAGCGAGGAAAACATTCTTTACCTCATCGGTAGCATCAGCTGTAGGCGGGTCACCCGGCGGTGCATCTAGCACATAGGTCAAATTACCAGCATTGAGGAAAATCCTCAAATTGCGGAACCAATCCGCGAAGTTGCTTCCATTGTTTTTCAACTTTTCTTTCTCTAGGAACGCATTAAAATTGATGGTAGGGGCCGCCATTGATCTACAACATATTTGCAATAGTTTAGACTAAGTTTATGACAAATTGAGTTTTAATTAATAGTTAAATTAATCTAGGTGAACTCCCACTCAAAACAATATCCCTCACATTGTTTTAGTGATCACACGCACCAAATCCACCACATCAAAACCGATCATCATGAGAGTTGATGTAGCTTCAATGGCGAACAATCAACAAGTTCATCATATCTACTATATGACTCATGCTTTACCTTTTGGTGATCCGTGTTCTGAGACCATGTCTGTACATGCTAGGCTCGTCAAGATCAAACCTTAGATTCTGCATGAGAAAATCGGGCTTGCTCACGTTGTATACACTCGCAGAATCTAACATACCCGATCATCACGTGGTGCTTCGAAACAACGAGCTTTAGCAACAGTGCTTACTGTAAGATCCCTCCTTTGTAAAGGAAAAGGATCCCTGTGATTGCAATGCTAGTCCCTGGATCATTGCTAGCATCCACAGTTTAAGATGAAGTACACAGATACAAAGGTCATTTATTACATCCATTCCAGAGTTTAAACATAGTCTTTACAACTCAAGGCCACATGCCTAATACAAGAGTTTGGAATAAGTAAATAAACATAAGTCTTCATCTTCATGTGCCACAGGCAAACATGTTGAGTGTAGACTCATGACACCTAATCCTCATCAGAGTAACCTGCAACATCACAAGTTACAGCCAGAGTGGGTCAATACTTTGGAATAGTATTGGCAAGTGATACCTTAGTAAATTTTGAGTGGTCTAAATTACTATATGCATTTTGGCTAAGTGTAGTTTGGCTTGCTTTGCTCAAAATAGGTTTTGCCTATTAGTTGAAATCACTAAGTTTTTCTTTGTCAAAACTTTTTCCCAAGAAACCATCAATAGACATTGAGGTCCTTCACCCTTGTTCACCCACAAGTTTTTACTTAGAAGTTGGAGTGATGAGATTCTTGATAGCTTCCATGTCTTGATGCTCAAGTTGTCCATTGCCATGGACTTGGCTAAGTACTTAGATTTTCCATCTGCAGAGGTTGTGCACTTTCCCCACCAGACTTGGTTTCCCAAGACAGGAACTTCCAGAAACCTTTCCTTAGACCAAATGGACGCGCTCCAACCTATCATTCCCACTACCACCAACTGTCCAAATGGCTAAGTTCTAGCAACTTATGTGATTCAGGCAGAGCCCATATTGCCAAGTGGCTGCACTAGAAGCTTCTCAACACTTGGCCTCTAAAATCCCTTTGTTCCTGGGTGGCTTTCCACAAGTTAGATACGCAAGGTAAACCATAGCCATGGGCCATGTGTAACCACTCAACCAAAAACCACCAATTAAGTCCCATTCCACCCAGGTGATTCATTGACTTAGTTGTTTTATTAGGAAAACATAAGTCCATAGACTTAGAAATATTTTCATCATAGCATGTATATTTACCAACCCTTGTTTGCTACTAGCTAGGCTAAGAATGGCATAAATAGTACTTAACTTAGAAAATTTCCTAGCAATTCTACAACTACTTAGGATTTCCCATCATGGCATTTGGCAAAATAGTAACATGCAAGACTTAGAAAAATATTTCTAATGCTTGTACAAAATATAGGGATGGAAATATTCATGAAGTACCACTTTCCTTGGTAGTGGGGATAGTAGCACTCTTCACAATCACAATCACTAGCACCAAAATCTACACATAAAATATAGCCACAATCACATACAAAACATATACAATCAAAAATATATATGCATGCATGCAAGATGCTAAGGAATGATTTTTAAAACCCAACCAAGCAAGTGCATAGTACTGAACCATAAACAAGTCAAAAACTTGCTAAACCAAATTTATTTGGCACTAAAATAATTTCCTAAACAATTTCTATACTCAAAATAGTCCTAAACAAGTTTCTGCAAATAAAATCATTTTAACAGAAACTAAACATTAAACACATTGCATAAACAGAAAGGGCTTGACTCCCTGATTCCAACGGTATAAAATTTGTCAAATTCTAACGTGTGGATCAAAAGTTATAGCTATTTTAAAATTGGATCTAAATCTGATTCAAATTTGTTTTTTAAACTCAAACCCTAGCCACGCGTCTGTTTCCTATTGGCTTGTACCGGTTCGGACGGATCGATCTCTGCGAGCCGTGGGATTTAAGTCAGATCTGGTGGCTCAGAGGCGCGCATACCTCTTCGCTTAAGTTCTAATTTCAGCCGTAGGATCTACATCTAACGTTCCTGAACGCTTTGACCAAAGATGAGCGGCGCTAGCGGCGGCGACTGGCGGCGGCGCGTCTGTCAGCGGCGGCGCTGGCGTTCTAGGTTGCGCGGGAGTGGGGGAAGAGGCTTACCAGAACCGCGGTGGTGTGCTAAAGCTCAACGTGGCGGTGGCTTGGAAAGGGGCGCACGGGGTCGTCGGAGATTCCTCACCGGAGTTCGCGAACGCGTCGGGTGCGGCTGCTGTCGACATTGGCGAGGTCCTGCGTCGCTCTAAGTCAAAAGTAGGGCACCTTTAGATGCGCAAGACGATGGGGGTCCTAGGCGTATCAGGCAGAGGGCAAGGGGCGGCTGGTACTTATGGGGAGAGGTCGCCGGAGTTCGTGCAGAGTGCGGCGGCGCTCGGTCGAAGTCGTTGCCGAAGCTACAGACCTGGTACAAACAGGGTGTGTCAGTAGATGTGCAAGGAGTTTCTGAGCTTGATAGCATGAGTCAGGGACAGAGGGGAAACACGGTGCTCACCGGAATTCGTCGGCGCGGTCGTCGGAACAGCGGCGGCGTCGAGCGAGTTGCGAGCAACCTGGGGGCGTGAAGGGGGAATTGGTTGAGGGGAAATAGTGGCGAGAGAGAGGGGATTAAGTAGCCAGAGGCTCGACAAGAAACGCCCAGTGATTCAATGCCATTTACCTCGCGGAATCAATGCAGCAACAGGCAGCGGCGGAGTTCGTGCGCGAGATTTTGGGGAAGACAACGATGACGTGGACGAGGCCCGCTTGTCAGCGAAATAAGTAGAGAGGGAGTGGGGTCCGAGCGTCAGTGACCGCATGGGTGCGTCTGCGCGTGCGAGAAAGAGAGAGAGGAGCCGGGTGGGCTAGTTGGGCTGCGTCTGTTGCTGGGCCAAATTCCTGGCGCCGGCCCTTTTCAATTCTTTTCTATTTTCTTTTTCTAAATTGATTTTCAGGAATGGTTTTCAAATGAATTCAAATCTAATTGGGATTTTGCAGTGTGCAACATACTCAAATCTAGGTATAAAACCATGTGGTTACTTTGAAAAGGCTTGGTCATTTTTGGAAAAACAAAATAACAGGGACATTGCACTTGGTTTGCAAATGTTTGAAAATGGTTTTTGAAACCATTTCTATTTTGTAAAATTTTGTTCAAACTCTACACTCAAGCCAAACAATATAGAAGCAACCAAACTTGGTTTTTAAAACACTAAGCTCTCAAGTGAGGATGGGCATCTGATTTAAATTGGCTCACATAAAATGATAGCACTATGTGCTTCTGTTTTCTGCAATGAATTTGAAATTGATCTCAATTCTATATGCATGCATGAATGTTATGCAAACTTTGAAAACATGATTTTAGGGATATTACACTTACTAAGGAAGAACACTTTAAAACTTGAAATTTTGTGCTTGAGGGATCATCTTATAATGCTACCATCATGAACTAAGCAATACAAGATGCATAAAAGGATTAACATCACATGCAATTCATAATATGTGGTATGATATGTCCTTTCTTCTTGTGCTTCCGATCTCCATCTTCAAGCACGAACATGATCTCCATCATCACCGTTGTGGCGTCAAGGTTAATGGCGCCACTTCATGGTTGTCGTCCACCAGCATCAACTATTACAACTACTTTGAATAGACATGCAGGTCTTAACGGAATTTAAAAGACAACCATATGGCTCCTGCCGGTTGCCAACTTACAATAAGGATCATTGCATACATCATATATAATCACAATCATGGCCATATCACATCACAACACACCCCTGCAAAACAAAGTTAGACGCCTCTAATTTTCTTTGCATATTTTACGTGGTTTGGGGCTTTCAATAAGTGTCGTTTTAACTTACAAACAAGAACCACAACATTGATGTTTGAACTATCAAGTGCCAGTCGTAAATTGAATCTATACTATGATGGGAGAGACAGACACCCGCAAAGACACTTGTGCAATACAAGTTGCATGTTAAGCGTGGAGCAAGTCTCATGAACGATGTCATGTAAGGTTAGCCCGGGCCGCTTCATCCCATCATACTGCAAGATGCAAAGTACACAAAAACAAATTGATAATAAAAGCACCACCACCCACAATGACCATTGTGTTCTACTCGTGCAACAGATCTACATATAGACATGGCTCTGATACCACTGTAGGGGTTCGTAGCATGGAAAACAAAAAAAATTCTACCGCATGCACACAAACAAGCCAAGATCTATCTACTAGATTGTAGCAACGAGTCGATAGAAGCACTCACCCTCGAAGATTCCAAAGCGGTTAACGAGAGCAGATTCTCGTGGGTGATGTAGTCGTACACTTGCCGATCTCAAGATCGCGTAGACGATCTTTCCGGCGCTGCGTTCCGGCAGCGCTTCTGCAGTCGGTCACACGTTCGGTACTCGATGAAGACCTTCCTCTCCCTTGTTCCAGCAAGCAGTGGAGGTTGTAGTTCTCCCCTCGCGATTATGGCAGCACGACGGCGTGGTGTTGGAAGTAGAGGGAAGATCCCACAGGGCTTCGTCCAAACCGGTGCGAGTTATGGTGGATCTAGGGTTTAGATGGCCGGAAGGAGGAGGAGGTGTTGGTGATGGCTAGTGCGGCGGCGATGATCCGGCGGCGGCGCAGCGGCGCAGGGAGGCGGCGGGGCTGCAGCGGCGGCTCATGTGCGGGGAGAGGGGCTAGGGCTTGTGTGTTGGGGTAGCTCTCCCCCTCTATTTATGAGAGGGGGCAACCTTGGGAGGGGTGGGTTTGAATCCAAACCCAAACGCAAGTTGGATTGAGAGAAGGACTTGTTTTCTTCTCCCACTAGGAAACCATTGTTCCAGTTTGACTTTTCAAACTCCTGTTTGACATTCAATTTAGAGCTTTAATTCTCTCTTGCAAATGCACACACCAAGTGATCTAGGATATGATCCAATCATTCCACTTATCCATGACACATTTAGGGACCATTCTCCTTCTGGACCGGTGAACCTTCTAGACCCTTCTAGAACCTCTCCGATGAAAATATCGGAAACTTTCCCAAACTCCGGAATCGGAATTTCCTTATATGAATCTTATTCTCTGGA
Organism: Avena atlantica; assembly: GCA_910589765.1. Taxonomy (NCBI): domain Eukaryota; kingdom Viridiplantae; phylum Streptophyta; class Magnoliopsida; order Poales; family Poaceae; genus Avena; species Avena atlantica. The sequence continues at coordinate 330,336,800 of OU342738.1, read as the reverse complement.
CCATTCCAGATCTCCTCATGATATCCCAGATCCCTTCTGAGACTCTAAACAACATTTGGTAACCCTTATTAACATTCCATATCTACTGAACAACATCGAATCCTTTAGTGTGTCTCCCTACGGTTCGCGAATTATGCGGACATGATCAAGACACTTCTCTGATCAATAACCAATAGAGGAATCTGGAAATTCATATGGCTCCCACATATTTCTACGATTACTTTGCGATCGAATGAACCACTTACATATGATACCAATTTCCCTTTATCTCATGATAGTTTACTTATCCGAGGTTTTGATCGTCGGTATCTCTGCATACCTAGTTCAACCTCATTACCGATAAGTACTCTTTTCTCGTTCCCATGATATGTGATCCCTTGTGAGCCAGTCACATGCTTGCAAACTAATTGGATGACATTCCACCGAGAGGTCCTAGAGTATATTTATCCGTCATATGGATGGACAAATCCCACTCTTGATCCATGTGCCTCAACCCATACTTTCGGAACACTCAATTCCACCTTTATAGCCACCCAGTTACGGTGTGGTGTTTGATCTCATCAAAGCATCCTTCCGGTGATGGGGATTAGCATGATCTCATGGTCGAAGGAATTAGGTTACTAAGTATCTGAAAGATTATAGCAAACGAACTATTGAAATGACTTGATCTTTATGCTACGCTTATCTATAGGAGTATGTCCATCGTACCATTCTCCTAATGATATGATCTCGTTGTTAACAACATCTCAATGTTCATGATCGAGAAACCACGATCGTCTATTAACCACCAAGCCAGTATTATTAAAGAGGCTTTAATAGGGACTCTAATTTAGTTTACAAATCACACAAGTATTAATGTTTCCGGTTAATACTGTTATAGCATGAATGTAAACATTTATCATACACACAAAGATATAATAATAAGCACTTTTATTATTGCCTCTAGGGCATATCTCCAACAGTCTCACACTTGCACTAGAGTCAACTAATCTAGATTACATGGTAATATACCGAACACCCATGGCGGTTTGGTGCTGGTCATGTTTTGCCCTCGGGAGAGGTTTAGTCAACGGATCCGCCACATTCAGATCTGTGTGCACTTTTCAAATCTTTATGTCACCATCTTGGACATGCTCTCGAATAGCGTGAAAACGTAGCTTGATGTGCTTCAACTTCTTGTGTGACCTTGGTTCTTGCGCATTGGCTATGGCGCCCATGTTATCACAATAGATAGACATTGGGTCCAGCGCACTTGGAACCACACTGAGCTCTGTAATGAACTCCTTCATCCATATCGCCTTTTGTGAAGCCTCCGAAGAAGCTATGTATTCCGACTCAGTTGAAGATCTCGCCACAATGCTTTGCTTTGCACTCCTCCAGCTAACTGCTGCACCATTCAAAGTAAATATGTATCCAGATTGTGATTTAGAATCACCCGGATCGGTGTTCCAACTAGCATCGGTGTAACCATTAACAACGAGTTGTTCATCACCTCCATAAGAAAGAACCATATCCTTAGTTCTTCTCAAGTACTTAAGGATGTTTTTGACCGCTGTCCAATGATCTCCTCCTGGATCACTTTGATATCTGCTAGTCAAACTAACATCATATGCAATGTCGGGTCTAGTACATAGCATGGCATACATAAGAGATCCTATGGCTGAGGCATAGGGAGTCTTACTCATCCTTTCTCTATATTTTGCCGTTGCAGGACTTTGAGTTTTACTCAAGGTCGTATTGGGCAACATGGGCAAGAACCCTTTCTTGCTATCTTCCATTCCAAACCTCTTTAGAACTTTGTCCAAATATGTCCTCGGTGACAATGATATTAGGCGTCTCGATCTATCTCTATAAATCTTTATGCCTAATATGTAAGCTGCTTCGCCAAGATCTTTCATTGAAAAACTATTATTCAAATAATCCTTGACACTATTAAGAAGGTCTACATCATTCCCAATCAACAATATGTCATATACATATAGTATTAAGAATGCTACAGAGCTCCCACTCACTTTCTTGTAAATACAAGCTTCTCCATAAGTTTGTATAAAACCAAAGCTTTTGATCACCTTATCAAAACGTTGATCCCAACTCCGGGATGCTTGCTTCAATCCATAAATGGACCGTTGAAGTTTGCATACCTTGTTAGCATCTTTAGGATCGACAAAACCTTTAGGTTGTACCATATACAACTCTTCATCAATGTCTCCATTGAGGAACGCCATTTTGACATCCATCTGCCATATCTCATAATCATAATATGCAGCGATCGCTAACATAATCCTCACAGACTTTAGCTTCGCTACCGGTGAGAATGTCTCATTGTAGTCAACTCCTTGAATTTTCGAAACCCTTTTGCGACAAGTCAAGCCTTATAGATGGTAACATTACCATCAGCATCTATTTTCTTCTTGAAAATCCATTTGTTCTCGACAGCCTTCTGGCCATCCGGTAAGTCCACCAAAGTCCATACTTGGTTTTCGTACATGGATCCAATCTCGGATTTCATGGCTTCATGCCATTTATTGGAATCTGGGCTCATCATCGCTTCCTCATATGTCGCAGGGTCATCGGTGTTGTCCACCAACATGACATTCATAACGGGATCATACCAATCAGGAGTGGTACGATTTCTCGTTGACCTGCGAGGCTCTGTAGTTACTTCAAACGAAGTTTCATGATCGACATCATTAGCTTCCTCTCTTATTGGTGTAGGCACCATAGGAACTACTTCCGGTGCTGCGCTACTCGCAAGTTCGAGAGAAGGTTCAACAACCTCGTCGAGTTCTACTTTCCTTCCAGTCACTTCTTTCGAGAGAAACTCCTTCTCTAGAAAGGATCCATTCTTGGCAACGAAGATTTTGCCCTCGGATCTATGATAGAAGGTATACCCAATAGTTTCCTTCGGGTATCCTACGAAGACGCATTTTTCTGTTTTGGTTTCTAGCTTGTCCAGCTGTAACTTCTTTACATAAGCTTCACAACCCCAAATTTTAAGAAACGACAATTTAGGTTTCTTAGGTTTCTTTCCAAACCATAATTCATACGGTGTCGTTTCAACGGATTTAGATGGTGCCCTATTTAAAGTGAATGCGGCTGTTTCTAATAAATAACCCGAAAATTATAGCGGTAAATCTGTAAGTGACATCATAGAACGAACCATATCTAAGGGAGTTCGATAACGACGTTCAGACACACCATTACGTTGTGGTGTTCCCGGCAGTGTCAATTGTGAAAGTATTTCGCATTTCTTAAAATGCTCGCCAAACTCGTAACTTAGATATTCACCTCCACGATCAGGTCGTAGAAATTTAATCTTCTTGTTACGTTGATTCTCTACCTCACTTTGAAATTCCTTAAACTTCTCGAAAGTTTCGGACTTATGTTTCATGAAATAGATATACCCATATCTACTCAAGTCATCCGTGAAGGTAAGAACATAGCGATAACCACCGTGCGATTCTACACTCATTGGACCACACACATCGGTATGTATGATTTCCAGCAAGTCCGTAGATCACTCCATCATACCAGAAAATGGAGTCTTAGTCATTTTACCCATCAGAAATGCTTCGCATCTTTCAAGTGATTCGAAATCAAGTGATTCAAGAAGTCGATCAGAATGGAGTTTCTTCATACGCTTCACTCCAATATGACCAAGACGACAGTGCCACATATAGGTCGAGTTATCACTCAATTTCAAACGTTTAGCTTCAATGTTATTAATGTGTGTATTACTACAATCGAGATTCAATAAGAATAGACCATCTATTAAAGGTGCATGTGCATAAAACATATTACTCATATAAATCGAACAACCATTATTCTTGGACTTAAACAAGTAACCATCTCGCAATAAACATGATCTGGATATAATGTTCATGCTCAACGCAGGCACCAAATAACAATTATTTAAGTATAAAACTAATCCCGATGGTAGATGAAGAGGTAGCATGCCGACCGCGATCACATCAACCTTTGATCCATTTCCAACGCGCATCGTCACCTTGTTCTTCGCTAGCTTCTGTTTATTCTGCAGCACCTGTTTCGAGTTACAAATATGAGCAACCGAACCAGTATAAAATACCCAGGCACTACTATGAGTACTAGTGAGATACACATCAATAACATTTATATCGGATATACCTTTCTTCTTGATTTTGTCGTTCATCAAATCCGCCAAGTACTTTGGGCAATTCCGCTTCCAGTGACCCTCTCCCTGGCAGTAAAAGCACTCAGAATCAGCCTTAGGCCCAGCCTTGGTCTTCTTCGTCGGCGTAGTAACTTTCTTACCGCCCTTCTTGAAGTTTCCCTTTTTCTTAGAATTGCCTTGCTTCTTGAATTTCATGGTCTTATTGAAGCTTACTTGCATGCCCAGACATCTTAAGCACATGCTCACTAATCGAGCTGCCCTCTTCCATCTTGAAGTTAAAGAACTTTTCAGAAGCCTCATAACTCTCAACTGCCGCGTGAGCCTCAAATATCATTTTGAGTTCACGGACAATATCATGTGGGTCATGGTTCTCAAACCTTTTCTGAAGCTCCAATTCCAAACCATACAAGATAGCACACTGACCTGTGGAGTACTGGTTCTTCCGAGCGAGGAAAACATTCTTTACCTCATCGGTAGCATCAGCTGCAGGCGGGTCACCCAGCGGTGCATCCAGCACATAGGTCAAATTACCAGCATTAAGGAAAATCCTCAAATTGCGGAACCAATCCGCAAAGTTGCTTCCATTGTTTTTCAACTTTTCTTTCTCTAGGAACGCATTAAAATTGATGGTAGGGGCCACCATTGATCTACAACATATTTGCAATAGTTTAGACTAAGTTTATGACAAATTGAGTTTTAATTAATAGTTAAATTAATCTACGTGAACCCCCAGTCAAAACAATATCCATCACATTGGTTTAGTGATCAGACGAACCAAATCCACCACATCAAAACCGATCATCACAAGAGTTGTTGTAGCTTCAATGGCGAACAATCAACATGTTCATCATATCTACTATATAACTCATGCTTTACCTTTCGGTGATCCGTGTTCCGAGACCATGTCTGTATATGCTAGGCTCGTCAAGATCAAACCTTAGCTTCCGCATGAGCAAATCTGGCTTGCTCATGTTGTATACACTCGCAGAATCTAACACACCCGATCATCATGTGGTGCTTCGAAACAACGAGCTTTAGCAACGGTGCTTACTAAGGATGAACACTATGAAACTTGAAATTGTGTGATTGAGGGATCATCTTATAATGCTACCGTCGTGAACTAAGCATTACAAGATGCATAAAAGGATTAACATCACATGCAATTCATAATATGTGATATGATATGGCCTATCTTATTGTGCTTCCGATCTCCATCTTCAAGCACGAACATGATCTCCATCATCACCGGTTTGGCGTCAAGGTCAATGGCGCCGCTTCATGGTTGTCGTCCACCAGCATCAACTATTACAACTACTTTGAATAGACACGCAGGTCTTAACGGAATTTAAAAGACAACCATATGGCTCCTGCCGGTTGCCAACTTACAATAAGGAACATTGCATACATCATATATAATCACAATCATGGCCATATCACATCACAACACACCCCTGCAAAACAAAGTTAGACGCCTCTAATTTTCTTTGAATATTTTACGTGGTTTGGGGCTATCAATAAGTGTCGTTCTAACTTACGAACAACAACCACAACGTTGATGTTTGAACTATCAAGTGTCTGTTGTAAATTGAATCTATACTATGATGGGAGAGACAGACACCTGCAAAGCCACTTATGCAATACAAGTTGCATGTTAAGCGTGGAGCAAGTATCATGAACGATGTCATGTAAGGTTAGCCCGGGCCGCTTCATCTCATCATACCGCAAGATGCAAAGTACAGAAAAAGCAATTGATAATAAAAGCACCACCGCCCACAATGACCATTGTGTTCTACTCGTGCAATAGATCAACATATAGACACGACTCTGATACCACTGTAGGGGTTCGTAGCATGGAAAACAAAAAAAATTCTACCGCATGCACACAAACAAGCCAAGATCTATCTACTAGATTGTAGCAACGAGTCGATAGAAGCACTCACCCTTAAAGATTCCAAAGCTGTTAACGAGAGCACATTCTCGTGGGTGATGTAATCGTACACTTGCCGATCTCAAGATCGCGTAGATGATCCTTCCGGCGTTGTGTTCCGGCAGCGCTTCCTCAGTCGGTCACACGTTCGGTACTCGATGAAGACCTTCCTCTCCCTTGTTCCAGCAGGAAGCAGAGGTTGTAGTTCTCCCCTCGCGATTCCGGCAGCACGACGGCGTGCTGTCGGAAGTAGAGGAAAGATCCTGCAGGGCTTCGCCTAAGCCGGTGCGAGTTATGGTGGATTAGGGTTTCCTGTAGATCTAGGGTTTAGATGACCGAAAGGAGGAGGATGTGTCGGCGGCGCAGGGAGGCGGCGCGGCGGCGGCGCGCGGGCTCGTGTGCGGGGAGAGGGGCTAGGACTTCTGTGTGTTGGGGCAGCCCTCCCCCTCTATTTATGAGAGGGGCAGCCTTGGGAGGGGTGGGTTTGAATCCAAACCCAAAACCAAGTTGGATTGAGAGAAGGACTTGTTTCTTCTCCCACTAGGAAACCATTGTTCCAGTTTGACTTTTCAAACACCCGTTTGACTTTCAATTTAGAGCTTTAATTCTCTCTTGCAAATGCACACACCAAGTGACCTAGGATATGATCCAATCATTACTTATCCATGACACATTCACGGACCATTCTCCTTCCAGACTGGTGAACCTTCTAGACCCTTCTAGAACTCTCCGATGAAAATATCGGAAACTTCCCCGAGCTCCAGAATCGGACTTTCCTTATATGAATCTTATTCTCTGGACCATTCTGGATCTCCTCATGATATCCCGGATCCCATCCGAGACTCCGAACAACATTCGGTATCCCTTATTAACATTCCATATCTACTAAACAACATTGAATCCTTAAGTGTGTCTCCCTACGGTTCGCGAATTATGCGGACATGATCGAGACACTTCTCCGATCAATAACCAATAGAGGAATCTAGAAATTCATATGGCTCCCACATATTTCTATGATTACTTTGCGATCGAATGAACCACTTACATACGATACCAATTTCCCTTTGTCTCACGATAGTTTACTTATCCGAGGTTTTGATCGTCTGTATCTCTGCATACCTAGTTCAACCTCGTTACCGATAAGTACTCTTTTCTCGTTCCCATGATATGTGATCCCTTGTGAGCCAGTCACATGTTTGGAATATAATTGGATGACATTCCACCGAGAGGGCCCAGAGTATATATATCCGTCATATGGATGGACAAATCCCACTCTTGATCCATGTGCCTCAACCCATACTTTTCGAACACTCAATGCCACATTTATAGCCACCCAGTTATGGTGTGGTGTTTGATGTCATCAAAGCATCCTTCCGATGATGGTGATTAGCATGATATCATGGTCGAAGGAATTAGGTTACTATGTATCAGAAAGCTTATAGAAAACGAACTATTGAAATGACTTCATCTTTATGCTACGCTTATCTATAGGAGTATGTCCATCATACCATTATCCTAATGATATGATATCGTTGTTAAGAACATCTAGAAACCACGATCATCTATTAACCAACAAGCCAGTATTATTAAAGAGGCTTTACTAGGGACTCTAATTTAGTATACAAATCACACAAGTATTAATGTTTCCGGTTAATACTATTATAGCATGAATGTAAACATTTATCATAAACACAAAGATATAATAATAACCACTTTTATTATTGCCTCTAGGACATATCTCCAACAGGGTGAGTTTGAATCCACTTCCAAACCCAAGTTGGAAGGACTCTTTCCTTCTTCCACTTGGAAACCATTGTTCCAGTTTAACTTTTCAAACCTCTCGTTTGACTTTCAATTTAGAGCTTTAATTCTCTCTCACAAATGACCACACCAAGTGACCTAGGATATGATATAATCATTCCACTTACCCATGACACATTCATGGACTATTCCCCTTCTGGACCGGTGAACCTTCTAGAACCTCTCCGATAAAACATCGGAATCTTTCCCGAACTCCGGAATCGGACTTTCCTTATATGAATCTTATTCTCCGGACCATTCCGGATCTCCTCGTGATATCCCGGATCTCATCCGAGACTCCGAACAACATTTGGTATCCCTACTAACCTTCCATATCTACTAAACAACATCGAATCCTTAAGTGTGTCTCCCTACGGTTCGTGAATTATGCGGACATGACCGAGACACTTCTCCGATCAATAACCAATAGAGGAATCTAGAAATTCATATGGCTCCCACATATTTCTACGATTACTTTGTGATCTAATGAACCACTTACATACGATACCAATTTCCCTTTGTCTCACGATAGTTTACTTATCCGAGGTTTTGATCGTCAGTATCTCTGCATACTTAGTTCAACCTCGTTACTGCTAAGTACTCTTTTCTCGTTCCCGTGATATGTGATCCCTTGTGAGACATTTACATGCTTGCAAGCTAATTGGATGACATTCCACCGAGAGGGCCCAGAGTATATCTATCCGTCATATGGATGGACAAATCCCACTCTTGATCCATGTGCCTCAACCCATACTTTCTGAACACTCAATGCCACCTTTATAGCCACCCAGTTATGGTGTGGTGTTTGATGTCATAAAAGCATCCTTCCAGTGATGGTGATTAGCATGATCTCATGGTCGAAGGAATTAGGTTACTATGTATCAAAAAGCTTATAGAAAACGAACTATTGAAATGACTTGATCTTTATGCTACGCTTATCTATAGGAGTATGTCCATCACACCATTCTCCTAATGATATGATCTTGTTGTTAATAACATCTCAATGTTCATGATCGAGAAATTACGATCATCTATCAACCAACAAGCTAGTATTATTAAAGAGGCTTTACTAGGGACTCTAATTTAGTTTACAAATCACACAAGTATTAATGTTTTCGGTTAATACTGTTATAGCATGAATGTAAACATTTATCGTAAACACAAAGATATAATAATAACCACTTTTATTATTGCCTCTAGGGCATATCTCCAACAGTATTTGCCCGTCTTGTATTAGGTCGACGATAAACAGTAAAAATGCTCACACGTTGTACACCTTTTATAATACCTAAATGTGCTCCAGAAATGCAAAAACTGTAAAAGACCGTAAAAGTAACGGGGCTGACCCACATGCGAGATCTGTAGTAGTAACGGGCAATAACAGTGGCAGGCCAAAACAGTAACATGTGGAAACAGTAACCGGCCAAAACCGTAATAGGCCCAAACAGTAAAAGTCTGAAACAGTAACATACCAAAAAAGTAACATGCCAAAACAATAACAGGCAGAAAGAGTAACAGGCCGAAACAGTACCACTCGAAACAGTAGGGACCAGAAAAATAACGGGCCGAAACCTTAAATTGCCAAAAAAGTAACGGGCAAAAATAGTAGCAGGATAGAACAGTAATATGCCGAATTTGCACCAGGTCAGAACAGTAACAGACCGAGGAACTTACCAGGTTAGAACAGTAACGGGCCAGAACATGGCCGGACATTTACGGGTCTGAACAAAAACGGGCTCAAAGTATATGGGCCCATTTCAAACAGTGCGTAGCTATACGGTAATATGCTAGAAAGGTTACAGTACAAAGCGGGCTGACCAAACGGGACCATTTGGAACAGTGTAGGGTGGAACACTAACGGACCCGATACTTATGGGCCGTGCAAATGGGCCAATTTCAAACAGTGTATGTGGAAATAGTAATGGGCCAGAAATTTTATGGGCTGCCTACGGCTGCACAAGTGGGAACATTTATAACAGTGCATGTTGAAACAGTAGCGAGCCATGATCCTATTGGGCTTCCTTAATGGGCTGGCCCACTTAATAATTACCAGGCCTTGGCTGGGTCTGGCTTCTACCAGGGTTTTATTAAAAGTTAACGAAGTTAACTGGCCGTTAACGGCGCTCGCCACGTGGTAGTTTGCATGACGTCAGCAGTCAACGCGGCTGGTGGATAGATATACGATGGAACGACTTTTTGTGGCTAAAGGGTGTGATCCGCCATGGTCGAAAAAACCCGTGATAGAATCATTTGTGACAGGGCTTCTACCACGATGGTCATCCGTCATAGAAGTATTTTCAACCACGAAAAACGGACCTTCATCCACGAAAATCGTTCGCTGTAAAAGAACATTTTTCTTGTAGTGTTCATCAGACTTTGTCTCCTTGTCATCCTCAGAATCTTCTCCGGCATATTCTAGGGGGCTTGGCAGCAAAACTGTTGGAGATATGCCTTAGAGGCGGTAATAAAAAGGGTTATTATTATATCTTTGTATTTATGATAAATGTTCACATTCATGGTATAACAGTATTAACCGGAAACATTAATACTTGTGTGATTTGTAAACTAAATTAGAGTCCCTAGTAAAGCCTCTATATAATACTAGCTTGTTGGTTAATAGATGATCGTGGTTTCCCGATTATGAACATTGAGATGTTGTTAACAACAAGATCATATCATTAGGATAATGGTATGATGGACATACTCCTATAGATAAGCGTAGCATAAAGATCAAGTCAATAGTTCAATTGCTATAAGATTTCTGATACATAGTAACCTAATTCCTTCGACCATAAGATCATGCTAATCACCATCACCGGAAGGATGCTTTGATGACATCAAACACCACACCGTAACTGGGTGGCTATAAAGGTGGCATTGAGTGTTTGGAAAGTATGAGTTGAGGCACATGGATCAAGAGTGGGATTTGTCCATCCATATGACGGATAGATATACTCTGGGCCCTCTCAGTGGAATGTCATCCAATTAGCTTGCAAGCATGTGACTGGTTCACAAGGGATCACATATCACGGGAACGAGAAAAGAGTACTTATCAGTAACGAGGTTGAACTAGGTATGCAGAGATACCGACGATCAAAACCCCGGATAAGTAAACTATCGTGAGACAAAAGGAAATTGGTATCGTATGTAAGTGGTTCATTCGATCGCAAAGTAATCATTGAAATATGTGGGAACCATATGAATTTCCAGATTCCTCTATTGGTTATTGATCGGAAAAGTGTCTCGGTCATGTCTGCATAATTCACGAACCTAAGGGAGACACACTTAAGGATTCGATGTTGTTTAGTAGATATGAAATGTTAATAAGGGATACCGAATGGTTTTCGGAGTCTCGGATGGGATCCAGGATATCACGAGGAGATCCGGAATGGTCCGGAGAATAAGATTCATATAAGGAAAGTCCGATTTCGGAGTTCGAGAAGTTTCCGATGATTTCATCGGAGAGGTTCTAGAAGGTTCTAGAAGGTTCACCGGTCCGGAAGGAGAATGGTCATTACATGTGTCATGGATATGTGGAATGATTGGATCATGTACTAGGTCACTTGGTGTTGGCATTTGCAAGAGAGAAATAAAGCTCTAAATTGAAAGTCAAACGGGAAGTTTGAAAAGTCAAACTGGAACAATGGTTTCCTAGTGGAAGAAGAAACAAGTCCTTCTCTCAATCCAACTTGGGTTTGGGTTTCGATTCAAACCCACCCCTACCAAAGCAGCCCCTCCCTCTCATAAATAGAGGGGGAGGGCTGCCCCAACACAATAAGCACCAACCCCTCACACCGGCTTAGGTGAAGCCCTACGGCATCTTCCCTCTACTTCTGACACCACGCCGTCGTGCTGCCGGAATCAGGAAGGGAGAACTATAACCTCCGCTGCCTGCTGGAACAAGGGAGATGAAGGTCTTCATCGAGTACCGAACATGTGACCGACTGCGGAAGCACTGCCGGAACGCAGCGCGGAAGGATCGCCTACGCGATCTTGAGATCGGCAAGTGTACGACTACATCACCCACGAGAATCTGCTCTCGTTAACCGCTTTGGAATCTTCTAGGGTGAGTGCTTCTATCGACTCGTTGCTACAATCTAGTAGATAGATCTTGGCTTGTTTGTGTGCATGCGGTAGAATTTTTTTGTTTTCCATGCTACGAACCCCTACAGTGGTATCAGAGCCGTGTCTATATGTAGATCTCTTGCACGAATAGAACACGATGGTCATTATGGACGGTGGTGCTTTTATTATCAATTGCTTTTTGTGTACTGTTCATCTTGCGGTGTGATGGGATGAAGCGGCCTGGGGTAACCTTACATGACATCATTCATGAGACTTGCTCCACGCTCAACATGCAAGTTGTATTGCATAAGTGGCTTTGCGGGTGTCTGTCTCTCCTGTCATAGTATAGATTCAATTTACAACGGGCACTTGATAGTTCAAACATCAACGTTGTGGTTCTTGTTCGTCAGTTAGAACGACACTTATTGAAAGCCCCAAACCACATAAAATATGCAAAGAAAATTAGAGGCGTCTAACTTTGTTTTGCAGGGGTGTGCTGTGATGTGATATGGCCATGATTGTGATTATATATGATGTATGCAATGTTCCTTATTGTAAGTTGGAAACCGGCAGGAGCCATATGGTTGTTCTTTAAATTACGTTAAGACCTGCGTGTCTATTCAAAGTAGTTGTAATAGTTGAAGCTGGTGGAAGACAACCATGAAACGGCGACATTGACCTTGACGCCATACCGGTGATGATGGAGATCATGTCCGTGCTTGAAGATGGAGATCGGAAGCATAAGAAGAAAGGTCATATCATATCAAATATTATGAATTGCATGTGATGTTAATCCTTTTATGCATCTTGTATTGCTTAGTTCATGACGGTAGCATTATAAGATGATCCCTCATGCACACAAATTCAAGTTTTAAAGTGTTCATCCTTAGTAAGCACCGTTGCTAAAGCTCGTTGTTTCAAAGCACCACTTGATGATTGGGTGTGTTAGATTCTGCGAGTGTATACAACGTGAGCAAGCCAGATTTGCTTATGCGGAAGCTAAGGTTTGATCTTGACGAGCCTAGCATGTACAGACATGGTCTCGGAACACGGATCACCAAAAGGTAACGCATGAGTCATATAGTAGATATGATGAACATGTTGATTGTTCGCCATTGAAGCTACATCAACTCTCGTGATGATCGGTTTTGATGTGGTGGATTTGGTTCGTGTGATCACTAAAACAATGTGAGGGATATTGTTTTGAGTGGGAGTTCACCTAGATTAATTTAACTATTAATTAGAACTCAATTTGTCATAAACTTAGTCTAAAACTATTGCAAATATGTTGTAGATCAATGGCGTCCCCTACCATCAATTTTAATGCGTTCCTAGAGAAAGAAAAGTTGAAAAACAATGGAAGCAACTTCGCGGATTGGTTGTACAATTTGAGGATTGTCCTCAATGCTGGTAATTTGACCTATATGCTGGATGCACCGCTGGGTGACCCGCCTGCATCTGATGCTACCGATGAGGTAAAGAATGTTTTCCTCGCTCGGAAGAATCAGTACTCCACAGTTCAGTGTGCTATCTTGTATGGTTTGGAATCGGAGCTTCAGAAAAGGTTTGAGAACCATGGCCCACATGATATTGTCCGTGAACTCAAAATTATATTTGAGGCTCACGCGGTAGTTGAGAGTTATGAGGCTTCTGAAAAGTTCTTTAACTACAAGATGGAAGAGGGCAGCTCCGTCAGTGAGCATGTGCTTAAGATGTCTAGGCACGCAAGAAAGTTTCAAAGCTTAGGTATAGTGATTCCTAATGCTTTCTGGATTCACTGTGTCCTCCAATCACTAACACCAAGTTACAAGAAATTTGTGATGAACTACAATATGCAAAACATGGACAAGTCGTTGCCAGAGCTCTTCTCCATGTTGAAGTCTGCGGAAGTGGAGATCGAGAAAGAGCACCAAGTGTTGTTGGTCAATAAGACCACCAAATTCAAGCAGCAAGGCAAGTCTAAGAAAAAGGGAAACTTCAAGAAGGGTGGTAAGAAAGTTACCGCGCCGGCGAAGAAGACCAAGGCTGGGCCTAAGGCTGATACTGAGTGCTTTTACTGCAAGGATAAGGTTACTGGAAGCAGAATTGCCCAAAGTACTGATATACATGTTATTGATGTGTATCTCACTAGTACTCGTAGTAGTGCCTGGGTATTTGATACTGGTTCGGTTGCTCATATTTGTAACTCGAAACAGGTGCTGCAGAATAAACGGAAGCTAGCAAAGAACAAGGTGACGATGCGCGTTGGAAATGGATCAAAGGTTGATGAGATCGCGGTCGGCATGCTACCTCTTCATCTACCATCGGGATTAGTTTTATACTTAAATAATTGTTATTTGGTGCCTGCGTTGAGCATGAACATTATATCCGGATCATGTTTATTGCGAGACGGTTACTTGTTTAAGTCCGAGAATAATGGTTCTTCGATTTATATGAGTAATATGTTTTATGCACATGCACCTTTGATAGATGGTCTATTCTTATTGAATCTCGATTCTAGTAGTACACACATTAATAACATTGAAGCTAAACGTTTGAAATTGAGTGATAACTCGAACTATATGTGGCACTGTCATCTTGGTCATATTGGAGTCAAGCGTATGAAGAAACTCCATTCCGATGGACTTCTTGAATCACTTGATTTTGAATCACTTGAAAGATGCGAAGCATGTCTGATGGGAAAAATGACTAAGACTCCATTTTCTGGTATGATGGAGCGAGCTACGAACTTATTAGAAATCATACATACCGATGTGTCACATCCCAAGATTTTCCAAATCTTGTTATGTGAAAAATAAATGAATAAAATAAAACTTTGTTGATTTTCAGGGTGAGAAGAAACTTTTTGAATCCAATTGGGAACTTTCAAAACCTATTTGGATCAAATAAAATCCTAAAGGGATTTAAAAAGATAAATAAACAAGAAAGTTAAAAATATTTGGAAATATTATTTTGGATCTTTTAATAAAAATATTTGGTTTTCAAATGAAAAGGTAGAAATATAAATAAGGACTATTTTTATAGAGCCAAATTAAACCTTGGCCAAGTTTTTGAAATAAAATGTTTTGCTTTGATTAAAAGAGTAAAGGTTTATTTAAACAAAATAATGAGGATTTATTAATATCCAATTTTATTTAAAATAAAGGTTTTACTATTTTAATTAAAACATCAAAACTTATAAAATTATTTTTAAATAAGTTTTCCAAGTATTTTATATTCTCAAACAAAACCTACTGAAGTGTTTTTTGTTTTTATTTAGTTTTCAAATAAAGTTTTTAAATAAAACAAATTCTATTTGAATAAATAACTAAGGACTATTTATTTAATTATTAAATAGATCCTAAAAGAATAAAAATATTATTTTTGTTTTGGACTTTGGTTTATGTTGCTAAACAGAACCAAAACTCAATACAAGTTTGGAAGTGTTTTGATTTGTTTTGGATGTTTGAATTGTTGTTTGAAATTCAAAACAGGAAATTCAAACAGAAAAAGGAAAAAAGCAATCAAAAGAAAAAAAGTGTGAAATGGACTCGACCCAACCAGTCTGGCCCAGCAAGCCCAGTTCCAGCCCAACAACGCACCCCTCTGCGAATCGTTTTCACCCACACCGCACCTGCAGAGCCAATGACAGGTGGACCCAACTCCCCTCTCCTCTCTCTCGCTGACTAACCGACCCCACCCCTCCTGTTCATCGTCCTCACCCGCGGTGACCGCGCCTCCCCTCCTCGACCGTTTCTGGCGAAATTTGTGAGCATCAATTCGCGTTAACGCAGCAGTTAATCGCCCCTGCGACCACGCATTCTTAAACGCCTCGCCCTCCTCCTCATTTCCCCTCAGTCACCATCTCCTCTCTGCCCTAGGGTTGCTCGAATTGCGCGTGGCAAACCCACTGGCTCCGACGAGGTCCCATGCAAATTCCGGCGACACCTGACCATACCTTGCCCCCTTGTGCACGCGAGCTCAATCTCCAGTACCTTGCGCACCCACCAGTGTCCCCAGCTAGTCCGCGCGCGTCTTAGAACGTCGCCTCCGACAAAGCCATCTCGCCATCGACGGCTAGCTCAACTCCGGCGACTCTTCTGGTAAGCCCCTGACCGCCCCTCCCCTTCTCTTTCACGCACGCATCTTCGCCTTGACCTTGCACATCTAACGCTG
This sequence comes from Avena atlantica, assembly GCA_910589765.1. Taxonomy (NCBI): domain Eukaryota; kingdom Viridiplantae; phylum Streptophyta; class Magnoliopsida; order Poales; family Poaceae; genus Avena; species Avena atlantica. The sequence goes on along the minus strand of OU342738.1, from coordinate 330,320,700 downwards.
CTCTCCATTTGTCTTAGCGCGCCCTCAGTCGTCGCCTCCGTCATCAAGCAGACGAACCCGACGTCAGGAGCAACTCCAGCGAGCCATTACCCTCACCTCCGTGCGCCCCTTGACTCCTCGAGAACACCTTGAGCTTCCCCAGGATTCTGCGAATGCGGTGAGCATCTTCCCATCCTCTCTTGCTTCCTGCTTCGCCAGCACCACCACCACCTGAGTGCTCCGCCGCCAGTAGCCACCGCAGCGCCGCCCGTCTCTGGCAAGTGTGCTAGATGCCGTGCGATTAGGATCTAGCGGCTAGGATAGAAGCTAGGCGAAAGGGTAAGTAGCATCTGCGCATCGTGCGATATGACTTGATCCAACGGTCTGTGTTAGTCGATCCATGCGAAACGTTTTCGACGAATAGGAATCAGACGCGTGTCCCAGAGTTTGTTTTAAAAACATAATTTGATCAATTAGACTTGTGATTTTGTAAATTGCATAACTTTAGTTCCACACGTCCAAAATTTGCAAACTTTATATCAATGGAATCAGTGGAACAAGCCCAGCCAACCATGCCATTTGTTTAGCAAAAAGCTTCTGTTAAAATGTTTGTTTTTGCAGAAACTTATGTATGCTTGTTTAGGTTGTAAAAATTGTTCAAAATTGATTTTGGGGATAAAACCTTTTGCAAATGGTGTGTTTTGAACCTACTGACCCTAGGAAACACTTTGTGGTTTCAAAAATGTATTTGGTGAAACAAAAGAATGATTCTTTGATTTAAAACCATTTCTAGTCAAATAAAAATATAGTTTATTTATTAAAAATGGTTTTGGAAGAAAACCTTTGGGAAATGTTTTGTTTTAAACTCTCTGACCCCAAACACCAAGTTTTATGGTTTGGAAACATATTTTGTAAAGCCTATAGATTAATGCCTTAGTAAAAACATTTCTACACCACATAAAATGATACCTTGTTTTGAAAATGGTTTATGAAGTGAAAACCTTTTGCAAATGACTTTGCCACTTTACAAAATGACCATTAGGTGTTTTCAAATGTTTATGACCATTAGGAACCACTCTTTCAAATAAAACAAAGCTTGGCATGCTTTCATGCATTTCTTAGACTTTATCATTTTATGTGATGTTTTGCTTGATTGGTAGATTGAGATTGTGCCTTGCTTGATTGAATTGTAGTGACTTGAAGAGTGTGATTGTTGTAAGGACAAGGAGTGAACTTATACCCTCTACCAAAAAAGGCAATTGATGCTTCATACTTTTGTCCCATTACTTTCACTATGCATTAGTGATTTTTCTAAGTAAAACTTGCATGGAATTTTTGCTAAAGTATAAACCTTGCTATGGGAAAACCTAGTAGATGAAACCTTAGTAAAATTTCCTAAGTGAAGATTCCTACTACTATCAAGCATAGCTTAGCTAATAGAAAACAAGGGGTAATATATATTCACACTATGGAAAAATTTCTAAGTCTGAGGACTTGTGTTTTTGTTTAATAAAACAACTAAGTTAATGAATCACCTGGGTGGAATGGTAATTGCTTGGTGGTTTTTGGTTGAGTGGTTCACAAGGCCCATGTTTATGGTTTACCTTGTGTATCTCACTTGTCGATGGCCACCCAGGAACAAAGAGATTTGAGATGTCAAATGTTGAGAAGCTTCAAGTGCAGCCACTTGGCATTATGGGCTCTCCCTGGATCATATAGGTTGCAATAACTTAGCCAGATGGACAGTTGGTGGTAGGGTTTGATAGGTTGGAGCGCGTCCATTTTGGTCTAAGGGAAGGCTTCTGAAAGATCTTGTCTTGGTGAAACCAAGTCTTGTGGGGAAAGTGCACCACCTCTGCAGAGTGTAAAATCTAAGTACTTAGCCATGTCCCTGGTAAAGGACAATTTGAGCATCAAGACATGGAAGCAATCAAGAATCTCATCATCCAAATTTCTAAGTTAAAAACTTGTGGTTGAACAAGGGTTAAAGGATCTTCAATCTTTGATTGGGAGATGCCTTGGGAAAGAATTATTTTGTCAAAGCAAAAACTTAGTATTTTCAAATGATAAGGAAAAATCTATTTTGAGCAATGCACGCCTCAACTCCACTTAGCCAAATGCATATAGATGATAGACTCCACTATACTACCATAGTATCACTTGCCAATACAATTCAAATGTATTGACCCTTGTGGCTGTAACTTGTTATGTTGCAGGTTTGTTTGATTTAGTGAAGTGTGTTGATTTGGATTACAAAGTCTACAACCAACATGTATGCCTGTGGCACTTTGAAGATGAAGGACCCCATGCTTATAGATATTCTGCTGCAATGTAATGTAATAGCCAAATGAGCTATGAAAGATGTAATAAATTATTTTATTCCTGGTTATAAAGTTGTATTATGACCTTTGTTTCTTGATATTACATCTTAACTGTGGATGCTAGCTATTGATCCAGGGACTAGCATTGTAAACACAGGGATCCTTTACCTTTACAAAGGAGGGATCTTAAAGATGGTATTAGAGCATTGTGTTGCCTGTAGGATTTGTAAACCTAGGATTGGACAAAACCCCTTATAAAAATAGGAGTTGTATTTGTTCCAAAACTTATGTACAAACAAACTTGTAAAACTCTTTCCTCAACCATTTTGGTTTTGATTCTACATCTCATCTATTTCAACTTGATGGAAAAACCTACCCCATGACCAAAGACTTCACCATGTGCAAAGGACTTCATCAACTCTAATGACTTCAACATCTTCAACTCTAATGACTTCAACATCTTCAACTCTAATGACTTCAACATCTTCAGCATTCTCACCAAGGACTTCAACCTTAGATATTACTAAGGACCACAAGTGAGATAAGGAATAATACTCTAGACTTGAAGACTAAGGAAACACAACTTAGAAAGAACTCTCATCACCTTTGAAGTTTTGCGACCAAGAGTTTTTCCAAGGAAACCATGAACTCATGCAAGAAATAATCAACCAAGAAAGATGGAAAGATCTCAAGTGAACCAAATAGATGGACCACCATATTTAGTTAAGTCAAACCCACCAACTTATGTGGTGTAACAAAAAAATATTTGGTTGCCTAAAATATGCTTGAAACTTGTTTTTTGAGTGGAATGTTTGTTTGTGATTGCTTGCACATTGCTTGAGTGAATTGTGATGTGTGTGATTAGAACTATTCCCTTAGAAATATCTTGCCTATTCTAATCTCAATTCAACCCCAAACAGATGACTACTCCAAGAAACTCCAACATCAAGGTTGATGACAAGAACAACAACCAAGAGGACAACATGAGAGAACTTATAGCAACCCAAAACCAGTTGAGCCAAATGACAACTCAGCTTTTAGCCAACAACAATGGACTAGACCCAGCCATACAAAGGATTTTGAAACTTCAATCCCAATTGTTGCAAGGATTGGTTACTCAAATGATCAACATGGGAAAAAACTTTTCCCAAAGAGCTAATGACAACAAGGATGACAAAGATGTTAATCTAGAAGGAACCCAAGCTAGCAATATTTGTGGAGACAAGGATCATGCATCCAAGGAGCATGAAGATCAATGCCCTAATTGTGAAGAAGAAAGTCATATCTTTAGTAACTGCCACAAGAAGAGAGAAAGATTTCCCACCTTTGAGGAGCATGAACTAAAAGAACTCCTAGCTTTGGAGAGACCCAAAAAGAATAAGAAGGACAAAAGCCAGTTGCAATATTACAATTGCAAAGAGTTGGGACACTATGCTAGTGAATGCCCAGAAAAGAAGAAGTGCCAAGAAGACAAACAAAAGCTAGTGAAACCCAAGATGAGGAAATATTTTAGCCAAGTGATGTGCAAACACTGCAAAGAGTTAGGACATTATACATCATATTGTCCAGAGAAGCCACCTCAAGACCTCAGCCTTATCACATGTTTAAAATGCAAGGAACTAGGCCACTATGCAAACTTCTGTCCAGGAAAGTTACACCAGGATCCCAAGAAGGCCAGTATGTAATTTAGATGGAAATTTTAAGGGTGGTAGTACCCTAGATGCTTTTGAGCCAACTTGTAACCCTAGCCTTCCCAAATCTCGGGACGAGATTTATTTTAAGGGTGGTAGCCTGTCACATCCCAAGATTTTCCGAATCTTGTTATGTGAAAAATAAATGAATAAAATAAAACTTTGTTGATTTTCAGGGTGAGAAGAAACTTTTTGAATCCAATTGGGAACTTTCAAAACCTATTTGGATCAAATAAAATCCTCAAGGGATTTAAAAAGATAAATAAACAATAAAGTTAAAAATATTTGGAAATATTATTTTGGATCTTTTAATAAAAAGATTTGGTTTTCAAATGAAAAGGTAGAAATATAAATAAGGACTATTTTTATAGAGCCAAATTAAACCTTGGCCAATTATTGATATAAAATGTTTTGCTTTGATTAAAAGAGTAAAGGTTTATTTAAACAAAATAATGAGGATTTATTAATATCCAATTTTATTTAAAATAAAGGTTTTACTATTTTAATTAAAACATCAATACTTATAAAATTATTTTTAAATAAGTTTTCCAAGTATTTTATATTCTCAAACAAAACCTACTGAAGTGTTTTTTGTTTTTATTTAGTTTTCAAATAAAGTTTTTAAATAAAACAAATTCTATTTGAATAAATAACTAAGGACTATTTATTTAATTATTAAATAGATCCTAAAAGAATAAAAATATTATTTTTGTTTTGGACTTTGGTTTATGTTGCTAAACAGAACCAAAACTCAATACAAGTTTGGAAGTGTTTTGATTTGTTTTGGATGTTTGAATTGTTGTTTGAAATTCAAAACAGGAAATTCAAACAGAACAAGGAAAAGGCAATCAAAAGAAAAAAAGTGTGAAATGGACTCGACCCAACCAGTCTGGCCCAGCAAGCCCAGTTCCAGCCCACCAATGCACCCCTCTGCGAATCGTTTTCACCCACACCGCACCCGCAGAGCCAATGACAGGTGGACCCAACTCCCCTCTCCTCTCTCTCGCTGACTAACCGACCCCACCCCTCCTGTTCATCGTCCTCACCCGCGGTGACCGCGCCTCCCCTCCTCGACCGTTTCTGGCGAAATTTGCGAGCATCAATTCGCGTTAACGCAGCAGTTAATCGCCCCTGCGACCACGCATTCTTAAACGCCTCGCCCTCCTCCTCATTTCCCCTCAGTCACCAGCTCCTCTCCGCCCCAGGGCTGCTCGAATTGCGCGTGGCAAACCCACTGGCTCCGACGAGGTCCCGTGCAAATTCCGGCGACACCTGACCATACCTTGCCCCCTTGTGCACGCGAGCTCACTCTCCAGTACCTTGCGCACACACCAGTGTCCCCAGCTAGTCCGCGCGCGCCTTAGAACGTCGCCTCCGACAAAGCCATCTCGCCACCGACGGCTAGCTCAACTCCGGCGACTCTTCTGGTAAGCCCCTGACCGCCCCTCCCCTTCTCCTTCACGCACGCATCTTCGCCTTGACCTTGCACATCTAACGCTGTTCTCCATTTGTCTTAGCGCGCCCTCAGTCGTCGCCTCCGTCATCAAGCAGACGAACCTGACGCCAGGAGCAACTCCGGCGAGCCATTACCCTCACCTCCGTGCGCCCCTTGACTCCTCGAGAACACCTTGACCTTCCCCAGGCTTCTGCGAACGCGGTGAGCATCTTCCCATCCTCTCTCGCTTCCTGCTTCGCCAGCACCGCCACCACCTGAGCGCTCCGCTGCCAGTAGCCACCGCAGCGCCGCCCGTCTCTGGCAAGTGTGCTAGATGCTGTGCGATTAGGATCCAGCGTCTAGGATAGAAGCTAGGCGAAAGGGTAAGTAGCATCTGCGCGCCGTGCGATATGACTTGATCCAACGGTCTGTGTTAGTCGATCCATGCGAAACGTTTTCGACGAATAGGAATCAGACGCGTGTCCCAAAGTTTGTTTTAAAAACAGAATTTGATCAATTAGATTGTGATTTTGTAAATTGCATAACTTTAGTTCCACACGTCCAAAATTTGCAAACTTTATATCAATGGAATCAGTGGAACAAGCCCAGCCAACCATGCCATTTGTTTAGCAAAAAGCTTCTGTTAAAATGTTTGTTTTTGCAGAAACTTATGTATGCTTGTTTAGGTTGTAAAAAATGTTCAAAATTGATTTTGGGGATAAAATCTTTTGCAAATGGTGTGTTTTGAACCTACTGACCCTAGGAAACACTTTTTGATTTCAAAAATGTATTTGGTGAAACAAAAGAATGATTCTTTGATTTAAAATCATTTCTAGTCAAATAAAAATATAGTTTATTTATTAAAAATGGTTTTGGAAGAAAACCTTTGGGAAATGTTTTGTTTTAAACTCTCTGACCCCAAACACCAAGTTTTATGGTTTGGAAACATATTTTGTAAATCCTATAGATTAATGCCTTAGTAAAAACATTTCTACACCACATAAAATTATACCTTGTTTTGAAAATGGTTTATGAAGTGAAAACCTTTTGCAAATGACTTTGCCACTTTACAAAATGACCATTAGGTGTTTTCAAATGTTTATGACCATTAGGAACCACTCTTTCAAATAAAACAAAGCTTGGCATGCTTGCATGCATTTCTTAGACTTTATCATTTTATGTGATGTTTTGCTTGATTGGTAGATTGAGATTGTGCCTTGCTTGATTGAATTGTAGTGACTTGAAGAGTGTGATTGTTGCAAGGACAAGGAGTGAACTTATACCCTCTACCAAAAAAGGCAAGTGATGCTTCATACTTTTGTCCCATTACTTTCACTATGCATTAGTGATTTTTCTAAGTAAAACTTGCATGGAATTTTTGCTAAAGTATAAACCTTGCTATGGGAAAACCTAGTAGATGAAACCTTAGTAAAATTTCCTAAGTTAAGATTCCTACTACTATCAAGCTTAGCTTAGCTAATAGAAAACAAGGGTGGAATATATATTCACACTATGGAAAAATTTCTAAGTCTGAGGACTTGTGTTTTTGTTTAATAAAACAACTAAGTTAATGAATCACCTGGGTGGAATGGTAATTGCTTGGTGGTTTTTAGTTGAGTGGTGCACAAGGCCCATGTTTATGGTTTACCTTGTGTATCTCACTTGTGGATGGCCACCCAGGAACAAAGAGATTTGAGATGTCAAATGTTGAGAAGCTTCAAGTGCAGCCACTTGGCATTATGGGCTCTGCCTGGATCATATAGGTTGCAATAACTTAGCCAAATGGACAGTTGGTGGTAGGGTTTGATAGGTTGGAGCGCGTCCATTTTGGTCTAAGGGAAGGCTTCTGAAAGATCTTGTCTTGGTGAAACCAAGTCTTGTGGGGAAAGTGCACCACCTCTGCAGAGTGTAAAATCTAAGTACTTAGACATGTCCCTGGTAAAGGACAATTTGAGCATCAAGACATGGAAGCAATCAAGAATCTCATCATCCAAATTTCTAAGTTAAAAACTTGTGGTTGAACAAGGGTTAAAGGATCTTCAATCTTTTATTGGGAGATGCCTTGGGAAAGAATTATTTTGTCAAAGCAAAAACTTAGTATTTCAAATGATAAGGAAAAATCTATTTTGAGAAATGCACGCCTCAACTCCACTTAGCCAAATGCATATAGATGATAGACTCCACTATACTACCATAGTATCACTTGCCAATACAATTCAAATGTATTGACCCTTGTGGCTGTAACTTGTTATGTTGCAGGTTTGTTTGATTTAGTGAAATGTGTTGATTTGGATTACAAAGTCTACAACCAACATGTCTGCCTGTGGCACTTTGAAGATGAAGGACCCCATGCTTATAGATATTCTGCTGCAATGTAATGTAATAGCCAAATGAGCTATGAAAGATGTAATAAATTATTTTATTCCTGGTTATAAAGTTGTATTATGACCTTTGTTTCTTGATATTACATCTTAACTGTGGATGCTAGCTATTGATCCAGGGACTAGCATTGTAAACACAGGGATCCTTTTCCTTTACAAAGGAGGGATCTTACACGATGTGTGTGGTCTAATGAGTGTAGCATCGCGCGGTGGTTATCGCTATGTTCTTACCTTCACTCATGACTTGAGTAGATATGGGTATATCTATTTCATGAAACATAAGTCCGAAATTTTCGAGAAGTTTAAGGAATCAACGTAACAAGAAGATTAAATTTCTACGATCTAATCGTGGAGGTGAATATCTAAGTTATTAGTTTGGCGAGCATTTGAAGAAATGCGGAATACTTTCACAATTGACACCGCCGGGAACACCACAACGTAATGGTGTGTCCGAATGTCGTAATTGAACTCTCTTAGATTAGGTTCGTTCTATGATGTCACTTACAGATTTTCCGCTATCATTTTGGGGTTATGCATTAGAAACAACCGCATTCACTTTAAATAGGGCACCATCTAAATCCGTTGAAACGACACCGTATGAATTATGGTTTCGGAAGAAACCTAAATTGTCGTTTATTAAAGTTTGGGGTTGCGAAGCTTATGTAAAGAAGTTATAGCCCGACAAGCTTGAACCCAAAGCGGAAAAATGCATCTTCATAGGATACCCGAAGGAAACAACTGGGTATACCTTCTATCATAGATCCGAGGGCAAAATCTTCATTGCCAAGAATGGATCCTTTCTAGAGAAGGAGTTTCTCTCGAAAGAAGTGACTGGAAGGAAAGTAGAACTCGACGAGGTTGTTGAACCTTCTCTCGAAATTGCGAGTAGCGCAACACCGTAAGTGGTTCCTGTGGCGCCTACACAAATAAGAGAGGAAGCTAATGATGTTGATCATGAAACTTCAGTTGAAGTTACTACGGACCCTCGCAGGTCGACGAGAACTCGTACCACTCCTGATTGGTATGATCCCGTTATGAGTGTCATGTTGGTGGACAACACCGATGACCCTGCGACATATGAGGAAGCGATGATGAGCCCAGATTCCAATAAATGGCGTGAAGCCATGAAATCCGAGATTGGATCCATGTACGAAAACCAAGTATGGACTTTGGTGGACTTACCGGATGGCCGGAAGGCTGTCGAGAACAAATGGATTTTCAAGAAGAAAACAGATGTTGATGGTAATGTTACTGTCTATAAAGCTCGACTTGTCGCAAAAGGGTTTCGACAAATTCAAGAAGTTGACTACGATGAGACATTCTCACCAGTAGCGAAGCTAAAGTCTGTAAGGATTATGTTAGCAATCGCTGCATATTATGATTATGAGATATGGCAGATGGATGTGAAAACGGCGTTCCTCAATGGAGCCATTGATGAAGAGTTGTATATGGTACAACCCAAAGGTTTTGTCGATCCTAAAGATGCTAACAAGGTATGCAAACTTCAACGGTCAATATATGGATTGAAGCAAGCATCCCGGAGTTGGAATCAATGTTTTGATAAGGTAATCAAAAGCTTTGGTTTTATACAAACTTATGGAGAATCTTGTATTTACAAGAAAGTGAGTGGGAGCTCTGTAGAATTCTTAATACTATATGTAGATGACATATTGTTGATTGGGAATGATGTAGACCTTCTTAATAGTGTCAAGGATTTTTTGAATAATAGTTTTTCAATGAAAGATCTTGGCGAAGCAGCTTACATATTAGGCATAAAGATTTATAGAGATAGATCAAGACGCCTAATATCATTGTCACAGAGTACATATTTGGACAAAGTTCTAAAGATGTTTGGAATTGAAGATAGCAATAAAGGGTTCTTGCCCATGTTGCCCAATACGACCTTGAGTAAAACTCAAAGTCCAGCAATGGCAGAAGATAGAGAAAGGATGAGTAAGACTCCATATGCCTCAGCCATAGGATATCTTATGTATGCCATGCTATGTACTAGACCCGACATTGCATATGTTGTTAGTTTAACTAGCAGATATCAAAGTGATCCAGGAGTGCATCATTGGACAGCGGTCAAAAACATCCTTAAGTACTTGAGAAGAACTAAGGAAATGGTTCTTTCTTATGGAGGTGATGAACAACTCGTTGTTAATGGTTACACCAATGCTAGTTGGAACACCGATCTAGATGATTCTAAATCACAATGTGGATATGTATTTACTTTGAATGGTGCAGCAGTTAGCTGGAGGAGTGCAAAGCAAAGCGTTGTGGCGAGATCTTCAACTGAATCGGAATACATAGCTGCTTTAGAAGCTTCACAAGAGGCGATATGGATGAATGAGTTCATTACAGAGCTTGGTGTGGTTCCAAGTGTGCTGGACCCAATGTCTATCTACTGTGATAACATGGGTGCCATAGCCAATGCGCAAGAACCAAGGTCACATAAGAAGCTGAAGCATATCAAGCTACATTTTCACGCTATTCGAGAGCATGTCCAAGATGGTGACATAAAGATTTGCAAAGTACACACATATCTGAATGTGGCGGATCCATTGACTAAACCTCTCCCGAGGGCAAAACATGACCAGCACCAAATCGCCATGGGTGTTCGGTTTATTACCATGTAATCTAGAATAGTTGACTCTAGTGCAAGTGGGAGACTGTTGGAGATATGCCCTAGAGGCAATAATAAAAGTTGTTATTATTATATCTTTGTGTTTATGATAAATGTTTATAAGGGATACCGAATGTTGTTCGGAGTCTCGGATGGAATCCGGGATATCACAAGGAGATCCGGAATGGTCCGGAGAATAAGATTCATATAAGGAAAGTCCGATTTCGGAGTCCGGGAAGTTCCCGATGATTTCATCGGAGAGGTTCTAGAAGGTTCTAGAAGGTTCAACGGTCTGGAAGGAGAATGGTTCATGAATGTGTCATGGATATGTGGAATGATTGGATCATGTCCTAGGTCACTTGGTGTTGGCATTTGCAAGAGAGAGATAAAGCTCTAAACTGAAAGTCAAATGGGAGTTTGAAAAGTCAAACTGGAACAATGGTTTCCTAGTGGGGGAAGAAACAAGTCCTTCTCTCAATCCAACTTGGGTTTGGAAGTGGATTCTGTAACGCCCCCGAATCGGGTCTATGCAGATCTCAGCATTTCCCGCCAAAACCCGCATAGAAGCGATTCAAAGACGCCCACCAGACACTTTCGTGTGGGTGGGATTTGATTACAAGTAGTTACATCACATTAGTTTACAACAGAGTCCACAAGAACTTATATATACAACAACGACTCAACGAGTCAAGAATACAAATGATACAATTCAAAGAGAAAGCAAAGTAGTATCCGAGTACGGATAAGAACCAAATGGGACTAAGAGTCCTAAAGAATAACCAAGCGGTGTCCATAACCCTACCCAGGCCAAGCCGGAAGGGTAACCTTGCTAACGTCGTCAATCACATACCTGTCAAGCCAAAAGGGTGCCGACAAAGGGCAAAGGAAAACAGAAAGAGAGCGGTCAGTACTGAGGCCAGTACACGGCGAGACTAGAATTTGGCGGTCCTCGCCTACATAGGTATGGTGGGCTCAGCGGCAGCAAAGCCTGCTCTATCTAACTTATAGAGACACGCTACTACTTCGTCTATTAGAGAGAGATAAGAGAGCGCTATGAGGTAACAATAATATAACACCAAACATAACCCATCCAAAGATTTCCCCCTCGAAGACCAGTCGAGGAAGTCCTCTTACAGAACACACACGGTGGCAATTTTAGTTAAGCAGGTGTTTAGTTGATAAGGCTAATTACTATTCATATTATTAAAGGCAAAACATTAGTGGCGTTGTCTATGATCATGACACTGTACTCCTAAGGCGTCCATAACCGTGGACACGGCTTCTCGAAAAGATTTACCCTACAGGGGTGCACTACTGTACCCAAACGCATGCTCAACCCATCAGGCAACATATTACGCGTGCCATCCGAATCTCACAACAAGAACTGTCCCATAACTACGCGCATATCCAGAGGCATCACCTATTGTGAAGAACCAACCAAGAGGTACGGCGATTCTCAAGGAAGGCACAAAATTTGCGCCTACTGATGGATCGGGCCCTGCGGGGTAACTTGTACACACCGTGGGTGCCGCCACCGTGTACCGCGATTTATGTATGCAAGCCATGCCAATCCACCAAAATATCAAGTCCGAAGACATATAACCTCACCCATGTTCGAGGACATATTATGCGTATGCACCAAATGGAAAACCAATTTTGTAACCCTCTGGATATACGAATAGCGCCGGTAGTTGATGTAACATCCCTCCTTTGTAAAGGAAAAGGATCCCTGTGATTGCAATGCTAGTCCCTGGATCATTGCTAGCATCCACAGTTTAAGATGAAGTACACAGAAACAAAGGTCATTTATTACATCCATTCCAGAGATAAAACATAGTCTTTACAACTCAAGGCCACAGGCCTAATACAAGAGTTTGGAATAAGTAAATAATTATAAGTCTTCATCTTCATGTGCCACAGGCAAACATGTTGAGTGTAGACTCATGACACCTAATCCTCATCGGAGTAACCTGCAACATCACAAGTTACAGCCACAGTGGGTCAATAGTTTGGAATAGTATTGGCAAGTGATACCTTAGTAAATTTTAAGTGGACTATAGCACTATATGCATTTTGGCTAAGTGTAGCTTGGCTTGCTTTGCTCAAAATAGGTTTTTCCTATTAGTTGAAATCACTAAGTTTTTCTTTGTCAAAACTTTTCCCAAGAAACCATCAATAGACATTGAGGTCCTTCACCCTTGTTCACCCACAAGTTTTACTTAGAAGTTGGAGTGATGAGATTCTTGATAGCTTCCATGTCTTGATGCTCAAGTTGTCCATTGCCATGGACTTAGCTAAGTACTTAGATTTTCCATCTGCGGAGGTTGTGCACTTTCCCCACCAGACTTGGTTTCCCAAGACAGGACCTTTCAGAAGACTTTCCTTAGACTAAATGGACGCTCTCCAACCTATCATTCCCACTACCACCAACTGTCCAAATGGCTAAGTTCTAGCAACTTATGTGATTCAGGCAGAGCCCATATTGCCAAGTGGCTGCACTAGAAGCTTCTCAACACTTGGCCTCTAAAATCCCTTTGTTCCTGGGTGGCATACCACAAGTGAGATACACAAGGTAAACCATATCCATGGGCCTTGTGTAACCAGTCAAACAAAAACCACCAATCAAGTCCCATTCCACCCAGGTGATTCATTGACTTAGTTGTTTTATTAGGAAAACATAAGTCCATAGACTTAGAAATATTTTCATCATAGCATGTATATTTACCAACCCTTGTTTGCTACTATCTAGGCTAAGCATGGCATAGATAGCACTTAACTTAGAAAATTTCCTAGCAATTCTACAACTACTTAGGATTTCCCATCAAGGCATTTGGCAAAATAGTAACATGCAAGACTTAGAAAAATATTTCTAATGCTTTGTACAAAATATAGGGATGGAAATATTCATGAAGTACCATTTGCCTAGGTAATGGGGAGAGTAGCATTCTTCACAATCACAATCACTAGCACCAAAATCTACACATAAAATATAGCCACAATCACATACAAAACATATACAATCAAAAAATATATATATGCATGCATGCAAGATGCTAAGGAATGATTTTTAAAACCCAACCAAGCAAGTGCATAATACTGAAACATAACAAGTTAAAAACTTCCTAAACCAAGTTTATTTTACACTAAAACAATTTCCTAAACAATTCTTATACTCAAAATAGTCCTAAACAAGTTTCTGCAAATAAAGTCATTTTAACAGAAACTAAACACTAAACACATTGCATAAACAGAAAGGGCTTGTTCTCCTGATTCCAACGGTATAAAATTTGTCAAATTCTAACGTGTGGATCAAAAGTTATAGCTAAATCAAATTTGATTACAAATTTGATTCAAATTCTGTTTTTAAACTAAACCCTAGCCACGCGTCTGTTTCCTATTGGTGCATACCGCTTCGCACCAGATCACGATCGGCTACCATTGGATCTAACTAACACGCACGGCTCAGATCTAAACTTAACGGTTCGGTAAGTGAACTAATCCTACGCGCTGGATCTGGATCTGACGGCTACGAATCGACTGACCAAAACTGAGCGGCGCTAGCGGCGGCGACTGGCGGCGGCGCGTCTGTTAGCGGCGACGCTGGCGTTCTAGGTCACGCGGGAGTGGGGGAAGAGGCTTACGAGAACCGCGGTGGTGTGCTGAAGCTCAACGTGGAGGTGGCTTGGCAAGGGGCGCACGGCAGGGGCTGCTGGAGCTCGTCGGAGTTGCGGGCGGCGTCGGGTTCGAGTAGACGGCGACGCTCCTGGTATCCCTAGCACAAACAAACAGCACCAGATGATGCACAAGACAGTGGTGAACAACTTCGTGTGAATCAGGGGCAAAGGGGTGCAAAGGGCTTACGGAATTTGGTCGCCGGAGTCGAGGTTGTCGTCGGGAGCTTGCGGTGTTGAACGGAATCGACGACCTGGGGCAGTATAAAGGGAACCAGCGGTGTCAGTAGCTGCGCAAGAAAGTGGCGAGGCTGTCTGCAAGAACCAAAGGGCGAGGGGCGCATGGAACTCACCGGAATCGGTCGCCGGAGTGCTCTCTGTCTGCGGCGGTGCGGGGTTGAATGCGGGCAGCCTGGGGGTGCTTTGTGCTCGGAGTTTGGGGGGAAATGGAGAGGGGGCAGAGGGGGTTTAAGTAGGCCAGGCGGGGGCGAAGATCGCGCGCGGTATCAAGGGAATTTAAGCGAGGAATCAACGCGGCAGTGAAGGGCGGAGGAAACGGTCGGCGACGTGGTCGTGGCGCGATTTGGGGAAGAAGGGGTGAGCTGGCGAGGTCCACCGGTCAGCGAGTGAAACAGAGAGGGGGTGGGGTCCTGGCGTCAGTGACTTGCTAGGTGTGTCCGCGCGTGCGAGAGAAAGGGAGGTGGCCCGGGTGGGCTAGTTGGGCTGAGTCTTCTACTGGGCTCAATTCCTGGCGCCAGCCTTTTTCCAATTCCTTATTCCTTTTCTTTTTCTGAATTGATTTTCAGGAATGGTTTTCAAATGAATTTCAAACTCCATTTGAATTCAAATCTATTTGGGATTTTTGTAGTGTGCAACAGTCTCACAACAAGGTATAAAACCATGTGGTTACTTTAAAAAGGCTTGGTCATTTTTGGAAAAACAAAATAACAGGGACATTGCACTTGGTTTGCAAATGTTTAAAAATGGTTTTTGAAACCATTTATATTTTGTAAAATTTTGTTCTAACTCCACACTCAAACCAATCAACAAGGGAGACAACCAATCTAGGTTTAAAACATTCAAACTCTCAAATGGGGATGGCCATTTGATTTAAGTTTGCTCACATAAAAAGATGGCACTATGTGCTTCTGTTTTCTGAAATGAGTTTGAAATTGATCTTAATTCTATATGCATGCATGAATGATATGCAAACTTTGAAATCATGATTTTAGGGATGTTACAAATCTAACCCCCTTAAGGTGAATCTCGCCCTCGAGATTCGGATTGGCTAGCAAATAGGTGAGGGTGGTCTTTCCGAAGATCATCTTCTCTTTCCCATGTTGCTTCCTCTTCGGAATGATGATTCCACTGCACTTTGCAGAACTTGATAGTCTTAGTCCTTGTGACTCTTTCTGCAGTTTCAAGAATTTTGATAGGTTTCTCTTCATAAGTGAGATCACTTTCTAGTTGAACCTCCTCCAAAGGTATAGTATCCTTCAAAGAAGTTTCTTCCATTTCTGGGTGAGATTTCTTAAGCTGACTCACATGAAACACATTATGGACAGCTGACAGAGATTCAGGCAATTCAATTTCATATGCAACTTCTCCTTTGCGACTCAAAATCTTGAATGGCCCAAATAAATTTCTTTCTCCCACACCATTCTATAACAATGGGGTGGTACACTTTCTTCCATAGAGAAACTCAAATGGTGCCATCTCAATACTGGCTTGATAGCTGTTGTTATAAGAAAATTCTGCGTAAGGCAGACTTTCGTCCCAACTAGCTCCATAGTCTAGGGCACATGCCCTCAACATGTCTTCAAGAATTTGATTAGTCCTTTCTGTTTGTCCATCGGTTTGAGGATGAAAAGCAGTACTGAATTCCAATCTCGTTCCCAATGACTCATGTAGTTGTATCCAAAAATGGGAAGTGAATTGAGTTCCCCTATCAGACACAATACTCTTGGGCACTCCATGTAGACATACAATTCTACTCATGTAGATTTTGGCTAACTTAGCACTTGTATAGGTTGTCTTCATGGGTATGAAATGAGCCACTTTAGTTAGGCGATCCACTACTACCCATATGGAATCATATCCTGACCTGGTCCTTGGTAATCCGGTAATGAAATCCATACCAATCTTGTCCCACTTCCAATCAGGAATAGGTAGTGGTTGAAGCAAACCTGCTGGTTTCTGGTGCTCCGCTTTCACTCTACTACACACATCACACAAGGCAATATGTTCGGCGATGTCCTTCTTGAGATTATTCCACCAAAATCTTTCGTTCATGTCCATGTACATTTTGGTGTTACCCGGGTGAATAGAATACGGAGAGTTGTGTGCTTCCTGCAAAATCAGTTTCCGCAACTCCGGGTCTTGTGGAACACAAATACGTTTCCCATGCCATAAAGTACCCTGTTCGTCTTCATGGAATCCTTTGGATTTTCCCAAGCTAATCTTTCCTATAATCTCTTCAATTTCTTTATCAATCATCTGGGCTTCTTTGATCTTGTCCAACAAAGTGGGTTGAACATCCAATGACATGAGATGTCCTTCAGGCACAATCTCCAATCTGAGTTTCCTAAATTGGGTACACATATCATCTGGCAATTCTCCTTTGGTAAGGCCATTCACAAATACCTTACGACTTAGAGCATCTGCTACAACATTTGCTTTACCGGGGTGGTATTGCAAACTTAAGTCATAGTCTTTGATAAGTTCAAGCCATCTTCTTTGTCTCATATTGATTTCCTTCTGGATGAAGATATACTTCAAACTCTTGTGATCAGTGAACACTTCACAACGCTTTCCCAAAAGGTAGTGTCTCCATGTTTTGAGTGCATGGACGACAGAGGCTAACTCTAAATCATGAGTAGGATAGTTCACTTCATGAGTTTTGAGTTGTCTCGAGGCATAAGCTACAACTTTACCGTCTTGCATAAGTACTGCACCCAAACCTTGATGAGATGCATCACAATATACTTGGAAATCCTTTTCCAAATCTGGCAGACACAAGACTGGTGCTGTCACAAGTCTCTTCTTCAACTCCTGAAAGCTGAGTTCACAACCTTCAGACCAGGCAAACTTCTTGTCCTTCTTTAACAATTCAGTCATGGGCTTAGCTACCTTAGAGAAATTCTCAATGAACCTTCTGTAGTAACCTGCTAAGCCAAGGAAACTACGAACTTCTTTCACGGACTTGGGAGATTCCCATTCAGTCACATCTGAAACCTTAGCAGGATCAACTACTACACCATCCTTTGTCATAACATGACCAAGAAATCCAACTTCCTCCAACCAGAACTCACACTTACTGAATTTGGCATAAAGTTTATGCTCTCTCAATTTCTCAAGTATCAATCGTAAGTGTCCTTCATGTTCTTCTTTGCTCTTGGAGTAGACTAAGATGTCATCGATGAAAACGACAACAAACTTGTCAAGAAATTCCATGAACACTTTGTTCATCATATTCATGAAGTATGCTGGTGCATTTGTCAAGCCAAAAGGCATTACGGTATACTCATACAATCCATACCTTGTAGTGAATGTTGTTTTAGGTATGTCTTGTTCTCTTATCTTGAGTTGAAAATAGCCTGACCGGAGATCAATCTTTGAGAACACACATGCTCCTTCTAGCTGATCAAACAAGTCATTGATTCTAGGCAAAGGATATTTGTTTTTGATAGTTACCTCGTTGAGTGAACAGTAATCTATGCATAACCTTTGGCTTCTATCTTTCTTCTCCACAAACAAGACTGGGGCTCCCCAAGATGAAGAACTTGGTTGAATAAATCATTTCTGCAACTGTTCTCCAAGTTGCTTCTTGAGTTCTTTCAGTTCATCAACTGACATTTTATACGGTCTCTTTGCTATTGGTCCAGACCCTGGTACCAAATCTATCAGAAACTCCACATCTCTATCAGGTGGCATTCCCGGCAATTCTTTCGGAAACACATCCGAATACTCACTCACAATTGGCACACTGTCCATGCTAACCCCCTTAAGAGAATTTATCTTACTTCCTTTAGATTCAAAGTTGGACTTGAACTTAATCCGTTTTCTTTCCAAGGTTGTGAGTGCAATAGTACGATTGGCACAATCTAGTACTCCTTCATACTTACCCATCCAATCCATTCCCAATATTACGTCCAGTCCTTGGGAATCTAGGATTATCAGACTCACTGGAAACTTATGTTTTCCAAACTCTATTACTAGATCCCGGCATCCAAGACTTACTATCATATCTCCACCCGGAGAACTAACTTTTATTGGACACCCAATGTTTTCAGTTGGAAACCCATTTCTATCAACAAATGCTTTTGATATGAATGAATGCGATGCTCCAGTATCAAAAAGAACAAATGCTGGAATAGAATTGAGTCTGAACTTACCAACAACAGCATCAGGCTCGTCATAGACCTCCTCCACACTGATGTGGTTCACTTGTCCTTTCTGGAAAGGATTGGGCTTGATAGGTCCTTCAACTTTCTTTTCAGGGCATTCATTTGCATAATGCCCCATCTTCTTGCATTTGAAGCATTCAACCTGACTGATGTCTCTTTTAACAGACTGACTTCCACTTCCACTACCATTACCACGGTGGTGGCTCTTATGTCCACTCTTGTGGTTCTTGTACTTGTCATGGTCATGACTGCGATGATGCTTGTTGTCATGACAGTTGTGTTTGTGGTGCTTGTTGAATTTCCCATGCTTGTGGGATCCTGAGCTTCCACTGTCATCATAATGAGATCGTTTGTGAGACGATCCCGAGCTGTGCTTGTCGGAGTGTTTCCTCTTTCTACTCTCAACTTGCTTCATTTTGTTCTCCAAAATAGCAGCCTTGTCACAGAGCGATTGATAAGTGGGAACATATGCCACAGCCAATTGCAGATTCAGCTCATCATTTAAGCCTTCAAGAAATTTTTCCTTTCTATTGGCGTCTGTGTCAACCTCATCCGGTGCATAACGCGCCAGATTGTTGAACTCCTCAATGTATTCAGCCACGCTGCAGTGGCGCTGCTTCAGATTGTGGAACTCCTTCTTTTTCAGGCTCATCACTCCTGATGAGATATGAGCAGTGCGAAAGCCATCCTCAAAGATAGCCCATGTCACTTCATCTATGGGAGTGGTGATTTGGAAGTTGTCCCACCAAGTGGCGGCTGGCCCTTCCAGCAGATGTGCTGCAAATCTGACCTTTTCAGCATCCGTGCAGCCCACGGTTACTAAGTCCTTGTTTACAGAACGTAGCCAATCATTGGCCACCATGGGATCAGTCGTCCCCGAGAACTTAGCTGGCCTCAATCTCAAGAACCTGGTGAGCATATCAAAGCCCGGAGGGTTGTTGTTGTTGTTGGGGTTGTTGTTGTTATTGTTTTGGTTCTGGATGAATGTTTTCATCATCTGCATCAGTTGTGTTTGAGCAATCATCATTTGTTGCATTTCTAGAGTGATGTTGTTGTTGTTGGGGTTGGGGTTTGCACGACGGGGAGGCATCTGTGGTTTGTTCAAATAGAGATAAGAATGAGATACCCACAGATGTTTTCATGCACATTACATCACATAAGCAAACACATAACATGCAACACAAGATAAAAGTTCAACAACAAGATAACAAGTTCACAAAGTAAAACACACAAGTAGCAAGCCATCCACATGTCGGATGGTCCAATAACAAGTTCTCAAATAACAATTATGATAATGAAAGATAAACGAGTATTCAAGTCTACTCATCGGCATCAATCTCCTCCTCGACAAAGGTAAGACCTGCGTTCTCCATCGCGGACTTGTTCTCCTCAATGGTAGTGGTCAAGGACTCTATCTTGGCCTTGAGAGCCCTCTTTTGGGAACGAAGCCTCTCGATCACCGTCTGCTGCTGCTCTAGCTCGAAGTCCTTGGACTGCAGTTCTTCAGTCATGTCCCGGATCTTCTTGTTCCTATCCTGGACACACTTCTCCTGACTCTTGAACTTCCTGTCCTGGGTCTCGAACTTCGCCTCCATTTCCTTGACTATCTTGTCCTGCTGCGTGAAGAGCTTGTCCTTCTCACGGAGTTGCACCTGGAGCTCGTCGTTGCTGAGCATGACATTGGTCCTGTCTGTGTCCACGTGCCTAATGAGAGACTCTAAGTCCTGGAGATACAGACGTATCGGCTCTGCTGCGTCCCTCGAGTTGTCCTCGAAGTCGATGGACTCTCCATCCTCATCACGTCTTCCGAAGACGTGGAAGTGGGTGCCTCTAACCTGTCGGGAGTGTCGACCTAGCAGACGTCCTATCAGGTCCTGCATAACTACCTCCATGCCTCTCTCCCTGTCATCGTGCATAAGCTTGAAGACGATGGCCTCCGTAGTAGGCTCTGTCTGGCGTCCGGGCTGGTTCACCTTGAAGCCCTAGAGGTCCTTCCTCTCGAACTTGGTGAGTGGATGCACCATGATGGTGGGAAAAGGGAGATTGAGCAAAGTGGTAAGCTCAACGATACGAGGACCAAAGCGGGTAACCTGGAACTCCTCAACAGTGCTGATGGTAATAGGCATCTATTTATAAGATAGAAAAGTTAGAACAATACAAATCAGGATAAAACAAAAGTCAGGACATCACATACATATCCTTGGAAAGCAAAACTCACAAGTCATGCATACATGAATCCATTACATCAACCAAGGTTCAAACTTATTTTAAGCAACATTTGGAAAATAGGGTGATAGGTGGTGGTCCAACTAACGAAGTACGTTTATAATCCAATCTCACTGGATCTGTTGGCTAACACAATGTTCCTAGAAGCAATCAGCCTATCTTGCTCACATGATTACATCACTAAGTCTATAATATCTCCTCTTAAGGTTTGGTTGGTAGCTTCCAACTCTTGGGTATGTTCCTTCTCTTTCATCAAGTCTTTTTGGAGGTTGAGCATTCTGCACTTGACTCTAGCACTAAGTTCTTTGATAGTCCTCCAAGCTGCTTCTCTTGCTGACTCAAAGAATGTGGTGTGCACCACAGTGTTGGTGTACATGCAGAATCCTGTTTCTTTGTGGTTGTCTTCCTTGTTTTTGTACAAGTGAAGTTGCACCCACCAGTGCTCAACTCCTTCATCCATCACAGGAAAGCCTTTGTACACAGCTGCACCATGTAATTCCATTGCCACCATGAGGTCCTTGAGAATTTTGGGAAACTCTGTCTCACACTCCAAGGTCATGGTCATGAGTGGTCCTTTCCTTACGGCTTTGTTGATGGAGTTCATCTACAAATAGAGATGAGAAAGAGAAGATTAGAAAAGTTTACGAGAAGAATAGACAAGTGTAGAATTAGTTGAAAAAATTTCCGTAGTGGTTTCCAATCCTAGGGTCATAATCCTATAGGCAACACAGTGCTCTGATACCATCTGTAAGATCCCTCCTTTGTAAAGGAAAAGGATCCCTGTGATTGCAATGCTAGTCCCTGGATCATTGCTAGCATCCACAGTTTAAGATGAAGTACACAGAAACAAAGGTCATTTATTACATCCATTCCAGAGATAAAATATAGTCTTTACAACTCAAGGCCACATGCCTAATACAAGAGTTTGGAATAAGTAAATAATTATAATTCTTCATCTTCATGTGCCACAGGCAAACATGTTGAGTGTAGACTCATGACACCTAATCCTCATCGGAGTAACCTGCAACATCACAAGTTACAGCCACAGTGGGTCAATAGTTTGGAATAGTATTGGCAAGTGATACCTTAGTAAATTTTAAGTGGACTATAGCACTATATGCATTTTGGCTAAGTGTAGCTTGGCTTGCTTTGCTCAAAATAGGTTTTTCCTATTAGTTGAAATCACTAAGTTTTTCTTTGTCAAAACTTTTCCCAAGAAACCATCAATAGACATTGAGGTCCTTCACCCTTGTTCACCCACAAGTTTTACTTAGAAGTTGGAGTGATGAGATTCTTGATAGCTTCCATGTCTTGATGCTCAAGTTGTCCATTGCCATGGACTTGGCTAAGTACTTAGATTTTCCATCTGCAGAGGTTGTGCACTTTCCCCACCAGACTTGGTTTCCCAAGACAGGACCTTTCAGAAGCCTTTCCTTAGACCAAATGGATGCGCTCCAACCTATCATTCCCACTACCACCAACTATCCAAATGGCTAAGTTCTAGCAACTTATGTGATTCAGGCAGAGCCCATATTGCCAAGTGGCTGCACTAGAAGCTTCTCAACACTTGGCCTCTAAAATCCCTTTGTTCCTGAGTGGCATACCACAAGTGAGATACACAAGTTAAACCATATCCATGGGCCTTGTGTAACCACTCAACCAAAAACCACCAATCAAGTCCCATTCCACCCAGGTGATTCATTGACTTAGTTGTTTTATTAGGAAAACATAAGTCCATAGACTTAGAAATATTTTCATCATAGCATGTATATTTACCAACCCTTGTTTGCTACTAGCTAGGCTAAGCATGGCATAGATAGCACTTAACTTAGAAAATTTCCTAGCAATTCTACAACTAATTAGGATTTCCCATCAAGGCATTTGGCAAAATAGTAACATGCAAGACTTAGCAAAATATTTCTAATGCTTTGTACAAAATATAGGGATGGAAATATTCATGAAGTACCACTTGCCTTGGTAATGGGGAGAGTAGCACTATTCACAATCACAATCACTAGCACCAAAATCTACACATAAAATATAGCAACAATCACATACAAAACATATACAATCAAAAGATATATATATGCATGCATGCAAGATGCTAAGGAATGATTTTTAAAACCCAACCAAGAAAGTGCAAAGTACTGAAACATAACAAGTTAAAAACTTGCTAAACCAAGTTTATTTTACACTAAAACAATTTCCTAAACAATTCTTATACTCAAAATAGTCCTAAACAAGTTTCTGCAAATAAAGTCATTTTAACAGAAACTAAACACTAAACACATTGCATAAACAGAAAGGGCTTGTTCTCCTGATTCCAACGGTATAAAATTTGTCAAATTCTAACGTGTGGATCAAAAGTTATAGCTAAATCAAATTTGATTACAAATCTGATTCAAATTCTGTTTTTAAACTAAACCCTAGACACGCGTCTGTTTCCTATTGGTGCGTACCGCTTCGCACCAGATCACGCTCGGCTACCGATGGATCTAACTAACACGCATGGCTCAGATCTAAACTTAACGGTTCGATAAGTGAACTAATCCTACGCGCTGGATCTGGATCTGACGGCTACGAATCGACTGACCAAAACTAAGCGGCGCTAGCGGCGGCGACTGGCGGCGGTGCTTCTATCAGCGGCGGCGCTGGCGTTCTAGGTCGCGCGGGAGTGGGGGAAGAAGCTTACCAGAACCGCGGTGGTGTGCTGAAGCTCAACGTGGCGGTGGCTTGGCAAGGGGCGCACGGCAGGGGCTGCTGGAGCTCGTCGGAGTTGCGGGCGGCGTCGGGTTCGAGTAGACGGCGACGTTGGCGACGCTCCTGGTCTCCCTAGCACAAACAAACGGCACCAGATGATGCACAAGATAGTGGCGAACAACTTCGTGTGAATCAGGGGCGCAAAGGGCTTACGGAATTTGGTCGCCGGAGTCGAGGTTGTGGCGAACAACTTCGTGTATAAAACCATGTGGTTACTTTAAAAAGGCTTGGTCATTTTTGGAAAAACAAAATAACAGGGACATTGCACTTGGTTTGCAAATGTTTAAAAATGGTTTTTGAAACCATTTCTATATTGTAAAATTTTGTTCTAACTCCACACTCAAACCAATCAACAAGGGAGACAACCAATCTAGGTTTAAAACATTCAAACTCTCAAATGGGGATGGCCATTTGATTTAAGTTTGTCACATAAAAAGATGGCACTATGTGCTTCTGTTTTCTGAAATGAGTTTGAAATTGATCTTAATTCTATATGCATGCATGAAAGATAGGCAAACTTTGAAATCATGATTTTAGGGATGTTACAGTTGAGGGGGGATCCCAGTGGCCCCACGTTTGGTTAGCGCGATCAACTCAGAACTAGTATCGTAGAACGAGCGGGTCCTAGGTCGGCTCAAGCAGTTACCAAAGATGGTCCCTGCCGGGGCCTTATCATTAGGTGAAACCATAACC
This sequence comes from Avena atlantica, assembly GCA_910589765.1. Taxonomy (NCBI): domain Eukaryota; kingdom Viridiplantae; phylum Streptophyta; class Magnoliopsida; order Poales; family Poaceae; genus Avena; species Avena atlantica. Next base: position 330,296,511 of record OU342738.1, on the reverse strand, counting down.
AACAACATCAGATTAATTATCTTATCACCAACCATATCCGGATATCATGTTCCACCTGTGTGAGAGCGGTACTAAGCATGCCTACGACTCGCAAGGACGAAACTAGCTAATCAAACAAGGCAATAGGATAACCAAGGCCATATAGTGGAGCAGGTAAATAAAGCAATGGTACTATAGCATCAACAATAAGGATAGCAGTAGTCAAAGGAAGGAAGTAAAGACTATAAATGCAAAATAGGTAGAAGGGGGAGAATGCTCGCCTGTGAGACAAAGTCGGGAAAACCGGAGGCATGTCGTTTCTCACATCGTCTCATCGTCCTATCCAGTATAGAAGCAAACACTAAAAATAGCAACCGATGCAATATTTAATAATACGGCGGAAGATCCGGCATGTTTATGATATGATGCATGACATGGTAATATGCGGTCTATCTTAACAATATTAAGCGGAATCAAGATCCCGGCAATTATTATTGGATTCAAGTTATTTAGCTATCCCGCACATTAAATGTTGAGTTAACAAGGCAAAATATGACATCGATGAACTACACAATTTAAGTGGGGTCGAGATAAGACAAGATTATCCCACATATAGCCTCCCTATTTAATTATTAGGTGAATCGACAAAATACCCCCAAACAAATAAATATGTATGCGAGTATGAATGATTAATATGCAACAAGTTATATTATATATAATATAACAAAATAGGGGTCTTGGATTGTCACATCCCAAGATTTTCCAAATCTTGTAATGTGAAAAATAAATGAATAAAATAAAACTTTGTTGATTTTCAGGGTGAGAAGAAACTTTTTGAATCCAATTGGAAACCTTCAAACCAATTTGGATCAAATAAATCCTAAAGGGATTTAAAAAGATAAACATTTAATAAAGGAAAATAAAAATATTTGGAATTACTATTTTGGATCTTTAAATAAAAGATTTGGTTTTCAAAAGAAAAGGTAGATTTATAAATAAGGATTATTTTATGGAACCAAAATAAACCTTGGTCAAGCATTTGAAATAAAACATTTTGTTTTAATAAAAAAATTGTAAAGGTTTATTTAAATAAAATAATAAGGATTTAATATCCAATTTTATTTAAATAAAAGGTTTTACCATTTTAAATAAAACATCAAAACTTATTAAATTATTTTAAATAAGTTTTCCAAGAGTTTATTATTTTCAAATAAAACCTACTGAAGTGTTTTGGTTTTATTTTAGATTTCAAAATAAATATTTTAATAAAACAAATCCTATTTGAATTAATAATCAAGATCTATTTTATTTAATTATTAAATAGATCCTAAAAAGAATAAAATTATATTATTTTATTTTGGGAATTGGTTTATGTTGTTAAACAGAACCAAATTCAATTACAATGTTTGGTGAATGTTTGATTTGTTGTTTGAATTTCAAAACAGAAAATAGAATCAGAAAAGGAAAAAGCATTAAGAAGAAAAAAAATATAGGAATGGACTCAGCCCAACTGGCCAAGCCCAACAGCCCAGTGCCAGCCCACTCTCTCCCTCCCGAAGGAAAACGTTTCGCACTCAGTTTCTAACCCGTGCAGACAATGACTAGTGGACCCCTCTCCCTGCCTCTCTCCTTCGCTGACTAAGAGGACCCACGCAGCCAGCTCACCTCCTTCTTCCTCGCGCAGACGACGCCTGCTGTTTCCTGGCCTTAACGTCGGCGATCAATTCGCGTTAACCACGGCCATTACTCCCCCTGTGACCACGTCCTTTTAATCGCCTGCGCCTTCTCCTCCTTTCCCCTCAAACACCGCAGCACGAGAGCCCCTAGGCTGCCTCAATTCGAGCTCGCAACGCCACTGCTCTGACCATCGTCCCCAGCAAATTCCGGCGAGCCCAGCCACCGCCTTGCCACCCCGACCAAGCACACATACTCCCCAACCTCTGGCGCTTCTGCCTGTACCCTCCGTTCAACCGCGGGCGCCCCTGATCGTCGACTTCGACAACCACTGACCGCGCCGCCGCGTCTGCCTCTCTCCGGCGAAGACCCCTGGTAAGCACAGAGCGCCCACGCCGTCTCGTTCACGCTCCCACACTCGCCACATCCTCCTGCATCTGACCATGCTCTTGTCTTGCCTTAGGGCAATCTGCAGCGTCGCCTCCGACCACGACCAGAGCCGCCCGACGCTGTTCTCCACTCCGGCGAGCAATCCTGCAAGAACCAGAGCGCCCCTCGCCAGACAAACACCACCTCGAGCTTCACTGTGACCTCTTGAACCCGGCGAGCACCTCCCCTTCCCTTCTTGCTTCCTAGAACTGCCGCTAGCCCACCGTCTGAGCGTCGCCGCCGCCGGCCGCCGCGCAGCGCCGCCCGTTGTTGACAAGTAGTGATGTCCGTAGGATCTAGATCGGACGCACACGATAGAAGCTAGGCGAAGCGGTAAGTAGCGTCTCAGATCCGCGCGATCTGTTTAGATCCAACGGCTGTGGTTGCGCGATCCGTGCGAACCGGTATCGACCAGTAGCATCGCGATGCGTGGCCCAGGCTTCGTTTTAAAACAGGTTTGAATCTGTTAGAGATTCAATTTTGAAACCTTTGTAACTTTTGATCCACACGTCCAAAATTTGCGATCTTTATATAATTGGAATCAATGGAACAAGCCCTAGCCAACCATGCAATGTGTTTAGTAAAAAGTATCTGTTAGATTGCTTGTTTTTGCAGAAACATTTGTATTCTTGTTTAGATTAGAAAAATTATTCAAAAATGTTTTTGAGGTTGAAATCTTGGCAAATTAGTTTATGGTGAACTTACTGACCCTAGGAACGAACCCATGGTTTTAAAAATGGATTTTGTGAAGTTTAGGAATAAAAACTTGATTTAACCCATTTCTAGCCAAATAAAAACATTGTTTTTGCTATGAAAATGTTTTTGGAGTAAAAACTTTGGAAAAATGATTGGATCAAACCTACTGACCCTAAACACCAAGTTTTGAGAAAACAACAACTTATTTGGTGAACAACATAAAGTTGTTGCTTTGATAAAAATATTTTCCACCACATAAAATAATGATTTGATTTAAAAATAGTTTATGGATAAAACCCTTTTGCAAATGACTTTGCCACTTTGAAAAATGACCACTTTGAACCTTACAAAGTTTAGAAGCCTAGTGGAGACCATATTTGCAAATAAAACTATTTTTGCATGCTTGCATGCATGACTTAGTTTCTCTTATTTTATGTGTGATGATTTGATTGATTGATTATTGGTTGGAATGCAAGTTGATATTGTGTTTGCTTGATTGAATTGTAGTGAAGTTATAAAAGTGTGAAACTAGCAAGATCAAGAAGTGAACCATCATTCCCTACCAAAAAGGCAAGTGACACTATCATCTAAAGTCCTACTATTTTCATTATACTTAGTGGATTTTGAAACATGCATGAAAAGAATTTCTATACTTATGCTATGCTAAATCCTAATAGGATACCCCTATATTTTCCTTAGTGAAAACAATGTAGTTGTTACATGCTTAGCCATACTATATTTTGAAAAGAGATACATGTTGAGATTTTATGAAGTTAAGAAAAGGACTCGTGTTTTTATATAATAAAACAAGGACTCAATGAACCACCTAGGTGGACAAGGACTTTGAGTTTTGGAGAAGGTGGCAACAAAAGGAACCATGTCTATGGCAATCTCTTTGTGTTGTGCTCCAAAAGAAAACCACCCAGGAAACTTAGAGATTGAACATGTTTCTCCAATTGTGGCTTTCGTGTACAACCACATGCTACATATGGCTCTGGCTTAGTCAACTACATTGGGAAGACCCATGCATTGTCTTCAGGTTACTGAAAATGAGGACCTGGAATCCTACATGGGTACTGAAGACAAGCTAGCAATGGTGTATGGGAGGACCCTCTGGAAAGACTTCGTCACATTCTCAATCTGCCAGTACTCCATCATGGTGAGTACCAATCCAGCGGCCACTGGTGGCAACAAGATGAGAGTGTGATACGTGGGTAAAGTGTACAACTTCTCCAGAAGATAACAAAATCTAAGTACTTAGTCGTGTCCCCGGTTATGGACAATACTGAGCAACTAAAGCTTGAATCTATGGGAAATCTCGACATTCCAATTTCTAAAAGAAAAACTTTTAAGTGACAAGAAAAGGCTTGATGCACTTAGGGGTACCAAGGAGATCAAGAGACTTTGATAAAAACTTGCAGCACTTGGGGTTACCAAGGAGCTCAAGAGATTTGATAAAAACTTGAAGTACTTGGGGGTACCAAGGATCTCAAGAGATTTTGACAAAGACACTTGGTGGATTCCAAGGAGTTCATAAAATATTTGACAAAGGAACAAAACCATTTTGAAAATATAGGATAAAGTATTGCTTTCTGCAAATGAGCCTTAAAACCCTACTTAGCCAAAAATGCATGTAATGATAGGATCCACTTATATTCAACATAGTAGTGAAACTTGCCAATACAATTCAAATGTATTGACCCTTGTGGCTGTAACTTGTAATGTTGCAGGTTTGATTGATTTTAGTGAAGATTGATTGATTAGGATTACAAAGTCTACAACCAACATGTTTGCCTGTGGCACTTTGAAGATGAAGGACCCCATGCTTATAGTTATTCCGCTGCAATGTAATGTAATAGCCAAATGAGCTATGTAAGATGTAATAAAATTATGTTATTCCTGGTTATAAAGTTATATTATGACCTTTGTTTATTGATATTACATCTTAACTGTGGATGCTAGCTATTGATCCAGGGACTAGCATTGTAAACACAGGGGACTCTACCTTATTTAAAGGTTGGGACCCTTACAGATGTTATCAGAGCATTGTGTTGCCTGTAGGATTTGTAAACCTAGGATTGGACAAAAACCCTTAGAAAATAGGAGTTGCTCTTGTGCCAAAACTTATTTACAAAACAAACTTGTAAACTCTTTCCTCAACCACTTTGATTCTGATTCTACATCTCATCTATTTACAACTTGATGGAAAAACCTACCCATGGCCAAAGACTACACCATGTGCAAAGGACTTCATCAACATCTTCAACTCTAATGACTTCAACATCTTCAGCATATTCACCAAGGACTTCAAACTTGGATACCACTAAGGACTACCAGTGAGACAAGGAAACCTTGCTCAAAACATGGAGACTGAGGAAATGCAAAATTAGAAGGAGTTCACCTCACTTGAGGTATTGTAACCAAGAGTTTTTCTCAAGGAAACCTTGACTTCATGCAAGAAGAATCAACCAAAGAAGGATGGAAAGATCACAAGTGAACCATATAGATGGACCACCATATTTTAGTTAAGCCAAACCCACCAACTTATGTGGTGTAACAAAAATATTTTGTTGTCTAAAGTATGTGCTTGAACTTTGTTGTTTGAGTGAAAAGTTGTTTGTGATTGATTGTACCTTGCTTGTGTGAATTGTAATGTGTGTAATTAGAACTATTTCCTTAGAAATATTTTGTCTATTCTAATCTCCATTCAACCCAAACAGATGACTACTCCAGGAGACTCCAACATCAAGGTTGATGACACCAACACCAACCAAGAGGACAACATGAAAGAGCTCATAGCAACCCAACACCAGTTGAACCAAATGACAGCTCAATTCATAGCCAACACCAGTGGGGAAGATCCAATACTGCAAGGATTTTTGGAAACTCAATCCCAATTGATGCTTAAGCTGACTGATCAAATGATCAACATGGAAGAAAACTATTCCAAAAGAGTTTGTGACAACAAGGATGACAGAAATGTTATTCTAGATGGAGCACCAGCTTGCATTATTTGTGGAGACAAGGATCATACTTCCAAGGAGCATGGAGATCAATGCCCCAACTGTGAAGAGAAACATCCAGTAGGCCAATGTCCCTCCTCTCAAGCTACTTGCTACCTATGTGAAGGAAACAACCATGTCCCTATCCAATGCCCCATCTATTCCATTGTTGAACAAAGGAAACAAGGTGGAGTGCAACAAATGATTGCAAACCATCCAGAAGGATCCAAGTCTACCAAGAAGGTTGATGACAAAGGAAAAGGTCCACTTATACCTCCAAGCAAAACAACTCAATTCAAAGGACCAAAGAAAAATTTTCCAAAGAGCAATAGAAGGTCCAAGAAGCATGTAGACATTCCTACCTACCAGATAACATATGAACAACATGAACTAGATGCACTCCTAGCTTTGGAGAAACCCAAAAAGCAAAAGAAGGACAAAAGCCATGTGCAATGTCATAAATGTAAATAAATAGAAAAACTATTCCAGTGAATGCCCAGAGAACCAGAAGAATAAGGAAATTGGCCAAGTGTGGTGCAACAACTGCAAAGAGCTAGGCCATTATGCAGCAACTTGTCCACAAGAGACACGTAAAGAACTCAAAGATATCAACTGTTTCAATTGCAAACAACCAGGACATTATGCAAGCAATTGTCTAGAAAAGATGAAGAACAAGTTAAACAAGCCTATGAAGGATCTCAACCTTGGACCATGAGTCAAGAGTGGAAACAAAGGACACTATGCAGATGTTTGCCCAAAGGAGTTTCCCAGGATCCCAAGAAGGCCAATATGTAATTTTGTTTAAAATTTTTAAGGGTGGTAGTACCCTAGATGTTTTTGAGCCTACTTGTAACCCTAGCTTTCCCAAATCTCGGGACGAGATTTATTTTAAGGGTGGTAGCCTGTCACATCCCAAGATTTTCCAAATCTTGTAATGTGAAAAATAAATGAATAAAATAAAACTTTGTTGATTTTCAGGGTGAGAAGAAACTTTTTGAATCCAATTGGAAACCTTCAAACCAATTTGGATCAAATAAATCCTAAAGGGATTTAAAAATATAAACATTTAATAAAGGAAAATAAAAATATTTGGAATTACTATTTTGGATCTTTAAATAAAAGATTTGGTTTTCAAAAGAAAAGGTAGATTTATAAATAAGGATTATTTTATGGAACCAAAATAAACCTTGGTCAAGCATTTGAAATAAAACATTTTGTTTTAATAAAAAAATTGTAAAGGTTTATTTAAATAAAATAATAAGGATTTAATATCCAATTTTATTTAAATAAAAGGTTTTACCATTTTAAATAAAACATCAAAACTTATTAAATTATTTTAAATAAGTTTTCCAAGAGTTTATTATTTTCAAATAAAACCTACTGAAGTGTTTTGGTTTTATTTTAGATTTCAAAATAAATATTTTAATAAAACAAATCCTATTTGAATTAATAATCAAGATCTATTTTATTTAATTATTAAATAGATCCTAAAAAGAATAAAATTATATTATTTTATTTTGGGAATTGGTTTATGTTGTTAAACAGAACCAAATTCAATTACAATGTTTGGTGAATGTTTGATTTGTTGTTTGAATTTCAAAACAGAAAATAGAATCAGAAAAGGAAAAAGCATTCAGAAGAAAAAGAATATAGGAATGGACTCAACCCAACTGGCCAAGCCCAACAACCCAGTGCCAGCCCACTCTCTCCCTCCCGAAGGAAAACGTTTCGCACTCAGTTTTTAACCCGCGCAGACAATGACTGGTGGACCCGTCTCCCTGCCTCTCTCCTTCGCTGACGAAGAGGACCCACGCAGCCAGCTCACCTCCTTCTTCCTCGCGCAGACGACGCCTGCCGTTTCCTGGCCTTAACGCCGGCGATCAATTCGCGTTAACCACGACCATTAATGTCGCATCCCAAGATTTTCCAAATCTTGTAATGTGAAAAATAAATGAATAAAATAAAACTTTGTTTGATTTTCAGAGTGAGAAGAAACTGTTTGAATTCAATTGGAAATCTTCAAACCAATTTGGAATAAATAAAATCCTAAAGGGATTTAAAAAGATAAACATTTGATAAAGGAAAATAAAATAATTTGGAATTACTATTTTGGATCCTATAAATAAAAAGATGTGGTTTTCAAAAGAAATAGAAGTTTTATAAATAAGGATTATTTTATATAGCCAAATTAAATCTTGGCCAATATTTTGAAATAAATGTTTTGTTTTGATAAAAATAGTAAAGGTGTATTTAAATAAAATAATAAGGATTTAATATCCAATTTTATTTAAGTAAAGGCTTTTCCCATTTTAAACAAACACTAAAACTTATTTATTTATTTTAAATAAGTTTTCCAAGTATTTTATATTCTCAAATAAAACCTACTGAAGTGTTTTTGGTTTTATTTTAGTTTTCAAAATAAAGATTTTATTAAAACAAATCCTATTTGATTTAATAACTAAGGTCCATTCTATTTAATTATTAATGGAACCTAAAATAAAAATGTTATTTTGTTTTAAACAAGATTTCCAAATATATTTTATTTCCAAACAAAACCTACTGATTTGGTTTTGAAAATATTTGGATTTCAAATGGAGTTTTTAAATAAATTAAAACCCATTTAATTTATTAACTAGTGTCCATTTTATTTAATTATAAATGGACTCTAAAAATAAAATTATTATTTTATTATTTGACTTTGTTTTTGTGTTGTTAAACAGAACCAAATTCAATTACAAGTATGGTGACTGTTTGAATTGTTTGAATGTTTGAATGTTGTTTGGAATTTCAAATCAGTAAATAGAAATAGAAAAGGTTAAATCATTTAGACAGAAAAAAATAGTGCAAAGGAGCCAGCCCAGCCTGCCAGCCCAACAGCCCAGAAACAGCCCAGCTCCCCTCCCCCCCGAAGAAAAACGTTTCACACTCGTTTCATGACCCGTGCAGTGAATGACTGGTGGACCCTTCCCCCTCGCTTCCTCCTTCACTGCCAGATAGGCCCCACAGCCACGTGGTCATCTTCTTCGCCGCGACCTCCTTCCCCCAAACCTCGCTGCCATTGCTGCCATTCAAAGCCCGCGTTCAATTCACCTTAATGGCCGCGTTAATCTCGCCCCTGACCACACGTACATAAGCGCCTCTCCTCCCTCTATCATTCCCCGCACACGCCAACTCCACATCGCCACCAGGCTGCTCGGAATTTCCCTGACACCGCCACCGCTCCGACCATCGTCCTCCCTCGAATCCGGCCGAGCCTCGCCACCTCCTGCCTCCCCGAGCACACGAGCACGCTCACCACTTCCAGGCGCATCCACCTGTGCCCTTCGTACGACCGCGGGCGCCCCAGAGCAACGTCTGCAACAAGCTCTGAACGACGCCGCCGTCCGCTCCAACTCCAACGAGCCCCACAGGTAGTTTCCGGCCGCCCCTCTTCTTCTCGTTCATGCACACAGCATCTCCGTGATCTCCTGCGTCTAACCATGCTTCTGGTTTGCCTTCTCGTGACCCGTAGCATCATCTTCGACCTTGACCAGAGCCAACCGTCGCCAGACCAAACTCCGGCGAGGAATTCCTCCTGCCCTCGTGCGCCCCTTGCCCCGTCGACCACACGACGAGCTTCCCCAGCCTCCTGCGATCTCGGTGAGCCTACTCCCTCCCTCTCTCGCTTCCTGTTTCACCAGCGCCGCCACTGTCAGACCGTTGCCACCGCTAGCCACCGTCGGCGCCGCTCACATTTGGTCAATGCGATAATAGCCGTAGGATCTTTATCTGACGCTCACGATAGAATCACTTAATCGCGAAAGGGTACGCTCTCTGGACCACACGATCTAATTAGATCCACCGCACCGCGGAGCCAATCCGTCCGAACCGGTATCGACCAGTGAAATTGCGACGCGTGGCCAGATTGGTTTAAAACAGAAATTTGCAATCAGATTAGATTGTGATTTTCAAACCTTTGTAACTTTTGATCCACACGTCCAAAAATTCCAAACTTTATATCGTTGGAATCAGCAAGACAAGTCCTAGCCAACCATGCCTTTTGTTTAGTAAAAAGCTTCTGGAAAAATGTTTGTTTTTGCAGAAACATTTGAATGCTTGTTAAGGATGTGAAAATTGTTTTAAAATGAATTTGGGGATAAAATCTTTGGCAAATGGTCTGATTTGAACCTACTAACATTAGGAAACACTTTGTGGATTCAAAAATGAATTTGGTGAAACAAAATAATGATTCTTTGATTTAAAACCATTTCTAGTCAAATAGAAATGTGGTTTATTTATTAAAAATAGTTTTGGAAGAAAACTTTTGGGAAATGTTTTGTTTTGAACTCTCTGACCCCAAACACCAAGTTTTATGAGTTGAAAATGAATTTGGTGAACCTTAGAGATTAATGCCTTAGTAAAAATATTTCTTCACCACATAAAATGATACTTTGTTTTGAAAATGGTTTTTAAAGTGAAACCTTTTTGCAAATGACTTTTCCACTTTACAAAATGACCATTAGGTGTTTTCAAATGTTTATGACCCATTAGGAACCACTTTTTCAAACAAAACAAAGCTTGGCATGCTTGCATGCATTACTTTGACTTTGTCATTTTATGTGTTGTTTTGCTTGATTGGTAGATTGAGATTGTGCCTTGCTTGATTGATTTGTAGTGACTTGAAGAGTGTGATTGTTGCAAGGACAAGGAGTGGACTTATACCCTCTACCAAAAAGGCAAGTGATGCTTCATACTTTTTGTCCCATTACTTTCACTATGCATTAGTGATTTTCTCTAAGTAAAACTTGCATGGATTTTTGCTAAGTATAAACCTTGCTATAGGAAAAACCTAGTAGATGAATCCTTAGTAGGATTTTTCCTAAGTTAAGACTCCTACTACTATCCAGCTTAGCCTAGCTAATAGAAAACATGGGTGGAATATATATTCACACTATGGAAAAATTTCTAAGTCTGAGGACTTGTTTTTTGTTTAATAAAACAACTAAGTTAATGAATCACCTGGGTGGAATGGGACTCGCTTGGTGGTTTTTGGTTGAGTGGTTACACAAGGCCAGGGGGCTGGTGAACCTTGTGTATCTCACTTGTGGATGGCCACCCAGGAACAAAGAGGTTTGAGATGTCAAATGTTGAGAAGCTTCAAGTGCAACCACATGGCAATATGGGCTCTGCCTAGATCATATAGGTTGCAAGAACTTAGCCATATGGACTATTGGTGGTAGTTTTTGATAGGTTGGAACGCGTCCATTTTGGTCTAAGGGAAAGCTTCTGAAAGATCTTGTCTTGGGAAACCATGTCTTGTGGGGAAAGTGCACCACCTCTGCAGAGTGTAAAATCTAAGTACTTAGCCATGTCCCTGGTAAAGGAGAATTTGAGCATCAAGACATGGAAGCAATCAAGAATCTCATCATTCAAATTTCAAAGTTAAAAACTTGTGGGTTGAACAAGGGTTATTTGAAATCTTCAATCTTTGATTGAGAGAAGCCTTGGAAAAGATTTTTGTCAAGGAAAAACTTAGTATTTTCAAAATGATAAGGAAAATCTATTTTGAGCAATGCAAGCCTCAGCTCCACTTAGCCAAATGCATATAGATGATAGACTCCACTATACTACAATAGTATCACTTGCCAATATAATTCAAATGTATTGACCCTTGTGGCTGTAACTTGTAATGTTGCAGGTTTGATTGTTTAGAGAAGATTGATTGATTGATTAGGATTACAAAGTCTACAACCAACATCTGCCTGTGGCACTTTGAAGATGAAGGACCCATGACTATAGTTATTCCGCTGCAATGTAATGTAATAGCCAAATGAGCTATGTATGATGTAATAAAATTATGTTCTTCCTGGTTATAAAGTTATATTATGACCTTTGTTTCTTGATATTACATCTAAACTGTGGATGCTAGCTATTGATACAGGGACTAGCATTGTAAACACAGGGGACTCCACCTTATTGTATAAAGGATGGGACACTCCCTCTACAATTACTCCCCCTGCGACCACGTCCTTTTAATCGCCTGCGCCTTCTCCTCCTTTCCCCTCAAACACCGCAGCACGAGAGCCCCTAGGCTGCCTCAATTCGAGCTCGCAATGCCACTGCTCCGACCACCGTCCCTAGCAAATTCCGGCGAGCCCAGCCACCGCCTTGCCACCCCGACCAAGCACACATACTCCCCAACCTCTGGCGCTTCTGCATGTACCCTCCGTTCAACCGCAGGCGCCCCTGAGCGTCGACTTCGACAACCACTGACCGCGCCGCCGCGTCTGCCTCTCTCCGGCGAAGACCCCTGGTAAGCATAGAGCGCCCCACGCCATCTCGTTCACGCTCCCACACTCGCCACATCCTCCTGCATTTGACCATGCTCTTGTCTTGCCTTAGGGCAATCTGCAGCGTCGCCTCCGACCACGACCAGAGCCGCCCGACGTTGTTCTCCACTCCGGCGAGCAATCATGCGAGAACTAGAGCGCCCCTCGCCAGACAAAAACCACCTCGAGCTTCACCGTGATCTCCTGAACCCGGTGAGCACCTCCCCTTCCCTTCTTGCTTCCTAGAACCTCCGCTAGCCCACCGTCTGAGCGTCGCCGCTGCCGGCCGCCGCACAGCGCCACCCGTTGTTGACAAGTAGTGATGTCCGTAGGATCTAGATAGGACGCACACGATATAAGCTAGGCGAAGCGGTAAGTAGCGTCTCAGAGCCACGCGATCTGTTTAGATCCAACGGCTGTGGTTGCGCGATCCGTGCGAACCGGTATCGACCGGTAGCATCGCGACGCGTGGCCCAGGCTTCGTTTTAAAACAGATTTGAATCTGTTAGAGATTCAATTTTGAAACCTTTGTAACTTTTGATCCACACGTCCAAAATTTAGTAAAAAGCCCTAGCCAACCATGCAATGTGTTTAGTAAAAAGTATCTGTTAGATTGCTTGTTTTTGAAGAAACATTTGTATGCTTGTTTAGATTAGAAAAATTATTCAAAAATGTTTTTGAGGTTGAAATCTTGGCAAATTAGTTTATGGTGAACTTACTGACCCTAGGAACCAACCCATGGTTTTAAAAATGGATTTTGTGAAGTTTAGGAATAAAAACTTGATTTAACCCATTTCTAGCCAAATAAAAACATTGTTTTTGCTATGAAAATGTTTTTGGAGTAAAAACTTTGGAAAAATGATTGGATCAAACCTACTGACCCTAAACACCAACTTTTGAGAAAACAACAACTTATTTGGTGAACAACATAAAGTTGTTGCTTTGATAAAAATATTTTCCACCACATAAAATAATGATTGGATTTAAAAATAGTTTATGGATAAAACCCTTTTGCAAATGACTTTGCCACTTTGAAAAATGACCAATGTGAACCTTACAAAGTTTAGAAGCCTAGTGGAGACCATCTTTGCAAATAAAACTATTTTTGCATGCTTGCATGCATGACTTAGTTTCTCTTATTTTATGTGTGATGATTTGATTGATTGATTATTGGTTGGAATGCAAGTTGATATTGTGTTTTCTTGATTGAATTGTAGTGAAGTTAGAAAAGTGTGAAACTAGCAAGATCAAGAAGTGAACCATCATTCCCTACCAGAAAGGCAAGTGACACTATCATCTAAAGTCCTACTATTTTCATTATACTTAGTGGATTTTGAAACATACATGAAAAGAATTTCTATACTTATGCTATGCTAAATCCTAATAGGATACCCCTATATTTTCCTTAGTGAAAACAATGTAGTTGTTACATGCTTAGCCATACTATATTTTGAAAAGAGATACATGTTGAGATTTTATGAAGTTGAGAAAAGGACTCGTGTTTTTATATAATAAAACAAGGACTCAATGAACCACCTGGGTGGACAAGGACTTTGAGTTTTGGAGAAGGTGGCAACAAAAGGAACCATGTTTATGGCAATCTCTTTGTGTTGTGCTCCAAAAGAAAACCACCCAGGAAACTTAGAGATTGAACATGTTTCTCCAATTGTGGCTTTCGTGTACAACCACATGCTACATATGGCTCTGGCTTAGTCAACTACATTGGGAAGACCCATGCATTGTCTTCAGGTTACTGAAAATGAGGACCTGGAATCCTACATGGGTACTGAAGACAAGCTAGCAATGGTGTATGGGAGGACCCTCTGGAAAGACTTCGTCACATTCTCAATCTGCCAGTACTCCATCATGGTGAGTACCAATCCAGCGGCCACTGGTGGCAACAAGATGAGAGTGTGATATGTGGGTAAAGTGTACAACTTCTGCAGAAGATAACAAAATCTAAGTACTTAGCCGTGTCCCCGGTTATGGACAATACTGAGCAACTAAAGCTTGAAGCTATGGGAAATCTCGACATTCCAATTTCTAAAAGAAAAACTTTTAAGTGACAACAAAAGGCTTGATGCACTTGGGGGTACCAAGGAGCTCAAGAGACTTTGATAAAAACTTGCAGCACTTGGGGTTACCAAGGAGCTCAAGTGATTTGATAAAAACTTGAAGTACTTGGGGGTACCAAGGATCTCAAGAGATTTTGACAAAGACACTTGGTGGATTCCAAGGAGTTCAGAAAATATTTGACAAAGGAACAAAACCATTTTGAAAAGATAGGATAAAGTATTGCTTTCTGCAAATGAGCCTTAAAACCCTACTTAGCCAAAAATGCATGTAATGATAGGATCCACTTATATTCAACATAGTAGTGAAACTTGCCAATACAATTAAAATGTATTGACCCTTGTGGCTGTAACTTGTAATGTTGCAGGTTTGATTGATTTTAGTGAAGATTGATTGATTAGGATTACAAAGTCTACAACCAACATGTTTGCCCGTGGCACTTTGAAGATGAAGGACCCCATGCTTATAGTTATTCCGCTGCAATGTAATGTAACAGCCAAATGAGCTATGTAAGATGTAATAAAATTATGTTATTCCTGGTTATAAAGTTATATTATGACCTTTGTTTATTGATATTACATCTTAACTATGGATGGTAGCTATTGATCCAGGGACTAGCATTGTAAACACAGGGGACTCTACCTTATTTAAAGGTTGGGACCCTTACATGGATAGGGGTCGCACATTAGGGTTCAGAGGATCTCGTGGTTTGGGCTTCGGGGTCCCTGTTCACTTGCATTGCGTTGGTGAAGATCTTGAATCGACATCGATGACTTCGTGTTTGTTTGTCTATGAGAAGATCTTGTGGCAGCAGGGGTCATCTCCGTTACAACGGCCCATCAACAAGATGGGCACGGGACAGAGGCACCGCAGATAGAACAAACCAAAGAGGCATGTCCCATGTGGACACCGTCTCAAACACCTTGCAGGCAGGGCGTGCTCGGGGTTCGTCTTGAGGCGGTAGGGCACACGTGGAGTGGCAGCAAGGTGAAAAGGCGGCCGGAGGAGGCGCATGGCCGAAGAGAGACAGAAGGGAGCTTTGGCGGCGGGCTTCTAGGAGAAGGTACATCGGCGGTCAGGACGCTGCAACAGGAGAAGGATGGCGCTGGCGGACGAGGCGAGCTAGAGCAGAGGCAGGGCATAGGCGGTCGTTGGCGACGACAGATGCGGCGAAGCTCCACGGGCGGGGAGGCGGAGGCCGAGCGGCGGTCGGACGCTGCAGGGGCGGCGCCATGGTGGAGCGGTCAGAGGCGCAGGCAGCACGAGAGGTCCAAGGTGAGGAAGAGCGACCGAGGTGGAGGGTTCTCGCAGAAGGCGTTGGGGAGGAGCTTCTGGCAACGAGGGGGCGAGGCGAGCGGGAGGGCAGAGGGGTGTCTGTCGGCGGCAAGCAAGCGAGGAGGAAGGGGCGCGTGGGAGAATCGCGCGCGAGAGAGAGGGGAAGTTGCGGGCCGAGCGAGCGACGCGATAGGGAGGCGTGCATGTGTTGCATGCCGGGCTCGCGCGCGGGCGAGGGAGGGAGAGACGAGGCAGGGGCCTGGTATGCGTGCGTCGTGTGGTGCGTGTGTTCTGTGTGCGTGTGTACGTGACCGAGTGTGTGTGGTGTTGTGTTGGATGCGTCAGGTGAGTCTGGCGTGCAGCGGCGGCGAGGTGGGTGCGTGCGTGAGTCCTAGTGTGTGGCGGCGGGGTGTGGCTCTAGGATTAGGTCTAGGGTTTGGGAAAAGAAAAGAGGATTGAGATATTTATCTAGTCTAAAGAAGACTAGATGAGACTAGTTTTGGACCAAAACTTTAGACAGGCTTTTGGGCCTAGTTTTATTTATAAAACAAGAGAAACCTTTTGCGGTATTATAACAGACCAAAATTATTGTTTTACTTTGAAAATAAGAGAAGAAGGACAGGCTTAATAAAACCACGGGGATATTTTAGAAAAACAAAAATAGGTTTTTAGCAAAATAGTTTACGGTCAAAAATTGCGAATAAAATATGCATAATGATGTCATGATGATGCATAAAATAAAATAACAATCAAATTCTAATTTTTAATATTTTCCGGGCATTACAAATAGACACCACTAAACAGGGATCTCGTCCCGAGATCCAAGCAAAGACACCGTGGGGAAAGAGGTTGATGATCGGATGTTCTTGCTTAGGGTTGATGGTGGCGACACCACTAACAAGAATCTTGCTCCGTCTTGAAATTGTCGGCACCACCAACATGGGTTGTTGTTCACATTCTTAGAGATGACACTCCGGAGAAGCAAAGTCGGAAGTAAAGGTCTCAAAGATAAGGCCACCTTTAACTTCCGGGAAAGGAGTAAAGTTGCATGGTTCCACCACTCAGTGTACAAGGCCAATGATAAGAGTAGTGGTATGGTAGCTACTCCATCCCGCACTCAAAGCATTACTCTATACATGAATTAGGGAATCGTGCAACCAAACTCTGGGAATTCAAATTATAGATCTTGACAAAACGGTGTTTAGAAAACTTTAGAAAAAGGATCCAGAGATAAAGAGGTCGTCGTCTTAGAATTTGCAAAATTTCGGAAAACATATGAAGAAAGATCGGATAGAATGAAATCCAGATGTAGCACCACCGTTACAAAAGGAAGGAAGCAGAACCCTAAAGATATGACGGAAAACCCAACCACGAGAATCCTAGAGTTGAAGATGTAGGGTTTTGTAGCATGGAAAACAAAAAAATTCTATCGCATACAAACAAACAAGCCAAGATCTATCTACTAGATTGTAGCAACGAGTCGATCGAATAACTCACCCTCGAAGATTACAAAGTGTTTAACGAGAGCGGATTCTCGTGGGTGATGTAGTCGTACTCTTCCCGATCTCAAGATCGCGTAGACGATCCTTCCGGCGTTGCGTTCCGGCAGCGCTCCCGCAGTCGGTCACACGTTTGGTACTCGACGAAGACCTTCCTCTCCCTTGTTCCAGCAGGCAGCGTAGGTTGTAGCACTCTCCTCGCGATTCCGGCAGCACAACGGCGTGGTACCGGAAGTAGAGGGGAGATCTCGCAGGGCTTCGCCTTAAGCCGGAGCGATTATGGTGGAGTATGAGAGAGTCCCTCGGCGATCTAGGGTTTAGACACGCCGAGGAGGGGCTAGGCCGGCGGCTAGGGCTGCTAGGCGGCGGCGGCGGTTTGCCCTAGGGCGGCGGCAGCAGGTGGCGGCGCCAGCGGCTTAGGGTTTGGAGGAGAGGATCTTGTGTGTCTCTAGGAGGGAGCCCTGCCCCTCCTTATATAGGTGGAGGGGCCGGCCGGCCAAGGGGAGGGAGATGAGTCCCTCCCCAACTCGGTTTGGTGGGTGCGCAGGCGGTGGGGAGGAGGGACTCCTCCCCAACTCGGTTTCCTCCTCTTTTTCCACTTCCCAAAAATAGCCGTTTGACTTTTCAAACTAGGATTTGATTTAATCCTTTATTTTGTTCAGCGATGACACTTAGTACATGATGCAATCATACCAAATTGATATAACACATTCATGTACCCTTCCCCTCCAGAGTGTCGGACATTCCGGAACCTTCTAGAACATTCCCGATGAAAACACCGGAATCATTCTCCAACTCCGAAACGGGACTTTCCTTATATGAATCTTATTCTCCGGACCATTCCAGATCTCCTCGTGATACCTCGAATCCCATTCGAGACTCTGAACAACATTCGGACTCTTTCTCATCATTCCATAACTACTCAAACAACGTCGAATCCTTAAGTGTGTCTCCCTACGGTTCGTGAATTATGCGGACATGATCGAGACACTTCTCCGATCAATAACCAATAGAGGAATCTGGAATTTCAGATGGCTCCCACATATTTCTACGATTACTTTGCGATCGAATGAACCATTTACATATGATATCAATTTCCCTTTGTCTCACGATAGTTTACTTATCCGAGTTTATGATCGTCGGTATCTCTGCATACCTAGTTCAACCTCATTACCGATAAGTACTCTTTTCTCGTTCCCATGATATGTGATCCCTTGTGAGCCAGTCACATGCT
Organism: Avena atlantica; assembly: GCA_910589765.1. Classification (NCBI taxonomy): domain Eukaryota; kingdom Viridiplantae; phylum Streptophyta; class Magnoliopsida; order Poales; family Poaceae; genus Avena; species Avena atlantica. The sequence goes on along the minus strand of OU342738.1, from coordinate 330,278,342 downwards.
TGCAAGCTAATTGGATGACATATCACCGAGAGGGCCCAGAGTATATCTATCCGTCATATGGATGGACAAATCCCACTCTTGATCCATGTGTTTCAACCAATACTTTCCGAACACTCAATGCCACCTTTATTGCCACCCAATTACGGTGTGGTGTTTGATGTCATCAAAGCATCCATCCGGTAAAGGTTATCTGCATGATCTCATGGTCAAAGGAATTAGATTACTATGTATCAGAAAGCATATAGCAATTGAACTATTAAAATGACTTGATCTTTATGCTACGCTTATCTATAGGAGTATGTCCACCATATCATTCTCCTAACGATATGATCTTGTTGTTAATAACATCTCAATGTTCATGATAGGGAAACCACAATCATCTATTGACCAACAAGCTAGTATTATATAGAGGCTTTACTAGGGACTTCAAATTAAGTTTACAAATCACACAAGTATCAATGTTTCCTTGTTAATACCATTATAGCATGAATGTAAACTTTTATCATAAACACAAAGATATAATAATAACTACATTTATTATTGCCTCTTGGGCATATCTCCAACAGTCTCCCACTTGCACTAGAGTCATCTAATCTAGATTACATGGTAATATACCGAACACCCATGGAAATTTGGTGTTGGTCATGTTTTTCCCTCGGGAGAGGTTTAGTCAACGGATCGGCCACATTCAGATCTGTGTGTACTTTGCAAATCTTTATATCCCCATCTTGGATATGTTCTCGAATAGCGTGAAAACATAGCTTGATATGCTTCAGCTTACTTGTGTGACCTTGGTTCTTGCGCATTGGCTATGGCACCCATGTTATCACAGTAGATAGACATTGGGTCCAGCGCACTAGGAACCACATCCAGCTCTGTAATGAACTATTTCATCCATATCGCTTCTTGTGAAGCCTCCGAAGCAGCCATGTATTCCGATTCAGTTGAAGATCTCGCCACAACGCTTTGCTTTGCACTCCTCCAGCTAACTGCTGCACCATTCAAAATAAATACGTATCCAGATTGTGATTTAGAATCATCTGGATCGGTGTTCCAACTAGCATCGGTGTAACCATTAACAACGAGTTGTTCATCACCCCATAAGAAAGAACCATATCCTTAGTTCTTCTCAAGTACTTAAGGATGTTTTTGACCGCTGTCCAATGATCCACTCCTGGATCACTTTGATATCTGCTAGTTAAACTAACAGCATATGCAATGTCGGGTCTAGTACATAGCATGGCATACATTAGAGATCCTATGGATGAGGCATAGGGAGTCTTACTCATCCTTTCTCTATCTTCCGGACTTTGATTTTTACTCAAGGTCGTATTGGGCAACATGGGCAAGAACCCTTTCTTGCTATCTTCCATTCCAAACCTCTTTAGAACTTTGTCCAAATATGTACTTTGTGACAATGATATTTGGCGTTTCGATCTATCTCTATAAATCTTTATGCCTAATATGTAAGCTGCTTCGCCAAGATCCTTCATTGAAAAACTATTATTCAAATATTCCTTGACACTATTAAGAAGGTCTACATCATTCCCAATCAACAATATGTCATCTACATATAGTATTAAGAATGCTATAGGGCTCCCACTCACTTTCTTGTAAATACAAGCTTCTCCATAAGTTTGTATAAAACCAAAACTTTTGATCACCTTATCAAAACGTTGATTCCAACTTCGGGATGCTTGCTTCAATCCATAGATGGACCGTTGAAGTTTGCACACCTTGTTAGCATCTTTAGGATTGACAAAACCTTTGGGTTGCATCATATACAACTCTTCATCAATGTCTCCATTGAGGAATGTTGTTTAGACATCCATCTGCCATATCTCATAATCATAATATGCAGCGATTGCTAACATAATCCTCACAGACTTTAGCTTCGCTACTGGTGAGAAAGTCTCATCGTAGTCAACTCCTTGAATTTGTCGAAACCCTTTTGCGACAAGTCGAGCTTTATAGACAGTAACATTACCATCAGCATATGTTTTCTTCTTGAAGATCCATTTGTTCTCGACAGCCTTCCGGCCATCCGGTAAGTCCACCAAAGTCCATACTTGGTTTTCGTACATGGATCCAATCTCGGATTTCATGGCTTCTTGCCATTTATTGGAATCTGGGCTCATCATCGCTTCCTCATATGTCTCAGGGTCATCGGTGTTGTCCACCAACATGACACTCATAACGGGATCATACCAATCTGGAGTGGTATGAGTTCTCGTTGACCTACGAGGCTCTGTAGCAACTTCGACCGAAATTTCATGATCATCATCATTAGCTTCCTCTCTAATTGGTGCAGGCACCACGGGAACTTCTTCCGGCGCTGCTCTACTCGCAATTTCGAGAGAAGGTTCGACAACCACGTCGAGTTCTACTTTCCTTCCAGTCACTTCTTTCGAAAGAAATTCCTTCTCTAGAAAGGATCCATTCTTGGCAACGAAGATTTTGCCTTCGGATCTATGATAGAAGGTATACCCAATAGTTTCCTTCGGGTATCCTATGAAGACGCATTTTTCCGCTTTGGGTTCAAGCTTGTCCGGCTGTAACTTCTTTACATAGGCTTCGCATCCCCAAACTTTAAGGAACGACAATCTAGATTTCTTCCCAAACCATAATTCATACGGTGTCGTTTCAACGGATTTAGATGGTGCCCTATTTAAAGTGAATGCGGCTGTTTCTAATGCATAACCCCAAAATGATAGCGGTAAATCTGTAAGTGACATCATAGAACGAACCATATCTAAGAGAGTTCGATTACGACGTTCAGACACACCATTACGCTGTGGTGTTCCCGGCGGTGTCAATTGTGAAAGTATTCCGCATTTCTTCAAATGCTCGCCAAACTCGTAACTTAGATATTCACCTCCACGATCAGAACGTAGAAATTTAATCTTCTTGTTACGTTGATTCTCTACCTCACTTTAAAATTCCTTAAACTTCTCGAAAGTTTCGGACTTATGTTTCATGAAATAGATATACCCATATCTACTCAAGTCATCCGTAAAGGTAAGAACATAACGATAACCACCGCGCGATGCTACACTCATTGGACCACACACATCGGTATGTATTATTTCCAATAAGTCCGTAGCTCGCTCCATCATACCAGAGAATGGAGTCTTAGTCATTTTACCCATCAGACATGCTTCGCATCTTTCAAGTGATTCGAAATCAAGTGATTCAAGAAGTCCATCGGAATGGAGTTTCTTCATACGCTTCACTCCAATGTGACCAAGACGACAGTGCCACATATAGGTCGAGTTATCGCTCGATTTCAAACATTTAGCCTCAATGTTATTAATATGTGTATTTCCACTATCGAGATTCAACAAGAATAGACCATCTATCAAAGGTGCATGTGCATAAAACATATTACTCATATAAATCGAACAACCATTATTCTCGAACTTAAACAAGTAACCGTCTCGCAATAAACAAGATCCCGATATAATGTTGATGCTCAACGCAGGCACCAAATAACAATTATTTAAGTATAAAACTAATCCCGATGGTAGATGAAGGGGTAGCGTGCCGACCGCGATCACATCAACCTTTGATCTGTTTCCAACGCGCATCGTCACCTCGTTCTTCGCTAGCTTCCGTTTATTCTGCAGCACCTGTTTCGAGTTACAAATATGAGCAAACGAACCAGTATCAAATACCCAGGCACTACTATGAGTACTAGTGAGATACACATCAATAACATGTATATCAGATATACCTTTCTTCTTGATGTTGCCGTTCTTCAAATCCGCCAAGTACTTTGGGCAATTCCGCTTCCAGTGACCTTCTCCCTTGCAGTAAAAGCACTCAGTATCAGGCTTAGGTCCAGCCTTGGTCTTCTTCGTCGGCGTGGTAACTTTCTTACCACCCTTCTTGAAGTGTCCCTTCTGCTTAGACTTGCCTTTCTTGAATGTGGTGGTCTTATTGACCAACAACACTTGGTGCTCTTTCTTGATCTCCACTTCTGCAGATTTCAACATGGCAAAGAGTTCTGGCAACGTCTTGTTCATGTTTTGGATGTTGTAGTTCATCACAAAGTTCTTGTAACTTGGTGGTAGTGATTGGAGGACACGGTAAATCCCCAAAGCATTAGGAATCACAATACCCAAGCTTTGAAGTTTGTTTGCATGCCCAGACATCTTAAGAACATGCTCACTGACGGAGCTTCCCTCTTCCATCTTGTAGTTAAAGAACTTTTCAGAAGCCTCATAGCTTTCAATTGTCGCATGAGTCTCAAAGATCAATTTGAGATCCTCGACAATATCATATGGGTCTGAATTCTCAAACCTTTTCTGAAGCTCCGATTCTAAACCATACAAGATAGCACACTGAACTGTGGAGTACTGAGTCTTCCGAGTGAGGTAAACGTTCTTTACTTCATCGGCAGCATCAGCTGCAGGTGGGTCACCCAGCGGTGCATCCAGCACATAAGTCAAATTACCAGCTGTGGGAACAATCCTCAAATTGCGGAACCAATCCGCGAAGTTGCTTCCATTGTTTTTCAACTTTTCTTTCTCTAGGAACGCATTAAAATTGATGGTAGGGGCTGCCATTGATCTACAACATATTTGCAATAGTTTAGACTAAGTTTATGACAAATTGAGTTCAAATTAATAATAAAATTAATCTAGGTGAACTCCTACTCAAAACAATATCCCTCACATTGTTTTAGTGATCACACGAACCAAATCCACCACATCAACACCGATCATCACGAGAGTTGATATAGTTTCAATGGCGAACAATCGACATGTTCATCATATCTACTATATGATTCATGCTTTACCTTTCGGTGATCCGTGTTCCGAGACCATGTCTATACATGCTAGGCTCGTCAAGATCAAACCTTAGTTTCCGCATGAACAAATCTGGCTTGCTCACGTTGTATACACTTGCGGAATCTAACACACCCGATCATCACGTGGTGCTTCGAAACAACAAGCTTTAGCAACGGTTCTAACTAAGGGTGAACACTTTATGACTTGAAATTCATGTGCATGAGGGATCATCTTATAATGCTACCGTCGTCTACTAAGCATGTAGAGGTCTCAACCTAATAAGGTAGATTCCTCCTGTGTTTACAATGCTAGTCCCTGGATCAATAGCTAGCATCCACAGTTTAGATGTAATATCAAGAAACAAAGGTCATAATATAACTTTATAACCAGGAATAGAAATATTTTAATACATCATACATAGCTCATTTGGCTATTACATTACATTGCAGCGGAATAACTATAGTCAGGGGGTCCTTCATCTTCAAAGTGCCACAGGCAGATGTTGGTTGTAGACTTTGTAATCCTAATCAATCAATCAATCTTCTCTAAAGAATCAAACCTGCAACATACAAGTTACAGCCACAAAGGGTCAATACATTTGAATTGTATTGGCAAGTGATACTATGGTAGTATAGTGGAGTCTATCATCTATATGCATTTGGCTAAGTGGAGTTGAGGCTTGCATTGCTCAAAATAGATTTTTCCTTAACATTTGAAAATACTAAGTTTTTGCTTGACAAAATCATTTTTATCAATCAAAGATTTCAAGATCCTTGTACCAAGGCATCTCTCCATCAATGATTGAAGAATTCAAACAACCCTTGTTCAAACCACAAGATTTTAATTTAGAAATTTGAATGATGAGATTCTTGATTGCTTCCATGTCTTGATGCTCAAATTGTCCTTTACCAGGGACATGGCTAAGTACTTAGATTTTACACTCTGTAGAGGTGGTGCACTTTCCCCACAAGACTTGGTTTCCCAAGACAAGATCTTTCAGAAGCCTTCCCTTAGACCGAAATGGACGCATTCCAACCTATCAAACACTACCACCCACTGTCCATATGGCTAAGTTCTTGCAACCTATATGATCATGGCAGAGCCCATATTGCCAAGTGGTTGCACTTGAAGCTTCTCAACATTTGACATCTCAAATCTCTTTGTGCCTGGGTGGCATACCACAAGTGAGATACACAAGCCAAGTCCATGGCCTTGTGAACCACTCAACCAAAAACCACCAAGCAAGCCCATTCCACCCAGGTGATTCATTAACTTAGTTGTTTTATTACACAAAAACATAAGTCCTCAGACTTAGAGATTTTTCCATGGTGTGAATATATTTTCCACCCATGTTTTCTATTAGCTAGGCTAAGCTTGATAGTAGTAGGAATCTTTAACTTAGGAAAATCCTACTAAGGATTCATCTACTAGGTTTTCCTATAGCAAGGTTCATACTTAGAAAAATTGATGCAAGTTTTACTTAGAGAAAATCACTAATGCATAGTGAAAGTAATGGGACAAAAAGTATGAAGCATCACTTGCATTTTTGGTAGAGTATGGGTTCACTCCTTGTCCTTGCAACAATCAAACTCTTCAAGTCACTACAAGTCAATCAAGCAAGGCACAAACTCAATCTACCAATCAAGCAAAACAACACACATAAAATGACAAAGTCAAAGTAATGCATGCAAGCATGCAAAAGATGGTTCTAATTGCAAAGGTGGTTTCCACTAGGCTTCTAAACTTTGTAGGTTCCAAATTGGTCATTCACCAAAATGGCAAAGTCAATTGCAAAAGGGTTTTATCTCAAAACCATTTTTAAAATCCATTCATCATTTTATGTGGTGAAGAATGTTTTTATCAAAACAAAACTTTTAAGTTTTTCACCAAATGAGTTGTTATTGCAAAACTTGGTGTTTTTGGGTCAGTAGGTTTGGTCCAAACTATTTTCTCAAAGTTTTCTTTCCATAAACATTTTCATAATAAACTTAATAATTTTATTTGACTAGAAATTGGCTAAGTCAAATAATCCAACCTAAATTTTACCAAAATCATTTTAACACCAAGGGTTGGTTCCTAGGGTCAGTAGGTTCTTCACAAGCTAATTTGCCAAGGTTTCAAACTTATAAACATTTTTGAATCATTTTTCTATTCTAAACAAGCATACAAATGAATCTGCAAAAACAAGTAAATTAACAGATACTATTTACTAAACTAAGGGCATGGTTGGCTAGGGCTTGTTCCACTGAATCCATTGATATAAAATTTGTAATTTTTGGACGTGTGGTTTGAAAGTTATAGATTTTACAAGATTGAACTTCTAATAGGAAAGTTTCTGTTTTTAAAACGAGGTCTGAGCCACGTGTCATGTTTTAATTCGTCGGTACCGGTTCACTGGGATCGAGCTACGTGGTGCGTTAGATCTAAGTTTAATCATGCATCTCAGGTTCATCCTTACCCCTTCGGTTAGTCATTCTATCCAATCCATCAGATGCAGATCTAACGGTTCCTATTGCCCTGGCCAAATAGCAGCGGCGCTGGCGGCGGCGTCTGGTGGCGGAGCGGCCAGACAGCGGCGGAGTTGACGTTTCAGGAAGCGAGGAAGGAGGAGAGGTGGCTCACTGTGATCTCCATGGCATGGGGATGCTCAACCTGCCCTTGGTTGGTGAAGGGGCGCACGAGGATGGGCGGGATTCCTCACCGGAGTTAGGGCTGGCGCCAGGAGCTTCTGTTTGTTGACGGGGACGGGGCTGTAGTCCACCAGAAAGCAAGAGAATGGTAGGGTTAGATGCGGGCGAGTGCACTGGACACGGGCGTATCATCGGAAGGACAAGGGGTGGCTAGTTACTACCTGGAGGCTTCGTCGGAGAAAGAGGCAGACGACGGTGCTGCAGGTCGTCGTCGAAGCCGAGGTTACAGGGCACCCGCGGATGAATGAATGGCACGGGAATATGCGCCAGGATGCGGTGAGCGTGCTCGTGTGTTCGGGGAGGCAGGAGGTGGTGTGCCTCGGCCGGATTCGACAGTGGAAGCTCGTCGGAGACAGAGCTGCTCGGGGAGAAATTGGGCGGCCTGGGGGCGTGCTTGGGGGAGGAGACAGAGGGGAAACGGAGAGGAGTCACTGGCATTTAAATGTGCCTGGTCGCTGCGAGTTAAGGTGGCCGTGTTAAGGCGAATTTCAAGCCGCGAATCAAAGCCTGCAACGGCCGGCGAGGGAGGAAGAACAGGTCGTGGGGTGAGGAAGAAGAGGGACGTGGCGGTGGGGTCCTCTGGTCAGTGGGAATGGGAGAGGGAACGTGGTCCACTTGTCATCGTGTGCGTGGGTTAGTTCGAGTGTGAGAGAAAATGTTTCGGGGAGGGAGAGGGAGCTGGGCTGCTGGGCTGTTGGGCTGGTCCAATTACATTTTTTTTCTGTCTGTTGTTTTATTCTTTTCTATTTCTATTTTCTGATTTGATTATTCAAACAAATGATTCAATCAACAATTCAAACAATTCAAACAAAACAAACTTGTAATGAGTTTTTGGTTCTATTTAACAGCATAAACCAAATCTCCAAAAATAAAATAATATTTTTATTCTTTTTAGGACCATTCATTAATTAAATAAAATGGTTCATTAGTTATTTAATAAAATAGGGTTGGATTTAATTAATAGAATATCCATTTGAAATCCAAATATTTTTAAAACCAAATCAGTAGGTTTTATTTGGAAAATAAAGAATACTTGGAAACTTGTTTAAAATAAAATAATATTTTATTTTAGGGTCCATTAATAATTAAATGAATAGACCTTATTCTTTTAATTCAAATAGGATTTGTTTTATTGAAATCTTTATTTTGAAAATCTAAAATAAAACCAAAACACTTCAGTACGTTTTATTTGAGAATATAAAATACTTGGAAAACTTATTTAAAATAATTAAATAAGTTTTAGTGTTTATTTAAAATGGGAAAAGTCTTTACTTAAATAAAATTGGGTATTAAATCCTTATTAATTTATTTAATTAAGCCTTTACTATTTTTATCAAATAGAAATATTTTATTTCAAAAGCTTGGCCAAGGTTTAATTTGGCTTTATAAAATAATCTTTATTTATAAATTCACCTTTTCTTTTGAAAACCAAATCTTTTATTAAAGGATCCAAAATAGTAATTCCAACACATTTTAATTTCCTTTATTAAATGTTTATCTTTATGAATCCCTTTAGGATTTTATTTAAGTCAAATGGGTTTGAAGTTCCAATTGAATTCAAAAAGTTTCTTCTGGCTCTGAAAATCAAACAAAGTTTTATTTTATTCATTTATTTTCACATTACAAGATTTGGAAAATCTTGGGATGTGACAGGCTACCACCCTTAAAATAAATCTCGTCCCGAGATTTGGGGAGGCTAGGGGTTACAAGCAGGTTCAAAACAACTAGGGTACTACCACCCTTAAAAAATTTCAAACTAAATTACATCTTGGCTTGCTTGGAATCCTGGGGAACTTCTCTTGGGCAACCTTTGCATAGTGTCCTTTGTTTCCACACTTGACTCATGGGCCAAGGTTGAGATCCTTCATAGACTTGTTTAACTTGTTCTTCATCTTTTCTGGACAATTGCTTGCATAGTGGCCTAGCTCCTTGCATTTGAAACACATCACTTGGCTGATATCTTTCTTTTCCTTTGGTATCATTGCCTCTTGTTTGTTTCTTTGGTTCTTTTTCTTCTCTGGGCATTTATTGGCATAGTGTCCCATCTCTTTGCAATTGTAACACTGCAACTGGCTTATGTCCTTCTTCTTCTTTTTGGGTCTCTCCAAAGCTAGGAGTTCTTCCAGTTCATATTCTTCATAGGTGGGAGATCTTTCTCTCTTCTTGAGGCATTGATTTTCATGCTTCTTGGATGCATGATCCTTGTCTCTAAAATTATTGCTAGCTTGGGTTCCTTCTAGATTAGCTTCTTTGTCATCCTTGTTGTCATTAGCTCCTTGGGAAAAGTTTTCTATCATGTTGATCATTTGAGTAACTAATCCTTGCAACAATTGGGATTGAAGTTTCAAAATCCTTTGTATGGCTGGGTTTAGTCCATTGTTGTTGGCTAAAAGCTGAGTTGTCTGTTGGCTCAACTGGTTTTGGGTTGCTATGAGTTCTCTCATGTTGTCCTCTTGGTTGTTGTTGTTATCAACCTTGATGTTGGAGTTTCTTGGAGTAGTCATCTGTTTGGGTTGAAGGGAGATTAGAATAGGCAAGTTATTTCTAAGGAAATATTTCTAATCACACACATCACAATTCACACAAGCAATGTGTATGCAATCACAAACAACTTTTCACTCAAACAACAAAGTTCAAGTACACACTTAGGCAACAAAATATTTTTGTTACACCACATAAGTTGGTGTGTTTGAGTTTAACTATAAATGGTGGTCCATCTACATGGTTCACTTGTGATCTTTCCTTCTTTCATGATTCTTCTTGTATGAGATCATGGTTTCCTTGAGAAAAACTCTTGGTTACAATACTTCAAAGTTGTTGATGGCTCCTTCTTATTTTGCATTCCCTCAGTCTCTAAATCTTGAGCAAGATTTCCTTGTCTCACTTGTAGTCCTTAGTGGTATCCATGTTGGAAGTCTTTGGTGAATATGCTGAAGATGTTGAAGTCATTAGAGTTGAAGATGTTGAAGTCATTAGAGTTGAAGAAGTTGAAGAAGTCCTTTGCACATAGTGTAGTCCTTGGTCATGGGTAGGTTTTTCCATCAAGTTGAAGTAGAAGAGATGTAGAGTTGAAACCAAAATGGTCGAGGAAAGAGTTTACAAGTGTTTTTGCAAATAAGTTTTTGGAATAAGACAATTCCTATTTTCTAAGGGTTTTTGTCCAAATCCTAGGTTTACAAATCCTACAGGCAACACAATGCTCTGATACCATCTGTAGAGGTCTCAACCTAATAAGGTAGATTCCTCTTGTGTTTACAATGCTAGTCCTGGATCAATAGCTAGCATCCACAGTTTAGATGTAATATCAAGAAACAAAGGTCATAATATAACTTTATAACCAGGAATAACATAATTTTATTACATCATACATAGCTCATTTGGCTATTACATTGCATTGCAGCGGAATAACTATAGTCATGGGGTCCTTCATCTTCAAAGTGCCACAGGCAGATGTTGGTTGTAGACTTTGTAATCCTAATCAATCAATCTTCTCTAAACAATCAAACCTGCAACATACAAGTTACAGCCACAAAGGGTCAATACATTTGAATTGTATTGGCAAGTGATACTATGGTAGTATAGTGGAGTCTATCATCTATATGCATTTGGCTAAGTGGAGTTGAGGCTTGCATTGCTCAAAATAGATTTTTCCTTAACATTTGAAAATACTAAGTTTTTGCTTGACAAAATCATTTTTCTCAATCAAAGATTTCAAGATCCTTGTACCAAGGCATCTCTCCATCAATGATTGAAGAATTCAAACAACCCTTGTTCAAACCACAAGATTTTAATTTAGAAATTTGAATGATGAGATTCTTGATTGCTTCCATGTCTTGATGCTCAAATTGTCCTTTACCAGGGACATGGCTAAGTACTTAGATTTTACACTCTGCAGAGGTGGTGCACTTTCCCCACAAGACTTGGTTTCCCAAGACAAGATCTTTCAGAAGCCTTCCCTTAGACCGAAATGGACGCGTTCGAACCTATCAAACACTACCACCCACTGTCCATATGGCTAAGTTCTTGCAACCTATATGATCATGGCAGAGCCCATATTGCCAAGTGGTTGCACTTGAAGCTTCTCAACATTTGACATCTCAAATCTCTTTGTGCCTGGGTGGCATACCACAAGTGAGATACACAAGCCAAGTCCATGGCCTTGTGAACCACTCAACCAAAAACCACCAAGCAAGCCCATTCCACCCAGGTGATTCATTAACTTAGTTGTTTTATTACACAAAAACATAAGCCCTCAGACTTAGAGATTTTTCCATAGTGTGAATATATTTTCCACCCATGTTTTCTATTAGCTAGGCTAAGCTTGATAGTAGTAGGAATCTTTAACTTAGGAAAATCCTACTGAGGATTCATCTACTAGGTTTTCCTATAGCAAGGTTCATACTTAGAAAAATTGATGCAAGTTTTACTTAGAGAAAATCACTAATGCATAGTGAAAGTAATGGGACAAAAAGTATGAAGCATCACTTGCATTTTTGGTAGAGTATGGGTTCACTCCTTGTCCTTGCAACAATCATACTCTTCAAGTCACTACAAGTCAATCAAGCAAGGCACAAACTCAATCTACCAATCAAGCAAAACAACACACATAAAATGACAAAGTCAAAGTAATGCATGCAAGCATGCAAAAGATGGTTCTAATTGCAAAGGTGGTTTCCACTAGGCTTCTAAACTTTGTAGGTTACAAATTGTTCATTCACCAAAATGGCAAAGTCAATTGCAAAAGGGTTTTATCTCAAAACCATTTTTAAAATCCATTCATCATTTTATGTGGTGAAGAATGTTTTTATCAAAACAAAACTTTTAAGTTTTTCACCAAATGAGTTGTTATTGCAAAACTTGGTGTTTTTGGGTCAGTAGGTTTGGTCCAAACTATTTTCTCAAAGTTTTCTTTCCATAAACATTTTCATAATAAACTTAATAATTTTATTTGACTAGAAATTGGCTAAGTCAAATAATCCAACCTAAATTTTACCAAAATCATTTTAACACCAAGGGTTGGTTCCTAGGGTCAGTAGGTTCTTCACAAGCTAATTTGCCAAGGTTTCAAACTTATAAACATTTTTGAATCATTTTTCTATTCTAAACAAGCATACAAATGAATCTGCAAAAACAAGTAAATTAACAGATACTATTTACTAAACTAAGGGCATGGTTGGCTAGGGCTTGTTCCACTGAATCCATTGATATAAAATTTGTAATTTTTGGACGTGTGGTTTGAAAGTTATAGATTTTACAAGATTGAACTTCTAATAGGAAAGTTTCTGTTTTTAAAACGAGGTCTGAGCCACGTGTCATGTTTTAATTCGTCGGTACCGGTTCACTGGGATCGAGCTACATGGTGCGTTAGATCTAAGTTTAATCATGCAGCTCAGGTTCATCCTTACCCCTTCGGTTAGTCATTCTATCCAATCCATCAGATGCAGATCTAACGGTTCCTATTGCCCTGGCCAAATAGCAGCGGCGCTGGCGGCGGCGTCTGGTGGCGGAGCGGCCAGACAGCGGCGGAGTTGACGTTTCAGGAAGCGAGGAAGGAGGAGAGGTGGCTCACTGTGATCGCCATGGCATGGGGATGCTCAACCTGCCCTTGGTTGGTGAAGGGGCGCACGAGGATGGGCGGGATTCCTCACCGGAGTTAGGGCTGGCGCCAGGAGCTTCTGTTTGTTGACGGGGACGGGGCTGTAGTCCACCAGAAAGCAAGAGAATGGTAGGGTTAGATGCGGGCGAGTGCACTGGACACAGGCGTATCATCGGAAGGACAAGGGGTGGCTAGTTACTACCTGGAGGCTTCGTCGGAGAAAGAGGCAGACGACGGTGCTGCAGGTCGTCGTCGAAGCCGAGGTTACAGGGCACCCGCGGATGAATGAATGGCACGGGAAGATGCGCCAGGATGCGGTGAGCGTGCTCGTGTGTTCGGGGAGGTAGGAGGTGGTGTGCCTCGGCCGGATTCGACAGTGGAAGCTCGTCGGAGACAGAGCTGCTCGGGGAGAAATTGGGGCGGCCTGGGGGCGTGCTTGGGGGAGGAGACAGAGGGGAAACGGAGAGGAGTCACTGGCATTTAAATGTGCCTGGTCACTGCGAGTTAAGGTGGCCGTGTTAAGGCGAATTTCAAGCCGCGAATCAAAGCCTGCAACGGCCGGCGAGGGAGGAAGAACAGGTCGTGGGGTGAGGAAGAAGAGGGACGTGGCGGTGGGGTCCTCTGGTCAGTGGGAATGGGAGAGGGAACGGGGTCCACTTGTCATCGTCTGCGTGGGTTAGTTCGAGTGTGAGAGAAAACGTTTCGGGGAGGGAGAGGGAGCTGGGCTGCTGGGCTGTTGGGCTGTTGGGCTGGTCCAATTACATTTTTTTTCTGTCTGTTTGTTTTATTCTTTTCTATTTCTATTTTCTGATTTGATTATTCAAACAAATGATTCAATCAACAATTCAAACAATTCAAACAAAACAAACTTGTAATGAGTTTTTGGTTCTATTTAACAGCATAAACCAAATCTCCAAAAATAAAATAATATTTTTATTCTTTTTAGGACCATTCATTAATTAAATAAAATGGTTCATTAGTTATTTAATAAAATAGGGTTGGATTTAATTAATAGAATCTCCATTTGAAATCCAAATATTTTTAAAACCAAATCAGTAGGTTTTATTTGGAAAATAAAGAATACTTGGAAACTTGTTTAAAATAAAATAATATTTTATTTTAGGGTCCATTAATAATTAAATGAATAGACCTTATTCTTTTAATTTAAATAGGATTTGTTTTATTGAAATCTTTATTTTGAAAATCTAAAATAAAACCAAAACACTTCAGTAGGTTTTATTTGAGAATATAAAATACTTGGAAAACTTATTTAAAATAATTAAATAAGTTTTAGTGTTTATTTAAAATGGGAAAAGTCTTTACTTAAATAAAATTGGGTATTAAATCCTTATTAATTTATTTAATTAAGCCTTTACTATTTTTATCAAATAGAAATATTTTATTTCAAAAGCTTGGCCAAGGTTTAATTTGGCTTTATAAAATAATCTTTATTTATAAATTCACCTTTTCTTTTGAAAACCAAATCTTTTATTAAAGGATCCAAAATAGTAATTCCAACACATTTTAATTTCCTTTATTAAATGTTTATCTTTATGAATTCCTTTAGGATTTTATTTAAGTCAAATGGGTTTGAAGTTCCAATTGAATTCAAAAAGTTTCTTCTGGCTCTGAAATCAAACAAAGTTTTATTTTATTCATTTATTTTCACATTACAAGATTTGGAAAATCTTGGGATGTGACAAAGCAATACAAGATGCATAAAGGATTAACATCACATGCAATTCATAATATGTGATATGATATGGCATTTTTTCTTTGTGCTTCCGATCTCCATCTTCTAGCACGAACATGATCTCCATCATCACCGGCATTGCATCAAGGTCAATGACGCTTCTTCATGGTTGTCGTCCACCGGCTTCAACTATTACAACTACTTTAAATAGACACGCGGGTCTTAACATAAATTAAAGACAACCATATGGCTCCTGCCGGTTGCCAACTTACAATAAGTAACATTGCATACATCAAATATAATCACAATCATGGCCATATCACATCACTGCACACCCCTGCAAAACAAAGTTAGACGCCTCTACTTTCTTTGCATGTTTTACGTGGTTTGGGGATTTCAATAAGTGTCGTTCTAACTTACGAACATGAACCACAACATTGATACTAGTATTGTTAATCACCCGTTGTAAATTGGATCTTAACTATGCTAGGAGAAACAGGCACCCGCAAAGCCACTTATGCAATACAAGTTGCATGTCAAGCATGGAGCAAGTCTCATGAACGATGTCATGTAAGGTTAGCCCGGGCCGCTTCATCCCAACATACCGCAAGATGCAAAGTACACAAGAAGCAATCGACAATAAAAGCATCAACGCCCACAATGACCATTGTGTTCTACTCGTGCAACAGATCTACATATAGACACGACTCTGATACCACTGTAGGGTTTCGTAGCATGGAAAACAAAAAATTTCTATCGCATACAAACAAACAAGCCAAGATCTATCTACTAGATTGTAGCAACGAGTCAATGGAATAACTCACCCTCGAAGATTCCAAAGTGTTTAATGAGAGCGGATTCTCGTGGGTGATGTAGTCGTACTCTTCCCGATCTCAAGATCGCGTAGACGGTCCTTCCGGCGCTGCGTTCCGGCAGCGCTCCCGCAGTCGGTCACACGTTCGGTACTCGACGGAAGTAAGAAGGGGTTCTTACCTATGTTGCAAGGCAAGACATTGAGTAAGACTCAAAGTCCGGCTACGACGGAAGAAAGAGAGATAATGGACAAAGTCCCCTATGCTTCAGCCATAGGCTCTATAATGTATGCCATGCTATGTACAAGACCGGATGTGGCACATGCTATTAGTTTGACTAGTAGGTACCAATCGGATCCAGGTTCAGAACACTGGATAGCGGTCAAGAATATCCTTAAGTACTTAAGAAGAACTAAGGATATGTTTCTTGTATACGAAGGTGAAGAAGAGCTCGTCGCTAAGTGTTATGTCGACGCAAGCTTTGACACCGATCCGAATGACTCTAAGTCTCAATCCGGATACGTATTTCTCATGAATGGCGGAGCGGTTAGTTGGAGGAGCTCCAAACAACCTATGGTAGCGGGATCAACAACGGAGGCCGAATATGTTGCTGCTTCGGAAGTGGATCAGGAAGCGGTTTGGATGAAGGAGTTCATATCCGAACTAGGAGTGGTTGCAAATGCATTGGACCCATTGTTGATCTATTGTGATAACAATGGTGCCATTGCCAATGCCAAAGAGCCAAGGTCTCACAAGCATTCCAAGCATATTAAGCGTCGGTTTCACTCCATCCGCGAGCATGTCAAGGATGGAGATATAAAGATTACTAAAGTACACACAGATCTCAATGTAGCAGATCCGTTGACTAAACTCTCCCTAGAGCAAAACATGATCAACACCAGAACTCAATGGGTGTTAGATTCATCACTATGTAACTAGATTATTGTCTCTAGTGCAAGTGGGAGACTAAAGGGAATATGCCCTGAGAGGCAATAATAAAGTGTTTATTATGTGTATTCCAAGTATATGATACATGTTTATTTTGCATGCTATAATTGTATTAATACGGAAACAGTAATACATGTGTGTTTAATAAACAAACAGAAAGTTCCTAGTTATGCCTCTCTCATAAACTAGCTCGTTGATTAACAAGATGATCAAGGTTTCCTGATCATAGACATTGGATGTTGTTAATAACGAGATCACAACATTAGTGTAATGGTGTGATGAACATTCATCCGAAGTATAGCATTACAATCAAAGTCATTGAGTTTATATTGCTATAACAACTTACGAAGTGATCCTAATCCTTAGACCATGAGATCATGTCAATCACTAACACCGGAAGAGTTTCTTGATAACATCAAACGTCACACTATAACAGGGTGATTATAAATATGGATTCAAAACTAATAAAGTGTTATGTTGAGGCCCATGGATCGAGAGTGGACTTTGTTCATCCCGATGACGGATAGATATACTCTGGGCCCTCTCGGTGATATCACATTGGTTAGCTTGCAAGCAAGTGATTTGATCACTAGAATGTTATATCACGGGAACGAGAAAAGAGTGCATGTCAGTAACGAGATCAAAATAGGTATGGAGATACCAATGATCGAATCTCGGACATGTAATATATCGCGAAACAAAGGGATTAAGATACTAGCAAAAAAGGTTCTGACGATCACAAGAAAGTCATCGTTGAATGTGTGGGGGTCAGTATGGGTCTCCAGATCCCGCTTCTGATTATTGATCCGAGAGGGGTCTCGATCATGTCCACATTATTCACGAACCGTAGGGTGACACACTTAAGAGACACCGACATCCAATTGGAGCAAAAGTTTCATGCCGAAAGAATAAGCAAGCGCAGGAATTTATTTCACTAGATACCGAAACAGGTTTCGGGTGAAATTGCATAAAGTGGTTATGCATGTGAAATAGAATTCTAGCAAGGGGTTATTTGTGAATGTTTGTCATTAAAGTAATTGAAAAAATTCTGAATAAAATAAAAGAGTTTTATTTAATGAGAGTTTGTATTAAATTTGGTGGAAATTTAATGGAAAGTTTGAGTGGGATTTTGAGTGGAGGGATTTGAATGGAATTTGTGAGTGGAGTGTCCACCCACATGAATGAAGAAGGGGAGGGGGCAACCCCCATGGCCGGCGGCCACCCCCTTGGGTGCCCCCCTCCTCCTATAAAAGGCACCCCTCTCCCTCTCTCCCACTCACACCTCCTCGTGAAGGATCTCTCTCCCCCTCTAGAATTTATCCCCCATGGTCTCGGACTAGCGAGATACATGTTCCCGGTGGCTATTCGGCAAGAAACAGTTGTGCTTCTACTGCATCGCTGGAGCGAGGAGGCGGAGGTTGCTCGGTACCTCGAACGTGTGTGCGAGCACGGATGCACTGCTGTTTTGCGGCGCTAGGACTTCCTCTCGATCTTGAGATCGGCAAGAGATCATCTACATCAACCACGAGTCGAACTCGTTAAGCTTTGTCGGTCTTCAAGGGTATGTTCTCTACGGATATACATCTGCCCGTTGTTTGTATCTAGTAGATAGATCTTGGTACATAGTTCACATCGTAGGAAATTTTTTGTTTTCTATGCTGCGAACCCTACAAAAACTAGCTAATCAAACAAGGCAATAGGATAACCAAGGCCATATAGTGGAGCAGGTAAATAAAGGAACGGTACTATAGCATCGACAATAAGGATAGCAGTAGTCAAAGGAAGGAAGTAAAGACTATAAATGCAAAATAGGTAGAAGGGGGAGAATGCTCGCCTGTGAGACAAAGTCGAGAAAACCGGAGGCATGTCGTTTCTCACATCGGCTCATCGTCCTATCCGGTGAAGAAGCAAACACTAAAAAGAGCAACCGATGCAATATTTAATAATACAGCAGAAGATCCGGCATGTTTATGATATGATGTATGGCATGGTAATATGCGGTCTATCTTAACAATATTAAGCGGAATCAAGATCCAGACAATTATTATTGGATTCAAGTTATTTAGCTACCCCGCACATTAAATGTTGAGTTAACAAGGCAAAACATGACATCGATGAACTACACAATTTAAATGGGGTCGAGATAAGACAAGATTATCCCGCATATAGCCTCCATATTTAATTATTAGGTGAATCGACAAAATACCCCAAACAAATAAATATGTATGCGGGCATGAATGATTAATATGCAACAAGTTATATTATATATAATATAACAAAATAGGGGTCTTGGATAGGGGTCGCACATTGGGGTTCAGAGGATCTCGTGGTTTGGGCTTCGGGGTCCATGTTCACTTGCATTGTGTTGGTGAAGATCTTGAATCGACATTGATGACTTCGTGTTGGTTTGTATATGAGAAGATCTTGTGGCACCAGGGGCCATCTCCGTTACAACGGCCCATCAACAAGATGGGCACGGGACAGAGACACCGCAGATAGAACAAACCAAAGAGGCATGTCCCATGTGGACACCGTCTCAAACACCTTGCGGGCAGGGCGTGCTCGGGGTTCGTCTTGAGGCGGCAGGGCACACGCGGGGTGGCAACAAGGTGAAAAGGCGCCCGGAGGAGGCGCACGGCCGGAGAGAGAAAGAAGGGATCTTTGGCGGCGGGCTTCTAGGAGAAGGTACATCGGCGGTCAGGACGCTGCAACAGGAGAAGGACGGCGCTGGCGGACGAGGCGAGATCGAGCAGAGGCAGGGCACAGGCGGTCGCTGGCGACGACAGATGCGGCGAAGCTCCGCGGGCGGGGAGGCGGAGGCCGAGCGGCGGTCGGACGCTGCAGGGGCGGCGCCATGGTGGAGCGGTCAGAGGCGCAGGCGGCGCGAGAGGTCCAAGGCGAGGAAGAGCGGCCGAGGTGGAGGGGTGCTTGCAGAAGGCGTTGGGGAGGAGCTCCTGGCGACGAGGGGGCGAGGCGAGCGGGGGCCAGAGGGGTGTCTAGCGGCGGTGAGCGAACGAGGAGGAAGGGGCGCGTGGGAGAATCGCGCGAGAGAGAGGGGGAAGTTGCGGGCCGAGCGAGCGACGCGATAGGGAGGCGTGTGTGTGTTGCATGTCGCGTGCTTGCGGGCGAGGGAGGGAGAGATGAGGCAGGGGCCTGGTATGCGTGCGTCGTGTGGTGCGTGTGTTCTGTGTGCATGTGTACGTGACCAAGTGTGTGTGGTGTTGTGTTGGATGCGTCAGGTGAGTGTGGCGTGCAGCGGCGGCGGGGTGGGTGCGTGCGTGAGTCCTGGTGTATGGCGGCGGGGTGTGGCTCTGGGATTAGGTCTAGGGTTTGGGGAAAGAAAAGAGGATTGAGATATTTATCTAGTCTAAAGTAGACTAGATGAGACTAGTTTTGGGCCAAAACTTTAGACAGGCTTTTGGGCCAAAACTTTAGACAGGCTTTTGGGCCTAGTTTTATTTATAAAACAAGAGAAACCTTTTGCGGTCTTATAACACACCAAAATTATTGTTTTAATTGAAAATAACAGAAGAAGGACGGGCTTAATAAAACCACGGGGATATTTTAGAAAAACAAAAATAGGTTTTTAGCAAAATAGTTTACGGTCAAAAATTGCGAATAAAATATGCATGATGATGCATAAAATAAAATAACAATCAAATTCTAATTTTTAATATTTTCCGGGCATTACAGATTCAAACCCACCCCTTTCAAGGTTGCCCCCCTCTCATAAATAGAGGGGGAGGGCTGCCCCAACAAGATAAGAACCAACCCCTCTCCACCCGAGCCCGTCGCCTGCGTCGCCACCGCGCGCCGCCGCCGCTGCCGCTCGCCGCCGCCACGCCGCCTCACCGCGCCACCGCCTAGCGCCGCCGCCGGTTCATCGTCGCCGCCCTACCCGCCGCCGACACCTCCTCCTCCTCCTGGTTGTCTAAACCCTAGATCTTCGGGAAACCCTAATCCACCATATCTCGCACCGGCTTAGGCGAAGCCCTGCAGGATCTTCCCTCTGCTTCCGACACCACGCCGTCATGCTGCAGGAATCATGAAGGGAGAACTACAACCTCTGCTACCTGCTGGAACAAGGGAGAGGAAGGTCTTCATCGAGTACCAAACGTGTGATCGATTGCAGAAGCGCTGCCAGAACGCAGCGCCGGAAGGATCGTCTACGCGATCTTGAGATCGACAGGTGTACGACTACATCACCCACGAGAATCTGCTCTCATTAACCGCTTTGGAATCTTCGAGGGTGAGTGCATCTATCGACTCGTTGCTACAATCTAGTAGATAGATCTTGGCTTGTTTGTGTGCATGTGGTAGAAAATTTTTGTTTTCCATGCTACGAACCCCTACATGAAGAGCAAGCAGCAGGTTTTCCCTCAGTTGAGACCAAGGTTATCGAACCATAAAGAGGAAGGAAACGTCACACGGGTGTTTCAAACAACGTGGAGACCTACACAACACAAACTCAAGACTTTGCCCCAACAAACAGTGAGGTTGTCAAGCTCACCGGTTTGTTGTAACAAAGGATTAAACGTATTGTGTGGAAGGTAATGGTTTGCAACAAGTAAACAAGTAACAGTGGAAGATGTATCAATGGTAAAGATTAGACCGGGGTCCATAGTTCACTAGATGTGCTCTCCTTAGATAAACAACATGCCATGAAGGGTAAACAAATTACAGCAGGGCAATTGACAGGAACTGAGCAAGGCATAACAATGCAATTACTAGTCAAAAATATCCTATGAGGTTGTTGGGAAATACAACAAGATACATAGACCGCCATTGATGTAGCCCGACCTACGGTCGTTACCACATCTTGGTCTCCAACTTACGCCAAGTCGTCATGGACTCCAAAGGTGAATCCGTTCCTCTATGCGAGTCCCCTTCCTACCCTATTGAATGGTATGAAACTTCATACTCCGTCACATATGCATGATAGGTTCACACTGAACAGTACGGAGGCAAGGGAGGAAGCCCGGAGCATCAAGCCCGACAAGACGGAGGCTTGGAAGAGGAGGCGGAAGAAGACTGATCGCCAAATGCTCTCTGTCTCCAGCGGTACTAACGGATCTGGCGATCGGTACTACCGGCCAGCGGTACTACCGCCCACTACTACCGCCCCATACAGACGACGCCAACAGAAGTCCCAGGATTGCAAGCGGTACTACCGGATCTGGACCCGGTACTATCGGTTAGCGGTACTACCGGACCCAAGTCCGGTACTACCGGTCATGTGTGCCTGCGCGCACCTGTTGGGCCTTCGGCCCATGTACCCCTCTAGCTCGTCCAAACCCTAGTTTTATCCCTAAACTACCCCTGTTTATGTGGTTGGCCTATAAATAGAGCCCCCACCCCTCATGTATCCCTTAGGCATAGATGATAGACTAAAGACAACCCCCATTGTGGAATCTCTAGTTTTGCCTCATCCCCTTTACCAAGGGGACCGACTATCGTCACCAACCTCGATTGGACTTTGCATCACGCATCCATCGTTGAACAAGGCCTTGGAGTTCGGTGTCTCGTCTCCAAGTTGTCAAGACCCTCCCCAAGGTGTTCTTCCCTCTCTGATGTGGATTTGAGGGAGCACGTTGACCGATCTTTCCTTGCGAGGATTCTATCGGACCGGTGGCCGCCGTTTGGGAGCAATCGGCCTTGTATCGTGTGAGTTTTGCGTGTGTTCATCGTGTTCTTCGCGAGGTGTGTGTTTTCTTCCGCTACCTTCTCCCTTTCCCCTCGCTTTCCCATTGATTTGACCACGAGATCCGTGAAGATCGGGCACCCAAGAGGTTAAACCCTCCATCATCTGGTATCAGCAGCTTTTGGTTGCCACGGATTTCTCATCGATTTGGTCTTTTCCCCATAAATTCGAAAATTCCACCAAAAATAGCCCTAATTCGTGTTTTGGATCGATCTGTGATTTGAGTGCGTTTTGGTAGGTTTTGATCCGTGGATTGCTTGCTAAACTTGTTGATCTGCCTTCCTTTGCGTTCCCATGGCCTAATTCCTTGATTTCCCCCTTCGATTTGGTGCTTTTCTTGAAGATTTTCCGCCCAAATCACCCCAAAATCGCGAAACCGCGTCAAAACTGGGAGTTTCTGGACCCAGCGGTACTACCAGGCTTAAAATCCGGTACTACCGCCCTTTTCCAGTACTACCGGGCCCAAAATCCGGTACTACCGCCCAGTACAAAAAGAAAACAGCAGGTTCCCGGATTTCAGCCTCTCACCATTTTGAGCATAACTTTTGCATTCGAACTTGGATTTTGGTGTTCTTTAGCTTGTTTCGAAGAGGAGAAGGAGCTCTACATCATCATCCACGTTTGTAGCATCCCAGTTTTCTAACACCTGTAATGCTACTTGATCTAGTAATAAAAGGGCCACTTCCTACATATAATTGTTGCATCATCATCATGTCACGTTCATGTCATCATGCCACCTTGCATTTGAGCATCATACAAAACCCTCTTTGTTTTGGTTCTTATCTCATATGCATTATTAATTGTATTTGCCTCTTGATATTGTATTTGGTTCTTGATATATTGTTAAATGCCCAAGTTGATTTGGGGGCATATCTCTTATTGACTCCACCACCTTTTCTTCACCACCTTATAATTCCACCATCCAATTAATATGAGCTTGGCATTTTAATTGAGTTTACCTCTAGCTCATGCGGGTTGGGTGGATTCCACTCATAATCTTATGCTTGGCCTTTTCCACCTTTTGGAAATGCATGGAATAATGCCACATGATTTTATGTTGTTTTCACAATATGAATACATGGCATTTATTGTTTGCATGGGCCATGCAAGTACCACCTTTTACTTGACATTTGAATCTTATTGCTTTGCTTGCATGGATCACCTCTTTTCTTTTTCCTCTTTTGGCCATCTTGTTGAGCTTGTGTGGATCATGCTTGATCTATTAAACCCACCAAACCCTCTATCTCCCTCTCTCTCCCCCTCTAGCTATACCCTAATCACCTTTCCCCATCCATGCATGATCATGTGATCATGTGGGCATTCCCTCTCCTCATATAACTTGGTCTCTTTTTGCCTCTCTTCTTGGTCAAACCCTCTGTCCAAAATTCCCTGTGAAAAGTTCAAAAGTTTTTGAAATTAGAAGCTGGCTTAAAATTGCATTGGAATGAAAACAAACAAAACAAATAAAAATAAAAAGAAGAGGGAAAAAGAGAGAGAGAGGAGCAGCAGCAGCAACCTGGGCCTTACCTGGCCGCATACAAGGCCCGCTAGGGGACCTCCTTCCCTCCTCCGGCCCACCTTACTCCCCTGGCCCGATACCCCTTCGATCCCCTCCTATTCACCGTCTTCCTGCCGTCGCCTCCCCTCTCTCGGCATGTGACGGAGCAGAGCAGGTGGCCGTCCCGCGCCGTGAACCTCGTCATCCCCACGCCGCACCCGTGACCCCTATATCAACCCTGGGTCCCCTGGAGCCCTAGCCTCCCTCTTCCCCCCTCCGCCGCCATTCCTCTGCCCTACTCCCATCTGTCTTCCCCCCTTGCCCGAGAGCTTCGGCGGGGAGAGCGTCACCGCTCCGTCGCCTTGATCGCCGTCTGGAGCCGGAGGGCGTGCAGGCGGTCTTCGTCAGCCATCTCGCGAGCTCTGGGAGGAGCTGGGCGGCCCGCCTCGGCTTCCTCTTCTTCCTGGCTGTCTCCCGCCGTCGCCGTCATCACCTCCGACCACCCCCATCCTCGTCTCCCCCGGGAATCGAGCGAGGTAAGGACCCCCTCTCTTTTCCCCATCTTCCCGCCTCGCCTCCATCGCTTTGTTAGCGTCGCCACCGCTGCGTTTCTTCCTCCCGGACGACGACTGCACATGCGCCGCTAGCTCAGGAAGCTTCCCTGTCCCCGACAGTTTCAGCAGAAACTTTTCGGGCACCCCCGAGATTCGTGTTCTTCCGGAGTCCCTGGCCCTTCTCGTAAGAAAACCCTTGAACAACTTTTGTAGACCCTGATCCCCTCTCCAACTTTGATCCTTGTGGCATGTTCAAATTCCTAAAGGTTTCGTCGCCAACGTCCACCGAAGATCGGACGAAATCACGGCGGTGCTGCTCGTATCCGTCCGTCAGTCTCGAGCGCTCCTAGTACCCCTGTTCCCCGCCAGATCCCGTCCGCTGTAGTCCTCCGTTGGAAAAACTCCGAACACGAAAGTCGTAGGCCTTTGTCCCTTCTTCAACATTGGTTTTTGCGGCATCCCAAAAATCCCGATGGTTTGCTCGGCATCGTCGACCGAAGTCAGGGCTCAGCTGGCTGTTTTCGCGTCCAGATCTTCAGTTTCGTCAGTCTAAAACGATCAGCTCCTGGTAGTTTTGCACGCAGGTCCCTGGACTTCTCGAGCTCTCAAACCGCAGCCCTCCCAGCCGGCATTTTTGTAAAAAGGCTCCCACGCTAGTCTACCCTCAACCCGCGGTCCTCAGCCACCTGCCTTAGGCCCAGTCAGCACCCGACCCCACATGTCATCGGTAGTGGCTAGATGGCCTGAGTGCGAAATGTATTCTTCTGTATCTGTTTTGAATTCTTTCTTTTTAAATTAACTCAAATTCAAATTCAAAATACAAATCTGTTTAAAACTAAATCAATTCATAACTTATTCCTGGTTTGGAATTTGAATTCAAACCTTATATGAAAAATGTTTTGTTTTTGAATGTTAATTCAAATCTTTATTCAAATATTTTCAAACCTAATTTAAAATAGTCAAACCTTTGACTTTGACCTAATATGACTAATTTTGACTTAAAAATAAAATTAAATTCATATTTCCAAATAATACAAATAATATATGAATTTGAATCAGAAAAATGTGAGGATTTCAAATAAGCTATTCAAATCACCTTTTGAACATTTAAAATTCCAAGTTAAGTAAATTACAACAAATGCCACTGGAACTTAATAAATTAATAACTTTTGATTTATAACTCCGAATTTAGCAAATGATATGTCTAAAATGATCAGCTCGACGAGACCTTTCTGTTTATGCTATCCATGACTTCAATTGCAGCATGCATCATATAAAAATATAATGTACAGCAACTATTATGACCATAAAATGGGACCAAAACCCCATAAAAATGTTATTTCTTGTGTTCTATACCTCACCCATGCCATGCTACTTTATTGCCATGCAACTTGTGCATCATTCATCATGGCATGATTGTTTGCTTGACGCATTTTATTTCTATGCTTGTGCACTTTATTTATGTTGGCCCTTGTTTGTTTGGTTCTTCTTCGAATAGACGCTGAGCAGGGGATATATCAAGAGAACCAGGAGCACTACCCAGATCCGTCTCTCGCTTCAACTGAGTTGCCAGGCAAGCACTACCACATGCTTGCATACATACAGTACCTATTGCCTCTTTCTTATTCTTGCATCATTGAGTCGCGATTGCATTAAACTGAATCCCAAGTATTGCAAGCCCTTACTTTTAAACCCCACCAAGCCTGTTCCTCCATCCCATGAGCCATTACTACAGGAGTTGTTTGAGCCATGCGAGTCGTAGAACAGCATGTGTAGGGTTTGTGAGTGTCTGATGGATAACGAGGTACCTAAACAACTTAACCTGAGTAGTAATGGGATAACTAATGAAAGTGGCACCGGTGAGCAATATCTGCTATTTGGTTTTTCCTGCTCACTTGTGTCCCGTAGGACCCCGAGTACTTGATTCCTGTTCCTTGATTTATCGCGCTATCCACATTCGGGAGGCTTATGGGACCCCCCCTGAGCCAGAGATTGATTCCGTCTTATTTCTTGGGGCCACAAACTAGTTTGAGGTTTTATTTACTATCCTGTACTTATGCCATGTTTACTGCTTTATTTAAGATTGTGCGAGGAGCACACTGTACTGTTTAGGTAAGCGGAATGTTTTTGCGGTATCGACAAGCCCAGTCACATTTTCGGGTTCCCAGTCGTTTACAGCCATTGACGCAAACCTTGAGTCCGTCTCGGAGTCAGCTAGCTTCGTTGCGGGTCTACTCAATGGGGTGGCCCCCTGAAATATTTCTGAATCTTGTGATTGCTTTGTCGTGAAGGCCTCGTTGGGTTTTGATTTGGTTTTTCCGAGGTTGATCGAGTGTGTGTTGCTATTTGTGCACCCCTGCAGGGTAAAACTTTCTGAAAGCCGTGTCCGCGGTTATGGACGACTTGGAGCACAGTTTCTCGACCATAGACAAGCATAACTAAAGTGCCGCTTTAAATTGACTAAGTAACTGACTAGTAATTAGTGCAACACTCATGGAATGGTTAATAAAATTTGCCAACGGATGGGGGGGTTGTTCGTCCGCTTCCTCGTTGGTAAGCGAGGAGGAGGATGGATCTGTGGTATTACTGTTATAACTGTTGTCATTAATTCACGGACATCCGTCTATCTTTAGTTAGGCGGATGGTTAACGTTTATCTATAGAACTGTTAGGGTTTATCTTTCGCTGCAATTGCGTCACCCCAGGTTGTGTCCCCTTTAGAGGCATAAAGACTTGCTGAGTACCCTTAGGGTCTCACACGATAAATTATTGGTTCAGATGAACAGGTACCCTCGCAGGACGAATACTGGGTGGAAGAGGCTGATGATGTGGGCAACGATCGTTCGGTGTAGAGATTCCGGGAACGGGGATCCGTGAGATCTGTGGGCGGGATGTGCTTATTTCTATGGCATCTTATGCCGATTTTCTTCTTATCTGTACTCGGACTTTGTTTTGCCGCTTCCGCTTGATACTCTGATGTGTGATGTATGAGGAATTATCCTAAAATATTATATCTATCTAGGTCATTTGAATCTTGCCGTATGGCGTTGCTATATTTCCTTTCTTTTTAGATGGAATGGCTCTGATGTACTTTTGTATGGCGGCTTGCATACATACTCATTTGTGTATGTAGTTGATCCCTTCGCTTGCCGATTACGCCGCCCGTACAGGTTCCGATGAATTGGAAGTGGTTGGGACGGCCGAAAGGTCTACCCGTGAGTTGCTTTTGGGGCCCCACCGTACTATTTCAACCACTACCATTCATCCAGGCTTGTATCTAGGAGCGTAATTCACCGAGGTAGTTACAACGTTGTTCATGCTATCTACTCCATACAAATTCCGTGAGCAAGGCGGAATCCAACAATAAAGGGTGAAGATCGTCGACGAAAGGTATAAACATTCCGCGACTTCTCCCACTTGCATTCCTTTGTGAACCCCACTATCTTTGCGAGCAACAAACACCTATTGAGACTAGTTCCTCTTATGATTGCTTGGGCTATGCACATTTGATACCTTGTAGATTCCGAGCAAACATTGTGAGCGCTATCTCATATAGTTATCGTGTATAGTTGTTGGCACAAGGAAGAGGCAAGTGAAAAAGAAAGAAAGAAAAGAAAAAGAGAAAAAATAGAAAAAAGAAAAAGAAAAAAAAAAGAAATATACATGTGCCTCATAAAATAGGAAGCGCAAGCTCGATGAACATCATATAGGTGGTACTTATTGTGCATATCTTGTAGCCCACCAATCTTGTGCAATCGAACTAGCGTCTCTCCTTATACTTGTGTGACACGAGCTTATAGTCTTTGCTAGGTAATCATTTGGTTCTTAGCTCACTTTCTTCGTCGCACAAGTCCCATTTATCCCACCGTGTGTGTTTCCTTGTACATATTTCCTATCTTGTGGATTGACTTGTTTGCTTTGTGATCATTGTGGTTCTTTACTTGCCATTACAACATCTTGATTTCGGATTGGTTCTTGACATGCCACTTTCCATATCTATCCACCATAGGCCTTGTGTGTGTTTGTTTTTTGGTTAGTAGTTGGTTTTGGTGTTCCGCGTGAACTTCACTTTGCTTGGTTTATTGCTCTCAAGTGTGGCCACTTGCACGATACGCTCTTCCAAGGTAAAGTAAGGTTTGACGTTGTATCCCTAACTCCCACTACCACTTCCATATACACCGCTTGGTCTTGTGCATCATGTCTAGGGACTCCGGAACCGAGGATGATATCTATGAAGAATCCATGATGATCCACCATGACTACGACTCCACAAGTATAGAGGACATGACGGAGCACAACACCGACAATGGCTCCGCATGCTTTGAGGACCCGGAGCACTACACCTACGACGACTCTACATGCATGGAAGACATGCAGCTCTACGTCGACAATGGCTCCTCATGCATGGAGCCTATGGAGCACTACACCGACAATGGCTCCACATGCTTGGGTTATATGGAGTACTACACCAACAATTACTCCCCAAGCATGGATGACTTCGAGTGCAACATCGACGACGCCTCGCCAAGCATGGAGGACACGGAGAACTTCATTGAGTTTGATGGCTCCTCTACGAGCCATGAAGAATTCCTCCACCGCGTGGAGATGGAAGCCTACTACGCCAAGCAAGAGGAGGTGCATCATCAAGAATCCATGACCTTCAAGGCCAAGTGTACCACACCAAAGGGCACCACCTACTTCGATGATCCACCTCCAAGGCGACAAGTGCCACAACCTAGATGGCGTCAAGCGCCACCATCTCCAAGGCGTCAAGCTCCACCATCTCCAAGGCGCCAAGCTACATCACCTCCAAGGCGCCAAGCTCC
The DNA here is from genome assembly GCA_910589765.1 of Avena atlantica. NCBI lineage: Eukaryota > Viridiplantae > Streptophyta > Magnoliopsida > Poales > Poaceae > Avena > Avena atlantica. The sequence continues at coordinate 330,249,232 of OU342738.1, read as the reverse complement.
AACTCCTATCCAAACAAGAGTGGCGTCCAAACATCATATGCATCAAGAGGCGCCAAGAAACAAGACTCTTCATCGACAAACATCCTCTCATGAGCATCGCCACCATAAAGAGGATACAAGACATCGTCTAAGGCATCTTCGCCACCAAGACGAAGAATTCAAGATGAGCACTAACCATAATGCTCAATCAAGCTCAAGAAGGCACCACAAGCACAAGAAGAGTGCCAAGGCAAATGATCACCATCGCGAGCGTCATGTGGATGACCAAGTGCGTTACCAACATCAACCATCGGCAAGGCACGCCAATGACCTACGTCGACACCTTCATAGGGCACCTTCTACTACTAGTGCCACCACCAAAATGGCACCAAGAGCAAGCCTTCATCCACGCCATCAAGCTTCAACGCCTACGCTTGACTTCCACGACCTCGCGAACGAGGAAAATGTAAACCTCTACTTCGCCAAGTTGGATAGCATGAGCCTACCTCCACCACTACTACGAGATGGCCACAAGACGGTCGAGCATGGGATTTTCCCTTCGACCATGGAGGCGAGCAATGATGCCCATCTTATGGCATCCAACCTTGGAGGCGACAAGGTAAAGAATGGTGAGCATGGGATTTTCCCTTCACCAAAGGAGGCGCAAGGAGTTGAGGAAACCGAGCCTACCCCCATATGCTTGAGTGATGATGTGGTACCAATCCGATGTGAGTATGAGAGCCACTTAGCCCACTTGAGTGCGAACAAGAGTGAGATGAGTGACTCCACATTATGTGAGATTGAGTGTTTCCACTTGGAGGGCATGAGTGATACTCCTAGTGAGTTGAGAGTGGTAGTTGATAGGTCAAGTGAGACCATTTCGATTTCTAACAACTTACCCTCTACCTCTAGTGTGTTCTCTTGTGTTATGCTAGGTTCTATGGATGAAGAAGCGCCAAGCCATGAAGCAATGATGCCTCAATTGGAGAAGAAGTACATGGTGCACGAAGATGATGCTATGCCTTGGCTACATCAAGAAGACGAAGTCGTCCACAAGGAGGCCACTACTTCCACAACACCCACTTCATATGAGAGGTATGAACAAGGTAACAATAAGGGTGTTGATGATGCCATGATCCCACTAGTGGACATGATGAATTGTGAGGATATGCATGCTATGGATGATACTTCTGACATTACATATGCTTCATCCACATTCCCATGTGATGCTTTGCCTTTGCATAATATTAATCATGTGGAATTGTTTGATTGCGATAACATTGCCATAAACATGCCATGCTATGCATCTTGTGTGTATCCTCCAATTGCTTTGGACATGCGTTGTCATGCTAGTCATTCAATTTCTCCCGTTGCTTGCAATAAGATGAATGCTTGCTATTTCAATTGTTTTGCTTGAACAATATTGATTATATGCGTTATAATGAGATGGCCCCCATAGCTTTCTCAATTTTTGGAGATTTTGATGATTTCCATGATAAGCATGTTCCCCACTTGCATACTCACCATGCATCTATTTTATACTTAATTGACATTAATGGTGATGTGCACAAGAAGAGATATGTCATGATGGATGATGTGTATCTCTACCATGCACACACGTTCTTCCTTTTGTGTTTGATGTGTGTAGGTACCCGCATTATCATGTCAACCTCGGTTGAGCACGAGTTGACAAAAAGAGCTCTTGAGAGCATCCCACAAGTGAGTTCAAGATCGAACCCAACTCTGATACCTTTTGCATGCTTTGCATCTTTCATGTTGGCAAATTGCTCTTTCATATGGTTTGATTGCAAGCATGTTGATGGAATTATCTCACCTTGCGACATTCATGTTTCTTTGCTTTTGGATAATGATGCTTTGTGTGTTGCAACAAAAATGTTGAACATTTTCTCTTTCCGATGTTTTGTGTGCAACCACAATTCCATTAAGAGCATGTATTGTCATGAGAGCTTCCAAGAATCTCGTTTTGTTTTTGCAACAAACATAAGGACCACTTGCTCTTTCATTTGGTTTGTTTGCAAACATAATACTTTTGTTTTGGATATGCTTCCTTGTGTGTTTTTGACAAATTCTCCTATTCTTGCATCAAAGATGTTGTTTGAAATTTGGATCCAATGCTTTGAATGCCCCACTTCTATGTTATATGGAGTTTTTGAGTTTCCACATTTGGATGATGTTCAAACGATTTCCATGCACATTGACCTTGCATATGCATCCCGTTTGCTATACTTGAGTTGTGTTAATCGTGTTGTGAACAAGAATGGACATGCCACAAATGACATGCTCCTCTATCACACACAAACATATGTTGCTTGGTCTTTGTTGTATGAAGGTACAAATGCATACACGTCAACCTCTATGGACTATATTTTGACAAGAAGAACCGAAGAGAGTTACCTATGGCTACCCTTCATCGAGCTATATCTACAAGCTAAGGTGACTTCCTTCTACTTGAGGACTCATGCTATAATCTTCATGAATTGGCTACGCTCTGAGTGTTGCTTTGCTTTTGTTGTGAGCTTTGTAGGCTTCAAGGAATGTGAAGGAACATTGAAGTGTTGTCAAGTCAATCTTCCCGAGGACGACTATATGGTGAACCCCAGGATCAAGAAGGTCTCTCGACCGCTTCTACTTTGTGATGCGCATGTAGAGTCGAGGACGACTCTTTTTTAAGGGGGAGAGCTGATGTAGACCGACCTATGGTCGTTACCAATCTTGGTCTCCAACTTACGCCAAGTCGTCATGGACTCCAAAGGTGAATCCGTTCCTCTATGCGAGCCCCCTTCCTACCCTATTGAATGGTATGCAACTTCATACTCCATCACATATGCATGATAGGTTCACACTGACAAGTACGGAGGCAAGGGAGGAAGCCCGGAGCATCAAGCCCGACAAGACGGAGGCTTGGAAGAGGAGGCGGAAGAAGACTGATCGCCAAATGCTCTCTGTCTCCAGCGGTACTACCGGATCTGGCGACCGGTACTACCGGCCAGCGGTACTACCGCCCACTACTACCGCCCACTACAGACGACGCCAACAGAAGTCCCAGGACTGCAAGCGGTACTACCGGATCTGGACCCGGTACTACCGGTTAGCGGTACTACCGGACCCAAGTCCGGTACTACCGGTCATGTGTGGCTGCGCGCACCTGTTGGGCCTTCGGCCCATGTACCCCTCTAGCTCGTCCAAACCCTAGTTTTATCCCTAAACTACCCATGTTTATGTGGTTGGCCTATAAATAGAGCCCCCACCCCTCATGTATCCCTTAGGCATAGATGATAGACTAAAGACAACCCCCATTGTGGAATCTCTAGTTTTGCCTTATCCCCTTTACCAAGGGGACCGACTATCGTCACCAACCTCGATTAGACTTTGCATCACACATCCATCGTTGAACAAGGCCTTGGAGTTCGGTGTCTCGTCTCCAAGTTGTCAAGACCCTCCCCAAGGTGTTCTTCCCTCTCCTATGTGGATTTGAGGGAGCACGTTGACCGATCTTTCCTTGCGAGGATTCTATCGGACCGGTGGCCGCCGTTCGGGAGCAATCGGCCTTGTATCGTGTGAGTTTTGCGTGTGTTCATCGTGTTCTTCGCGAGGTGTGTGTTCGCTTCCGCTACCTTCTCCCTTTCCCCTCGCTTTCCCATCGATTTGACCACGAGATCCGTGAAGATCGGGCACCCAAGAGGTTAACCCCTCCATCAGCCATCCAACTGCATCTATGACTATAAGTCCACCTTCAGGTTATCATCTGAACCCCCTCCAGTATTAAGTTGCAAGCAACAGACAACTGCTTTAAGAAAAGTATGTAAGGTAAACAGTCCACATGTTCCATGAACAAGAGCCCGTTGTTTTCTCCCTAGTGGCAACATCACATCTACAACCGAAGAGATTTCTGTCACTTCCCTTGGAAACTAGAGGCATGAACCCACTATCGAGCATAAATACCCCCTCTTGGAGTCAGTAGCAACTACTTAGCCAAGATAGCTACTAACAACGGAGAGCATGCAAGATCACAAACAACACAGACATGATAGAATCATAAAGACAAAACCATTAATCAAACCAACATAATAATCTCAATATCCATCGGATCCCCGCAAACACAACATGCATGATTACAAATAGATTAGATCTTGATCATGAACGGAGCTCACAAGATCTATACATGAAAGCACAAAGGAGGAGATACAGCCATCTAGCTACTACATGGACCCATAGTCCAAGGTGGAACTACTCACGCATCATACCGGAGAGAAGGCCTTCGGGATGATCTCCCCTCCGGCAGGGTGCCGGGAAGAACTTTAGATCCCCCCGATCTAGGGACGATGGTGGCGGCGGCTACAGACGGTTTCGTGGAGATTTGATCGGGTACTCAGGGTTTCTGCATCGGGGGCTTCTTATAGGTGAAGGGGGAGACCGAGGCGGCGGCCAGGGCGACCAAACCCTAGCCAGGAGCAGGGTGGGGTCCACCCGCGCCTGGGGTGGGCCTGGCCCCTCTGGACGGCCCCTCCGGCTCTCCTCTGGACTTCTTGTTTCCACGAAAGTAATTGACTTTGACGTTTGTCCTGTCCAATTTCGAGAATATTTCTTTACTAACTTTTTTGAAACCAAAAACAGCAGAAAACAGGCATCTGACACTGTTGCAACTTGTTAGTAGGTTAGTACCAGAAAACATGTAAAAAGCACCTCAAAGTGTGAACAAGTAAAGCAAAGTAGATACTAAACAAGCATGTAGCATAAAAAATTATAGATATGTTTCCAACGTATCAATCAGCAGGGCCGATCAACCGGGAATAGGCCCAGATCAGCCCGTAGGCCCAGATCTAGCCAAGATCATCCCCGCTGCCGCGCTGCTGCGCCTTGGTCTCGCCGCCGACCGAGCCCCGGAGCACGCCCTCCCAGCATCACCACCACCAAGCCGACCCCCATCGTGTCTCACCGCCACCGGAAGGGACACCGCCGCCGCAGGCCCTCCCCGAGCCGGCCCTAGGGCACTAGCAGGGGAAAAGGCACAGCGCGTCGACCAGGGGCAGCAGAGGTCGAGACCGCCTCCATCCCGCCACCGCCGGGCGAGCTCCCCAACCCGCAGCGCCACTACCAGGGTTGTCGGCCCACAGCCGCCAGATCTAGGGCGAGCCGGGGCCGACCGCCGCCACCAACGCGCAGCCCTCCCGCCGCCGACCAGCCCCGCCACCGCCAGGGTTCGCCGCCGCGTCATCGCGCCCCGCGTCAGCGCCGAGTCTCCATTTGAGGGCAACGTCCCGCGACGCCACCACCGCGTAGAGAGGAGAGGGAGCCCCGCCGCTGCCGACGCTGGCCGGGCTTTGACCTTGGCGGCGGCGAGGAGACAGAAGGAAGGAGGTGGTAGCGGCCGGTGGCGACGCGAATTAGGGTCCTCCCCCTGGTCGCTTGCGGGAGCGACGCGGGAGGTCTCTTTTTTCTCATCAACCTCTTTCACCCTACCCAGTGAAAAGGATCTCCGCATCCGATTTAGTGCCACAGAGGAAGGTCATACCCGAATCACATGTGACTTGAACTAAATGAGCATCAGTAACTTTGCAAGCGGGATAGAAATATCGTCGAAAGTACCTAGATCTCGTGGTTCTTGGAGGCCATACGAGTCTTCGCACGCTGCAGGATCGGTATGGCTGTCTCCAGATCTAGCAAACGCGCACTCTTGTGCGTTGGTTCCGCCGCCATCGTATTGATGTGCCATCTACGCGACACAACTCCCATACCCTAAACCACCTCCATAATCTATGTGTCTTCCTCTGGGCCACCCGCAGACTCGCCCATCCCGGTCATCTTGTCCACCCGTCTGGGCGGCACCACTCCACCGTGAGCTAACATGATCGAAGAATATAAATCGAAACCCATCTGGTCATCTTGCACATCCGGCTATATTCTGGGTACATATATCAGCTTTTCTTCGATTGAGAGATGTATAACAGCTATGTTGATTAGCATAAAATCAAAAAAGAACCATAAAAATTAGAGCTGGATCAACTGCTTCTTTTAGACCAACGAACTGACAACAGATTGGATGGACGACGACATCTACATCGTAGACTATACAATGCATGCAACGATGAATGAGGAAACAAGAAGAGCCTACTCGCTAACTTGGCCCGTATAACGATCGGGTCTAGGAACAGAGGTGGATGGATGGTGTTGGGCCTTCAGATCCGCTAGATGCTAAGAGTAGCGTACAACAAGCTCGGAGCTTAGTGCCGCTCATGAAACAACAAATATAGCACGAGCTACATGTAGCTCGATTTTTTGAAAAAAAAAGACATTCTAAAGTAAAATTTCTAAAACAAATTCTTAAATGTTGAAAATGATATAGTCTACCAACCTGCAAAAGCTCAACTCAAAATATCTTATATTCTGAGCCACACAAAAGTGACAGAATCTAAGAAATTTTGGAGGTTTGAAATTTGAATTGTTCAATACTTCTTTCTCACATTTTTTTTCACAGCCTATAATACAATATTTCGAGTTAATATTGTGCACTTTGGTAGAATTATATCATTACCTACATGTAAGTTTTTTCTCAGAATTTTTGGAAACTTGAAATTGTCATTTTAAAAGAATTAAACAAACGAACGACATGTACTTTGATCTACAAAACGCCGCACTCCGCCTCGCTCATATGACAATATGAGGACCAACTTATAAACTGAAGATTTGCTCTGACTCCTGTGCCTTCATAGACACACTGCAAAAGTGGGATGACATGCACAAATCGAGAAATGGTCCAATCTTTCACCGGTCCCTGCGTTATTCTATTTAGATCATCGTGGTTTGTGAGATTTCATGCACATGTCCCCTGCAGTATTTCTATTTTAGGTCCTCATGATCCCTATTTTGTTTGGTCCCCGTATCTTTTCTTCTCTGTATTGTTCTATGTAGGCACTTGACATCTATTGAGTATTTTATTTCATTGGACCTTTCTTTCTTTCGGTATTTGATTTAGTTTCTTAGATATTTATTTCCTTCTGGTGCTTGCAGTGTTCTATTTAGGTCATTGGATTTTTCTTTTTTTACACCCCAATTTCTTTCCTCTAGTCCTGGTTGTATGCCTGGTTATTGAGTTTTATTTCCAGGTATTATTTCTTTTCTTTTCTTGCAACAAGTAGGCACACCTAAGACATTTCGCAATAATTTTGGCAAGCCATTGTACACCTGCAAACTATATGTACTAGCGAAGGTTGTTTTATTGTTTTTTAATATAGCGGCTAGTACTAGTTTTTTTTAATATGGAACACTCCTATTCCATTAATACTAGTTTTATTGTAGTAACACAGTGAAGACTAATGATGGCCGTTTGTGTTATTTTCATCCATTTGGTTATACTCCCTCTGTTTAGGATTATAGGTCCTACGCGTATATGTAGATTGTTAATTTGAACAACAAAATATAAACTATGTATAAAAGTTATACCATTAGAAAATATAACATCTAAAAAAATTTAATGGTATAATTTTTATATTATACTATTTATATTTTGTTGATCAAATCAAATCGCTTTTTGACCTAGTTACCAGTGCATGACTTATAATCCAAAACGGAGGGAGTACATAAGTAACCAATAATGAAGAGTATATTTGACTCCTGGGCTGTAACGATATTTTTATTTTGAAAAATTCAAAAATCATATTACATGTTTCAAAAATCTGAAAAAACAATCTAGATATATTCAATGATTTATCCTACAGGCATGTAAAACCGTAATGCCAAATTGTTTGCATTGTGCGCTACACAAAAATAACAAAACCTAATAAAATTTTAAGATTTGAAATAATGCATACGGTGATCTACATTTTGTTATTTTTGTGTAGATTGAAATACAAAGTACTTTCTATGTCCCGAATTAGATGTCACGGAGTTGTCTAGATTCGCTTATACTTGTACACTAAAACTAAAATGTATCTAGATACATACGAATATGGATAGATCTATGACATTTCATTTGGGATGGAGGAAGTATTTTAGAATTGAATTTTTGTACGTTTGTGGGATACATCATTAACTACATCTAACAAAAAAATCAATTTTCCAAAACCCATAAATATAATTTCTAAATTTTTAAATAACGGGATTGCTAGAACTTGAGACGCAAAAATCATCACTAGTAAATAGTGGCAGACCTAAAACTTTCCAAAGCCTAGACGAATAAGCATAAGACGTGATTTTTCTCAGTCAAAATCGATACTATAAAAATCTATAAAAACGCAATATTTGTGTCGTCGGCAAGCTAGCCTAAGGGCTCCTCGGGCTAGAATGACGCTGGGTCCGCCCATGCCAGTAAAGTTAGGTGCTAAAATAAACAAAGCCTTTGTTCGTCTTACCACCAAATGGCTCATGCACGCTGTTGCTCGAGTGCTACTGCACTTGCAACGGCATTAGAATAAGCAACCTCTTACGTTGTTGATCTAACGGATGAGAGTATAATGCAATCAGCAGGCCGTACACTGTCTGGTTACGTCTGGCTAAACTGAAGTAAATTAGTAGACTGCCGTTGCACCCGTTCCACTGCATCCTTTAATTTGGTCCAACCATGCGAACACGTCAAATCTTATAAAACGGACCAGCCACAAACGACTAATGCATACTTTTCTCTTGATGGTCCAAGAAAGCCTACTATGCAACAGGCAGCTGCGCTTGCGCAGGCTAACACCGGCATACATAAACCGCAACGCCGGCACCATATATAAAACGCCATGAACTGACGAACGGTAGCGTCAAGGCGTCCTGAAAGCGCCACTTGGAGTCTTGTAATAAGTGCGTATATGATAACACGCCAAGCAATGCCGTTGATCACATTGCAAGATGCAAGACCTCGCCTTATATAAATCGAATGGCACATAGATGAATCCATCAAAGCATCTTCCAATCATCTACTGCACTAGAAACAGAGGAGCTCGAGCCAAAGCCGAAATGGCGGCCATGAAGGGCTTTCTTGCTGTCTTGCTCCTATCCTTGCTGAGCTCGCCGCTGCCATCGCGAGCCCAGGCATCGTCGTCGTTCCCGGTCAATGTGTGGCCCAAGCCGACGTCCATGTTGTGGGAAGAGCCTCTCATGGCCATGCCGGTGTCGGCGTCGTTCCGCATCGTCGGGCCGTCCGGGAACAACCCGTACCTCGTCTTGGCCACGGAGCGCTACACCGCGCTGCTCTTCACCGAGCGGTACCGGCCCATCGTCCGCCCCGCGGTCAATGTCACCGCCGAGGGACCCGCGCTCCAGAGCCTGACCTTGGCCGTGTCCGACCTGTCCACCCCGCTCCAGGACGGCGTGGACGAGTCCTACGTGCTGGAGATCCTCCCCACCGGCGTGGCCAGCATCACGGCGGCCACGCCGTGGGGCGCCATGCACGGGCTGGAGAGTTTCTCGCAGCTGGCGTGGAGGAGCCGCAGCGGAAAGCTGCTGGTGGCCGCCGGCGTGCGCGTGGAGGACCGGCCGCTGTACCAGCACCGAGGGCTGATGCTCGACACCGGGAGGACGTACTTCCCCGTCCTGGACATCCTGCGGACGATCGACGCCATGGCGGCCAACAAGATGAACGTGTTCCACTGGCACATCACGGACTCGCAGTCGTTCCCCATCGAGCTGCCCTCCGAGCCGGCACTCGCGGAGATGGGTTCGTACGGAGAGGACATGAGGTACACCGTGGAGGACGTCCAGCGCATCGTCGAGTTCGCCATGAGCCGCGGCGTCCGCGTCGTGCCGGAGATAGACGCGCCGGGTAAGCCAGCACACTGACATGGCTTGCAAGCCATGCGCTAACACGCCGGCCCAGTTGCTTCTGCTTAATTCTGGTCCAGTATTGTAATACAGGCCCATTAGTTAACTAATTAAGTAAGCTGTTTGGTCATTTCAGGCCACACGGCGTCGTGGGCCGGCGCGTACCCTGAGGCGGTGTCGTGCGCGGGCAAGTTCTGGCTGCCCAACGCGAACAACTGGGAAAGCAGGCTGGCGGCGGAGCCGGGGTCCGGGCAGCTGAACCCGCTCAAGTCCAAGACGTACGAGGTGGTGGCGAACGTGATCAACGACATCACCTCCATGTTCCCGGAGGGGTTCTACCACGGCGGCGCCGACGAGGTGACCCCGGGGTGCTGGGAGACGGACCCGTCGATCCAGGCGGACATGGAGCGCGGCGGCACCCTGAGCCAGCTCCTGGAGCGGTACGTCCGCGCGGTGCACCCGCACGTGGTGTCCAAGAACCGCACCGTGGTGTTCTGGGAGGACGTGCTGCTGGACGCGGCCGTGAACGTGAGCGCGTCGCTGCTCCCGCCGGCCACCACCATCCTGCAGTCGTGGAACGGCGGCGCCAACAACACCAAGCGCATCGTGCAGGCCGGGTACCGCGCCATCGTCTCCTCGGCGTCCTTCTACTACCTCGACTGCGGCCACGGCGACTTCGTCGGGAACAACAGCGTGTACGACGACCAGAGGAGCGACTTCGAGACCCAGGGAGGGTCGTGGTGCGGGCCGTTCAAGACGTGGCAGCGGGTGTACGACTACGACATCACGTACAACCTCACGGCCGAGGAGGCCAAGCTGGTGATCGGCGGCGAGGTGGCGCTGTGGACGGAGCAGGCCGACGCGACGGTCCTGGACGGCAGGCTCTGGCCGAGGTCGTCGGCCATGGCGGAGGCGTTGTGGTCCGGCAACCGCGACGCGTCCGGGAAGAAGCGGTACGCGGAGGCGACGGACAGGCTCAACGACTGGAGGCACCGCATGGTGGGCAGAGGGGTCCGGGCGGAGCCCATCCAGCCACTTTGGTGCCGCACGCGCCCCGGAATGTGCAACTTGGTCCGGTAAGCACCCCGGCAAGAATACGCGCGGTTTGCGTGTGCCAACTCTGAGCAATACCTTTCATAATCATACGTGTGTCGAGCTAAATTAAGTAAAGCTGGAGTATGAGAACTGTTTGTTTTGTTGTTTCTTTTTCGGTGTGCCATTGTGCGAGAGAATACTACCACCAGCACTGCCATTTTCAGTCAATTTGTTCTTTGTTTTCTTTCTTGATTATTAATGTGAAGAAGTGAACGGCTTGTTATTATGTTTTATTATCCAATGCGGAGCTGTTTCTTGAAAGCCGGCTTTTTCATGGGACCCATATTCGTCAATGAGTTGCTTGTACTAGCTGGTGCTTGATTTTATTAAAGTAATCGGGTGATGATGTTAATGTCGAGTTGTTTCTGCCAATCAGCCACGGCCTTTTCTTCCGGATTTTTGTGTACATTATCCCTTGATTGCCCATTTTTTGCTTGAATAAAGTACGACAATGGAGCTTTCTTTCTTGTGACATGAGATGCTTTTCACACTCGGGCACAAGACATCGGGTGAAGTGGACAAGGGGATATATCCAAGCGGAAGCTGTCTGCAGACTGCAGCACAGCACAGCTGACCCATGCTCGCGCACTAACCATAAACTCAAGCGCAACACTGCCCATGGGATCCTCCTAGAGCATCTCCAGCATCCCTAGAGCCCCTCGGAGGGGTTTTTAGTTGGCGAAAAGATTTTTTTCCCTATCGACCCTATAAGAGCTAAAAACATCACCGGATTGGGCCGAACAATCCTCCGGTGAATCCATGTCGAACCCAGAGCGTTGGGGTGTGTGGGTACGCTGGCGAGAGCGAAAAGGCGTGCGGGACAGCTATGTCAGCGAGACAAGCCGAGTTTCCCTCATTTTTTCTTCCCTCCATCCGCCGCATCTTGCCCACCATCCGGCAAACTCCTGAAATTTCGCCCGCCCAGATCCTCCCCACCCACCATGGCGCAGAAGAAGTTCACAGACCCTCGATCCACCGCCATTTGTTTCTTTTCTGTTTGCCTCTTCTATGTGCCAACAACTACACAAGAAGACTAGAGATAGCACATACAATGATTGCTCGGAATTCCCAATAGAAGGAGTATTCTCAATAGGTATTTGTAGGTAGCAAAAATAGTGTGGCTCACAAAGGAATGCAAGTGGGTAAAAGATGCAGGATGTTTATACCTTTCGTCACGATCTTCACCCTTTATTTGTTGGCTTCGTCCTTTCTCACCGAATTTTGGTTGAAGAAGATAGCATTGGAAACATGGCAATGATGTAGAGATCCTTATCCTCTTATAAATTAGTTATAAACACCAAAATATGATTTCGTATGTGAAAGTTATGCTCAAACCATGGAGTTGCTCATGCATTTTTACCGGCCGAGTTCAAACCCGAACTGGTACAGGGATAGTCGATGGCAACACCAATGTACTACAATCTACACCAGAAATTTCCAGTTTTAAGTCGGTGAGACCAATTCCGACAGTGCATTGGTTGGTCTTATGGGGCCTGGCACCAAAATCAAACCAGAAAGGCTCATACTATACAAAAACACGATTTATGCGAAAAATCTTGAAGGGAACCTCAAATCGGAGGGGTAAATGATAAAATTACACTATGGGAATGCAAAAGAATGTGGATCAACAAGTTGAGCAGTGGATCTGTGGACAAAAACCTACCAAAATGTACCCATATCTTAGATCTATCCAAAATCCAGTATGGGCTATATTTTCTTAAGATTTTTTGGGGGAAGATACGTGGGGGTCGAATCTATGTACCATTTGATAAGTCCTTGATGCCATATGATGTAGGTTTGTCCTTCGGGGTTGCCCCAATCTTCACATATTCATGGGGTTTTTGAGAGAGAGGATGAAGAACACAACGAAGTGAAGGATATATGCCCTAGAGGCAAATAATAAAAATATTTCATTATCATATCTTAATAATTCGTAATAGTTTTATATCATGCTATAACTGTATCAATCGGAAACATTGATACCGGTGTGATATATAAACAAACCAACAGTGCCTAGTGGCCTCTATACAACTAGTTCATTGGAAAACTAATGATTAAGGTTTTCTGATCATGGAGCATTTATGCCAATTGACAATAAAGTCATATCATTGGTAAAGTGATGTGATGGACATTACCCTATAAGTATTGCAACATGATGAGTCCAAAATTTAAGCATATTTACTTTTTGTTTTTGCATAAATAGAGTAGGGATCTTTGTATTTTACTACGTTTGCATGCACCATTTTGTCCTTGTTTTAACTTCTTGTTCATGTTTTGAAGGTAGCGGCACAGCTGGTTTTCTGTCTCTGCCATATCAAAGCTCTCCTTGATGTCAGTGATTGCTTCGTAATCGATGTAGGGGCGTTTTGTCATCTTCTTTATCATGTGCCTCAAGAGTGTTTTTTCTGTTACGGCATTGGTAGGACCGGATCCGAAGCGGATATATTCCTCATCCGTGTATCCGATCTCAACAGGGAGATCAGATTCGGATTTTTCTTCCACCACTTCTTCCAGTACAGGAGCGGGCTAGGTGGGTTCAGGTTTTTCCGGGATCTTGAACTCTTACGCCTTTGCGGACATAGCAGATCCGGATTTTTCTTCTGCCATGGTCATCACCTCAAGGATGGGTTGGGCGGGTTCAGCGAAACCGAGATAGATATCGATCTCGCCGATAGGCATGATCGTGTAGGTTGTCACGGGCTTGCTAGCCAGAATACAAGTCTCGTCGAGAAGAACGATAGGGACATCACTAGCATAGACCTTGCGACCCATAGCGATTGTTTCGTCGATTCCTGCACGCGCAGGTTCCGCCTGGAACGAAGCTCCAAAAGTCACCCGCCCCACGGTGGGCGCCAACTGTCGTTGGATTGTCGACAAGTACACCATAGGAGGTCCTGACGGTATTAAGAAGATGGGGTGTGAGACGTCGGATGTTCCAGGAATGGTGAGCATAAGTTTACCCAGGTTCAGATCCGACTGTAGTGATCGGATCCTACTCCTGCTAGCAACCCAGTAATATATCGGCGAGAGACGGATGTTACAATGGATTACATGAGAGGTTCGCATGTGCGAGTAGGTTGTGGTATTGTGCCCTAAAGGCTCCCATAGGGCCGGTTTGTAGTCACCGGGACCTAGGGTTACAGGAGAGACTGTAACTACCTCGGTGAATTACGCTCCTAGATACAAGCCTGGATGAGCGGAAGTGGTTGAAATAGTACGGTGGGGCCCCAAAAGCCGCTCACGGGTAGACCTTTCGGCCGTCCCAACCACTTCCAATTCATCGGGACCTGTACAGGCGGCGTAATCGGCAGGCGAAGGGATCAACTACATACACAAATGAGTATGTATGCAAGCCACCATACAAAAGTACATCAGAGCCATTCCATCTAGAAAGAAAGGAAATATAGCAACGCCATACGGCAAGATTCAAATGACCTAGAGAGATATAATATTTTAGGATATTTCCTCATACATCACACATCAGAGCATCATGCGGAAACGGCAGAACAAAGTCCGAGTACGGATAAGAAGCAAATCGGCATAAGATGCCACAGAAATAAGCACATCCCGCCCACAGATCTCACGGATCCCCGTTCCCGGAATCTCTACACCGAACGATCGTTGCCCACATCATCAGCCTCTTCCACCCAGTATCCGTCCTGCGAGTGTACCTGTTCATCTGAACCAATAATTTATCGTGTGAGACCCTAAGGGTACTCAGCAAGTCTTTATGCCTCTAAAGGGGACACAACCTGGGGTGACGCAATTGCAGCAAAAGATAAACCCTAACAGTGCTATAGATACTCGCTAACCATCCGCCTAACCAAAGATAGACGGATGTCCGTGAATTAATGACAACCGTTTTAACAGTAATATCCACAGATCCATCCTCCTCCTCGCTTACCAACAAGGAAGCGGACGAACAACCCCCATCCGTTGGCAGTTTTATTATCCATTCCATGAGCGTTGCACTATTTACTAGTCAATTACTTAGTCAAATTAAAAGCGGTTCTTTAGTTATGCTTGTCTATGATCGAGAAACTGTGCTCCAAGTCGTCCATAACCGCGGACACGGCTTTCAGAAAGTTTTACCCTGCAGGGGTGCACAAATAGCAACACACACTCGATCAACCTCGGAAAAACCAAATCAAAACCCAACGAGGCCTTCACGACAAAGCAATCACAAGATTCAGAAATATTTCAGGGGGCCACCCCATTGAGTAGACCCACAACGAAGCTAGCTGACTCCGAGACGGACTCAAGGTTTGCGTCAATGGCTGTACACGACTGGGAACCCAAAAATGTGACTGGGCTTGTCGATACCGCGAAAACACTCCGCTTACCTAAACAGTACAGTGTGCTCCTCGCACAATCTTAAATAAAGCAGTAAACATGGCATAAGTACGGGATAGTAAATAAAACCTCAAACTAGTTTGTGGCCCCAAGAAATAAGACTGAATCAAGCTCTGGCTCAGGGGGGTCCCATAAGCCTCCCGGATGTGGATAGCGCGAATAATCAAGGAACAGGAATCAAGTACTCGGGGTCCTACGGGACACAAGTGAGCAGGAAAAACCAAATAGCAGATATTGCCCACCGGTGCCACTTTCATTAGTTCTCCCATTACTACTCAGGTTAAGTTGTTTAGGTACCTCGTTATCCATCAGACTCTCACAAACCCTACACATGCTGTTCTACGACTCGCATGGCTCAAGCAACTCCTGTAGTAATGGCTCATGGGATGGAGGAACAAGCTTGGTGGGGTTTAAAAGTAAAGGCTATGCAATACTTGGGATTCAGTTTAATGCAATCGCGACTCAATGATGCAAGAATAAGATAGAGGCAATAGGTATTGTATGTATGCAAGCATGTGGTAGTGCTTGCCTGGCAACTCAGTTGAAGCGAGAGTCGGATCTGGGTAGTGCTCCTGGTTTTCTTGATATATCCCCTGCTCAGCGTCTATTCGAAGAAGAACCAAACAAACAAGGGCCAACATAAATAAAGTGCACAATCATATGAACAAAATGCGACAAGCAAACAATCATGCCATGACGAATGATGCACAAGTTGCATGGCAATAATGTAGCATGGCATGGGTGAGGTGTAGAATACAAGAAATAACATTTTTATTGAGTTTTGGTCACATTTTATTGTCATATTAGTTGTTGTATACTATATATTTATATGATGCATGCTGCAATTTAAGTCATGGATAGCATAAACAGAAAGGTCTCGTTGAGCTGATCATTTTAGACATATCATTTGTCAAATTCGGAGTTATAAAACAAAAGTTATTAATTTATTAAGGTCCGGGGGCATTTTGTTGTAATTTAATTCAACTTGAAATCAAAGTGTTAAAAATAGATTTTGGATGGCATATTTGAATTCCTCACATTTTTCTGATTCAAAAACATATATTATTTGTATTATTTGGAATTATGAATTTAAATTATTAAATGTCAAAATTATTAATTAGGGTCAAAGTCAAGGGTTTGACTAGATAGAGTCAAACTTGGTTGAATTTGAAAACATGGTTGAATTCATATTTGGAAAACATTTACTTTTCATTTTGAAAGTTTTTACAAATTCGAGTTATTTCAAAAGATATGAATTTAATTAGATTTAAACATTTACTGAATTTTTATTTGATTTCCAGAAAACTCGGCGACTTTTCTCACTCGGGGACGTTCTACCCTCCGTCATTGACATGTGGGCCAGAGGGAGAGAAGGGCCACTGTGCGCGGGTCCGAGCGATGTATGACACGTGTGCGAGGCGGGGAGTGCGGGTTGAGGGAGGCAACAGTGCGGGTGCCTTTTTGCAAAAGGGCATCCGACGCTGACTGTGGGGCCAGGGGACTGCGGGTTGATGACAAGGAACCTTAGGGGCCTAAACAGAAAAACGTCTGGGGTTGGTTTTGTCTGACGAACTGACGACGATCCTGGAAAACTGCTAGCTGACCTGAAATTCAAACGAACATGGCGAGCAAACGGACGCGATTTTCGCAAAACCGTAAAAACCAAAAACGAAGAGGGATGTACAGGCTGCAAGTTTTGTGTTTGGGGTGCCACCAACGGAGGAATCTACGCGCCGGGAAACTATGACGAACAGAGGCCAACCCGGGGAAAAAGACTGAATTCCAACGTCAGGAAAAGAGGGTTTTTCTCAGGATCTTTCGAGGACGATGGCGAAGGATACAAAACGAATTCGGAGAAGATGTAAAAACAAAAGACGCAGAGGAAAGGTAGGGCTATAACTTTCATGTTTGGGTATTTTGCGAAGGAGGCCTGTGGCGGACGGGGAAAGGTGAAGAACAGGGGTGTTCTCGAGGCTGCTGCTGATCTGTCGAGCGGCTTCGTTGACAGGGTTCAGCTATCACGCGCGCTGACAGCGGCCGACAGCAACGGCTTCAGATGGTTGGGGACGCCGGCCTGGTGATGATCCTCGACCGAGGCGAAGCTACGGTGCACAACAGCAAAGGAGGAGGAGGGGAATTGGACAGGGGTGCTCACCTAGACCGATTCCCAGAGGAAACAAGGAGGGGAGCGGTCGGAGGTGATGTCGGCGACGGTGGCGTGGTCCTGCGCTTGGTCGGAAGAAGAGGAAGCAGGGGCTCCTGGGCGTACAGCTCCTCTCGAGGGACCCCCACAGCGGCGCGGAAGAAGGCGAGCGATCCCGGCTTCAGCGGTGCTCACCGGCGACCATGGCGACCACTGCGGCTCCGCTTGTTGCTGCTGCGGGAGGGAGAAGGACAGGGGAACAGGGGATGGCGGCGGAGAGGAGGGGAAGAGGAAGGCTAGGGTTGCAGGGGGGGCCTCCGCGGCTTGGGGATAAGAAGGGCGGAGGGGTGACGCGGCTGACGGCGACGCGACGGGGACGTGCTCATCTGCTGCTTTCCGTCTGCGTGTCTTCAGAGAGGAGGCGAACGGAGAAGAGGTACAGGACGACGACGCCGTGAGCGATGGGGTACTGGGCCAGGGGGTGGGCTGGGTTGCTGCTTCTCTCGCTCGGGCTGATGCGACTGGGCCAAGGTGGGCTGCTACCAGGTATGTTCTCTCCTTTTCCTATTTTTTTCTGTTTGTTGATTATTTGTTTGTTCTTTTTATTCGATTACAAAATTCAAACCAGCTTATAATTTCAAAATCTTTTGAACCTTTTACCAGGAGGTTTTGATTAGGGGGCTTGACTAAGAGGGGAGGCAAGAGAGAACAAGAGACAAGGTTTAGGGTTTGGATTAGAGGGGCTCGGGTTTAGGGTTTAAGAGAGAGGTGAGATGAGAGGGAAGGTGTGCCCATGTTTAAGCACATGAAAATGGCATCACATGAACAAGCACCAGGAGTGGTAGGAGGGTTAGAGAGAGGGGGAGGGGTTTAGGGCTTGATGGGGTATGGTGTTTAGGGGGGTAGGGTTTTGCTAGAGGTTAAGAGAGAGAGAGAGATAGAGGTTTTGGTGTCTTGATTAGATCAAGCATGATCCACACAAGCTCAACAAGATGGCCAAAAGAGAAAGAAGAAAAGAGGTGATGAGGTATGAGCAAGATTAAAATGGATCAAGCCCAAAAGCAGGAATAAGACAGAGAGGACCCACTCAAGAGTTCAAATAAAACCATAAGATGACCAAAGTTGATGATGGTTGCATGGCCCATGCAAAAGCATTAAATGCTAGGTTTTATCTTGTGAGAACAAAATAATATTCCATGGCATTTATTCATGTGCATCCCCAAAGATGGAGTAAGGCCAAGCAAAAGATTATGAGTGGAATCCACCCAACCCACATGAGCTAGAGGTAAACTCAATTAAAATGCCAAGCTCATATTAATTGGATGGTGGAATTATAAAGTGGAGAAAGAAAGGGTGGTGGAGTCAATAAAAGATATGCCCCCAACTCAACTTGGGCATTTAACAATATATCAAGAACCAAATACAATATCAAGAGGCAAATACAAATAATAATGCATATGAGATAAGACCCAAAACAAGAAGGGTTTTGTATGCTGCTCAAATGCAAGGTGGCATGAAGACATGAGCATGATATGATGATGATGCAACAATTATGTGTAGGAAGTAGCCATTATATTACTAGACCAAGTAGCATTACAGTTGTTAGACAAATGGGATGCTACAACTCTCCCCCACTAAACAGGAATCTCGCCCCGAGATTCTAGGAAGAAGAAGAATACACAAAGAGGGTAGGATAGTTGGCACGGAGTTCATCTTCACGTTCCCAAGTGGCTTCATCAACAGAATGGTGCGACCACTGCACCTTGCAGAACTTGATGGACTTGTTGCGAGTCCTTCTTTCTGCGGTCTCAAGGATTTTGGTGGGGTGTTCTTGATAAGACAGGTCTTCTTTGAGATCGATTAGCTCATGATCCACGGTCCTGCCGGGATCTTTGAAGCACTTCTTGATCTGAGAGATGTGGAAAACATCATGAACCTTGAGTTTTTCCGGGAGCTCAAGAGCATAAGCAACTTCTCCTCTTCTACCACGAATCTTGAAAGGACCGATGTATCTAGGAGCCAGCTTTCCTTTGATACCTAAGCGGTGTGTGCCTCTCATGGGAGTGACACGAAGGTAAACGAGATCACCAGGGGCATACACCATGTCCGTGTGCTTCCTGTCATAATTGCTCTTCTGGTGACTTTGAGCAATCTTCAGATTTTCGAGAATGATATGCACCTTCTCCTCCGCTTGAGTTACAATGTCAGGGCCAAACCATATTGTTTCTCCTGCACCTGACCAACCAATCGGAGTTCTGCACTTGCGACCATAGAGAGCCTCAAATGGTGCCATCTTCAGACTCTTCTGGAAGCTGTTGTTGTAAGAGAATTCAGCATAAGGAAGACATTCCTCCCACTTCATGCCAAAAGAGATGACGCAAGCACGAAGCATATCCTCCAGAATCTGATTGATCCTTTCAACTTGTCCTTGCGACTGAGGGTGGTAAGCAGTGCTGAAGTTCAACTTTGTTCCCAAAGCATTTTGGAAACTTTCCCAGAACTTGGAAGTGAAGATGCTCCCACGGTCTGAACTGATCTCAGGTGGAACCCCATACAGAGAGACAATTCTGTTGATATAGAGCTCAGCCAAGTGAATTCCAGAAATTGTTTCCTTGACGGGGAAGAAATGATCCACTTTGGAAAGCCTGTCAATGACAACAAAGATTGCATTGTTGCCCTTCTGCGACCTTGGAAAACCAGTGATGAAATCCATCTCTACTTTCTCCCATTTCCATTCCGGGGGTTTCAATGGCTGTAGAAGACCGAAAGGTTTCTGATGGACAGCTTTCACTCTGCGGCAGACATCACACTCCGAGACATACTTGGCACAATATCGTTTCAGACCAGGCCACCAATACTGCATTTTCAAGTCCATGTACATCTTTGTGCTGCCAGGATGGATAGAAAGAACCGAATCATGCGCCTCCTTGAGAACTTGCTCTCTCAAACCCGGGTAGTTCGGAACAAACATCCGGTGTTCAAAGAAAAGCGTGCCTTGATCATCAACGTGGAAGGACTCATACTTCGGAAGCTGAAGTTTGGAGATGATCTTTCTGGTGTGCGGATCACCCAGCTGACGAGAGCGAATCTTTTCTTCCAAGAGAGGAGTATCCAGAAGGTTCAGGAGATGCCCTTGTTCCACAATTTCCAGGTTGAGCTGACGGAATTCCTCGCACAAGAGAGGCTGTTGTTCTTCCATCATGAGGTTGTTGACATAAGCTTTGCGGCTAAGAGCATCGGCCATGACATTAGCTTTGCCCGGAGTGTAGTTGATGGTCAAATCAAAATCATTGATTGCTTCAATCCATCTCCTCTGCCGAAGGTGGAGATCAGGCTGAGTGAAGATATACTTCAAACTTTTGTGGTCAGAAAAGATCTCACAACGGTTGCCAAGCAAGTAGTGCCTCCATAGCTTCAAAGCAAAGACAACTGCTGCGAGCTCGAGGTCATGTGTGGGATAGTTGATCTCATGCGTCTTCAACTGTCGAGAGGCATAAGCAACAACTTGTTTCTCTTGCATAAGGACCGCACCCAATCCTTGCAAAGAGGCGTCACAGAATATCTGGAAAGTCTTAGATGTATCCGGAGGAACCAAGACTGGTGTGGAAGTGAGCTTCTCTTTGAGTGTCTGAAAGCTTGCTTGACAGGCAGGAGTCCAAAGATATTTCTTGCCTTTCTTGAGGAGATCGGTAAGAGGCTTCGCTATCTTCGAGAAGTTCTGAACGAAGCGACGGCAATAACTAGCCAAACCGAGGAAACTCCGCACTTCTTTGACATTAACAGGAGGAAGCCATTCAACAATTGTCTTCACAGTTTCCGGGTTGACTGCAATGCCCTTGGCAGAGATGACATGACCAAGATATGTTACTTCAGGCAGCCAAAACTCACACTTTGAGAACTTTGCATACAAGCGGTTCTCACGAAGCTTGTTTAGGACACACTGAAGGTGTTCTTCATGCTCTTCCTTGGACTTTGAATAGACTAGGATGTCATCCAGATAGACCACAACGAACTTATCAAGGTACTCCATGAAAACCGAGTTCATAAGCCTCGAGAAGGTAGAGGGTGCGTTGGTGAGGCCGAAAGACATGACCGTGTACTCATACAGGCCATAGCGGGTGGTGAAAGCTGTTTTAGGCACATCTTCCTTGCGAATCTTGATTTGGTGATAACCACTTCTCAAGTCAAGCTTAGAGAACACCACAGCTCCAGCTAGCTGATCGAAGAGATCATTAATCCGCGGAAGGGGATATTTGTTCTTGATGGTTTTAGCATTGAGAGCCCGATAGTCAACACAAAGTCTATCAGTCCTGTCACGCTTCTTCACAAAGATTGTTGGGCTACCCCAAGAAGAAGTACTGTGTTGAATGAAACCCAACTTCTCTTGTTCATCAAGCTGTCGTTTGAGTTCAGCCAACTCAGAAGGACCCATTTTATAAGGCCGCTTGGAGATAGGAGCCGTTCCAGGTTCAAGCTCAATTACAAACTCAACCTCACGATCCGGAGGCATACCCGGCAACTCTTCAGGAAAGACACCTGGGAACTCACAGACCACCGGTACACTCTGAATAGCTTCCATAGCATCATCATTCAGAGCCGCCAAAGAGAAAAGCTGGACAGCAGGAGTCAGACTGGGAGAAAAGACTATATGGCCTTCAGGAATCTTCAGGGAAACCGAGCGTTCAGCACAATCAATCACAGCTGCATTTGCTGTCAACCAATCCATGCCCAAGATGACATCAATGTCAGAATTGCCCAGAACAATTAAGGAAGCCGAGAATGAAGAGCCACCAATCTCAATTTGATTGCCATGGCTGATTTTAGCAGCTGCCATTGTTGCTCCAGGAGAAAGGACCATTAACCGCTTAAGGAGAGGATCCATGGCTAACTCATTCTCATTTGCAAACTTGTGAGAAACAAATGAATGTGATGCACCAGAATCAAACAAAACTCGTGCAGGGACTGAGTTAACGGAAAGCATACCCATCACAACTCCCGGTGCATTTTCAGCTTGAGCGGCGTTGACACAGTTGGCACGAGCAACAGTAGACCCGGGCTTGGTGTTGATGTTGAGAGCCCGAGGTGGTGGTGCACGAACCATAGGAGAGCTTGCCGCAGATCTTGGAGGGGTGGAGGAAGAGCTCTGTTCTTCAACGGACAGTTCCAGTTTAGATGCTCAGGGTCTCCACATGTGAAACAAGCACCAGGTGGACGTGGAGCAACGTGGCCAGGGACTCCACCAGGCGCTCCAGGGTAGTGGTGGTTGTAGCCCCTAGGAGCAGCAGTGATGAAGTTTGATGGCCTTGCCGCGTAGCTTGAAGGTCTTAGTGAAGCCGGGAGCGACGGTGGGGTGTTAGGAACCCAGACACGTCGCTTAGAAGGAGCTGACATAGCTGAAGAGCTTGGTGCGTCCCGGTTGTGTTTCTTTGACTCCTCAAACACTTGCCTACTGGCTTCCTCCTGCAAAGCTGTATGCTGAAGTTCCAGGAAAGATGCCGGCCTTGCATGTGTGATTGCATATTTGATCGATGCATTGAGCCCTTGTCGGAACCTCTTTTGTTTCTTCTTGTCATCTGAGATCTCATCACCACCATAACGAGAGAGTTTCATGAAGTTCCTGATGTAGGTATTGACATTATCATTTCCCTGCTTGAGGTTGAGAAAGATTTCCTTCATCCTTTCCATGACAATCTCTGACAGGAATTGCTCTTTGAAAGCTCCAGAGAACTGTTCCCAAGTGGGCTGAAAACCAGTGCAGCTTGCCTTCAGATAATTCTCCCACCAGAGAGCTGCATCTCCCTTCAGAAGGTGAGTAGCACATTTCACCCATTCTTGCTCAGGCACATCAGCAGTCTCCAGTAGCCTTGACATCTCACGCAACCAATCATCAGCATCAAGTGGTTGATCAGAAACATCAAATTGGCGTGGGTTGAACTTCAGGAAGCTTTTGATGTCACCCCGCTTGGGAGGTGGAGGGGGTGGAGCAAACTCATTCCTCCTGACGCTTTCTTCCAAACGCTGCTGGTTCTGCTGCATTGCTGCCAAGGCATTGGCTATGTTTGACAATGCGGCCCCAAGTTCCGGTGGTATGTCCTCATCTGAACGGCGTGGTGGAGCCATCCTGAGATTGATATAAAACACAAGTCAGTACTATAATGGAGAATAATAATAATCCAAAATAGTACCAAGATGGAATTAACCAAGATTAAAGGATACAATTTACTAAGATGATATTAAAATATCAACAAAGTTCAAAGCACCTAGAAGATATTAAGCATATCGCACATGACTGAAAAGGAGTGTGGTACACAGATATATCAAAGAAAATTTTTCCACAAATTTCGGCATTAAAATACCAATAGATGCGCAAAATTACTTAACGAATCAAGATTAGTGACTCTACCAATTCAATATACAGAAGCGAATGATAAAAGTAGTGGTATGGTCGCGACTCCATCCCGCACTCAAATCATTACTCCGCACATGAATAAGTGGAACACATATCCTAACCCCTTTTTCTTACGTTGAACCTAAAGATTGGTAACTACGGAAACGAACACCCCAAACAAGATAACGTCGGGTAACAAAGAGTAAGACAGATCGCGGCGGTATACAACAAAACAGATAGATCGCGTCGTTTTGCAAAAGCATGTCGGTATGGAATGTACCAATAGTTGATAACCAAAGACTGATTAGATAACAACTTGGATGCAACAGATAGACAAGGGATTACACACACACACAACCTATGGTACTACGGAACCCAGAACACGTGAATCCTAGTTTGAATTTTAAGGAGAGGATTGAAAACGTTACACTTCCTTACTAGAAAAGGGTGGGTGGGTAAGAAGAAAAGTGGAAGCAGTCCTACACTCGCGTTTTGTTTTTCCCTAGTATACACAACTATCAAAAATATTTGCTAGACTGACAACGACCATTTGGCTGAGACCCTGAAGGGCGGGATGGCTCTGATACCAATTGTAACTACCTCGGTGAATTACGCTCCTAGATACAAGCCTGGATGAGCGGAAGTGGTTGAAATAGTACGGTGGGGCCCCAAAAGCCGCTCACGGGTAGACCTTTCGGCCGTCCCAACCACTTCCAATTCATAGGGACTTGTACGGGCGGCGTAATCGGCAGGCGAAGGGATCAACTACATACACAAATGAGTATGTATGCAATCCACCATACAAAAGTACATCAGAGCCATTCCATCTAGAAAGAAAGGAAATATAGCAACGCCATACGGCAAGATTCAAATGACCTAGATAGATATAATATTTTAGGATATTTCCTCATACATCACACATCAGAGCATCAGGCGGAAACGGCAGAACAAAGTCCGAGTACGGATAAGAAGCAAATCGGCATAAGATGCCACAGAAATAAGCACATCCCGCCCACAGATCTCACGGATCCCCGTTCCCGGAATCTCTACACCGAACGATCGTTGCCCACATCATCAGCCTCTTCCACCCAGTATCCGTCCTGCGAGTGTACCTGTTCATCTGAACCAATAATTTATCGTGTGAGACCCTAAGGGTACTCAGCAAGTCTTTATGCCTCTAAAGGGGACACAACCTGGGGTGACGCAATTGCAGCAAAAGATAAACCCTAACAGTGTTATAGATACTCGCTAACCATCCGCCTAACCAAAGATAGACGGATGTCCGTGAATTAATGACAACCGTTTTAACAGTAATATCCACAGATCCATCCTCCTCCTCGCTTACCAACGAGGAAGCGGACGAACAACCCCCATCCGTTGGCAGTTTTATTATCCATTCCATGAGCGTTGCACTATTTACTAGTCAATTACTTAGTCAAATTAAAAGCGGTTCTTTAGTTATGCTTGTCTATGATCGAGAAACTGTGCTCCAAGTCGTCCATAACCGCGGACACGGCTTTCAGAAGGTTTTACCCTACAGGGGTGCACAAATAGCAACACACACTCGATCAACCTCGGAAAAACCAAATCAAAACCCAACGAGGCCTTCACGACAAAGCAATCACAAGATTCAGAAATATTTCAGGGGGCCACCCCATTGAGTAGACCCGCAACGAAGCTAGCTGACTCCGAGACGGACTCAAGGTTTGCGTCAATGGTTGTACACGACTGGGAACCCGAAAATGTGACTGGGCTTGTCGATACCGCGAAAACACTCCGCTTACCTAAACAGTACAGTGTGCTCCTCGCACAATCTTAAATAAAGCAGTAAACATGGCATAAGTACGGGATAGTAAATAAAACCTCAAACTAGTTTGTGGCCCCAAGAAATAAGACTGAATCAAGCTCTGGCTCAGGGGGGTCCCATAAGCCTCCCGGATGTGGATAGCGCGAATAATCAAGGAACATGAATCAAGTACTCGGGGTCCTACGGGACACAAGTGAGCAGGAAAAACCAAATAGCAGATATTGCCCACCGGTGCCACTTTCATTAGTTCTCCCATTACTACTCAGGTTAAGTTGTTTAGGTACCTCGTTATCCATCAGACTCTCACAAACCCTACACATGCTGTTCTACGACTCGCATGGCTCAAGCAACTCCTGTAGTAATGGCTCATGGGATGGAGGAACAAGCTTGGTGGGGTTTAAAAGTAAAGGCTATGCAATACTTGGGATTCAGTTTAATGCAATCGCGACTCAATGATGCAAGAATAAGATAGAGGCAATAGGTACTGTATGTATGCAAGCATGTGGTAGTGCTTGCCTGGCAGCTCAGTTGAAGCGAGAGTCGGATCTGGGTAGTGCTCCTGGTTTTCTTGATATATCCCCTGCTCAGCGTCTATTCGAAGAAGAACCAAACAAACAAGGGCCAACATAAATAAAGTGCACAATCATATGAACAAAATGCGACAAGCAAACAATCATGCCATGACGAATGATGCACAAGTTGCATGGCAATAATGTAGCATGGCATGGGTGAGGTGTAGAATACAAGAAATAACATTTTTATTGAGTTTTGGTCACATTTTATTGTCATATTAGTTGTTGTATACTATATATTTATATGATGCATGCTGCAATTTAAGTCATGGATAGCATAAACAGAAAGGTCTCGTTGAGATGATCATTTTAGACATATCATTTGTCAAATTCGGAGTTATAAAACAAAAGTTATTAATTTATTAAGGTCCGGGGCATTTTGTTGTAATTTAATTCAACTTGAAATCAAAGTGTTAAAAATAGATTTTGGATGGCATATTTGAATTCCTCACATTTTTCTGATTCAAAAACATATATTATTTGTATTATTTGGAATTATGAATTTAAATTATTAAATGTCAAAATTATTAATTAGGGTCAAAGTCAAGGGTTTGACTAGATAGAGTCAAACTTGGTTGAATTTGAAAACATGGTTGAATTCATATTTGGAAAACATTTACTTTTCATTTTGAAAGTTTTTACAAATTCGAGTTATTTCAAAAGATATGAATTTAATTAGATTTAAACATTTACTGAATTTTTATTTGATTTCCAGAAAACTCGGCGACTTTTCTCACTCGGGGACGTTCTACCCTCCGTCATTGACATGTGGGCCAGAGGGAGAGAAGGGCCACTGTGCGCGGGTCCGAGCGATGTATGACACGTGTGCGAGGCGGGGAGTGCGGGTTGAGGGAGGCAACAGTGCGGGTGCCTTTTTGCAAAAGGGCATCCGACGCTGACTGTGGGGCCAGGGGACTGCGGGTTGATGACAAGGAACCTTAGGGGCCTAAACAGAAAAACGTCTGGGGTTGGTTTTGTCTGACGAACTGACGACGATCCTGGAAAACTGCTAGCTGACCTGAAATTCAAACGAACATGGCGAGCAAACGGACGCGATTTTCGCAAAACCGTAAAAACCAAAAACGAAGAGGGATGTACAGGCTGCAAGTTTTGTGTTTGGGGTGCCACCAACGAAGGAATCTACGCGCCGGGAAACTATGACGAACAGAGGCCAACCCGGGGAAAAAGACTGAATTCCAACGTCAGGAAAAGAGGGTTTTTCTCAGGATCTTTCGAGGACGATGGCGAAGGATACAAAACGAATTCAGAGATGATGTAAAAACAAAAGACGCAGAGGAAAGGTAGGGCTATAACTTTCATGTTTGGGGATTTTGCGAAGGAGGCCTGTGGCGGACGGGGCAAGGTGAAGAACAGGGGTGTTCTCGAGGCTGCTGCTGATCTGTCGAGCGGCTTCGTTGACAGGGTTCAGCTATCGCGCGCGCTGACAGCGGCCGACAGCAACGGCTTCAGATGGTTGGGGACGCCGGCCTGGTGATGATCCTCGACCGAGGCGAAGCTACGGTGCACAACAGCAAAGGAGGAGGAGGGGAATTGGACAGGGGTGCTCACCTAGACCGATTCCCAGAGGAAACGAGGAGGGGAGCGGTCGGAGGTGATGTCGGCGACGGTGGC
Source organism: Avena atlantica (assembly GCA_910589765.1). Taxonomy (NCBI): domain Eukaryota; kingdom Viridiplantae; phylum Streptophyta; class Magnoliopsida; order Poales; family Poaceae; genus Avena; species Avena atlantica. The sequence goes on along the minus strand of OU342738.1, from coordinate 330,221,501 downwards.
GTGGTCCTGCGCTTGGTCGGAAGAAGAGGAAGCAGGGGCTCCTAGGCGTACAGCTCCTCTCGAGGGACCCCCACAGTGGCGCGGAAAAAGGCGAGCGATCCCGGCTTCAGCGGTGCTCACCGGCGACCATGGCGACCACTGCGGCTCCGCTTGCTGCTGCTGCGGGAGGGAGAAGGACAGGGGAACAGGGGATGGCGGCGGAGAGGAGGGGAAGAGGAAGGCTAGGGTTGCAGGGGGGGGCCTCCGCGGCTTGGGGATAAGAAGGGCGGAGGGGTGACGCGGCTGACGGCGACGCGACGGGGACCTGCTCCTCTGCTGCTTTCCGTCTGCCTGTCTTCAGAGAGGAGGCGAACGGAGAAGAGGTACAGGACGACGACGCCGTGAGCGAAGGGGTACTGGGCCAGGGGGTGGGCTGGGTTGCTTCTTCTCTCGCTCGGGCTGATGCGACTGGGCCAAGGTGGGCTGCTACCAGGTATGTTCTCTCCTTTTCCTATTTTTTTTCTGTTTGTTGATTATTTGTTTGTTCTTTTTATTCGATTACAAAATTCAAACCAGCTTATAATTTCAAAATCTTTTGAACCTTTTACCAGGAGGTTTTGATTAGGGGGCTTGACTAAGAGGGGAGGCAAGAGAGACAAAGAGACAAGGTTTAGGGTTTGGATTAGAGGGGCTCGGGTTTAGGGTTTAAGAGAGAGGTGAGATGAGAGGGAAGGTGTGCCCATGTTTAAGCACATGAAAATGGCATCACATGAACAAGCACCAGGAGTGGTAGGAGGGTTAGAGAGAGGGGGAGGGGTTTAGGGCTTGATGGGGTATGGTGTTTAGGGGGGGTAGGGTTTTGCTAGAGGTTAAGAGAGAGAGAGAGAGAGAGAGAGAGAGAGAGAGAGAGAGAGAGAGAGAGAGAGAGAGAGATAGAGGTTTTGGTGTCTTGATTAGATCAAGCATGATCCACACAAGCTCAACAAGATGGCCAAAAGAGAAAGAAGAAAAGAGGTGATGAGGTATGAGCAAGATTAAAATGGATCAAGCCCAAAAGCAGGAATAAGACAGAGAGGACCCACTCAAGAGTTCAAATAAAACCATAAGATGACCAAAGTTGATGATGGTTGCATGGCCCATGCAAAAGCATTAAATGCTAGGTTTTATCTTGTGAGAACAAAATAATATTCCATGGCATTTATTCATGTGCATCCCCAAAGATAGAGTAAGGCCAAGCAAAAGATTATGAGTGGAATCCACCCAACCCACATGAGCTAGAGGTAAACTCAATTAAAATGCCAAGCTCATATTAATTGGATGGTGGAATTATAAAGTGGAGAAAGAAAGGGTGGTGGAGTCAATAAAAGATATGCCCCCAACTCAACTTGGGCATTTAACAATATATCAAGAACCAAATACAATATCAAGAGGCAAATACAAATAATAATGCATATGAGATAAGACCCAAAACAAGAAGGGTTTTGTATGCTGCTCAAATGCAAGGTGGCATGAAGACATGAGCATGATATGATGATGATGCAACAATTATGTGTAGGAAGTAGCCATTATATTACTAGACCAAGTAGCATTACAGTTGTTAGACAAATGGGATGCTACAGAGACCTATCCGGCTACGTTACAGAGTCGGTAACTAGATACAACTTGGACTACAAGTAATACTACAGGCCTAAGTCGGTAACTCTTCTGGGCCTTGTCCTAGCCAGAAGTGGCTCCTTCTATTTCTCTGACTAGGCCATCCGTGAAGCAAAGCTCTAACCCGTTGACGGACCACCCTGATCAGTGAGTCATGTGGATATACCCGGAAAGTATATCCCCAACAGGATCCCAAACCACTAACACTACTAGAAAAACAGCTATAGCTAATACTGCAGGTCTGTGGCGCACGTGTGGGGTAGTGCCTCACGTGTAAATAGCCATGAAGCATGTGTCAAAAATGCCCCACGTGTAAGTCACATATCTGTGACGCATTAGTCAAAGGTGCGTCACCACTATGTGTAGGCCAAGGTACCTATGGCCGCATCCCATCTACCTGTGGCACACCTAATTGGTGCCCCACGGGTATATTTTCTACACGTGACGCATCACTATTGGTGCCCCACTAGGACTACGTGGCCACCTACCACACCACACAACACGTACCTGCCGACGCACCCCGTCCTTATCCCCTCCTCCTCTCATCTCTCTCCTCTATCTATCGTCTCTTCTTCTTCGTCCTCCACTCGATCCCCAGCACCGCGCACCCTCCCGTAACCCGACTCCGCTTCCGCTTCCATCTCAAGCAACTCGCTCGCTTCCTCTCTCGCCATCCCCCTTCTCTCGTCCTCACCGAGGAGGGTCCCCGCCACCGTCGCATAAGAAGTCGTGGGGCGCCGGCGGCAGGACTCCCTATGCCTGCCGCGCTCGTCGGCGTCCCTCCCCTGCTCCGCCTTCATCAGCGGTGAGCAAAGTTCCTTAGATTCAGTTAGCGCTTGCTTGCTGTCTTAGCTCGACTACCTGATTTTCGTTGCTAGTAGTATTCTTAATTGGGGAACAGAATGCTAATGGTGAATTGGTGCGCAGGCGAGGCGGGTGGCAGACAGGCGGAGGAGGGCATGTTGTGTTGTAAACGGAGCCACTACTGCAATGATGTGTGCTACCTCCGCGGGGACGCGCGCACGGACCCGTTCACCTCTCCAATGCTCCTCTACATTGCGCCGCGCGGTGCCGCGCAGGAGTAGGTGCGGACCTTCACAGGCAAGTTTGAGGACAACATCATGCGCACCATCGACGAGGTCACCATCGTGCACGTGGATGGCGCTGCCAATGGCACGGACGCGAGGGACAGCCTACGTCGGCGGTGCCATGTGTGCCTCGACAAGTACGGCGCCATGGTCGATGAGCTGTTGCTTTTCCTCGATTGCTTTTTTTCTTGTCATCGGGTTATTTATGTAAATTTGCATTGTAATCATGTTTAACTGTAATTAGTAAGTTAATTAGAGATGTAATTTATCTGGTGGATGTGTGTGACCGTATGTAACATCCCGGCATTAGAGCTTAGAAATAAGCTGAACACAGATGTGTGCATTGCATTCATGCATAGAAAATCTGAATAATTTTCGCGCTTTTAAATAAAAACTTGTCAAAGTCATTGAAGCTTCTCTTAACTTGATGGAATTGAAGTAGATCATCAAGTTGACTGCGATAAGTTTCAATATGACCTTTGCTAAAACCTTATTTTTGGTAAACATGATTTGGTCTAAGGGTAGATCAAATGGAATAAAACTAAACCCTAATACATTACTTAATGATTTATATTTGATCCTTAGGTGATCATATCATAGCATTCATTATAATCACTCATGAGTACCAAGTTAAGGATATAACACAAATAATAAGAATGTAACAACTATATCTTAATCTTATCTACTTATACCATGTGTATCATGGAAATACCTAACTTTTACTTTTTAGTGAGGTTGAGTAGGAAAGAAACCAAGTCAAGATCATTCACCATAAATCTTTCTTTCCATATCAATCTTTATCATCTTTATTGAATCCTATCCTTATATTTGTTGTTCATCAATATTGAGTAATCAACTATTGATTCACCAATTCTTAACCTATTGATTCCTGATCTATCAACTCTTGTCCTTATTATAGTATTCACTTTAGGTTTATAAAGAAAGAAGTAAGAAGAGATAAGTAGTGATGATTAGTTCTAGATGTCATCTATAGTATGGGAGTGATTTGAGGAATCAAATCAATAGGGCAACAAAGAAGATTACAAGAATGAAGTCTAAAAGATAGTTACCATGAGCAGTCCTAATGGATCAAGCAAGTATAGTCAATGAATTATATCTCTTAATCCAATAGAGCTAAACAGAAGATAATTACAATACAACTGTAATGTTGAATGGATAGAATCCTTGATTAGCCAACTGGAAACCTGAACCATAAAGGATCAAAGGATCATCATGATCATGCCTTACTCACCAATATTGAATGCTTATACCAAGTATAAGTGACATTGGTGGATAAAACATGATTGAACCATAGTATAGATATATTATCTTAGATTAGTCATTACAAGTTACATTAATATAATGTGAGGTTGGAATGTTAGACATTGGAGTCAAGTAGAGACAAGATAGTATGAATAAGGTGATGCTAGAGTAACATTGGATTATAGAAGTAGTAGTTTCCTCTTTTTGGAAATACTAAGCACTTGAAGTGAAGTAGGATTTGATGAATACATCTATTAAAGTGATATTAGTGAAGGATTATAAAGGAAGAGTATGAGAAGATTAGGAAATGCTTTACAATCAAGCTCATTGGAATTACAAGAGGTGTTAGGAGAATAAAGGTGGATAAGAATATTCTTGTGAAGCAAAGCTCATCATGTTAACACATGATGATGAATTTAGAGAAGTAATATATCTAGGAAAGGAATTCCTCAATTAGAAGTCCAAAATTATGAAGGATGGAATATAGGAATTATTGGTAAACACTAGACCCTAGATCCTTACCAGACATATTATCCATTTCATCTAAATGATTTATCATCTTATTTACACAAAGCTTCATAGAAATATTTACTATATCAAATCACCTGAGCACATCTTTGTCATTTTCAAACATCAATATCATATGTGCTTAAGAATTAACTTTATCAATTCTTTCTCATAATATAGCCTAGAAAACAATCCCACTATTTTACTTCAAAGGGTGATAACATTAAGAATTATAAACATTAAGACAATATGATTAACCATTAACCTTTATTCACAATTTTAAAAGGATATAAATATATTAAAACTCCCATAATTCATGGTAAACATTTTACAAACTTCATCACTCTAAATAAAAGTGAAAACAATGTTATAGAAAGATTTTAATGTTTTAAACAAAATTCTAAAAGCATAGTTCTTAATTATTTTACTTAATATATAATCTTGAATAAAATTATGGGTATTGAAAAATACTAAGATAAGTAGAGCAATCAATTAGTATAATTACCTTTGGAATATTTTAAATACTGTATAGAAATTATGGTATTTAAACATGTGGAAATACAAATATAAAAACAAAACAGAAAATGAAAAAGGAATAAAATCAGGAAAAAACAGAGGGAACACCCAATCTGGCCCACGACCCAGTACCTCACCTTCTAACCGACGCTCACGGGTGGCAGCAGAAACACTCCGCTCACTTCGCTGCAGCCCAGCAACGGCCCAAGCCCGCGTACCCTTTTGGAAATCTAATTAGTCGTCTTCCTCCTTGGCGAGCTGCTCGCTGGAGCGCCGCCGACCACCCGATGCCGCCATCGACGTCACGCCGCCACCGAGGCCTTCGCGAGGATAAGATCAACACGGCGACGCCCTAATCCTCATCCTGATCACTTCACGCGTGCTCTCTCTCTCAAATTCCCTTCTCCAGCACGCAAACCCTAACTCCAGAGCTCTCACACGCCGTCAAGTCTCGTCGTCTCCGGCCGCCCCGAGCCTCGCCGTGGCTACTGGAATCTTCGCCTCACCGCGGTGAGCATCCTCGCAGGAGGAATCGACACGGGAAGCTTCCAATCGTCGACAAGGACACCGCCTTCCCGAGCTCCGGCCACCGCTTCCTTCCTCGATTCCGGCGTTCCCCGTGCTCGCCTTGCCTTGGCACCACCACCGTCATGCTCCTGGTGAGCCACCGGTGCTCAAGCACCCTTATATTTTCTCTCTCTTCCTCTGAATCTTCCTCCCCGCGAGAGACCGACGCTGCCGCCGCTCGCCGTCGTTGCACCACCATCATCAGTAGCCATTTCAAGGTGACGCCGCCACTATACTACACCCCGCAACGCCCTCCTTCCGATAAGCCAAAGCACAGCCCCGCGCACGCAGCCGATTCACGAATCCGACCTTGATCTGAGGATGATCTTGGAGTGATGTCAGCATGACGTCACGCTGATGTCATATTCCTATTTTATTTATTTTAGAATTTGTAATAATGTTTCCGTAATAAATAAAATCATAGAAATGACATGGCATATGTCCCAACAGTCAGTGACTGGGGGTAGGTTAGGTTCTGGTGAGAAAAACCCTTCAGTCGATGCTGACATCAGCATTACCTAATGAACACATTTAGTTATTTAATTAAGAAATTCATAAAATGATTAAATCTTGTAAATTCGGTATCTTTTGTTTTATAAATCAAAAAAATACATATAATATATGAAAATGTTTAGAAAAATAAAATATACAACTTAAAACTATCACTAAATATTATTATGATGATTATTTAAATAAATATTATTTAATAAAAACTTTATAAAGTTTTAATACTTTGATAATTAATATTTTAATAATGGTAAATGTTAAAAATATAAATAAAATATTAAAAATCTTAGAAAAATAAGAATTAGAGTTTAAAACTATAATCATGCATTATTATTCCTCTTAATTAAATATTTATTATTTATTAAGTATTTATATAGTAATAAACCTTATTAAAATCGTATCTTATTATTTATAAATCACAAAAATGAATGTAATATACAAAAATGATCACAAAAATAATAACTACCTGTTAAAAATGTGATATTCCACTTTTGAGTGAAATAAAAAGTTAAACACTTTTATAACTCAAATTTAAACCTATTTCCTTAATTGATAATACATATAAAGGTAAATAAAATTTGTTAATATTACTAAAATTGCCAATTTAGATCTAATAAATAGTATTAGTCTTCAACATTAATAATATGAAGTCAAAATGGTTCAACACAATTTAAATGCAATTTTATTGAATTATCCTTCAATCATAAGTATAAATTATTTTATAAAAGGATTCTTATTTAATATAAAACCTCCAAGAATAATTGTAATAAGATAAAACCCATTCTTTATATTAACCACAAGTTTGTAAACAAATCAAAACACTATAGTGAGTTCATAAGTAGTAAATAATATTGTTTACTTATTTATAAACCTTAACCACACCTTATAAAGAAATAAACCCCTTCATATATTTATAATGTAAAGAAACCACTACCAAATCAAAATAATACCATTCTTAAGTAACTTTAAAGAAACATTATAAGGTGAACAAGACATAAGTATAACAAGCATTACACCTAAATTCCATCTATGTTTTAAAGTTAACTTTAGTCTACCAAACTTTAAGTATAATGCTAAAGACTTTATTATATGCTTTATAGTTAACTTTGGTCTGTTATAATTAAGTTATAAAGCATCTTAATACCAAACCAACCCAGTTAAAATCCCAAGATAGATAAGTCTCAAATACTACTAATTTCATTATTCCAGTAAAGGCAATTCTTTCTGACTTAAAGACTACAACTAGGAAGAACCTCATAAGATTAACTTAAAAGCTTAAATGCTTCTGCTTAGTTGAGTAAGATTTTCTTCAAAAGTTATTCATTTTGCCACTTCAATCAACATATGACAATTAATAGTAAACACTTTACTTTATACTTTACTTGTATAATAAGATTATTAATACTTAAATTCTTTATAAGTGACATTACTTGTAAAGTAAAACTTGAAGATATACAATTAAGATGTAAGCAACCTTATGTAGCATTCCATATGTGTGTATGTTATTGTTGTATAAATACATGTTGTTTTCCAAACAGTCACAAACCTTAATAAGAAGCACATGTGTGAAACTTAATCCAAAAGGGCAACACATTCCAAAGAAACCATTTACAGTATCCAAACCCTAGAACAACGTTATTCTCGGGATTCGCGTTTATCAACTTGCATTAGATTACTTATGCATAAAAGCATCTTGCTTCTTTAAACATTACTCCTTACCGGACCAATGATGCAGATTTCAACTATTGGATCTTATATTGTCCTGAAGACCGTGAGTGCATAGTCTTGCAATCACAAAAGGCAAGTTCACACTTGCTCATGTCCTTTGATTATTTTCTGTAAAGTATTTTACAAATCCAGTATTGTCATCACCTGCATTTGAAAAGGGACAGAAAACACTATTTTCATAATAATGTGATTATAGGTTATTTACCATGTGGTAATAACCTACTATAAGAGTTCCGGTGGTAAAGGAATATATTACCTAGGACTTAACAACCAATGTCGCCAGTGATTCTTGCGCCGTATATTACGCGTTGACCATGAGATTTGGAATGGGACGGAGAAGTCAGCTATATCTTTTCCCTCTCGCATGGAGCTGGATGTGCGGGTCATGGTTGTTATCACTCGTAGCATGCATACTATTTATGGTAATTCGTAGAGGATATGCAGCATATGGGTGGGAGCCCTCAACGTCCCACGATAGTTCCGGCATCTGAACGGTTTGTGCTACCATTCCCATAATTCAATAGGTGGGCTGGCGTACACCAAATAGACATGCGGGGTCGCGGAGAAGGCAGTGATTGGCTTGGGTCTTAGTCTGGGCCTCACACCAAGGAAGTGTGAACGGGTTCGCAGCCCGGGTGTGCAACAAAGCTAAGATCTCTCATGGGTAAAGTGACGCACCTCTGCAGAGTGTAAGAACTGTAACTTGTTACTCCCTGTTCCGGGAAGGAGCTTCGAACGTGGCGGGAAAGGAACCCCATGAAGGTTCTGGTAAACCCGTGAAGGCTGACGGACATAGCTTTTCAGAATAAAACAACCTTTGAAGAAATGTTTACAAAAACTTGCATGGCCTACGACTTATGGTCTATGGCTGTAGCTATAGTGCATCAAACACTCCTTTTCTAGTGAACTTGCTGAGTACGCTCGTACTCAAAGTATCTTCTTAACCCTTGCTAGGTTCTAAAGCCAGTACAGACGATGTCTACATCATGTTATGCTCCAGGAATCATCATCAAAAGCTAAATCTCTTCAAGGAAGTCAAGAAAGTCAACATATACATCAACTCAAGTGAAGACGAAGTTGCTGATTAGATAAGAATAGAATTTCTAACCATAGAACCTACTTCCGTAGATTATTGCAATAACAGCAATGCAAGCCAGTAGTTCAGCTACTAGTTTTATAAGTATGGTAGCTATGAGTTATTTATTCTTGATTCTTCTTCGTAAGAAGTTTCTTTCTCTCTCTTTAACCTAGAGTGTTCTCTGGATCTTGTGTAAAGAGTTGAGTTGTAACCTATAGTCATGTCTTGGACCTGCTATGTTTCTGTTGTACTACTCTGAGGGATATAATACTAGTGAACGGTGTTTTATTGGTGTTATGTCAACGACTATAGTGTACTACATCATGCAGTGGTATGTTAGGTCACCGCACCGTACGTGGCAGTGCAACCTTTTTTTTGGTACCATGATGCTTAGTGGTGGCGCACTATTTACAGTGGTTGTGCCGCAGTGAATTATGCGTCATGCATATCTGCTCAGTACTGGTGGCGCATCACAATGTGCCCCACAACTAAGAAATAGTAGTGGCGTCCCTTTAATGGCGCACCTGGTGTGCGCCGCGAATAGGCAAATTAGGTGTGCCACGAATTAGCTATTTTCTAGTAGTGTAAGTATTATATGAACATATCAATTGAAACTTTCATATTGTGTTATAATATGATGTTTCTAAGAGATAAAAGTCATTTTATAGATTTCCCTTCGCACCCGAGAGAATACCAAACGAGGAGAAGCAATCAGTACCAACAACGACTGGTGGTACGGACGGAGCCGATCCATACCGTCCGCCCATACTAGGTTTCATTGCGTTCGCCTCGTCAAATACTTTCTCCTGGCAAATAAAATAGGGAGATCCGACATTCACAGCCACCAGAAACAACAAAAAACCACATCTGAAAGGGATCTGAAGGAGGAACTTGGACGGGGTAAATTCCAGCTGCTTCACGGATCATTGTAGGACAATGCATCATCAACCGCCGCATCTCCATCACCACCATTACCCCCATCTCTTATTGATGACTGCAAGTGCACAAATCGTTTGTAGATAATTTCGAAGTTAAAATATAGATCTCATAGGGATCCCAAAGGTAAGTGTTATTGGTGAAGTCTCTGTCACACCCGAAGTTGTCACAGGTCTTCGAGTGAATTGACTATAAGTGTTGAAATAATAATAGAATTTGGATTAAAACAAAGTATTTAAATAAAACTAAAATGTAAACTTCAGAATTAAAAAGCATAAAAGTAAAGAACAATTTGTTTGTTGTTTTCTAAAAATGACAAAGTAGGCGCGGGAAGTTTCAGTTCATGATGATAGTGAATGTGCTAGGTGAACGAGTGATAAGTGTAACAATTATAATCTTATAAGTATGTGCATGGGCGAGCAACCCATAATTAGCCGTAACTTCTCTTGGTGGTTTTCATCCCAACTTTAATAATTCTACTAGCCTGTTTATCACAGTCGTGGTCAGTCACTAGACGATTAAGATCCTTCAGGTTGCTTAGCAATTAAGCTCCTTGGTTCGGACTAATGCAATAAGCTCGGTGGCTCCTCGCGATCCTCAAGTCAAACTAGTTTCGCATTGATATCCTCGTGTCACTCGGGGGGTCGCCGGTCTGCTAACAAACGAGATTATAGCTATGTAGAACAAATCATCATGTTGTATGAGCCCTTAATTGGACAACATGCATTAAGCATCCCATAGATAGTCAAGCACACATAATATAGTAATTAAAATCAACCACAAACTTAATGGAAATTATATAGGCACATCACGTCTCCCAATTTCCTACATCTCCCACGCCAAGGGAACTTACTCACGCATGAGAGAACAAAGCATCATCGATATAATTAAATAAAGGGAGTTCTTCTTGATATTACCATGGAGATCCACAATAAGAAATAGAAATAAATCCAACACAATTCAAGATGGGAAGAACAATCTCAAACCCTAGTCATGCAAGGTGGAGATCTCTATCTCAAGTACAAGTAATGGCTATGGAGGTGTGGTGGCTAGGAGATCGAAGATCTTGGAGCGAGATGAAGAATGCCTTCCCCTTCTTCTCTGGATCCCTTCTTTCTCCCTTCTGGATGGGATGGCGGCTCGTGTGTTCTGTTTTCGACCCTCGGCCCTTCATGAAAGTTGTCCCTTTTAATAAAACGAAGGAGATGGCAGATATATGGTGGGAACTATACGACCGGAAAGATATTCCCGCCGTACAGTTTCTCGTTAAAGCTTCTGAGTCCTCCCCTCGATTGCTTCCAAAAAGGGACTTGCTTGTTTTCATCTGAATATTGTGTTTTTGCTGTTAAAACCCTTTGTTGATGTTCAGAACCTGAAACACACATTAAAAACCAAGTTTTCTTCGCTACCGAAGTATTAGCGTTAGATAAATCTAGAAAACCATCAAATCCAAACGAAAACCATTGATAGAAACCATCAAAAATGTGTAGAATCTCATAGATATCAACTCCCCCAAGCTTAGTTGTTTCTCGCCCTCGAGTGGTAGGGAAATAAGAAAGGATAGCGGAGATTCGAAACTGAAATAAAAGAACTTACAAGCTCGAATTGGTGTCAAATTATTTTCTTCACATTTCCTGCAATCTTAAACATGATCATACAAATATTCAGTAGATTGCACTGAGTTCACTTTCTAACCACGTATATCTTGCTAAAAAATAAATCATATGCCCGAACAAGTGTCAAAAGTTTAGGTAGGAAATTGAAACAAATCTTTTTGGTCTCTCTCTTATTGAGAGATGAAAACTTTTTGCTCATGTTCCTTTGATCAATTAAGAGTACTCAAGTTAGCACCAAAAACATTTAATATAAGAACAACTCATCTACTCCCACGTCAAAATTTCAAGACTCCCAAAGCATATTTTGTTGGAATTTTGGCCCAAATATTCTAGCCCATTTTCTATTTCAATAATTCCTGAAAATCCTAGAGGCCCATGTGGCCCATTCATGCAAGGCAAGAGGTGGGACAAATGTTTAGTCCCACATTGCTAGTTGAGTGGAAGTTGGACCAGCTTATAAGGTGAGCTCTTCTACCACTTGGTAAAAGGATGAGAAGGAGAAGGAGAAAGTTGCACACGCGCGCTCCTCCTCCTCCTCCTCGCTCGCCTCGCCACGCCACGCCACGCCACGCCACGCCTCGCCTCGCCTCGCCTCGCCTCGTCACGACGCGCGCGCGCGCGCCGCGGGTTGCGGGAATCTTGCCGAGCCGAGCTTTATTTTGCCACGCATGAATGGTATATGAACATGCTTTAATACGAGTTAAATGTGCCTGCTCGTTTCATCTTCTCCTCTGCACCGCGAGCCGGGACAGTAGGCGTCTTCCCCGACATCAGCACCCTCTTCCTCGACGACATGGCCAATGACGGTTCCAACGCCGGCGGTTCTACTTCTGCTACTGCTGTGTACAACTTCTGTCTCAACCTTGTTCTGATTCTATCCAGAGTTTTATGCCTTGTAGTTTGTTTGGCTACATGCCTTATTTTGTATTCGCTATTTAACATGATTAGTATATCACCTATTATTCTAGTCATGTTTTATCTAGTGTTTATTATGAATAATTCGCTTGGTAAATTGCTCTATTTCTCAACAATCCAAAAACCTTATTTCAGGCAATTTGCCCCAAGCGGCTTTGTTGCTTCTATGAAGCCACCTGTGTTTAAAGGTGTGAATTACAAACGGTGGCGTGCGAGAGCAGTGCTCTGGTTTCAGACCATGAGCTGCTATAACGCCATCTATGGCGCACCTGAGGGGGAACTTAATCCCGCTCAGGAAGAGGCGTTCCAAAAACTTGACACTACTTTCAAGGCTGCCTTGATCAGCATCCTTGGTGACAATATTGTCGATTCATATCTGTCATTTAGTAATGGCAAAGATATGTGGGATGCGCTCGAGAGAAAATTTGGAGTCTCTGATGCTGGCAGTGAACTGTATGTCATGGAACAATTCTATGACTACAAGATGATTGATGATCGCTCCATTGTGGAGCAGGCTCATGAGATACAGTCACTTTCCAGGGAGCTTGAGCACTTCACTTGTGTGTTACCGGACAAGTTTGTTGCCGGAGGCATCATTGCCAAACTTCCCCAGTCATGGAGGAATTTTGCTACTTCTCTGAAGCACAAGAGACAAGAGTTCTCCGTGACGGATCTCATTGGGACTCTTGATGTGGAAGAGAAGGCGAGAGCAAAAGACACACGTGCTCGAGGTACCGAGGGAGGTTCTAATGCCAACCTGGTACAGAAAAGGAACTTCCAGCCTTACAAGTTCAAGAACAAAGGCAAGTTTGATGACAAAGGAAAGTTCGATGGAAAGAACAAGGCCTCACAGTCTACCAGCTTCAAGAAGAAGACTGATAAGAGGAAAGGTGCTTGTCATGTGTGCGGTGATCCTAATCATTGGGCTCCTGCTTGTCCCAACCGCTTTGACAAACGCCAACATGGGAAGAGCAGCAAGACTGCTAATGTTGTCATGGGCGACGTTGAGATGAAAGATGTTGGGTATGGTATATTACCTACTGTTCTTTTATTATGTCATTCTCCTGATTGGTGGATTGACACGGGCGCTAATGTACATGTCTGTTCTGATATTTCCATGTTTTCTTCATATCAGGTCAGAGGGACTCAAACCGTGCTGATGGGGAACGACTCGCATGCTTCTGTTCAAGGTGTTGGTACGGTCGATCTGAAGTTCACTTCGGGAAAGACTGTGCGCCTGAAGAACGTGCATCATGTTCCCTCAATAAATAAAAATCTTGTTAGCGGATCTCTTCTGTGTCGAGATGGCTACAAGATTGTATTTGAGTCCAATAAATTTGTAATTTCGAAGTATGGAACCTTTATTGGTAAAGGCTATGAATGCGGAGGCTTGTTCCGCTTATCTCTGTCAGACATTTGTAATAAAGTTGTTAATCATATTTACACAAATTTTGAATCAAATGTCTGGCACTCTCGTCTTTGTCATATTAATTTTGGCTGTATGACGCGGCTAGCCAAAATGAATTTAATCCCTGATTTCTCAACTGTTAAGGGATCTAAGTGCCAAGTCTGCGTGCAAGCTAAACAACCTCGCAAGTCACATACGACTGCAGAAGTGAGAAATTTAACACCACTAGAGCTCATATATTCTGATCTTTGTGAGATGAATGGTGTGTTGACAAAAGGTGGAAAGAAATATTTCATGACTTTGATCGATGACTCTACGAGATATTGTCATGTGTATCTTCTGAAATCAAAAGATGAGGCTTTGAGTTTCTTCAAAATCTATAAAGCTGAGGCAGAAAATCAACTTGATCGAAAGATTAAGAGGCTTAGGTCTGATCGTGGTGGAGAGTATTTTTCCAACGAGTTTGTTTCTTTTTGTGCGGAACATGGTATAATTCATGAGAGGACGCCTCCCTACTCACCCCAGTCAAATGGAGTAGCCGAAAGAAAGAACCGTACTCTAACAGATTTGGTTAACGCCATGTTAGACACATCGGGTCTTTCTAAGGAATGGTGGGGGGAGGCATTATTGACCGCGTGTCATGTCCTAAACCGAGTTCCCACAAAGAACAAAGAAATTACTCCATTCGAAGAATGGGAGAAGAAAAGACTAAAACTCTCTTACTTACGTACTTGGGGTTGTTTGGCAAAGGTTAATGTACCAATCCCCAAGAAGCGCAAGCTTGGACCAAAAACCATTGATTGTGTTTTTCTGGGCTATGCTTTTCATAGCATTGGTTATAGATTCTTGATAGTAAAATCTGAAGTACCTGACATTCATGTCGGTACAATCATGGAGTCGACTGATGCGACTTTCTTTGAGGATATATTTCCAATGAAGGATAAACCTAACTCATCAAATCCGGAGATACCTAGTTCATCTAATCAGGAATTTGCTATATTCTCTGAACCTATCATTCCGATTGAACACTCTGAAAGTCCTAAGGAGGATGACAATGAAATTCCTAAAAGGAGCAAGAGACAAAGGACTGCAAAGTCTTTTGGTGATGATTTCATTGTGTACCTTGTAGATGACACTCCCACTTCCATTTCAGAAGCTTATGCATCTCCTGATGCTGACTACTGGAAGGAAGCTATTCATAGTGAGATGAATTCCATCTTAGCTAATGAAACATGGGAGATCACTGATCGTCCTTATGGGTGCAAACCTGTAGGATGTAAATGGGTGTTCAAGAAGAAACTAAGGCCTGATGGTACTATTGAGAAGTACAAGGCAAGGCTTGTAGCCAAGGGTTATACCCAAAAGGAAGGTGAAGACTTCTTTGACACTTACTCACCTGTAGCAAGGTTGACCACCATTCGAGTACTACTTTCTCTGGCTGCCTCACACGGTCTTCTCGTTCATCAAATGGACGTTAAGACGGCTTTCCTAAATGGAGAGTTGGATGAGGAAATCTATATGGATCAACCAGATGGTTTTGTAGTAAATGGTCAAGAAAGAAAAGTGTGCAAGCTACTGAAGTCTTTGTATGGTCTTAAACAAGCACCTAAGCAGTGGCACGAAAAATTTGATAAAACCTTAACCGCTGCAGGCTTTGTTGTAAACGAAGCTGACAAGTGCGTATACTATCGCCATGGTGGGGGTGAGGGAGTCATCCTTTGTTTGTATGTTGATGACATACTGATTTTCGGAACCAACCTTAATGCAATTAAGGAGGTCAAAGATTTCTTATCTCGTTCCTTTGAGATGAAGGATCTGGGAGTAGCTGATGTTATCCTGAACATCAAGCTATTGAGAGATGATGATGGTGGGATTACATTGCTTCAGTCCCACTATGTGGAAAAGATCTTGAGTCGTTTTGGGTATAGCGACGTCAATTTTTCTCCTACACCATATGATCCTAGTGTGTTGCTTCGAAAGAATCGAGGAAATGCTAGAGACCAACTAAGATACTCTCAAATTATTGGCTCGCTTATGTATTTAGCTAGTGCCACGAGACCTGACATCGCCTTTGCTGTAAGCAAACTCAGTCGATTTGTCTCAAATCCAGGAGATGATCACTGGCATGCTCTTGAGAGAGTTATGCGATATCTAAAAGGCACTGCGAGCTATGCCATACACTATACCGGGTATCCAAGGGTACTAGAGTGTTATAGTGATTCAAATTGGATATCTGATGCTGATGAGATAAAGGCCACGAGTGGATATGTTTTCACACTTGGTGGTGGCGCTGTTTCTTGGAAGTCTTGCAAGCAGACCATCTTAACGAGGTCAACTATGGAAGCAGAACTCACAGCACTAGACACGGCCACTGTTGAAGCAGAGTGGCTTCGTGAACTCTTGATGGACTTACCTGTGGTTGAAAAACCTATACCCGCAATTCCAATGAACTGTGATAATCAAACTGTGATTATTAAGGTGAACAGTTCTAAGGATAATATGAAGTCCTCAAGACATGTGAAGAGGAGACTGAAATCTGTCAGGAAAATGAGAAACTCCGGAGTTATTGCATTGGATTATATCCAAACATCTAAAAACTTGGCAGATCCCTTCACAAAGGGTCTATCACGCAACGTGATAGAAAATGCATCAAAGGAGATGGGTATGAGACCCACAATTTGAGCTTTCCATAGTGGTAAACCATTCTATGTGATCGGAGATCCCGTGAATTAGAATTGGGAAACAAGCTGTTGGTTAGCTGAGAGGAAAGTATCCCTACTTTAATAAACACCACTCCATAAAGATGCAATACTTTCCTATTCTGCATGGCAGGTTGATTTATTATCTTAATGTGTTCTAAGTGGCTTATCCTAAGCAAAGATGTTGTCCTGCAGAACATCTTTTGAAGAACACACCTATATGAGTCTGACTGTTAAAACGTCGCAGTCTATGAGAGTGGGGTGCTCTCTAATAAACTCATGAAAGGTCATGGAGTATGACGTATAAGCTCCACCCGCGGGGAAGTCCCACGGTAGCCCAGTATCGGTCAAGACTTCGTGTGAAGCTAGATTGCAGCAAACTTGCAGTTCAAGGCATAGTCCACTGTACAAGTCGCAATCTAGTGTAGCATAGAATTCTAGGTGGAAGTTCAACTTAACAGTCTCCACTAAAGTACGGGTATATAAACAGTGTTTTTGGAACCAAAGGCAGATTACATGTGCCTCTGGGATCTGGTGGGGGATTGTTGGAATTTTGGCCCAAATATTCTAGCCCATTTTCTATTTCAATAATTCCTGAAAATCCTAGAGGCCCATGTGGCCCATTCATGCAAGGCAAGAGGTGGGACAAATGTTTAGTCCCACATTGCTAGTTGAGTGAAAGTTGGACCAGCTTATAAGGTGAGCTCTTCTACCACTTGGTAAAAGGATGAGAAGGAGAAGGAGAGAGTTCCACACGCGTGCTCCTCCTCCTCCTCCTCGCTCGCCTCGCCTCGTCACGTCACGACGCGCGCGCGCGCGCCGCGGGTTGCGGGTTGCGGGAATACGAAGGTGTAACGTTTGCTTTGAATGAACGTTTAATACGAAGGTGAAACGTCTGCTTTGAATGGACGTTTAATACGAGTTAAATGTGCCTGCTCGTTTCATCTTCTCCTCTGCGCCTATAAGAGAGAGAGGTCGCGCCTCCTCTCAGTCGCGCTGTTACACATCCCTTGCCTCGAGTTCCAGAGCACTGCGCTACTTCCAGACCCCGCTGCTTCGAGTCCTGTATGGGAGAAGGGCGATAAGGTTTTTAGGGAGCGCTATCAGCGCGACTACTGGCTTCGTCACGGACTCCCTCACAGATAGCGACGTCTTCCCCGACGAGGACTTCTTCCCCGACATCAGCACCCTCTTCCTCGAAGACATGGCCAATGACGGTTCCAACGCCGGCGGTTCTACTTCTGCTACTGCTGTGTACAACTTCTGTCTCAACCTTGTTCTGATTCTATCCAGAGTTTTATGCCTTGTAGTTTGTTTGGCTATATGCCTTATTTTGTATTCGCTATTTAACATGATTAGTATATCACCTATTATTCTAGTCATGTTTTATCTAGTGTTTATTATGAATAATTCGCTTGGTAAATTGCTCTATTTCTCAACATATTTTTCCTTTCCTTGTTTTTTCAAAAACTTCAGCTCTTTCATAGAGAAATCATGCCACTGTTTTTAACATGTTAATTGGGGTTGTGTTGCGCACTCATGACCATGCCAATAGATAGATGTTGAGCAATAGTGGGTCGTAGGAGTACTATAACTTCACTTGGAACATAAAACCATGAGGAGACTAAAAAATTTACACGTCATAGCATTATTTTTGCAGACGTTTACATAACTCAATAGCCAAAATCAAGTGGTTTCCCACATTTAGATCTTTCATTGGCCAGCGGAGTTAATAGTTCCTCATAGAGTACGACAGTATTGTAGTGACACGCGTAAAGCAATATCCTACTATAATTATTAGAAAAAGCAGTGGCATAATCTTTACTACTTCGAAGCATCCATTTTATCAAAAAAAATCATTCAAGGGTGCTATCGAGTCTATTTACATTAAGCTCAATGGGGTTGACTAGTTTCATAAATTAAATCTTTTGGGATAAACATAGACTCAAGTCATCTCTTGGATGCTTTTTCTTGTTTTAAAAATGTCAGAAATATTTTAACCAAGTTCATTGCTCATTGTTTCAAAGCTAAAAGAGGACAATAGCAAAGGAATATAATTTATAGGATAACAAGCTAGGTGTGGAGTGACTCAAGTGCAAGCGAGTAAATAATTGTAGGATCAATTTAAGGTTACAGAAGAGGTGATGAAAAGAATGTGATAACTCCTCTTGCTTGCTTCATTCTCGTACTTGAGTTGAATCCCCTCTAGATTTCCCTACTGCCAGGTCACCTGAAATTGAGCGACCTCCAAGAAAAAACAAAGAAACAAATTTGCAAATAAATGTTATAACTAATTATTTTTGTGTTTTCATTTTAAGAATGCAGACTTAAAGTAAACATGCAATTCTTTGAAAATGAAATAAATCAAAAGAATAAAGAAAAATATGAATGCAAGTTTTGATGTTTTCAAACCTCTCTCAAGCTTAGGTTGTTGCCATGCTTAGTTGTTGTCGTTGTTTGGCGGCGGGTACGGATGCTGCTGATAGTAGTTGGGGAAGTGGGTCATGAAGTGACTAAAGTTGTGAGTTAAGGCACTCACATCTTCACTCACTCCATGTAGAGTCTGGTCGATCTCCCGAACGCGCTGGTTGAGCTGTAGAAAATCCTGATAGGGGACATTGTTGAACCCCTGCTGCTATTGTTGCTGATTGGGCCATGCGTCCCAAGGTTGCTCCTCCTGCTGTTGTTGCTGCCGTTGTCCCTCCCAAGCAGGGTTGTACTCATGCTCCTGCTCCTGCTCATCCTGCTGATCTCCTCCTTCCTCCTCCTCGGAGTCAGGATAGAGCTCCGTCATAATCTCAGTCACTTGATCCTTGGTGAGGATACAGCCCTTCCCTGAATCTCGAAGGCTTGCCGGCAAGGCAATGGAACCTGATCATCCTGCGCAACATCAAGATAACCAAATTGATAGGCTCGGAGCCTCCTGTTAGCTTGGTAAACACCGAGGAAGCCAGAAGAAGTTATATATTTGATATCCATAAGTATGGAGCCATCAACAGGTTGCACAAGAGGAATTGCAATTATGAGATATTAGACTAGGTGGGTTACCAGTCCACCGATGTTGAATATCACATTTCTTTTTGTTGCTCTTTTGGCGGAGGTGTTGGAGGAATAGAGCTGCAGGAGTGGGACTCTGTGGTGCGTTAGGGAAGAGCGCCTTGGTGATCATGGCCATGTCTGCATTAGCCATAGAGTCGGTGTCTCCTCTTCCTAACAAAGTTTTAGAAAGAAACAAAGCAAAGTAACGTATGATTGGGTTCTGAATGGTGGACATCTTCTTCTGATAGAAGTCCCGGCCACCATTAACAGAAATAACCTTCCAAGTTTCTGCACTTGAGACGCTAAACAAGTTTGTAATAGTTGATTATCCTTCCTGAGGGAATCCATAAGCATCACAGAATTGTTGAAAAATAATTTGAAATGGACGTTGGTTAACGGTGAAACCCACCGTGCATGCGTTATCTTTATCCTTGTAGTCGTCGTAGAAGGAGGCGAGGAACTCGTGGGTGAGCTTGGCGTAGGTGTGGTGTCTTGCATTGGCGAGGTTGGAGAGCCCTGCATTAGCACACAAGTAATCGAAGTCCTCCCTCAACCCTGCTGATTTGAGAAAGCCGTAATCGGCCCATCGTGTGGGCAGGACCTTCCTTGCCAAAACAATGGCATACTTGTCGAGCTCAGCCTGGAGCACCGAGCCTTCACCGCGTTGGCTCTTGATCTTGCGAAAAATACCACTGAGCTTGTTAATCTTGATGCACTGAGAAATTTTAACATAAAACTTTAGGCATCTAGTTTCTACATGATATATGAACGATTCTATATGGAGGAATTCCATCCTAACGTGAGAAATTAAAAGAGAAAATCAATCAAGCTTGAGTTCATCCACTAATTCAATGTGAAGATTTCAACCATGGAATTCTAAAAATAAAGCATGGATAGGGAGAGAAACATACCGATATGTTGATTCCCCCACTCAAACAAACGAAATCCGCGAAGAATCGAGAGTTATAGGGTGGTTTTGAGAGGCTCGGATAGAGATTTTGAGAGAAATAATGATGGGAGAAGGAACCCTAGCCTGCCCTGACTTGTTGTGGTCTCAGCAAACTATACGGCGGGAGCTATACGGCCGGGTTAAGTAGCTCCCGCCGTATAGTTGTGGCGGCAGTGAGGGTTAGGGTTTCCTAACGCCAAACCACAACTAGTTGGTCGTCAAAAATTCTATATTCGAGCCCCAAGTTTTGAGAATTTTGTCGATAACTATTCGGTCGCAACTATACGGCTGGAATAAATATTCCCGCAGTATAGTTGGTCGTTACAACTCCTGGAACATACTTTTTCGCCAAAATTTTTAGAGATGCATTTTTTAATCTAAACAATATTATTAAGCCAGTTTCTACACATAAAACTCAAACTTTATTTCTGCACTAAATCTATGCTTATTTATTCGGTATTTCTACTACTTTTTGATAGCTTCATCTTTACGGACGCGCTTCCGCGAAAATGTCTGTGAAAAAGTTATAAGAATACGATGAACTTCTTATTATTTAACTCTACTTTATTGATATGATGGGTTGACTCCCATTAAGCATTTTATTGAGAATGGTTGAATATTTCAACCATTTTTATGTTCTTGAATTCTTACCATGGGTTTCCCTTTATCAAAGGCACTCACCACATGAACTTGTTTTGCGGGTGGAACATACATTTCTCCTTCTTCTAGTTTCTTTGGAAAATACCGGATTATTTCAGCATCATAAACATTGAAGATTATTTTCCCTTCAGCACAGTCAACTGACTATCCTTCAGTGCTAAGAAAAGGTCTTCCAAGTATTATAGATAATTTTTTATCCTCCGACATTTCAAGAATAATAAAGTCAGTAGGAATAACATGCTCATCTATTCTAAGTAGGACATCCTCAATCATACCAATAGGTTGTTTAGTGGATTTGTCAGTCATTTGTAAAAGTGATAGAAGTGGGGGAATATTCCCTAATCCTAACCTTTTATAGAGGGAGTATGGAATTACACTAACTCCTGCACCTAAATCACATAAGGCATTATGAATATCAGTTTTGCCTATTGAACATGAAATAGTTGGTATCCTAGGATCCCCTGACTTAGACAATAGCCTCCCATTAGAAGGGTAACTAGTTACTATGGTGACAATTTCAGTTATCTCTTTTTCTATTAAGAATATCATGGAGAAATTTAGAATAGTTAGGTACTTTTATTGCATTCGCAAATGAGATTTCTAGACGAAGATCACTTAATGCCTTTGTAAAAGAGTTATAGATTACCTCATGTGGTGCTTTCTTTTTGCGGTCTGGATATGGAAGTTTCTTACCTTTATCTTTTACCTTTTGTGGAGGATCGGGCTCTTCAGTTGCTTTCTTTTGTTGTTGCTTATCATTTTTCTTGTTTTCTATTGCAACAACCTCGTCTTATTTGTTTGTCTTATTCTTCTCTTGGATCAACAGTCTCTGCATCAGAGTTATAATTGTCATCATGTGAATCATTCTGCTCCTCCAAGGTTTGATCCTGTGTGTCTTGAGTAGTATCATCTTGAGGATCCACCAATGTATCGTCTTCTTGGCTTTATTTGATCAAGGATTTTTCCTTTCAATCCTTTTCAGCTTCATATTCTGGTAGTCCTAATGGTCCTTTAACAACTGCACCTCTTCTTGTAACAACATTAGTAGAAACAGGAATATTTACATCATCACGAAGAAAAATTTGATAACCAGATGCTATGCGTTCACATTGGGTTTCAATCATACTGAGGTACTTGTTAAATAATTTTATTTCTTGGCCAATTCCTCATAATTTTCTGTAAGTTCGGCCAAAAACTTTTTGTGTCTTTGAAATTGCTTATGCAAGTTATTATAAGATTTAGCTTGTCGATGTTTCAATTCTTGAAAAAGTTTTCTAGTTTGATCCTATTCAATAAAAACTTGTAACAAATCTACTTTGTTTTCCTTAACAAGTTTGGAAGGTATACCTTTTTCTTTCATGGTTTTGCGTACTTTAGGCATAGATCAGGATTTATACGAAATATTCCCTTGTTTTGGTTTAATGCCAAAATCAGGATTATATAAAGAATACCAAACGTGCTTTAAAGTATTTATCGATCCTCCTGCCGATGAATCTAGCAATTATCGCATTGGGTATTAAGACCGTGGTAAAATAAGTGGAAAATAGTTGACTCGAAATAGCCATGATTAGGAATACTATTGATCATTCCAAAGAATCTTTCTTAGGCTTGTGGGTAGTTTTCTCGCATGTTCTGACTGAAGTTGCCTATATTCTTTCTAATTTCTGCTAACTTTGAAAAAGATTGAACCTGTTTATAAATTTAACAATGCAGTTTTCCCAACATTTAATGTAATGATGAGGGAGAGAATATAACCAGTCTAGAGCTTTACCTTTGAGATACCAACAAAATAGTTTGAGACGAGAGAATTCTCTAGGCAAACCTTTTGGTATAAGTGATGTTATCACATCGTCGAACTCTCTAAGATGTCTTCCTTTGTCTTCATCTTCCCTTCCACTGAAAGCTTTTTTCCTGCAAAATTTTAATAATTTTACCATCAAATCGATATTCCCTAACTACAGGATTAGGAAATTCTATCGGTTGTTTGAAAAAAGAAGAACTTGGAGCACTATATTATTTGCGATTCTTCTCAGGTTTCTTGGGAGTTGTCCTATGAATGGAGATTATTTCCATGAAGTCACTTAGGTTTTCAACTTCAACTTTATTCGACCTCAAAAGTTTTTCAATAATTTCCTCGCGCCTTTGAGTAGGTACGCAATCAAGATAATCTGGTAGATGAGCCCTACTAGAGTGTGTAGACCCTTTGTCTCCTAGGTAGACCATCTTGTAATTGTAACACTTGAAATGTCAAGAGACAAAACCCTTAGCGCTTAGCTCCCCAGAAAGGGCGCCAGAAAATAGATCGATGACTACAAGTGCACAGATCGTTTGTAGCTAGTTTGGAAGTTAAGATGTCGATCCCACAGGGAGCCCAAAGGTAAGTGTTTATTGGTGAAGTCTCTGTCACATTCGAAGTTGTCACAGGTCTTCGAGTGAATTGACTACAAGTGTTGAAGTAAGAATAGAATTTGGATTAAAAGAAAGTATTTAAATAAAATGTAAACTTCGGAAATAAAAATCATAAAAGTAAAGAACAATTTGTTTGTTGTTTCCTGCAGATGAAAAAGTAGGCGAGAGGAGTTTCAGTTCATGGTGATAGTGAATGTGCCAGGTGGACGAGTGATAAGTGTAACAATTATAATCTTATAAGTATGTGTGTAGGCGAGGAACCCATAATTATCCGGAACTCCTCTTGGTATATTTCATCCCAACTTCACTAATCCTACTAGCATGTTTACCACAACCATGGTCAGTCACTAGACGATTAAGATCCTTCAGGTTGCTTAGCAATTAAGCTCCTTGGATCGGACTAATGCAATAAGCTCGGTGGCTCCTCACGATCCTCGAGTCAAACTAGTTTTCCATTGATATCCTCGTGTCACTCGGGGGTCGCCGGTCTACTAGCGAACAAGATTCTATCTATGTAGAACAAAGCATCATGTTGTCTGGGCCCTTAATTGGACAACATGCAGTAAGCATCCCACAAATAGTCAAGCACACATAATACAGTAATTAAAATCAATCATAAACTTAATGGAAATTATGTAGGCACATCACGTCTCACCAATCCCCTACATCTCCCACGCCCAAGGGAACTTACTCACACATGAGAGAAGAAAGAATCATCGATATAATTAAATAAAGGGAGTTCTTCTTGATATTACCGTGGAGATCCACAATAAGAAATAGAAATAAATCCAACACAATTCAAGATGGGAAGAACAATCTCAAACCCTAGTCTTGCAAGGTGGAGATCTCTCTCTCTCAAGTACAAGTAATGGCTATGAATGTGTGGTGGCTAGGATATCGAAGATCATGGAGCGAGATAAAGAACGTCTTCCCCTTATTCTCCGGATCCCTTCTTTCTCCCTTCTGGATGGGATGGCGGCTCGTGTGTTCTGTTTTCGACCCTCTGCCCTTCACGAAAGTTGTCCCTTTTAATAAGACGAAGGAGATGGCAGCTATACGGCTGAAAAAATATTCCCGCCGTATAGTTGCTCGTTAAAGCTTATGTGTCCTCCCCTCGATTGCTTCCAAAAAGGGACTTGCTTGTTTTTGTGTGAATATTGTGTTTTGCTGTTAAATCCCTATGTTGATGTTCAGAACCTAAAACACACATTAAAAACCAAGTTTCTTCACTACCGAAGTATTAGCGTTAGATAAAGCTAAAAAACCATCAAATCCAAACGAAAACCATTGATAAAAAACATCAAAAATGTGTAGAATCTCATAGCTATCACTCATCTACTAGATCTTGTTGTAATTCCAGATTCAATTGCGGTTTGCATTAGATCTATCTCTGTACTTTTATCCATCCATTTAACTATGATGATGTTGTTGATTGCTTCTATGTGTGAGTAGTTCCCTTTGTTCTTGGGGAGATGGAGAAACCCTAGCACCATTATGAATTTGTAATAAAGATGATCTATTCTTGTGTCCATATGACTTGTTGGTCTATGATAGATTTATGATTTGTGTTTGATCTCTCTCTTTATATGGTATGTGTAGTCGGCCACATATCATTTGCCCTCGGGACTAACGGGAGGGAGAAATCCTTTGGACGTGTTTTGGGATCGTACCCGGAATGGCCTTGTGATAGATCGATGACGGCTCGTAACCTACATGGTCAAAGGAGGATAAAAAGGGACTCCCTAATCTAATTACGATATCCACGGGGAAACCTTTAATTGTAGTGGTTTGTATGGGTGACTGCTCTCAGACATCATAGTGGTTATTTAGAGGTGACCTTACTCTTGGCTCAATAAGTGGCTTCCTACGAGCCTTGTAGTGAGCATCTTATTATGGAGAGCTCTCCACATATCTCATGACACAAGAAGTATGTTATCTTAATTATTAATAATAACAATACCATGTTAGAGGTGTATCATACATCCCCGAGAACGTTTTAGCCCTATTGAGTTCAACCACGCTTTCACACAACCTTGCTTTTTTGCTTCCTTTTACTTGTTTTAATTACTTTTCTGCAAACAACAAAAAACCTTCCAAACACCCTTTACTTAAGATCAAAAGGCATATTATAAGTATCCTTTGTTAGATAGTGACGAGGGGCATAAAGACCTTTACCAATAGCTCTCTGTGGGTTCGATAACTTTACTTCGAAACTAGCTACAATTGATTTGTGCACCTGCAGTCATCAAGCTATTTTTTGGCGCCGTTGACAGGGAGCTTAGCGCTTTTGGTCTTTATTCTTAGTTGCTTATTTTACTAATCACTTTACTAAAGTTGCTTACTAGTTTTAGGTAAGCACCATGACTGCACTCGGATTGATGAATCAGCTCGATGCTACTAAATACCTCGGGAAGTTCAATAGAGGACTTGTCAAGGAATTCCCCAGTGGGAGCGAACCAGAATACGAGGTCAACCCTTGCTTTATCGCTATTATTAAAGTAAAAACTTTTGCAAGATATGATTCATATGAGGATCCTTATACTCATTTAATGCATTTTACCGAGATATGTTGGACTCTTAAACTGAGAGGTTATTCTGATGATGAATTGAAACTTAAACTGTTTAGCCAATCTCTAACCAGCGCTGCTTTTGCTTGGTATAGAATTTGCCCTGCATAGAAAATTGATACTTGGGAAAAATTTAAAGGAGGATTTGTGTTTCGATTCTTTCCCAAGGTAAAAACTGCTGAAGTAAGAAGGGCAATAACAAACTTCAAGAACCACCTAGGTGAAGGCTTGGTAAGAGCCTTCAAAAGGTATAAGTCCCTACTTAATAAATGTCCTCTTCATGATTTACCTGAATGGTACGTTTTACATATTTTCTATGGAGGACTTAATCAATAAATTAAGCATGATCTTGCTACAAACTCCGGAGGCTCCTTCATGGAGTTAACTATAATTAAAGATTGGGAACTTTTAGAACGAATTCATCATAATATAGAAACTTGGGGATTTGATTTAGGCGACAAAGGAGGTATACAAATTGAATACGATTGTCTCAATACTTATAAAGAGTCCGGTAAAGTGAAAGAAACTGCTGATGAACTTCAACTTGATGATGATATTATTTTGCAAATCCTTCTGTCCTTTATAGAAAACATTGAGGCCCCCAAGAAGAACTAGCTTCATTACACTCCGCCACCCGAGCCAGCTGTAGAATATGATCCAATAATCACAACCCATGTTGAACTATTAAGGGAGGTATCCCCATATATTAAACCCCTTCCTTTCCCAAGGACGGCGAGAAAACATATGATGGCTCAGCAGTTAGAGGATCAATGCGAAGAAGAAAAGCTATTACTCAAGAAGCTGGAAGAGGAGGCACAAATAAGGAAAACTAAATAAGTGTACAAGAGGCGGGGGAATCAACGAAGGAAGATATTTTGACCATGTTTGCACACTGCAACGTAATTGAGCTAGATACTGAAGCTTCGCAATTCATCGAAGGAAAGGCAAAAGCTAAAGAAGTTGGTAATCCTATTCTCCCTTGTACTTTTGGAGGAACTTCCTATTATGGCCTCTTTGACATCGATACAGCTGTTAATGTGATCCCTTTTAATTTTTACATAAAAAATCAAAATGAACTAACACCAGCAGAACTAGAGGGTACAGACGTGACTATAATGCTTGCAGATAAGACGCTCAGAGTCCCCATGGTAATAATTAGAGATGTTCCACCCATTGATTTTGTGCTTATTTATATGCCTACTGATGTTTATTGTCCCATAATTTTTGGAAGAACTTTTCTAAATATCGCAAGAGCAAACATAGATTGTAGGAGACAAACTGTGTCACTCAAGTTTGGTGAAGAGAAAATGGATTTTCATTTCTCCAAATTTGACCATAATCCGGCTATTGAAGAACTAGATGATGATGAATACGAACGTGAGGAAGAAGGTAATATCGTTAATTTAGCCTCAGTAGTCATTGAGACTCCTGATGATGATTTAGCAAGAAGCATAGTCAATAATAATAATATCCTCCACGACATAGAAAAAACTGAAATAGATGATTATCTTGACTCCACACCTAAGGTGGGTGCCAAGATTAATCAAAATATGAAGAACCCATAAGGAAGGGATATAAGGCTCCTCCCCCTCCTATCCTTAAAACTTTACCAAAGGAACTAAAATATAGGTTTTTTAATGAGAAGAATAAATTTCCAGTTATTATAAGTTCTAACCTTGCAGAAAAATAGTTGGAGAATTTGATGAGGGTTCTCCAGATGCATCGAAATGCTCTTGGGTATTCAATGAGTGACTTGAAAGGGATTAGTCCTTCGATATCCACCCATATAATATTCATGAAAGAAGGAGCTCAACAGGTCGCAGATTTTAGTGACCACTCAAACTTCCCATGAAAGAGGAGGTAAGAAAAGAAATAATATGTTTGCTAGATGCAGGAATCATATTTCATGTAGAAGAGAGTGAATGGGTAAGTCCTATTCATTATGTTCCTAAGGAAGGTGGATTTTCTGTTGTTGAAAATGAACATAATGAGATGATACCTACGAGGACTGTTGTTGGACACAAGATGTGTATTGACTTTAGAAAACTTAATAAAGAAAATAGGAAAGATCATTATCCTTTACCGTTTATAGATCAAACCTTAGAAAGGCTTGCTATGCATTCTCATTTTTGTTACTTAGGCGGCTATTCTGGTTTTCTCAAATTGTTGTTCACCTTGATGATCAACTTAAGACTACTTTTATTTGTCCCTATGGTCTTTATGCTTATCGCCACATGTCGTTCGGTCTCTGCAATGCTCTTGCTAATTTTCAGAGGTGTATGACTGTTATATTTTCCGATTATGTTGAAAGGAATATGGAGGTTTTCATGGATGACTTCTCTGTTTATGGAACTTACTTTAATCGTTGTCTCCATAATCTTCATAAAGTTTTGCATAGATGTGAAGACACTAACCTAGTATTGAACTAGGATAAATGCCATTTCATGGTTCAAGAATGCATAGTGCTTGGTCACAAAATCTCAGGTGAGGGTATAGAAGTTGATAAAGTGAAGATTGAAGCTATAGGAAGGCTTTCCCCTCCTCGAGATGTGATAGGTATGAGGAGTTTCCTAGGCCATGCTGGATTTTATAGAAGGTTCATTAAAAACTTTTCAAAAAGTACCAGGGCTTTAACTAATCTTCTTCAAAAGGGGTTGTATTCAATTTAGATGAAAAATGTCTAACCGCTTTCATCATATTAAAACAAGCTCTCCTTAAAGCTCCCATTATAAAACCACCTAATTGGAAGAAACCTTTTGAGCTATTTTGTGAGGCTAGTGATGAATATGTGGGAGAAATTCTTTGCCAGTATGATGGTGATGATCTTAATATCATTCATCATGTTATCCATACCTTAAACGGGGCCCAAAATAATTATACTATGGTAGAAAAAGAATTGTTTGCTGTGGTGTTCTCCTATGATAAGTTTAGATCTTACATCATTAACTCAAAAGTAAAGGTGCATACTGATCGTATTGGCTTAAAGGAAATCCTAGAAAGGACTGACGTTAAGCCAAGGATGATCCGTTGGACTCTACTTTTGAAAGAATTTGATTTATAGATTCTACAAAGAAAAGAAGAGATAGAGGAAACATTCATGGACATTCAAGAAATTGCTCCACCTAAAGAGGTGTCATCCATTTACATACTTGTGGGAACCACACTGCCAAAAATAAAATTCTTGATTTCTCCTTGCAATGGTTTTAGTGATTTTCTGCAACCAACTTTGTTCGAAAGGAAAAGAAAAAGATGATCCAGAAGGGAAAAGGCACCCAAATGAATTCGTTCTCTCTAAATGATCTAGGTATGTAAAGTCTGAACATACCTTTGTTCTGGACAATTTTCTATTGTTTATTTTTGCATTTCTGTATTCTCTTGGTTTTTCTGAGTTTATGGTTGGTCTTGCGAGGTTGGTATGGGCGGGAAGTACGGTCGAATCCGCCCGTACCACTGATCCTTAAGCTGGCGGTGACTGATACCTTCGATCCGGATTACGGATGTAGTATGACTTGCTTTCCCTAGTAGACCTAGGTTTATCGAATCCTCGAGATGCAGAAAGCAAAGTGAGATTACTTAAACAGACCTTCGAGAGTTTTATAATTCCTATTGCGTTTTCACCGGACCAAGAGTTTGCGATCTTGTTGTTGGTGACGATGGAGATAGAGAGAGAGAGGGCCTAGGGTCTTCGGTTTTCACCAGTAGCTGTGCAAAAAGATCTGATGGGAATAATAGATAATAATAAAGTACTCATGTAATTGTTAGAGCAAGATAATTATATGTGGTCAGTACATCCAAAATTGTTATCGCCTCTGCAATCGCTTATGGCAATAACCTACTAGTATCATCCATAGAAGAAAGATAACTAATTATATGCATAGTGATGTCACCATTAATCTCAAGTAAGTTCCTCACATACAGCCGTACTACCCTTTATGTCACTGGGGTTCCTATCCTGTAGATCAGTTGTTACTCTCACTCCCTTTACCTGGATCAATCCTCGGGGTCTTGGGTACCTGACAAGTCCTTAGATTGAGGCAAGAGAGGGTACTACAATCATCATGTCATATAAACTAATACATGATCCCATCTATGATAAATAACATGCATAAAAGCTACATGGCTAGGTCGAAGCACTTAGCCCAAGGAGAATCTCGTATCTTTGGCATTTATGGCAAGAGAGTGATCTCTTCACGGCTCCTGGTTTCTTTGGCGTGCTAGAAATCTCGTATCTTTGGCATTTATGTAGTGATTCCCATCATCATACGCCGTTATCTACGCATGCAAAAATAGAAAGAAATGATTGCAAACCCCTTTGATCATTAGGCATTAGTGGAAGGTTTTAGAGATATATTTCATCAAATATATGAATAATATCTAGTTTAAATGCGGACGTGGATGGCTATATTTCATAGCCATCAATGTTCCCTTCATGCAAATTGATTAAAGCCTTAATATTTCTTAAGAAAGGATGGCCTAATATAATAGGGGCAGTAGCATCTTCAACCATGTCAACAATAACAAAATCAGTAAGAGCAGGACAGCCTTTAATGTATACTAAAGTATTTTCTTTAATCCCTACTGCTTGTTTATAAGTAGAATCTGCTAGATGTAATTTTAGTTCGGTGATTTCAAAAGAGACAAGATTTAACTTGTTAAAGAGACTCTTTGGAATCGTTGAAACACTTTCACCTAGATCACATAGTGCAGCTATTTCATTAGTCCTGATTTTAATATTAACAGTAGGCTCGAATATATCATCTATCTTAATAGGCAATTTTTTAGCAATTTTCGTATACTCTTCTTCAAGCTCATGTACCTTTATTTCTACCTGATTAACAAAGTGTTGATACATGGCTTCCTCATTTCCTTCACTTACCGGAATCTTTATAGTGATCCTTTTTACAAGATCTTCAACTGTGTAGTTTGGTGAAGGAGCATTGCTATAATCAAGTTCTTCGGGCTCCTCCCTTTGGATTATTATTATCATCTTGAGGTCTTCAACTGGGTTGGGCTCATCTTTACATGTAAATTTAGCTAGAATGAGAGCTTGACTCTCGGTTATCTTACCTAGCTGTGACAAAACAATCCTTGTTCTTTCTTGGAGGGTCTGCAAATCATTTCTCAAACTAACAACTTGGTTAGATAATTTACCAAGTATAGCATCATGATTCTTCGTAATTTTGACTAGAATATTGTTTTGCTCATTTTGTGAGTCCATAAAAGCTTTAAGAGTTTCTTCGAGACTAGTATACTTGATGACATATTATTATTAGAGTTACCTGCTGGACTAGAGTAATGTTTCTGAAAGTTTGGATTATAACAATTACGAGCTATAAAGTCTACTTCTTCAATAGTTGGTTGAGGAGTAGCTCTTATCGGGGTTTCCTTACCTTTAACGGCTAATATGAGCTCATCCAACTTATCATTGAGTTCTTCATTCTCTTGAGGTGTGACAGAGTTCACCTTCTTTGTGTTTGATCTTTCAACTTACCATGGTTGTCTTGCATATTATCTAGTAGTTGCTTTGCTTTGGTAATTTGTTTACTCATAAATATTCCTCCAGCTGTAGTATCTAGCATAGACTTAGAAACAGGGTTAGGAGAATTGTATAAATGGAGAATTAACCAATCTTCCATCCCATGGCTAGGAAAGTTTCTCATGTATTCTTTCATTCTCTCCCATGCAAGCGCTAGTGGCTCACTCTCTTCCTGTCTAAAACCAGTAATGTTAGATCTGAGTTGCATAGTCTTTGCAGGTGGAAAGAATTTAGTCATAAATAAAGAAGTACATTCCACCCATGATGCAATAGTATTTCTAGGCAAAGATAGCAACCATTCTTTTGATATTCCTCTAAGAGAGAAAGGAAATAAGTGCAACTTGACCGCATCGGGGTCAACATCTTTAATGCGCATCATATCACATATTTCAATAAAACTATTTAAGTACATACCTTTGTTTCTGTTGAAACAAACTAGTCTTCTATAGCAGAGCCTCCAAATTGATTCTATTGAACCAAATTAAATAGTGGGGCTTAATTTCATAATCTTCAGCAGCTATTGTTGGCTGAGTAATAGGAGTACGTAAATAATCATTGTTAGGAGTTGCAAACTCCCAAGTTTATTTTTAGTCATACTTCCTATGTTTTTGGATTTTATTAAACAACTACTAATAATGATAAAGCAAGAATTAAAAGACTAACTATTTTTTTGGTTTTACAAATAAAAACTGAAAGCAAACTAACAAAATTAAAAACGAGAATTAAAACTAGCAAGGTTCCTACTAACCTCACCAGCGTAGCTATTGCTTCCCCGACAACGGCGCTAGAAAAAAGGTTTGATACCCTCGATCCGGATTATGAATGTAGTTCTTTCATTCTCTCCCATACAAGCGCTAGTGGCTCACGCTCTTCTTGTCTAAAACCAGTAATGTTAGATGAGTTGCATAGTCTTTGCAGGTGGAAAGAATTTAGTCATAAATAAAGAAGTACATTCCACACATGATGCAATAGTATTTCTAGGAAAATATAGCAACCATTCGTTTGCAATTCCACTAAGAGAGAAAGGAAATAAGCGCAACTTGATCGTATCGGGGTCAACATCTTTAATGAGCATCATATCACATATTTTAATAATAGTATTTAAGTGCATATCTTTGTTTCTATTGAAACAAACTAGTCTTCTATAGCAGAGCCTCCAAATTGATTCTGTTGAACCAAATTTAAATAGTGGGACTTAATTTCATAATCTTCAGCAGCGATTGTTGGCTGAGTAATAGGAGTACGTAAATAATCATTGTTAGGCGTTGCAAACTCCCAAGTTTATTTTCAGCCATACTTCTTATGTTTTTGGATTTTCTTAAGCAACTACTAATGATAATAAAGCAAGAATTAAAAGACGAACTATTTTTCTAGTTTTTCAAATAAAAACTGAAAGCAAACTAACAAAATTAAAAACGAGAATTAAAATTAGCAAGGTTCCAACTAACCTCACTAGGGTAGCTATTGCTTCCCCGAAAATGGCGCTAGAAAAAAAGGTTTGATACCTTCAATCCGGATTATGGATGTAGACCTAGGTTTATCGAATCCTCGGAAGCAGAAAACAAAGTGAGATTACTTAAACGGACCTTCGAGAGTTTTAAAATTCCTATTGCATTTTCATTGGACCAAGAGTTTGCGATCTTGTTGTTGTTGACGATGGAGAGAGAGAGGGCCTAGGGTCTTCAGTTTTCACCAGTAGCTGTGCAAAACATCTGATGGGAATAACAAATAATACCAAAGCATTCATGTAATTGTTAGAGCAAGATAATTATATGTGGGCAGTGCATCCATAAATGTTATCGCCTCCGCAATCGATTATGGAAATAACCTACTAGTCTCATCATAAGAAGAAAGAGAACTAATGATATGCATAGTGATGTCACCGTTAATCCCAAGTAAGTTCCTCACATACAGCCATACTAACCTTTTTGTTATTGGGGTTCCTATCCTGCAGAACAGTTGTTACTCACACTCCCTTTAGCTGGATCAATCCTCGGGGTCTTGGGTACCTGACAAGTCCTTAGATTGAGGCAAGAGATGGTACTACAATCATCATGTCATACAAACTAATACATGATCCCATCTACGAAAAATAACATGCACAAAAACTACATGGCTAGACTGAATCCCTTAGACCAAGGAGAATTACTCACACATAGAGATGAAATCGACAATCATAAACATTGTAATAGAGATCATAGAGTTGATAGCAAATAGTCTTACAATGTCGCTAATTAGAGATGAGATCTACTATTACAAGTGGTGGAAGATGGCTATGGTGGTGGAGAAGGGTTTAGATATTGTTGGAGATATGCCCTAGAGGCAATAATAAAAGTAATTATTATTATATCTTTGTGTTTATGATAAATGTTTACATTCATGCTATAATTGTATTACCCGGAAACATTAATACTTGTGTGATTTGTAAACTTATTAGAGTCCCTAGTATAGCCTTTTTGTAATACTGTGTAACACCCCAATATTAGCTAATTACTATTTAGGGTTAGTTTTGTGCATCATGAGCATCATATTTTAAATTGTGCATTAAAGAAACTAGATCAAACCCTAAAAACCCTAATCTTTTCCCCCTCTTTGAAACATTCAAATGGTTTTGAAAATATTTTGAAAATTACTAAAACATGGGAGCCCAAATGGACTAAAAGGGCCCCTACAATATTTGTATACATTTCATAAAAGTGCTGGTATTTTTGAGTCACTCAAAACAGAATTTGAAATGAAAATACAAATAGAAATATACAAAACAGAAAAAGAAAAGAGATTTTGCTATAAAAAATAGGAGCAACAGCTTCCCAGGCCGCAGCCCACTCCCTCTTCCCCCTCTGTAACCTTTGCTGCAGCCCACCCTGGCCCAACTGCAGCCCAGCCAGCCCATACCCCTTCGCGTGTTTCTTTTTTCCTCTTCCTCGGCGCCGGTGGGCAAGCAGCTGCGTGCCCCGCCGTAGGCCGTCGATCCCCTTCGCGCCGCGATGCACGCTGCCGCCGTTCGAAGCGAGGATAAGAACCTCCATGATCTCCTCTTCCTCCTTATCCCCATCTCTCTTCCTCTCTCGCTCTGCGTCGCTCCGCCGCTCACCGCTATTCTGCACCGCCCCGAGGCCAGCCGAGCATGCCAGCACCTCCTCCTCGTCCTCCTGGTCCTTCCTAGCCAAGCCATGGAAGCACGCGTGCCCCCAATCATCGGGATCGAAGTCATCTCCCCCGAGCCCGACGCCGCCCGCCGTCGCCATTGACGTCGTTCAAGGCCTCCCTGCGTCTCCCCATCACGACCATGAGCACCAGGGCGAGCATGCGGTTCTTCCCGACCCCTTTTTCCTCTCTCTCTCTCTCCCGCTCTGATTCGTGCCCGAGGCACGCGCCGCCGTCTGCCGCCGCCAGACGTCGTCACAGTCGGTGCTCCGGTGACCCTTTTTA
Source organism: Avena atlantica (assembly GCA_910589765.1). Lineage (NCBI taxonomy): Eukaryota > Viridiplantae > Streptophyta > Magnoliopsida > Poales > Poaceae > Avena > Avena atlantica. The sequence continues at coordinate 330,186,449 of OU342738.1, read as the reverse complement.
GGTGGCGCCGCCGCTGTCGTGTCCATGTTGTTCCACTGATTCGAACGCGCTCAATGGCGCTTCCCAAATCCACCTCTAGCGCCGCCAAACCCCGTCGGCCGACGAGCTCTCTGGCGAGTCCTGCGTGGCTCCTGCGTGGCTTGCCCGCGTGGACCAGGCCCACCCGTCACTGGCAGTGGCTAGCTACTACCCTGGTGGAAAACACCCCAACCGCCCCCTCTGTCCCACCTTTGCTTGCGTGGATGCCAATGTGGCCTCGGCCCCATCGGTCAGTCTCTGAGGGTAGACTGTGACTGTGTGCAAAAAGTTTAATAAGCTCTTAATAATTGATTTAATAATTTCAGAATTTGAATAAAACTTGTAAATTCAATATCTAATTATTTATAAGTCAGAAAAATGTGTATAATATACCAAAATATTCAGAAAAATGAAACCTAGCTATCTAAGCTATAATCATGCATTGTTCAACAACTTAAATGACAAGTTTAATTAGAAGAACTTAGTAACCCCTCTCATATACTCCGGAGTTTCCCCGAGTTAGGGTTTGCGCCCCTCGGAACACCGATTAATTTGTCGAGCATGTTTTAGGGTTACTTTTCAATACAATTCAATTGTCATATCATCATACTTGCTTGAGCATTGCATCGATGCCATGTGTTGATTATTTCCCTCTCTTTCCGGTGTTTCGTTCTTCGCGGTAGAATATGATATCGAGATCAAGATCGAAGACCAAAGACAAGACCATCAAAGATCGAAGATCGAAGAACAATATTTGACAAACTTTGACCAAGTCAAGTACAAGATTCCCGAAGATCTGCTTATTGGTTATCAACAGGCAAAGGCAAGCATAGCCCCACCATGATATAATCCTACGATTTCGAAAGCATTTTAATTCTGCCATAATGCATACGATTCTACTATGGTCTTTTATCGATAGATAGAGTATCCTATCTATTGCATGATGCCTTTGAACTTATATTACCTGATCCACTGCTCCTCGCATAACTAGGTTTGGCTTGTGTGTAATGCTAGAGCTTTTATCTGTGTCTTGCTTAGCCATGCTTAGCTGTTGAGTCTGGTTCATCCAGATGATGTATCAGATGCAGAGAATCTAGTATGACAGGAAAACGTGATGAGATGAGATCAGTGATATGAGATTAAATATGCTAAGGCTTGTACGGGAGGCCACAGTGGGATGTGGTTTTTCTAGTCCCATGCTCGCCACCACTAGGACCTGAGTTCTTGCCTTTGGAACCGAGACGAGCGTACATCCACACGGGGCTTGGGAACCCCTCGCCTGATTAACTTGCCTAGTAGATTCCATGAGTCACATAGTTTGGGCGTACCATTCTACATATGCATAGAAAATCTTTTGAAAGATTTGCCTGGTGAAGTTGGTGCATTCATAACAGGTAGGTAAGCGTGGACCGGGTTGCTTGGGGTAGATGGCGCCCCTGTTAACCAATCTTGCCTCACATCTTTAAGTATCGGCTTCGGGACTTGACCCGTTACGACGGAACCATACTTATTGCGTGACTCATGGTCTCGGCAAAAGCAAGGTAAAGGTCGTGGCCAACCACCCTCTGTCGACCTTCCAAGGAAGAGGGCTAATATACTGGCATTAAGAGTCGATTGGTACGTGTGGGTAAAGTTGTACACCCCTGCAGGGTTAAATCTTTTCGAAAAGCCGTGTTCACGGTTATGAACGCTTGGTGACCAGATTCTAAGATCATAGAGAACTATAACCTAATTGTAAAACTTGGCAGAACATCGTGTGCTTAAGGATGCTTCCTCTTGGGCACGAGGGGGTGATCCTAGTTGGTAGATGATGATGACTTGGTGGATATCAACAGATGATGATCAATACTTTGGAGATGTCGCTCTCTTATCCCCTTTTAAAATACCCTGATTAGACGAGCTTCTTCTCTCTCTTGTTTTACAAACCAAAGATGGTTTTAAGCAAAACAACTCCACCAGCCATAAGTCTTGCGGAGTACACCATGTACTCACCCTTGCTTTGTTGATACTTTTGGCAGAGTAAGTTCTCCCTGAATATCATTTTGGTACTACATCGACATCGACGAGTAGCTTGGGGTTCCCGGCCGGCAGCCTAGAATCTATGGGCTGGGACGTCATCGTTATGCTTCAGGCCTCTTAGGCCATTTGTTAAGTTTGCTATACTTAATAGCATACTTTGCCTTACGTTGTTTGATGTTTGTGGTCAGTGACCTCTACTTGTAATATTTTGGTTCTCTGCTCAGTTATGAGCTTGCTGTAATAAATTTTGTGTCGTAGGGTCACTGCTGTGTTACCGATTCTTCACTAGATATTCTCGAGCTCAAGGTTAAGCTTATTTCAGACGGAGGTCTAGGATTTGTTTAGCCCTGATCCTGGGGGTGTCACGTTCTTGGTATCAGAGCAGTACCGACCGTAGGAAAACCTTGCTATTGGTCGATGTTGAGTCTAGTGCTAGAGAAAACTATTTTAAAGATGAAAAGTATTTGCGAAAACTCTAGTATGCTTCTTTTACTCCTTATCCAGTTTCGCTCTAACTCTGGGTTATCCTATCTGGTGTTGATTTTGGAAAAGTTTTGATACCTCTTCTAGCCTTTCAAAGCTTAGGTGCCTTCTTGGCATGCCGTTTCTCAACCAGTTGACCTAGTGTTGAGTTCTCTAGAGTTGTGTGTTGTGTATCTCTTGTTACCCCTTGATCTTGTTCATCTGAGAGATTCCTTTCTATCATGATCTCTCTATCTTTTGGACCCACAATATTATATTGTTGGATCTTTAGTTTTCTGTTCTAGGCTTCGAGGTTCCCTTTCGCCTCGTGTGCCTCCTTTTCGTTTGTTGGGTACTTCAGAAGTCGTTTCTTCTCTTGGAAGCTACCTCGTGAATACTATCTTGCAGTGTAAACTATGTCACTCAAGTATTAGTTACTCCTTTCTTTGGGTTTTAAACCCTTGGATTTGAACCTAAGATCCCTGATTATGCTAGATTCTGGTGTTGTGAATCTTGTACATGAAGCTGACCTTTAACCCAAGATCCATCCCCTTTGACCCCTGTGGTTAATGTTCACACATTACCTCAGGATGGCTGGTATTACCATTCTAGCCTTCAACCTAGTGGTTATTGGCACGATTAATTGTGACAGCTAAGGACTTTCCCTACCACAGGTTATGGCAGATGTTATTTAATGGAACCAAATAGATCACGACAAGAGTGCTCCTCGAGAGTCTCGCATCTATACTCATGACTCTGCCACACCTTACCCTTCTCTGCATTGGTTTTCAGAAGATTGTTAACTTATGCAGCCACATCTCGGGATTCTATCCTGAGCATGTTCCTTTTCCCTTGTTGTTTTCCAACCTTTGTCTACCAGTTGGTAGCCAAGTAGTAATGAGCATCGGTGTCTTCCGATGTAAGATACTCTTGTGGTCCGTCAAGATAAACCATTTCGGAATGTCTAGGAGAAACAAACTCCAGTACCTCGTCATATCTAGGACCAGGTCAAAGTGTTGTAAACCACAGATTAAGAGGCATTGATTTGCTTCTGTCTGATCTATCCTAAAGTATCACACTCTTTTATACTAGGAGGTCGTGCTGAGTTTCATGACCCCTTAATGAAGTGATGCTCTTGCACATCTTTACCCACCCTTCACCGAGCTTTCGCGCTCGTGAGTGATGCGTCTGCGTAATAATGTGACTATATGAGATTCTAACAATTTTCATTGTTTTGATCTCCAAGGACATTTGAGTCATTCTTAGCGTGATTGGTTAACCCGCTCATTAAGCGAAGTTTGATTGTGCTACCAAGTCCGTTATTCCGGTGCACCCTCTTTGGTCAAAGAGTTAGGCTTGTGCCGAAACTCTGAGACTATGTCTTCTTGCCTTACAAAGCAAGTTTCCTCTCGAACTAAGTGACATATCGGTGGTTCATGATATTCTGGACGTCTTCCTAGAAGTATCGCCATGTTGCCACATGACCGTGTTGTCAAGTTCTTGAGCAAGCAAGTTCTCCGAACTGCCATTTTCTCCAAGGATACGTATTGGATACCCCTAAACTAGTTGGTTGAGCTTAAACAACAACTTGGAGAGTTGTAAGACAAAAGTTCTATCCGACTCAGTTCCCCCTTAAAGGGATATCTAGTTTTGTTCATGATGAAGAAAGATATTATCACCTTAGTGGATATGTTATCTTTCTCCACCTTTGATTTGATTTGGGTTATCGTCAAATCAAACTCAGCTCCAAGGACTATCTTGATGATGTTTCTTCTTGTGATGTTTCACTTGAGTACATCCTCATGTCCTTTGGTCTGACCAATATTCTCGCCTTGTTCATGAAGCATATGAGTCCATCTTACTGGAGTGTCTCGATAAGTTTATTGTTGAGCCCATCGACAATGTTCTTATTCTCTCCGTGTTAGATTAGATTCATGTGGAACATTTGGCATTAATGTTGGAAACTTTCGAGAACCATCCTTGAGTCATCTTGAAGTTTGTGTTCTGAATGTTAGAAGTGACCTTTTCTAGTTCACGCGCAAATGCTGAAAGATGTCGTCGTGGATTCGAGTAGTGTTAACTCTGTTACTTAAGGACACATGTATGTATTGTTGTTAGAACCTTATGTGTGAACAGTTGTCTCTCGACAAGTTGTTAAATACATGGGTCTAGCAATCCAGCTCAGTCTCTTGGAGCTATACGTTGTAGTCCATATCTTGAGAATCTAGTAACTTTACCGTCGCGGTAAATGTTGCAAACTTTCTATTCGGACATGCTGAGTCTGAAATATCATTTCACCTAACCAAAGCTGAATCTCAAGTAGCAATGATGGTTGGTGTCCCTCAAGGTTTTGACATAGGTCCCTTTGTAAATCTGGCAAGATTGATGTAATGGTTGACACATTTAGCCGGAAAGACCTCTTGTCATATTCTCTTGAATCAGCAATAACAACCACCCTTCATGAGGATTCTTCTATAATTAATTATATGAGTTGTGCTTATGGTTTCTTCGTATCCGACGTCCGACCTTTACTTGATGCTTCGTGTCTCGAACATCAAGGAGAACATTTAAAGTAGTGTTGCTAAATGTCTCTCGGTCAATCCTCCAGACCCTTTATGTTGGCAAGCGCTATGTTGTGCCAAGTAATTGAAGTCTGAGAATGAAGTTTCTTTCTTCTCGTGTCATCAGGAATCTTCTTAACTACTCATCTGGTGGTGTAAAGTGATATCGTGGACTCTCGCAGAGATCTTGGTATACCTAGATGAATAAAGAGTTTCCTTCGTATTCGTAGCCATGTTCTAGGAGTGACTATGATTTTGGTAATCAGAAGTTCCTCTTTCTACATGTTCCTTGCGACTCCTATGAGTCCTCTCCACAAAAACACCTTTCTGGCTGGACCTTTTGTTGAATGAAAGAGTGATCCTTCTGTGTCAAAAGTAGTTCAACAGCTTGGTTTTGTTGATCCACATCTCTGCAACCTGAGATCTCTGCTTAAGTCGTTTAGTAGAGGTTCATATCGAAGTCTGTGGTTATGTTCTTTTTATTGGAACCTTCCTTTTCAGAAGCTTAAACTCTTCTGTAAGCTTCATGGTCTCAATCCTTATGAAGACCATCTATCTAGCAACTTGAAACCTTCTCCTCTTATTTCCTCCGTTACCTTGATGTGTTTCATGCTTGTCATCTCAGAGTGCTTCTGAACACTCCATCCATGAGTTGACCATGAGATACTCCGTGTGTTGTTTAGTGTGCTTCCCTACTATCTTTAGAGTGGTCCTGTTTCTTTCTCTCTATGTCTCTCTTCCTACCTTTGGAATCTTGGGTCGAGATTCTCGTAAGGGGGATAGAGCTGTAACACCCCAATATTAGCTAATTACTATTTAGGGTTAGTTTTGTGCATCATGAGCATCATAATTTAAATTGTGCATTAAAGAAACTAGATCAAACCCTAAAAACCCTAATCTTTTCCCCCTCTTTGAAACATTCAAATGGTTTTGAAAATATTTTGAAAATTACTAAAACATGGGAGCCCAAATGGACTAAAAGGGCCCCTTCAATATTTTTATACATTTCATAAAAGTGCTGGTATTTTTGAGTCACTCAAAACAGAATTTGAAATGAAAATACAAATAGAAATATACAAAACAGAAAAAGAAAAGAGATTTTGCTAAAAAAAGTAGCAGCAACAGCTTCCCAGGCCGCAGCCCACTCCCTCTTCCCCCTCTGTAACCTTTGCTGCAGCCCACCCTGGCCCAACTGCAGCCCAGCTAGCCCATACCCCTTCGCGTGTTTCTTTTTTCCTCTTCCTCGGCGTCGGTGGGCAAGCAGCTGCGTGCCCCGCCGTCGGCCGTCGATCCCCTTCGCGCTGCGATGCACGCCGCTGCCGTTCGACGCGAGGATAAGAACCTCCACGATCTCATCTTCCTCCTTATCCACATCTCTCTTCCTCTCTCGCTCTGCGTCGCTCGCGCACAGAAGCTTTGAAACCCTAATCTCGGGCTCCGCCGCTCGCCGCTATTCTGCACCGCCCCGAGGCCAGCCGAGCACGCCAGCACCTCCGCCTCGTCCTCCTGGTCCTTCCTAGCCAAGCCATGGAAGCACGTGTGCCCCCAATCATCGGAATCGAAGTCGTCTCCCCCGAGCCCGACGCCGCCCACCGTCGCCATTGACGTCGTTCAAGGCCTCCCCGCGCCTCCCCATCACGACCATGAGCACCAGGGTGAGCATGTGGTTCTCCCCGACCCCTTTTCCCTCTCTCTCCTGCTCCGATTCGTGCCCGAGGCACGCGCCACCGTCTGCCGCCGCCAGACGTCGTCACAGTCGGTGCTCCGGTGACCCTTTTTAGGTGGCACCGCCGCTGTCGTGTCCATGTTGTTCCACTGATTTGAACGCGCGCAATCACGCTTCCCAAATCCACCTCTAGCGCTGCCAAACCCGTCGGCCGACGAGCTCTCCGGCGAGTACCGCGTGGCGCCTGCATGGCTTGCCCGCGTGGACCGGGCCCATCTGTCAGTGGCAGTGGCTAGCTACTGCCCTGGTGGAAAACACCCCAACCGCCCCCTCTGTCCCACCTTTGCTTGCGTGGATGCCAATGTGGCCTCGGCCCCATCGGTTAGTCTCTTAGGGTAGACTATGACTGTGTGCAAAAAGTTTAATAAGCTTTTAATAATTGATTTAATAATTTCAGAATTTGAATAAAACTTGTAAATTCAATATCTAATTATTTATAAGTCAGAAAAATGTGTATAATATACCAAAATGTTCAGAAAAATGAAACCTAGCTATCTAAGCTATAATCATGCATTGTTCAACAACTTAAATGACAAGTTTAATTATAAGAACTTAGTAACCCCTCTCATATACTCCGGAGTTTCTCCGAGTTAGGGTTTGCGCCCCTCGGAACCCCGATTAATTTGTCGAGCATGTTTTAGGATTAATTTTCAATACAATTCAATTATCATATCATCATACTTGCTTGAGCATTGCATCGATGCCATGTGTTGATTGTTTCCCTCTCTTTCCGGTGTTTCGTTCTTCGCGGTAGAATATGATATCGAGATCGAGATCGAAGACCGAAGACAAGACCATCGAAGATCGAAGAACAATATTTGACAAACTGTGACCAAGTCAAGTACAAGATTCCTGAAGATCTGCTTATTGGTTATCAACAAGCAAATGCAAGCATAGCCCCACCATGATATAATCCTACGATTTCGAAAGCATTTCAATTCTGCCATAATGCATACGATTCTACTATGGTCTTTTATCGATAGATAGAGTATCCTATCTATTGAATGCTCCATTTAAACTTATATTACCTGATCCACTGCTCCTCGCATAACTAGGTTTGACTTGTGTGTAATGCTAAAGCTTTTATCTGTGTCTTGCTTAGCCATGCTGGCTGTTGAGTCTGGTTCATCCAGATGATATATCAGATGCAGAGAATCTAGTATGACATGAGAACGTGATGAGATGAGATCAGTGATATGAGATTAAATATGCTAAGGCTTGTATGGGAGGCCACAGTGGGATGTGGTTTTTCTAGTCCCATGCTCGCCACCACTAGGACCTGAGTTCTTGCCTTTGGAACCGAGACGAGCGTACATCCACACGGGGCTTGGGAACCCCTCTCCTGATTAACTTGCCTAGTAGATTCCATGAGTCACATAGTTTGGGCGTTCCATTCTACATATGCATAGAAAATCTTTTGAAAGATTTGCCGGGTGAAGTTGGTGCATTCATAACAGGTAGGTAAGCTTGGACCGGGTTGCTTGGGGTAGATGGCGCCCCAGTTAACCAATCTCGCCTCACATATTTAAGTACCGGCTTCGGAACTTGACCCGTTACGGCGGAACCATACTTATTGCGTGACTCATGGTCTCGGCAAAAGCAAGGTAAAGGTCGTGGCCAACCACCCTCTGTCGGCCTTCCAAGGAAGAGGGCTAATGTACTGGCATTAAGAGTCGATTGGTACGTGTGGGTAAAGTTGTACACCCCTGCAGGGTTAAATCTTTTCGAAAAGCCGTGTTCATGGTTATGAACCCTTGGTGACCATATTCTAAGATCATAGAGAACTATAACCTAATTGTAAAACTTGGCAGAACATCGTGTGCTTAAGGATGCTTCCTCTTGGGCACGAGGGGGTGATCCTAGTTGGTAGATGATGATGACTTGGTGGATATCAACAGATGATGATCAATACTTTGGAGATGTCGCTCTCTTATCCCCTTTTAAAATACCCTGATTAGACGAGCTTCTTCTCTCTCTTGTTTTACAAACCAAAGATGGCTTTAAGCAAAACAATTCCACCAGCCATAAGTCTTGCGGAGTACACCCTGTACTCACCCTTTCTTTGTTGATACTTTTGGCAGAATAAGTTCTCCCTGAAGATCATTTTGGTACTACATCGACATCGATGAGTAGCTTGGGGTTCCCGGCCGGCAGCCTGGAATCTATGGGCTGGGACGTCATCATTATGCTTCAGGCCTCGTAGGCCATTTGTTAAGTTTGCTATACTTAATAGCATAATTTGCCTTCCGTTGTTTGATGTTTGTGGTCAGTGACCTCTGCTTGTAATATTTTGGTTCTCTGCTCAGTTATGAGCTTGCTGTAATAAATTTTGTGTCGTAGGGTCACTGCTATGTTACCGATTCTTCACTAGATATTCTCGAGCTCAAGGTTAAGCTTATTTCAGACGGAGGTCTAGGATTTGTTTAGCCCTGATCCCGGGGATGTCACATACTGGCTTGCTGGTTGATAGATGATCATGGTTTCCTGGTCATGAACATTGAGATGTTATTAACAACAAGATCATATCATTAGGAGAATGGTGTGATGGATATACTCAAAGATCAAGTCATTTCAATAGTTCGTTTGCTATAAGCTTTCTGATACATAGTAACCTAATTCCTTTGACCATGAGATCATGCTAATCACCATCACCGGAAGGATGATTTTATGACATCAAACACCACTTCATAACTGGGTGGTTATAAAGGTGGCATTGAGTGTTCGGAATGTATGGTTTGAGGCACATGGATCAAGAGTGGGATTTGTCCATCCATATGACGGATAGATATACTTGGGGCCTTCTCAGTGGAATGTCATCCAATTAGCTTGCAAGCATGTGACTATCTCACAAGGGATCACAGGAACGAGTAAAGAGTACTTATCGGTAATGATGTTGAACTAAGTATGCAGAGATACCGACGATCAGACCTCATATAAGTAAAATATCGCGAGACAAAGGGAAATTGGTATTGTATGTAAATGGTTCATTCGATCGCAAAGTAATCGTATAAATATGTGGGTGACATATGAATTTCCATATTCCTATATTGGTTATTGATCGAGAAGAGCCTCGGTCATGTCTACATAATTCACGAACGGTAGGAAGACACACTTAAGGATTCGATGTTGTTTAGTAGATATGGAATGTAAGTAGGGAGACCGAATGTTGTTCGGAGTCTCATATGGGATCCGGGATATCACGAGGAGATCCGAAATAGTCTAGAGAATAAGATTCATTTAAGGAAAGTTCAATTCCGGAGTTCGGGAATAATTCCGGTGTTTTCACCGGAATGATCTAGAAGGTTCACCGGACCGAAAGGAGAAGGGTACATGAATGTGCCATGACTAAGTGGAATGATTGCATCATGTCCTAGGTCACTTGGCTGGGCGTTTGAAAGACAAAAATTAAACTCCGAAATTCAAAGTCAAAAGGCAAGTTTGATAAGTCAAACTGGGATAATGTTTCCTGGTGGAGAAAGGAGAGAATCCTTCTCTCCCTCCACCACGCGCCTAGTAGGAGAGGGAGTTGGGGAAGGATTCAAACTCCTCTCTATCGAGCTGCCCCTCTTTAAGATCCCTCCTTTGTAAAGGAAAAGGATCCCTGTGATTGCAATGCTAGTCCCTGGATCATTGCTAGCATCCACAGTTTAAGATGAAGTACACAGATACAAAGGTCAATTATTACATCCATTTCAGAGATAAAACATAGTCTTTACAACTCAAGGCCACAGGCCTAATACAAGAGTTTGGTATAAATAAATAAATATAAGTCTTCATCTTCATGTGCCACAGGCAAACATGTTGAGTGTAGACTCATGACACCTAATCCTCATCAGAGTAACCTGCAACATCACAAGTTACAGCCACAGTGGGTCAATACTTTGGAATAGTATTGGCAAGTGATACCTTAGTAAATTTTAAGTGGACTATATTACTATATGCAATTTGGCTAAGTGTAGCTTGGCTTGCTTTGCTCAAAATAGGTTTTTCCTATTAGTTGAAATCACTAAGTTTTTCTTTGTCAAAAACTTTTCCCAAGAAACCATCAATAGACATTGAGGTCCTTCACCCTTGTTCACCCACAAGTTTTATTTAGAATTTGGAGTGATGAGATTCTTGATAGCTTCCATGTCTTGATGCTCAAGTTGTCCATTGCCATGGACTTGGCTAAGTACTTAGATTTTTCCATCTGCAGAGGTTGTGCACTTTCCCCACCAGACTTGGTTTCCCAAGACAGGACCTTTCAAAAGCCTTTCCTTAGACCAAATGGACGCTCTCCAACCTATCATTCCCACTACCACCAACTGTCCAAATGGCTAAGTTCTAGCAACTTATGTGATCCAGGCAGAGCCCATATTGCCAAGTGGCTGCACTATAAGCTTCTCAACACTTGGCCTCTAAAATCCCTTTGTTCCTGGGTGGCATACCACAAGTGAGATACACAAGGTAAACCATATCCATGGGCCTTGTGTAACCACTCAACCAAAAACCACCAATCAAGTCCCATTCCACCCAGGTGATTCATTGACTTAGTTGTTTTATTAAGAAAAACATAAGTCCAAAGACTTAGAAATATTTTCATCATAGCATGTATATACTTTAACAACCCTTGTTTGCTACTAGCTAGGCTAAGCATGGCATAGTAACTTAACTTAGGAAGTTCCTAGCAACTCTACAACTACTTAGGATTTCCCAACATGGCATTTGGCAAGAAAATAGTAACATGCAAGACTTAGCAAAATATTTCTAATGCTTGAATAAAATATAGGGATGGAAATATTCATGAAGTACCACTTGCCTTGGTAGTGGGGAGAGTAGCACTCTTCACAATCACAATCACTAGCACCAAAGTCTACACAAAGAATATAATCACAATCACATTCAAGTCATATACAAGCAAACTATATATGCATGCATGCAAGATGCTAAGTGATGGTTTTTGAAACTCAACCAAGCAAGTGCATAGTACTGAATTCTAAACAAGTCAAAACTTTGCCAAACCAAGTTTATTTGACACTAAACCAATTCCTAAACAATTCATAGATTAAAATAGTCCTAAACAAGTTTCTGCAAAAGAAACCATTTTAACAGAACCTAAACCTTAAACACATTGCATAAACAGAAAGGGCTTGTCTTCCTGATTCGAACGGTATAAAATTTGCAAAAATCTAACGTGGGAATCAAAAGTTATAGCCTAATCAAAGTTGAATCCAAATCTGTTTCAAATTCTGTTTTAAAACCAAACCCTAGCCACGCGTCCTATTCTTATTGGCGCGTACCGGTTCGCGTTGGATCACGCACGCGAGCCGTAGGATCTAAGTGGCGATGCACGGTTCAGATCAAAACATAACGCTTCGCTAAGTGGTTCTATCGCACGCGTTGGATCTAGATCCAACGGCTCTCGATCAGGCGACCACGTTCTGGCGGCGCGCGGCGACGGCGAGCGGCGGAGCGCTCTGTCAGCGGCGGCACTGGCGTTCTAGGTCGCTCGGGGAGGGAAGGGTGTGCTTACCAGAACCTCAAGGTCGAGGCGAAGCTCAACGTGGAGGTGGCTGGGCAAGGGGCGCACGGCAAGGGCTGCTGGAGCTCGTCGGAGTCGTGCACGGCGTCGGGTGGTTGCGGTCGGAGTTGTTGCCGAGGTTTCGCGTCGCCCTAGCACGAACCAGAGGGATTAGAAGACGCACAAGACAAAGGCGAACAACCTAGTATGCAAGAGAGGGCAAGGGGCGCGCTCTGCTTACCGTAATTGGTCGCCGGAGTTGAGCGGCGGCTCGGTCAGTTGCGGGCACGAACGGGGACGGCTTCCTGGGTCACGATAACACAAACGAAAGGTATCAGGAGATGCACGAGATCACGCTGGGCACGATAGTTTTAACCAAAGAAAGGGGGCGATCGAAGCTCACCGGAATTAGTCGCCGGAGGTCGTCGGTGCTGCGGGGTTTCGAGGTCAAATGCGCGCAGCCTGGTGGCGGAGTGAGCAAGGAGAGTGGGGGGAAATGACCGCGGCGGCGAGGGGTTCTTATAGCCAGAGCGGGGCGTGGAGTTACTCGCGGAATCAAGGGAATTTAACGCAGCAGTGACTGCGGCGAGTAACGGCGGCGAGAGCGGCGCAGGCGCGCGTGATTGACGAAGACGACGACGGGGTCACGGGTCCACTCGTCAGCGAAATAAGCAGAAGGGAGGTGGGGTCTGGGTGTCAGTGACCACGTGGGTGCGTCGGCGCGTGCGAGAGAGAGAGAGAGAGAGAGAGGTGGCCCGGGTGGGCTAGCTGGGCCAGTTTTGCTGTTGGGCTAGAATAGGAGCGCCTGGCCTTTTTCTTTTCTTTAATCCTTTTCTTTTTCCAGAATGAATTTCAGGAATGGTTTTCAAATGATTTCAAACTCCTTTTGAATTCAAATCTGTTTGGGATTTTTTGCAGTGTGCAACAATCTCAATTCTAGGCATAAAACCATGTGGTTACTTTGAAAAGGCTTGGACATTTTTGGAGAAACAAAATAACAGAGATATTGCCCTAAGTTTGCAAATGTTTGAAAATGATTTTTGAAACCATTTCCATTTTGTAAAATTTTGTTCTAACTCCACACTCAAACCAATCAACAAGGGAGATAAACAATCTAGGTTTAAAACATTCAAACTCTCAAATGGGGATGGCCATTTGATTTAAGTTTGCTCACATATAATGATAGCACTATGTGCTTCTGTTTTTCTGAAATGAGTTTGAAATTGATCTCAATTCTATATGCATGCATGAATGATATGCAATCTTTCAAATCATGATTTTAGGGATGTTACAAATCTACCCCCCTTAAGGTGAATCTCGCCCTCGAGATTCGGATTGGCTAGCAAGGTGAGGGTGGTCTTTCCGAAGATCATCTTCTCTTTCCCATGTTGCTTCCTCTTCGGAATGATGATTCCACTGCACTTTGCAAAACTTGATAGTCTTAGTCCTTGTGACTCTTTCTGCAGTCTCAAGAATCTTGATAGGTTTCTCTTCATATGTGAGATCACTTTCTAGTTGAACTTCCTCCAAAGGTATAGTATCCTTCAAAGAAGTTGCTTCCATTTCTGGATGACATTTCTTAAGCTGACTCACATGAAACACATTATGGACAGCTGACAGAGATTCTGGCAATTCAATTTCATAGGCAACTTCTCCTTTGTCACTCAGAATCTTGAATGGCCCAACATATCTTGGTGCCAATTTTCCTTTGACTCCGAATCTTTTCACTCCGCGAAGTGGTGACACTCTAAGATAGGCTCTATCACCAACTTCGAAGGTGACTTCTCTACGCTTAGGATCCGCGTAGCTTTTCTCTCGGGACTGTGCTATCTTCAGTCTGTCCTTAACCAACTTGACCTTCTCTTCGGCTTCTTTGATAAGATCTGGCCCGAATAAACTTCTTTCTCCCACACCATTCCATAACAATGGGGTGGTACATTTTCTTCCGTAGAGAAACTCAAATGGTGCCATTTCAATGCTGGCTTGATAGCTGTTGTTATAAGAAAATTCTGCGTAAGGCAGACTTTCATCCCAACTGGCTCCATAGTCTAAGGCACATGCCCTCAACATGTCTTCAAGAATCTGATTAGTTCTTTCTGTTTGTCCATCAGTTTGAGGATGAAAAGCAGTACTGAATTCCAACCTCGTTCCCAATGATTCATGTAGTTGTCTCCAAAAATGGGAAGTGAATTGAGTTCCCCTATCAGACACAATACTCTTGGGCACTCCATGTAGACATACAATTCTACTCATGTATATTTTGGCTAACTTAGCACTTGTATAGGTTGTCTTCACGTGTATGAAATGAGCCACTTTGGTTAGGTGATCCACTACTACCCATATGGAATCATACCCTGACCTGGTCCTTGGTAATCCGGTAATGAAATCCATACCAATTTTGTCCCACTTCCAATCAGGAATGGGTAGTGGTTGAAGCAAACCTGCTGGTTTCTGATGCTCTGCTTTCACTCTACTACACACATCACACAAAGCAATATGTTCGGCGATGTCCTTCTTGAGATTATTCCACCAAAATCTTTCCTTCATGTCCATGTACATTTTGGTGTTACCCGGGTGAATAGAATACAGAGAGTTGTGGGCTTCTTGCAAAATCAGTTTCCGCAACTCCGGGTCTTGTGGAACACAAATACGTTTCCCATGCCATAAAGTACCATGTTCGTCTTCATGGAACCCTTTGGCTTTTCCTTGGCCAATCTTTTCCTTAATCTCTTCGATTTCTTTATCAATCTTCTGGGCTTCTTTGATCTTGTCCAACAAAGTGGGTTAAACATCCAAAGACATGAGATGTCCTTCAGGCACAATCTCCAGTCTGAGTTTTCTGAATTGGGTACACAAATCGTCTGGCAATTCTCCTTTGGTAAGGCCATTCACAAATACCTTACGACTTAGAGCATCTGCTACAACATTTGCTTTACCGGGGTGGTATTGCAAACTTAAGTCATAGTCTTTGATAAGTTCTAGCCATCTTCTTTGTCTCATATTAATTTCCTTCTGGGTGAAGATATACTTCAAACTTTTGTGATCCGTGAACACTTCACAACGCTTTCCCAAAAGATAATGTCTCCATGTTTTGAGTGCATGGACAACAGAGGCTAACTCCAAATCATGAGTAGGATAGTTCACCTCATGAGTTTTGAGTTGTCTCGAGGCATAGGCCACAACTTTACCGTCTTGCATAAGTACCGCACCCAAACCTTGATGAGATGCATCACAATATACTTGGAAATCCTTTTCCAAGTCTGGCAGACACAAAACTGGTGCTGTCACAAGTCTCTTCTTCAACTCCTGAAAGCTGACTTCACAACCTTCAGACCAAGCAAACTTCTTGTCTTTCTTTAACAATTCAGTCATGGGCTTAGCTACCTTAGAGAAATTCTCAATGAACCTTCTGTAGTAACCTGCTAAGCCAAGGAAACTACGAACTTCCTTCACGGACTTGGGAGATTCCCATTCAGTCACAGTTGAAACCTTAGCAGGATCAACTGCTACACCATCTTTTGTCATAACATGACCAAGAAAACCAACTTCCTCCAACCAGAACTCACATTTGCTGAATTTGGCATAAAGTTTATGCTCTCTTAACTTCTCAAGTATCAAACGCAAATGTCCTTCATGCTCTTCTTTGCTCTTGGAGTAGACTAAGATGTCATCGATGAAAGCGACAACAAACTTGTCAAGAAATTCCATAAACACCTTGTTCATCATATTCATGAAGTATGCTGGAGCATTGGTCAAGCCAAAAGGCATTACGGTATACTCATACAATCCATACCTTGTGGTGAATGTTGTTTTAGGTATGTCTTGTTCTCTTATCTTAAGTTGAAAATAGCCTGACCTTAGATCAATCTTTGAGAACACACATGCTCCTTCAAGCTGATCAAACAAGTCATTGATTCTAGGCAAAGGATATTTGTTCTTGATAATTACCTCGTTGAGTGAACGGTAATCTATGCATAACCTTTGACTTCTATCTTTCTTCTCTACGAACAAAACTGGGGCTCCCCAAGATGAAGAACTTGGTTGAATAAATCCTTTCTGCAACTGTTCTCCAAGTTGCTTCTTGAGCTCTTTTAGTTCATCAACTGACATCTTATACGGTCTCTTTGCTATTGGTCCAGACCCTGGTACCAAATCTATCAGAAACTCCACATCTCTATCTGGTGGCATTCCCGGTAGTTCTTCCGGAAATACATCCGGATACTCACTCACAATTGGTACACTGTCCATGCTAACCCCCTTAAGAGAATTTAGCTTACTTCCTTTAGATTCAAAGTTGGACTTGAACTTAATCCGTTTTCTTTCCGGGGTTGTGAGTGCAACAGTACGATTAGCACAATCTAGTACTCCTTCATACATAGCCATCCAATCCATTCCCAATATTACGTCCAGTCCTTGGGAATCTAGTATTATCAG
Source organism: Avena atlantica (assembly GCA_910589765.1). Classification (NCBI taxonomy): domain Eukaryota; kingdom Viridiplantae; phylum Streptophyta; class Magnoliopsida; order Poales; family Poaceae; genus Avena; species Avena atlantica. Next base: position 330,169,729 of record OU342738.1, on the reverse strand, counting down.
ACTTACTGGAAACTTATGTTTTCCAAACTCTATTACTAGATCCCGGCATCCAAGACTTACTATCATATCTCCACCCGGAGAACTAACTTTTATTGGACACCCAATGTTTTCAGTTGGAAACCCATTTCTATCAACAAATGCTTTTGATATGAATGAATGCGATGCTCCAGTATCAAAAAGAACAAATGTTGGAATAGAATTGAGTCTGAACTTACCAGCAACAGCGTCAGGCTCCTCATAGACCTCCTCCACACTGATGTGGTTCACCTGTCCTTTCTGGAAAGGATTGGGCTTGACAGGTCCTTCAACTTTCTTTTTGGGGCACTCATTTGCATAGTGTCCCATCTTCTTGCATTTGAAGCATTCAACCTGACTGATGTCTCTTTTAACAGGCTGACTTCCACTTCCACTACCATTACCACTGTGGTGGTTCTTATGTCCACTCTTGTGGTTCTTGTACTTGTCATTGTCATGACTGCGATGATGCTTGTTGTCATGACGGTTGTGGTTGTGGTGCTTGTTGAATTTCCCATGCTTGTGGGATCCTGAGCTTCCGCTGTCATCATAGTGAGATCGTTTGTGAGACGATCCCGAGCTGTGCTTGTCGGGGTGCTTTCTCTTTCTACTCTCGACTTGCTTCATTTTGTTCTCCAATATAGCAGCCTTGTCACAGAGCGACTGATAAGTGGGAACATATGCCACAGCCAATTGCAGATTCAGCTCATCATTCAAGCCTTCCAGAAATGTTTCCTTTCTCTTGGCATCTGTGTCAACTTCATCCGGTGCATAACGCGCCAGATTGTTGAACTCTTCAATGTACTCAGCCACGCTGCAGTGGCGCTGCTTCAGATTGTGGAACTCTTTCTTTTTCAGGCTCATTATTCCTGATGAGATATGAGCAGTGTGAAAGCCATCCTCAAAGATAGCCCATGTCACCTCATCCATGGGAGTGGTGATCTGAAAGTTGTCCCACCAAGTGGCGGCTGGCCCTTCCAGCAGATGTGCTGCAAATCTGACCTTTTCAGCATCCGTGCAGCCCACGGTTACTAAGTCCTTGTTTACAGAACGTAGCCAATCATTGGCCACCATGGGATCAGTCGTCCCTGAGAACTTAGCTGGCCTCAATCTCAAGAATCTGGTGAGCATATCAAAGCCCGGAGGGTTGTTGTTGTTGTTATTGTTGTTGTTATTGGGGTTGTTGTTGTTATTGTTTTGGTTCTGAATGAATGTTGTCATCATCTGCATCAGCTGTGTTTGAGCAGTTATCATTTGTTGCATTTCTGGTGTGATGTTGTTGTTGTTGTTGTTGGGGTTGGGGTTTGCACGACGGGGAGGCATCTGTGGTTTGTTCAAATAGAGATAAGAATGAGATACCCATAGATGTTTTCATGCACATTACATCACATAAGCAATCACAAGCATGCAACAAAGAGATAAAAGTTCAACAACAAAATAACAAGTTCACAAAGTAAAACACACAAGTAGCAAGCCATCCACATGTCGGATGATCCAATAACAAGTTCTCAAAATAACAAGTATGATAATAAAAGATAAACAAGTAGCCAAGTCTACTCATCGGCATCAATCTCCTCCTCGACAAAGGTAAGACCTGCGTTCTCCATCGCGGCCTTGTTCTCCTCGATAGTAGTGGTCAAGGACTCTATCTTGGCCTTGAGAGCCCTCTTCTGGGAACGAAGCCTCTCTATCACCGTCTGCTGCTGCTCTAGCTCGAAGTCCTTGGACTGCAGTTCTTCAGTCATGTCCTGGATCTTCTTGTTCCTATCCTGGACATGCTTCTCCTGACTCTTGAACTTCCTGTCCTGGGTCTCGAACTTCGCCTCCATTTCCTTGACTATCTTGTCCTGCTGCGCAAAAATCTTGTCCTTCTCGCGAAGCTGCACCTGGAGCTCGTCATTACTGAGCATGACATTGGTCTTGTCCGTGTACACGTGCCTAATGAGAGACTCTAGGTCCTGGAGGTACAGGCGTATCGGCTCTGCTGCGTCCCTCGAATCATCCTCGAAGTCAATGGACTCTCCGTCCTCATCACGTCTTCCGAAGACATGGAAGTGGGTGCCTCTAACCTGTCGGGAGTGTCGACTTAGCAGACGTCCTATCAGGTCCTGCATAACTACCTCCATGCCTCTCTCCCTATCATCGTGCATAAGCTTGAAGATGATGGCCTCCGTAGTAGGCTCTGTCTGTCGTCCGGGCTGGTTCACCTTGAAGCCCCAGAGGTCCTTCCTCTCGAACTTGGTGAGGGGGTGCACCATGATGGTGGGAAGAGGGAGATTGAGCAAAGTGGTAAGCTCAACGATACGAGGACCAAAGCGGGTAACCTGGAACTCCTCAACAGTGCTGATGGTAATAGGCATCTATTTATAAGATAGAAAAGTTAGAACAATACAATACTAGATAAAACAAAAGACAAAACATCACATACATATCCTTGGAAAGCAAAATCACACAAGTCATGCATACATGAAGCCATTACATCAACCAAGGTCCAATCTATTTTTAAGGTAACATTTTGAAAAATAAGGTGACAGGTGGTGGTCCAACTAACGAAGTACGTTTACAATCCTATCTCACTGGATCTGTTGGCTAACACAATGTTTCTAGAAGCAATCGGCCTATCTTGCTCACATGATTCCATCACTAAGTCTATAATGTCTCCTCTTAAGGTTTGGTTGGTAGCTTCCAACTCTTGGGTATGTTCCTTCTCTTTCTTCAAGTCTTTTTGGAGGTTGAGCATTCTGCACTTGACTCTAGCACTAAGTTCTTTGATAGTCCTCCAAGCTGCTTCTCTTGCTGACTCAAAGAATGTGGTGTGCACCACAGTGTTGGTGTACATGCAGAATCCTGTTTCTTTATGGTTGTCTTCCTTGTTTTTGTACAAGTGAAGTTGCACCCACCAGTACTCAACTCCTTCATCCATCACTGGAAAGCCTTTGTACACAGTTGCACCATGTATTTCCATTGCCACCATGAGGTCCTTGAGAATTTTGGGAAACTCTGTCTCACACTCCAAGGTCATGGTCATGAGTGGTCCTTTCCTTACGGCTTCGTTGATGGAGTTCATCTACAAATAGAGATGAGAAAGAGAAGATTAGAAAAGTTTACGAGAAGAATAGACAAGTGTAGAAGTAGTTGAAATTTTTTCCTTAGTGGTTTCCAATCCTAGGGTCATAATCCTACAGGCAACACGGTGCTCTGATACCATCTGTAAGATCCCTCCTTTGTAAAGGAAAAGGATCCCTGTGATTGCAATGCTAGTCCCTGGATCATTGCTAGTATCCACAGTTTAAGATGAAGTACACAGATACAAAGGTCAATTATTACATCCATTCCAGAGATAAAACATAGTCTTTACAACTCAAGGCCACAGGCCTAATACAAGAGTTTGGTATAAATAAATAAATATAAGTCTTCATCTTCATGTGCCACAGGCAAACATGTTGAGTGTAGACTCATGACACCTAATCCTCATCAGAGTAACCTGCAACATCACAAGTTACAGCCACAGTGGGTCAATACTTTGGAATAGTATTGGCAAGTGATACCTTAGTAAATTTTAAGTGGACTATATTACTATATGCAATTTGGCTAAGTGTAGCTTGGCTTGCTTTGCTCAAAATAGGTTTTTCCTATTAGTTGAAATCACTAAGTTTTTCTTTGTCAAAAACTTTTCCCAAGAAACCATCAATAGACATTGAGGTCCTTCACCCTTGTTCACCCACAAGTTTTATTTAGAATTTGGAGTGATGAGATTCTTGATAGCTTCCATGTCTTGATGCTCAAGTTGTCCATTGCCATGGACTTGGCTAAGTACTTAGATTTTTCCATCTGCAGAGGTTGTGCACTTTCCCCACCAGACTTGGTTTCCCAAGACAGGACCTTTCAAAAGCCTTTCCTTAGACCAAATGGACGCTCTCCAACCTATCATTCCCACTACCACCAACTGTCCAAATGGCTAAGTTCTAGCAACTTATGTGATCCAGGCAGAGCCCATATTGCCAAGTGGCTGCACTATAAGCTTCTCAACACTTGGCCTCTAAAATCCCTTTGTTCCTGGGTGGCATACCACAAGTGAGATACACAAGGTAAACCATATCCATGGGCCTTGTGTAACCACTCAACCAAAAACCACCAATCAAGTCCCATTCCACCCAGGTGATTCATTGACTTAGTTGTTTTATTAAGAAAAACATAAGTCCAAAGACTTAGAAATATTTTCATCATAGCATGTATATACTTTAACAACCCTTGTTTGCTACTAGCTAGGCTAAGCATGGCATAGTAACTTAACTTAGGAAGTTCCTAGCAACTCTACAACTACTTAGGATTTCCCAACATGGCATTTGGCAAGAAAATAGTAACATGCAAGACTTAGCAAAATATTTCTAATGCTTGAATAAAATATAGGGATGGAAATATTCATGAAGTACCACTTGCCTTGGTAGTGGGGAGAGTAGCACTCTTCACAATCACAATCACTAGCACCAAAGTCTACACAAAGAATATAATCACAATCACATTCAAGTCATATACAAGCAAACTATATATGCATGCATGCAAGATGCTAAGTGATGGTTTTTGAAACTCAACCAAGCAAGTGCATAGTACTGAATTCTAAACAAGTCAAAACTTTGCCAAACCAAGTTTATTTGACACTAAACCAATTCCTAAACAATTCATATGATTAAAATAGTCCTAAACAAGTTTCTGCAAAAGAAACCATTTTAACAGAACCTAAACCTTAAACACGTTGCATAAACAGAAAGGGCTTGTCTTCCTGATTCCAACAGTATAAAATTTGCAAAAATCTAACGTGGGAATCAAAAGTTATAGCCTAATCAAATTTGAATCCAAATCTGTTTCAAATTCTGTTTTAAAACCAAACCCTAGCCACGCGTCCTATTCTTATTGGCGCGTACCGGTTCGCGTTGGATCACGCACGCGAGCCGTAGGATCTAAGTGGCAATGCACGGTTCAGATCAAAACATAACGCTTCGCTAAGTGGTTCTATTGCACGCATTGGATCTAGATCCAACGGCTCTCGATCAAGCGACCATGTTCTGGCGGCGAGCGGCGGAGCGCTCTGTCAGCGGCGGCGCTGGCGTTCTAGGTCGCTCGGGGAGGGAAGGGTGTGCTTACCAGAACCTCAAGGTCGAGGCGAAGCTCAACGTGGAGGTGGCTGGGCAAGGGGCGCACGGCAGGGGCTGCTGGAGCTCGTCGGAGTCGTGCACGGCGTCGGGTGGTTGCGGTCGGAGTTGTTGCCGAGGTTTCGCGTCGCCCTAGCACGAACCGGAGGGATTAGAAGACGCACACGACGAAGGCGAACAACCTAGTATGCAAGAGGGGGCAAGGGGCGCGCTCTGCTTACCGTAATTGGTTGACGGAGTTGAGCGGCGGCTCGGTCAGTTGCGGGCACGAACAGGGACGGCTTCCTGGGTCACGATAACACAAACGAAAGGTATCAGGAGATGCACGAGATCACGCTGGGCACGATAGTTTGAACCAGAGAAAGGGGGCGATCGAAGCTCACCGGAATTAGTCGCCGGAGGTCGTCGGTGTTGCGGGGTTTCGAGGTCAAATGCGCGCAGCCTGGTGGCGGAGTGAGCGAGGAGAGTGGGGGAAATGACCGCGGCGGCGAGGGGTTCTTATAGCCAGAGCGGGGCGTGGAGTTACTCGCGGAATCAAGGGAATTTAACGCAGCAGTGACTGCGGCGAGTAACGGCGGCGAGAGCGGCGCAGGCGCGCGTGATTGACGAAGACGACGACGGGGTCACGGGTCCACTCGTCAGCGAAATAAGCAGAAGGGAGGTGGGGTCTGGGTGTCAGTGACCACGTGGGTGCGTCGGCGCGTGCGAGAGAGAGAGAGAGGTGGCCCGGGTGGGCTAGCTGGGCCAGTTTTGTTGTTGGGCTAGAATAGGAGCGCCTGGCCTTTTTCTTTTCTTTAATCCTTTTCTTTTTCCAGAATGAATTTCAGGAATGGTTTTCAAATGATTTCAAACTCCTTTTGAATTCAAATCTGTTTGGGATTTTTTGCAGTGTGCAACAGTCTCAATTCTAGGCATAAAACCATGTGGTTACTTTGAAAAGGCTTGGACATTTTTGGAGAAACAAAATAACAGAGATATTGCCCTAAGTTTGCAAATGTTTGAAAATGATTTTTGAAACCATTTCCATTTTGTAAAATTTTGTTCTAACTCCACACTCAAACCAATCAACAAGGGAGATAAACAATCTAGGTTTAAAACATTCAAACTCTCAAATGGGGATGGCCATTTGATTTAAGTTTGCTCACATAAAATGATAGCACTATGTGCTTCTGTTTTTCTGAAATGAGTTTTAAATTGATCTCAATTCTATATGCATGCATGAATGATATGCAATCTTTAAAATCATGATTTTAGGGATGTTACACCCTCCCTATCATAAATAGAGGGGAGGGGATGCCCCCAATAACACAACTATCACCACCCCTCCAAGCCGCCGCCGCGCCTGCCGCCGCCGCCTCGCGTCGCCACCGGCTCCACCTCCTCCTCTCTGGCTTCTAAACCCTAGATCGCTAGGGAAACCCTATTTCTCCACCATAACCCGCTCCAGCTTAGGCTAAGCCATGCGGGATCTTCCGTCTACTTCCGACACCACACCCGTCGTGCTGCCGGAATTGCAAGGAGAGAACTACAACCTCCGCTGCCTGCTGGAACAAGGGAGATGAAGGTATTTATTGAGTATGAAACGTGTGACCGACTGCGAAAACGCTGCCGGAACGCAGCGTCGGAAGGATCGTCTACGAGATCTTGAGATCGGCATGTGTATGACTATATCACCCACGAGAATCTGCTCTCGTTAACCGCTTTGGAATCTTCCAGGGTGAGTACTCTAATCGACTTGTTGCTACAATCTAGTAGATAGATCTTGGCTTGTGTGTGTTCATGCGGTAGAATTTTTTTGTTTTCCATGCTACAAACCCCAACAGATATTTCATCACATATATGAATAATATCTAGTTTAAATGCGGACATGGATGGCTATATTTCACATCCATTAGTGACCCCTCGTTTTCTTTTTGCATTCTCGTACGCCCGTCATCACCGATTCGGTATCTTCCCACATGTTATTTGTTTGTTGTGTTAAAAAAATGGAAGTCTGTAAAGTCACTACGGACGGACAGTATGGGCAGGACCCGCCCGTACTGCTTAGTCGGTTGACTAGTTACCGGCATCAGAGGCTGAGTTTATAGAAATGACCCAGTACGGGCGCGTCGTATAGACGTACGATAGCTTTGATCCAGATTACGGATGTATTATGGATTTTTTACCTAGTAGACCTAGGTTATCAAATCCTCGGGAAGCAGAAATCTTGGTGAAGTTACATTAATGGACCTTCAGAAGTTTTAGAATTCTTTTAGTGTTTTACAGGACCAAGAGTTTCAATCTTTTGTTGTTGTCGATGATGGAGAGAGAGGGTCTGGGGCGTTCGGTTTCACCTGTAGCTATGCAAAACATCCGATGGGAATAAAAGATAATAATAATGTACGCATATAATTGTTAGATCAAGATAATTATATGTGGACAATGCATCCATAACTGCTATCGCCTCCGCAACCGCTTATAGCAATAGCCTATTAGTCTCGTCCATAGAAGAAAGACAACTAATGATATGCGTAGTGACATCGATTAATCCCAAGTAAATCCCTCACATACAGCTGTACCACCCTTTCTGTCACTTGGTTCTCATCCTGCAGATTAGTCATTACTCATACTCCCTATAACTAGATCAATCCTCGGTGTCTTGGGTACATAACAAGTCCCTAGTTTGAGGAAAGAGAGGATACAATAATCATTATGTCATACAAACTAATACATTATCACATCTATGATAAATAACATGCACAAACTACATGGCTAGGCTGAAGCCCTTAGCCCAAGGAGAATTACTCACACATAGAGATGAGATCAACAATCATAAACATTGTATTGTAAATCATGATATCGATAGTAGTAGTCTTAGAATGTTGCCAATTGGGGATGAGATCTACTATTACAAGTGGTGGACTATGGATATGGTAGTGGAGAAGGGTTTGTGAGATTGGATCTAGATCTATTCGTCCGACGGTTCTTCGGTGTTGTGTTCTCATGTTCTCCTCCTTTCGTTTCTCGTCGCGAGAGATATCTTTATATAGGAGTCCCTTTACGAAAGTTGTTCTGTTTGACCTTGCGATGTCAGTGGAAACTATACGGCCAGAAAATTATTATTGTTGTATAGTTGGTCGTTAAAGCCACTATTTCCTCTTCACGGCCCCTGGTTTCTTTGGAATATTGGAAATCTCGTACCTTTGACTTTAATGTTGTTATTACCATCATCAAACGTCATTTCTTGCGCAGGGAAAAACGGAAAGACAAGATTGCATAACCCTTTGATCATTAGGCATTAGTGGCAGGATTTAGAGAGATATTTCATCAAAAGTATGAATAATATCTAGTTTAAATATGGATGTGGATGGATATATTTCATAGCCATCAACCTCCCCAAGATTAAACTTGATCATCCTCGAGCAAGAAAACCAAAATCAAAAAGGAACTTAGCATTTAAACTGAAATAATGAGATGATGATCTTACTCATGATAGATAGTCTCATGTATCCTCCACTTTATTAATCTGAAAACTCAACATAGATAGAGTAATGGCAAGCATATCATATGGGTTTTAATGAATCCTTATAGAGCAGCAAGATTATTGTTAGCATGGATGATTCAAATGAGTAAACTCTATTCCATGTCATGTAATCAACTCATAAGCTTGCCTTTGAACAGTAAAGTATAATCATGTAAAATTGAGAGTGTGAGAGTTTGTCATGAAAAGCATATACACTAAAGTATCTCAATTATCCCACATCAATAAGTGAAGACTTTTCAAGCACTACTTTTATATTCATTGTCCTTCAAGAATTTTAGCTCTTAAGTAACCGAGAGCATGCCAAAAATTCATTGTCTTAAGCACTACTTTTATATTCATCGGATTGTGATGAACACTCGTGGCATTACCAAGGTCTTTGTTCCCTTTGCATAATGATTACTCATATTAGCCAGAGGAGTGATTCCATCATGAACACAGCTACACGAGGATGCCAAGAATCTTACCCAGTATAGCATTGCGGCTACAAATGTTTAATCAACTCATAGCCGAAATCTAGGAGTTTCCCCCATGAAGATCGTTCGTAGACTAGCGGAGTTGTTAGCATCCCATGAAGTTTGACATCCATAAATGTATATCATTCTTATGATTCACAAGTCAAACTTTGGCAAGCTCACAAAAACTTCTAAACATTAATTCTATTGAACAAATCCTTTCACAGAGAGCTATCAAGTCAATCATTATTTCCATGGTGTTGAGTGTCTCTTAGGAATAAGCTTTCAAGACTAAACACTACAACACCCAAGCCTTCAATTGTGAGACTTTTTCTTATTACAATTGTTTAGCAGATTTTTAGGAAAGACTTATTTAACTACAAGAGCTGGAACAAAACATACTCAACTAAGTACCCATACAAATAAAATTTTACTCCAATATAAAGACTCACTCCACCAATATAATATCTTAACATTTACTACTAACTAGCATGGGTTTCTCAAACTTCAAAAGTGGGGATTCATAAGGCATACCTCTCATGATTGGTTCCACTTCTCTCTTCCCTTTTTATTCATTTCTTGGAAACTCGAAGTCGATCACTCTCCTGCAAATATGTGAGAACCACGAGGAGAATAGAAAAAAGGAAGAAGGGAAATAGATATAAATGGAAAAATCTTTTTATTATTTTTTAAGAGAGGGAGTTAAATAATAGAAAATTGGCGACAAAGCTCGCCTAGAAAATCTCGAAAACAAATAAAAATGATTAAAGATAAAGTGTTGGGGAAACCAACACGAGTGCTTATAAACTCAAACTAAAGGCATTCCTCGAAATATTTAAAAACAAATGCCAAATAAAGATAATGGGGAGACTTCCCCAAGCTTAGGATTTTGCAAGACCTTCAAATCATTGTGGTGTCGGGAAAAAGTTGTGGCTCCAGTTCGCAAATTGAGTTGATAAATTACTAGTGGTTTCTCGGAGGTTCATGGCGAGATTATGCATCCCCTCCATAGTTCCTCCAAGTTCTTGGAAATCTTGATATGTAGCGAACCAGTTTGGTGGCTGCTCCTCTTGATTAGGAACTTCTTGCTCCTCTTCTTGGTCTTCATCCTCATTCAGAATCTCTTCCCCAGGTTGGTGTTGTTCAAACTGCAAATCATATAGCAAATGTCATTCCTCGATGGAGAAAAGACCATTAGGCAAAGGAGCGGGGTAGAGACGCCCAGCTCCAGCAATATGCAAGTAATAACCACCACCTCTCCTAGTGAGAATTCCATAAGCTTTTAAAGTAGAGCAACACGTTGCTCGCCTAGCAATGGTTGCAACTCACCTAGGTCGACGCCCAAGGCAATGGCAAGCACGGTGATGACGCTTCCACATGTGATTGGCCCTTGGGTTTGGGAGGATTGGTGCTCCAAGTAGCTCAAAAGAATTGCGCCAAAGTTGAGTGACAAGTTGTTGTTCTTGGAAGAAGCTTTTGCGAGGACCAATATGTCCTCCTCATTGAGTCTTGTAATCTCATTTTGTGCCTCGAAGATGTTAGCAATAACATAGAGCAAATATATAATAGCGGGATGCTGAATAATCTCCCCTTGCTTACTCTAGAGGTGAAACTCATTCTTTTATAATAATCATCCGGGGAAGGGTGTATGCTTGCAAAAGATGCACGTAAAGTATTAACATCATTGTTTGGTAAATTAAAATAATTGCACCATTTATCAAGTGATAATGTATAATTCTTGTTCATAAGTAGGAAATAAATGTCCTCTCCTTCCCATGTTTTAACGGTGCTTTTCAAAGAACTTAAAAATTCAAGAGCTAACCGGCGATAAGTAGGCACATCTTGGAATACAAAGTTTTGTAGGCCAACTCTATTGCAAAGTAAATTGAAGTTATTAGAAATACCGATTTGATTCAATATAATGTGACAAGCACACTTGGTTCTATTCACTTCTCGATTCTTGATCTTGTTGAAGCGATCACGCTATAGCTCATCCCTAAACCATATCCCCATGCGGTCCTGAGCTGCAGCGGCAGCCCAAGAAGAACTCGCGGTGGCACGCGCACGCGATTGGCTCCTGGTGTTCATCATCTAAAATAATAAGAAAGATAAAAATAAAACTTTTTGATCCAATAAATAAACATAACATATTCCTCATCATAGAACGCTAAAGAATCTCCTCAAAATAATAATCTAGGCAAGTGAAACATAGCAATTAGTTCAAAATAGGTCTCACTCTAGATTGATAATGAGAACAGATCGGAGATGAATTTGCAAGAAGTAACTGGAGGATCACAGGATAAACATACCATAGATCACTTATGTGAGAGGAAATTAAATAAAATTGAGCAGAGATAAATATCTCTTGAGGTGTTGAGAGAGTTTGGAGGTAGAAGAGAGAGAAAAGATTGAAATTTTGGTGTTAGGGGTACCTTCCCGTGGAGTTTTTGTGGTCGCATAAACTGTATGACCAAAACTATACAACCGACATATTTATTCCCGCCGTATAGTTGGTCTGACGTCAATATTTTAGGGCTTCTTCAAAAAAATTATGGGTTTCCTCCTGGCGGCGCAAACTATATGGCCGAGATTTTTATTCCCGCCGTATAGTTGGTCGTTAAGTTTTTGGTACCCTGAATTAGAAATTTGATGAAGGCATTAATATCTATACGACCGCAACTATACGGCCAAAAAATTTATTCCCGTTATATAGTTGGTCGTTAAACTTATGGTAACTTTTGAAAATTGAAGGGGTGATGTCGAAATAACTATACGACCAGAACTATATGGCCTGAATTTTATTCCCGCCGTATAGTTGGTCGTTAAACCTTCTAGAGTCGCCAAAAAATTTCTGTTTCTTCTAGAATTCTTTATTAACCCGAAACTTAGTGAAACACCATGTTTTGATAAAAAATGACAACTTAAATTTTCGACCAATAACAGCATGTATAAGACAGGTATTTTAGTACCACCGAACTTCTCCTCCTCAACTAGAGTTTTCTAGCATTCTTTATTCATCATGAAACTTAAAATAAAACTTCTATAAAAATTTACTCGAACCTTTATTTCATATGGGTTGCCTCCCATGAAGCGCTTTTTATGGTCAATAGATTGACCATGATGTTGCTCACTTAGGCCAAGTGAGTGGAACACCCACTCCAAAATAGTTGGCCTTCAAAGTGATGGTCTCCTTCTCATCATGCTTGGCTTTCTTCTTCCTGAGAAAATGAACAACAAAAGAATCCCGCGAAGGCAATTGAAGCTTCATGTTCCCTTCATGTAGATTAATCAAAGCCTTAATAGTTCTTAAGAATGGACGGCTTAATATGATAGGAGCGGTAGCATATTCAGGCATGTCAACAATAATAAAATCAATAAAAACGGGACATCCTTTAATATATACTAAAGTATTCTCTTTAATTCCTATAGCCTGTTTGTAGGTAGAATCTGCCAAATGTAATTTTATCTTAGCGATTTCAAAAGATCCAAGTTTTAACCTATCAAAAAGACTTTTTATAATTGTTGAAACACTTGCACCTAAATCATAAAGTGCAGCTATCTCATTAGTCCCAATTTTAATTTTAATAGTAGGCTCAAATATACCATCAAACTTAATAGGTAATTTTTCAGCAATTTTCTTATATTAATCCTCAAGCTTACGTACCCTTATTGCGACCTGATTAATGAAACATTGATACATAGCTTCATCATTTCCTTCACTTACGGGAATCTTGATATTGATCCTTTTCACAATATCTTCAACCGTGTAATTTGGTGAAGGGGCATTGCTATAGTCAAGTTCTTTAGGCTCCTACCTCTGGATTCTTATCATCTTAAGGTCTTCAACCGGATTAGGCTTAGCTTTACCTGCAAATTTAGCTAGAATGAGAGTTTGACTCTCGGTTATCTTACCTAGATATGCCTCGACAATACTTGTTCTTTCCTGGAGGGTCTGCAAATCATTTCTCAAACTCATAGATTGGTTAGAAAATTTTCCAAGCATATTATCGTGGTTCTCCGTTATCTTAATAGGAATATTGTTTTGGTCAGTTTTCAAGTCCATAAAGGACTCAAGTGATTCTTGGAGACTATCATTACTTGATCCAATATTATTATTAGAGTTACCTATAGGGCTAGAATAATGTTTTTGGAAATTTGGATTATAGTTCCTCTTCCAAGAAGGGTTATAATTATTACGAGCTATGAAGTCTATTTCTCCAGTATTTGATTCTGGGACAGCTCTTACCCGGAATTCCTTACCATTGACGACTAATATAAGCTCATCCAACTTAGCAGTGAGTTCTTCATTTTCCTGCGGTGTGACGGAGTTCACCTTCTTTGTGTTTGGTCATTCCACATGCCATTGGGAATGGTTTTATTGCATATTGTCTAGCAGCTGCTTTGCTTCGGCAATTTGTTTGCCCATAAATGTTCCTCCAGCTGTAGTATCAAGCATAGACTTAGACATAGGGTTAAAAGCATTATAAAATAAATGGAGAATTAATCAATCTTCCATCCATGGTTGGGATAGTTTCTCATGCATTCTTTCATGCTCTCCTATGCAAGCGCTAGTGGCTCACGCTCTTCCTGTCTAAAATCAGTAATATTAGATCTTAGTTGCATAGTATTTGCAGGTGGGAAAAATTTAGTCATGAATAAAAAAGTACATTCCACCCATGATGCAATAGTATTTTTAGGCAAAGATAGTAACCATTCTTTTGCTCTTCCTCTCTAAGAGAGAAAGTAAATAAGTGCAGCTTGACCGCATTGTGGTGTCAACACCCGGATTTTTAATCCCAAATGCCTGTTATGTCGTACATCGCAATCCCAGGATTACCATTTTTGCGAGACATAACAGATTGGTACCATAGTTCATCATCCATTACAAACCATAATAGTCTTACAAATAGTTGATCTCATGATCAAGTCTGATTACAATCAAAGCAGCGGAATAATAGTAGTAATAGCATGATCGGGTCTCCATATTCAGGGTCACAGGCAATACTGACGATGGGAGATGATCCTAGTTATCGTAAGCGTTCAGCTGTCCATCCACCTCATAGTCTCCTTCATAGTCTGGCCATGGAAATAGCCAGGGACAATGCCATGAGTACTTTGAAGTACTCACAAACTTTCACTAAAGAAGTAAGGCCCTTCTAATAGGAATCTTAAGCTCTAGGTTTGTTTGCCACAAGCCAATTTTATTTCAACCAGTATCTAGTAGTAAAAACCTAACTTTAGTTCTCTAAGTTACTTAGGTGGGAACCTAGCTTCATCTCCACAACTTGTGGGGTCAAGTCAAAGTCATCATTCAAGTCACGAGTCATTTTGGAAAACACCTGACAACGAAATAGCATGGCCATCCAACTGTCCATAACCGCGGACACGGCTATTCGAATAGTTTGACACTCTGAAGAGGTGGTACACTTTCACCACAACATTCGATACATCCATCAGGAACAAATCCTGAATCATCATACTTGGTATGCGGATAATCAATCCTACCTTTCAATTACACACCCTAGTATAGGCACCTCCCCTATGAGTTTGGCCTCCCAACCATGACCATCTATCATCTTGGGTACTGCATAGGTGTACAGTCACATTCACGAGGTAACCTCAGCTCACCTCGTTCCGCGAGGGAACCCATACTAAGACATATAAACTTCCAGTTAAGCCCTACCCAAACTCGAGTATTATGGTTGTACGGTAAATGTTGGAATGGTATCGCATCCGAACCCAACCATCAGTTTTTATCAAAGTCAAGTCACATACTTCCTTCACCATCATCTTCAAGTTATTGTGTCCATAACAGATGTCAAATCATTTCAATAGAATGACTCACCATTCTAAGGTTTTCATAATCATTTGTTCTCATCTAGTGATCAAGTTTATTTTAGCACTAGCATCTATAGAATGGGGGTGTCACTATTTGAGGGGTATCAACTAGTATTCCAACCTACATCAAGCTCTAAGCTCTTGATGGCACTTTCCTGAATTTCCACTAATCATCAATTAATTAGCTACGGAACCACTTTGCGAAAGGTAAATCTTGCAAGTAAAACTTGGATTTGGTATAATCAAAAGGGGTATCACAAAGGCTTGCAAGTGAGACTTGCATAGAATATCATGCATAGTGTACCTTGCATGGTTTAGCTTAGCTTGTCTTGATTGGTAAGGTGATCGAAGTTCTCGTCCTTGTCTTTGTAGAATTCCGCCTCTTCGTAGCCCAGATTGGTACTAGCGTCTAAAAATAAATACGAGGTACACAATCACCAAACAATACTTAACTACTTCTATTTATCACACAAGGGTCACACTAGATGATCTAACATCATATCTATCATTACAAGAAAAGGTCATAAGATTTTATTTATCTTATTTTAGGAAAGTAATTTCTACTCATTGAAAAGATACTTAAGAATTAATATTCTCTAAATTCAAAATATGAGATCATATTGACACATGTCATCACCACATATTCTAATACTTGGGAATGTGATTTAAGGTGGTTGGCCTAATTTATAAAACTTAACACTACTATTAAATAATATTAAGTGGCTAAAAATGACTAGAAAGTCATTCTTTTAGTTTTGGTCCAGAACTACTATATGTAAGTATGTAGATTTTTACATATTCAGAAAATTCTTATCAAATGTGATTTTTGAGAGTTGGAACCAACTCAAAATCACTTGTGGTTGATTTTAGAAAAATGTTTTAATTTGCAAAAGCTACTGTCTTGTTATTTTTACCAAGGGTGATCCATAGTTTCAAACTGTTTGAATCCAACGGGAGTGATTAGAGATTTTCAGCTACTTTCAAACAAAATTGGATTCATTCAATTTGGTGTAGTGAATCTCTCTGAATTGATTTTTAAAGTTCACTACAGAAGGAGATTTTCAAACAAAAGATAAAACTAAGTTTGAATTGACGGGTTGCACGCGGGAACGCTAATGGGTTGGCCGAACTACGCAACACATGTGCAGCGGGCTGCTCCGGGGTTGGTCCTACCTATCAGCAACTAAGCAAACGCGAAGCTGTATCGACGAATCTAGGCCTTACGATTAGAGCACGATAAACGGCTGAGCGTCATCGTCTCCATCGCAGGGCACACGTGAGTCAGAACCCTAGCGCTACGATGGGGGTCGTCAGGGGCTTACCTGGGCTCCAGCTAGGTGTGGCGATGGGGGCGAGCGAACGAGTCAACAATAGTGGTTCGAACGGTGGTCACGGAAGCTCCTGGGGTGGCTCCTAGATTCGGCTCCTTCCTTCCTCTTTAGAGGCGAACTCCGGTGAAATTCCGGCGTGGTGGTGCTCGCCTTGCTCCAGGGTTGGGTTAGAGAGGTTCCTGGGTGAGAGAGAGGTGGAATGGTGTGCGTTTTGGGGTCGAGGAAGGGCTCTATTTATACTGCAGCAAAGGGGGCACGGCGGCATGGCTCGGGCTTGCCGGCGACGCAGTTACAGTAAGCTATAGGCATGGCCATGGACATAGGTCGACGCGGTGCTTCAGGGCGAACGTCATACGCAAAGTGGCACGGTGAGGCGCGGTCTAAATCGTTCTAAATCATCCATGCCTTGCGGCTGTACCGGCGGCATTCGTCATGGCGTACGGTGGTCATGGTGCACGCACGGTCAAACGATCACGTTTGGGCGCTTGCTAGAGTCATGGCGGACATAGTGGCGCAAGGTGAGGGCGAGGCGCGACGTGTATGCGCAGTATTGCTCGATGCTCTGGCGCGACGAGCAGCATGGTTTGATGTTAAATGGGCACGGCTTTGCTGGCGTTTCCTCGAGCTGTCTTTGGTCGGGGCATGCACAGGCAGAGGCAGTGAGGTCAGGGCTACCTCCTAGACATCGTGGGAGATGGCAACGTGGTCTGTGGCATCATTTCCATGTTGGGGTGGCAAGGTGAGCTCGGGTACCATTTTGCACGGGTCAAACAGCGAGTGAGATGAGTTCAATTGCACAGGCCAGTACTGGGTGAGTTAAGGACACGACGTGTGACCTTGGTGACATCACAATGTTGAGCAAAGGATTGATCAAAACAGTAGATAGTTGTTGATTTTGTACTGTGATCACCAAGTGTTCGATCAAATGGCCGCAAGAACTAAACCATCATCAAATTCAGTGTTTTTTTGTGGGTGTTTTCATACTAATCTTGGTAGTCTCTGGGTGCAATGGTTTTCTAAATGGTGAAGGTTTGAGTGGTTTACTAAAAATGGCTATCTTAATATATAAGATAGATTCAAATTTGAATTGCCTCTTGATGGCGCCCACCACTTTGTCGTGGGACGCTTCGTTGGAAACCCCAAGAGCAAGGTATGAAACAGCAGCAAGTTTCCCTCAGTAAGAAACCGAGGTTATCGAACCAGTAGGAGGAAGGAAACATCACACAGGTGTTGCAAGCAACGCGGAGACCTACACAACACAAACTCAAGACTTTGCCCCAACGAATCAGTGAGGTTGTCAAGCTCACCGGTTTGTTGTAACAAAGGATTAAACGTATGGTGTGGAAGGCAATGGTTTGCGACAAGTAAACAAGTAACATTGGAAGATGTATCAATGGTAAAGATTGGACCGGGGTCCATAGTTCACTAGAGGTGCTCTCCTTAGATAAACAACATGGCATGAAGGGTAAACAAATTACAGCAGGGCAATTGACAGGAACTGAGCAAGGCATAACAATGCAATTACTAGTCAGAAAGATCCTATGAGATTCGACTGGGCAATACAACAATATACATAGACCGCCATCCAACTGCATCTATGACTAGAAGTCCACCTTCAGGTTATCATCCGAACCCCCTACAGTATTAAGTTGCAAGCAACAGACAACTGCTTTAAGCAAAGTGTGTAAGGTAAACAGTCCACATGTTCCATGAACAAGAGACCGTAGTTTTCTCCCTAGTAGCAACAACACATCTACAACCGAAGAGATTATTGTCACTTCCCTTGGAAACTAGAGGCATGAACCCACTATCGAGCATAAATACCACCTCTTGGAGTCACTAGCAACTACTTGGCCAAGATAGCTACTAACAACGGAGAGCATGCAAGATCACAAACAACACACACATGATAGAATCATAAAGACAAAACCATTAATCAAACCAACCTAATAATCTCAATATCCATCGGATCCCCGCAAACACGACATGCATGATTACAACTAGATTAGATCTTGATCATGAACGGAGGTCACAATATCTATACATGAAAGCACAAAGGAGGAGATACAACCATCTAGCTACTACATGGACCCATAGTCCAAGGTGGAACTACTCACGCATCATACCAGGGAGAAGGCCTTCGGGATGATCTCCCCTCCGGCAGGGTGCTGGGAAGAACTTCAGATCCCCCCGATCTAGGGACGATGGTGGCGGCGGCTACAGACGGTTTCGTGGATTTCTGATTGGGTCCTCAGGGTTTCTGCATCGGGGGCTTCTTATAGGCGAAGGGGGAGACCGAGGAGGCGGCCAGGGTTGGCAAACCCTAGCCAGGCGTGGGTCTGGGCCCACCCGCGCCTGGGGTGGGTCTGGGCCCACCCGCGCCTGGGGTGGGTCTGGCCCCCCTGGCTGGCCCCTTCGGCTCCCTTCTGGACTTCTTGTTCCCCACGGAAAGTAATTGACTTTGTCCTTTGTCCTGTCCAATTCCGAGAATATTTCTTTACTAACTTTTCTAAAACCAAAAACAACAGAAAATAGGCATCTGGCATTGTTTCAACTTGTTAGTAGGTTAGTACCAGAAAACATGTAAAAATCACCTCAAAGTGTGGACAAGTAAAGCAAAGTAGATATTAAACAAGCATGAAGCATAAAAAATTATATACGTTTCCAACGTATCACCTCTCAAAAGAGTTTGAAAATGTTTCTGCACAGTTGGAAAGCTCCATTGGGTTTAGTGTCACTATGTCTAGCAAGGGGAGAAAAGAAATGGAAAAGTTTCTGTTTGAGATTAGTTGCTAGAGATGCTCAAAGTGAGCTAGTGGTTAACTTGGGCAGAAATGATCATTAGATGTTAGGCTTCATATTTTCATTTTCTTTTGTTTTGATTTGGTTTGATAGTGACCTAGATGATATGGTTTTGATCTTTAAACCATTTCTCATCATTTACAACAATCATACATGGCATTGCAAGCATTCATACAGACAAGCATTAAGATTTGAATTTAATTAATAAAAGCTTTTGTTAACCCTAATCTTGGTTAATTAGGGAAAGATCCTCATTAATATTTTTGGGGTGTTACAAACCTTCCCCCCTTACACATAATCTCGTCCCGAGATTCAGGAAAATCTAGGAACTAAAGAGATTGGGAAACTCCGTCCTCATGTAATCCTCGCGCTCCCAAGTGTCTCCTTCTTCAGTATGGTTGCTCCATTGGATCTTGAGAAACTTGATACTCCTGGTCTGGGTGGTCCGGAAAGCTTCTTCCAAAATACGGATGGGTACTTCTCGATAGGTCAAGTCCGGGTTGATCTCCACATCTCTGTGATCGATGTTCTTGAAAACTTCCATCATTTCTGGAACTACTAAACACTTCTGAAGTAACGAGACATGAAACACATCATGCACGGCTGACATATCTTTGGGTAGTTCTATCTGATAAGATACCTCTCCTCGGCGACTTAGAATCTTGAAGGGCCCAATGTATTTGGGTGCAAGCTTTCCTTTGAGTTGGAAACGCTGCATTCCTTTCAAGGGTGATACTTTGAGAAAAACAAAATCCCCGACATTAAAGGCTAGATCTCGACGTCTCTTGTCGGCATAACTCTTCTGTATGGACTGAGCGGTCTTGAGGTGCTCACAAATCTTGTGAACCTTCTCTTCGGCTTATCGTAGGATGTCGGGTCCGAAGATCTGACTCTCTCCTACTTGCGACCAATTCAGCGTGGTACGACACTTCCTTCCATACATAAACTCAAATGGGGCCATTTGCAAACTGGCTTAGTAACTATTGTTGTATGAGAATTCTGCGAAAGGCACGCAGTCCTCCCATTTGGATCCATATTCCAACACACAAGATCTCAGCATATCTTTGAGTATTTGGTTTACTCTCTCTGTTTTTCCATCGGTCTGTGGGTGGTAAGCTGTGCCGAAGTTCAGTTTGGTTCCGAGTCCTTCTTGGACTTTATTCCAAAATCTTGAGGTAATCTGGGTTCCTCGATCTGACACAATGTTCTTGGGGATTCCATGCAAACTGACTATCCTAGCAATGTACAACTCTGCTAGCTTCGAGCTCTGATAAGTGGTTTTGACCAGTAAGAAATGGGCTACTTTGGAAAGTCTATCCACTATGACCCAAATAGAGTCATTTCTCCTACTAGATATAGCCAAACTGGTGATGAAATCCATTCCAACTGAATCCCATTTCCATTCTGGGATCTGCAAAGGTTGCAAAAGTCCTACGGGTCTCTGATGTTCCGCTTTGAATCTCTCACAGATACCACATTTGGCTATGTAGCTTCCGATCTCTCGCTTCATCTTATGCCACCAAAATTGCTCCTTCAAATCCTGATACATCTTGATTCCTCCCGGGTGGATGGATTAAAGAGTATCATGGGCTTCTTGCAAAATAGCTTGTTTCAACTCTGAATCTGTGGGTACACAGATTCGTCCTTTATACCACAGAACTCCTTCTTCATCTTCCGTAAATCCGGGTACCTTCCCTGTACCGATACGACGCTTAATTCCGTCAATACTGGCATTTCCTTTCTGAGCTTCCTTTATCTGATCTATTAAGGTGGGTTGAAGTTCAATACTAGCTAGGAATCCTTCGCTAACCAGCTCCATTCTGAAATCCTCCAACTCCTTATGCAAACTTGGTTTCTCCTTCATAATCATGGTGTTCAATCTACACGGCAGTCTACTAAGAGCATCCGCTACCATGTTGGCCTTGCCGGGGTGGTAGTGAATGTCAAGGTCATAATCCTTGATTAAATCTATCCATCTCCTTTGCCTCATATTTAACTCCTTCTGAGTAAAAATATAGTTCAATCTCTTGTGATCTGGAAAAATATCATAGCTATTACCCATAAGATAATGACGCCATGTCTTCAAGGCTAAAACAACAGTGGCTAACTCTAAGTCATGGGTGGGGTAATTCTGCTCATGCTGCTTCAGTTGTCGGGACAAATATGATATCACTTTGCCTTATTGCATCAACACACATCTGAGACCAATCTTGGATGCATAACAATACACATCAAAGGGCTTGGTGATATCCGACATGATCAAAATTGGGGCTAAAATCAACCTCTTCTTGATTTCTTGGAAACTCGCTTCATATTTGTCCGTCCATTCAAACTTCCGATCTTTCTTGAGTAACTGAGTCATCAGCCTAGCGATGCTTGAAAATCCTTCAACAAACTTGCGGTAATATCCCGCTAATCCAAGAAATGCACGAACTTCGGTTTGAGTGGTTGGGGCTCTCCATTCCTCAACATCCTTAATCTTGGCGGGGTCGACAGAAACTCCTCCGGCTGACAAGATATGTCCTAAGAATCCTACTTCCTTTAACCAAAACTCACATTTGCCAAACTTAGCATACAATTGATGCTCTCTAAGGGTTCCAAGGATGGTTCTTAGATGTTGTTCATGTTCTTCCTCCGATTTGGAGTAGATTAGAATGCCATCGATGAAAACAATGACAAAATTATCCAAGAAGTTCATGAAAATCTTATTCATGAAATAAGCGGGGGCATTGGTTAGTCCAAAAGACATGACCTTGTACTCATACAATCCATATCAGGTAGTGAAGGCAGTCTTTGGAATATCCATGGCACGAATTTTTAGTTGATGATAACCAGTTCTAAGATCAATCTTAGAGAATACTCTGGCACCGGTCAACTGGTCAAACAAATCTTCTATCTTTGGCAGTGGGTATTTGTTCTTGATGGTGGCGTCATTCAACTTCCGGTAATCCGTACATAAATGGATGGAACCATCTTTCTTATCCACAAATAGAACAGGTGATCTCAATGGCGATGCACTGGGTTGAATCAGATCTTTGCTAATCATGTCATCTAGTTGCTTCTTGAGCTCCACTAACTCTGAGAGGTTCATACTATATGGTCTCTAAGTTATGGGTCCGGTTCTAGGGATTAGTTCAATGATAAACTTGATATCCCAATCTCGAGGCATACTAGGTAATTCATCTAGGAATACATCGGGGTATTCACAGACTACTTTGACTTGGTCTAGGGTTGGTTCGGCTAAACTCTTGTTGCACTTAAATTGATGGGGCAAGGTCTCAGACACATGCTCAACTGATACTCCGGTGCTACTGGTCATGGTTATGGCTTTCCTAGCACAATATAAGTCCTTGATGTTTCGACATCCAATCCATTCCTAGTACTACTTCCAAACCTTTTGTTCCGAGTACTATTTGATGACCCACAAGTATAGGGGATCGCAACAGTCTTCACGGGTAGTATTACCCAATTTATGGATTCGACACAAGGGAAGCCAAAGAATACTTGCAAGCCTTAACAAATGAGTTGTTAATTCAGCTGCACCTGGAAATAGTTCTTGCTCACAGAAGTTTATCAGTAGCAACAGTTTGTAGTAGCAACAGCAACAGTAAAATAGGAGCAATAGTAACAGTAATAGTAAACAGTGGATTCGAGTGCGGTAGGCATAGGGATGGATGGTCGGGCGTTACATAGATGAGTCTAAACATGTAACTTCAAGATCTAGGGCATTGCAGATAAATAATAACAAGCATCCAAGTACTAAACAATCCTAGGCATGTGCTCCAAATATAGTCATACATGCTCGCAATGAGAATTTGCACAACATCTTCTGTCCAGCCAGCCCGTGGCAGCGGGGCCTCTAGGGAACCACTAGCAATTAAGGTGCTCCTTTTAATAGAGCACCGGAGCAAAGCATTAACACTCCGTGAACACATGTGATCCTCACACCATAGCCATCCCCTCCGGTTGTCCCAATTATTGTCACTTTGGGGCCTTTGGATCCGGATAATGATATATATACACAACTTGCAGATAAGATCACAAACAATACTATCATAATGATTCAATAATAAGTTCAGATCTGAGATCATGGCACTCGTCCCCTAGTGACAAGCATTAAGCACAACAAGTTGCAACAAAGTCAAATAGCACTAATAGAGGTACTAGTCACTATGCCCTAACAATCTTATTTGATTAAATGATAGAACTCGTCCAATCCCTCCCATCCCCATATCCTACAGTGGGGGATTACTCACTCATGGATGAGGGAAATATTGATAGTTGATGTAGAGGCATTGGTGATGACAATGGCGATGATCCTCTCCAAATTCCCCGTCCCAGCAGGGTGCCAAAACGGAGTTTCTGGATCCGAAACATTGTTTCTGATGGTAGCGACGGAGCGGGACTCTCTCTGCAAAAACGTCGACCCCCCTCGATTTTTAGGTCGAGAGGCAACTTATAGGCGCAGAGGGAGCCCGAGGGGGTGCCTAGGGTGTTCGCACCCCCTAGGCGCGGGGAAGGGCCCACCCACGCCTGGCAGGGGTGTGGGCCCCCCAGGCCTCTGTTTCGTCTTCTGGCTCCGTGGATCTTCTGGTGAAATATAATTTTTGGCTTATTTTCCGGGATTTTTCCTGATAGTTGATTTTCTGCACAAAAACTAGACACCAAGGTAATTCTGCTAAAAACAGCGTCAGTCCGTGTTAGCTGTATCCAAATCACACAAGTTTAGAGGAGAAACAATAGAAAAGGTGTTCAGGAAAATAGATACGTTTTGGACGTATCACTATCAGATTGGCATAGAAATTTATTCCATGAATTCTAATAGGTACGGCCTTGCAATTTTTTTCTAGCTTTGGTAGTTGACCCAGGTATTTGAACTATCATAACATGCTTCAAATTTGTTGGTTGGATCTTACTAGTGCATGCAAATTCTTCCGTAACAAATGAGTGTGATGCTACAAAATCAAACAACACTCTTACAAGTACTAAATTAACAAAAAACATACCCAGCATGACATCTGGCGCTTCCTGGGCTTCTTCAACATTCATGTGGAACAAACGGCCAGCACGGTTGTTCGGGTTTCCTAGGGCGAATCTCTTTCCTGGTTGACACGACGCTGCTGCTGGGTAGGTGCAGTGACATTGGGTGCGCAGTAATCTTCTTGGGGCACTCATTGGAATAGTGACCCGTCACTCCACACTCAAAGCAGGTGATTGTTGACTTGTCCTTGCGGGCAACAGGTACGTCGTTACTTCCAGTCCTTGGGGCTGTATTGTTATTGTTGTTGGTGGGCCTTGGCGGTGCATAGTTGAAGTTATTGGGATTTCCATTGTGATAATGGTTATTGCCTCTTGGCCTCGGGTTTCCTCCGCTACGGTTGGGAAATTTCGGGCATGACATAGGTGACCTATTGTTCCTTGGTACAAATCTAGCAGACAAAGTGGGGCAATACTTTGGGGTATGGTGGTGTCCAGGTTGGTGCATCATACAACGTTTGCGGTTTTCAGTAGCTTGGTTGATCTTTCCTTCCATCTGGATTGTTGAATCAACTAAAGCTTCTAGATCAGCAAACAGGATATTGACTAGCACCGTTTGCATATCATCATGCAGACCATTCAGAAATCTCTCTTTCTTCTTGGCTTCAGTACCAATATCATCAGGCGCATACCTAGACAGAGATAGAAATTTGTCGTGTTACTCTACCATAGTCATCCTTCCTTGCTTCAACTCCTTGAATTCATCCCTCATCCGCAGAATCAAACCCGATGGCACATGGGTTCGGCTGAAATTGAGTTTGGATTCATCCCAAGTCATCATCTGTCCTCCATTCATGGTACGGGTGCTATTCCACCATGCTCTTGCAGAACCAGCCAGATAGTGGGTGGTGAACAGTACTTTATCGGCCTCCTCTGTCGGCTACTTCCAAGTTGTTCTCCATAGTCTATGAAAGGATACAGATGTCGCCTAGAGGGGGGTGAATAGGCGATTAAAACTATTCTGAGAGTGGCTCAACAAAGGCGGAATTAAACTAGCGTTTACTTTGTTAAGCACAAAACCTAGAACAATCTAGGGTTCACCTATGTGTACCAACAACTTACGCTAAGCAAGACAAACAACTATGTGATAGCAAGATATATACTTCAAGCACGAAGGCTATCACAAAATAAAGTGCATAAGTAAGAGCTCGGGTATAGAAATAACCGAGGCACATGGGGACGACGATATTTTACCGAGTTCCTCCCAACATGGAGTACATCTCGTTTGGAGAGGGGGGGTATCTAACCACCTACGCCACAAAAGGCCTCCCTTATTCTCCGGTGAATCTTACCCCAACGGGATCGATCCACACTTCCACTATCGGTGCACTTGTCGGTGGCAAACCGAAACCTATCACAAGGTTGGGGCACTTCTCCACAACTTAATTGGAGGCTCCCAACAAATGCCACCAAGGCCACAACCTGCAACACCAACAAACCGTCTAGGGTTCCAAGAACCCAAGAGTAAACAACTTCTCAACTTTCACTCACCAGATCCTCCGGGAGAACTCAAACCGATGCACCAAATGCAATGGCAAGAACACAAGTAGTGCTCAAATCCTTCTCTCCCAAAATCCACCCAAACTACAAAAGCTTGTGGGGGAATAAGAGAGAAAGAACAATGGAGGAAATCCACAAAAGACTCCAAGATCTAGATCCCAAGATGTTCCCCTCACTTAGAGGAGAGATGGATTATAGATCTAGATCTCCTCTTTCAAATCCCTAAAGTATATGCAAGAATTAAGGGAGGGATTGAAGGGGGAGCAAGCTCAAGAGGTTCAAGAATGGAGGAGAAAGCCTGTAAAACTCGAGCAGGGACATTGGGGAAGAAGGGCCCCTTGTTATAGGCCCACAGATTTCTGACCGTTTTCTGCCCGTTGGGGAAAAGTCAGACCAGAGACTCCGGTCTGGACCAAATAAGAGGCAAACTTCAAATGGTGATATCTAGAGTTTGGAAACTCCGATTGACCTGAAACCAATTTTGCTGAAAATAGGACAGCAAGAGTTACCCAAAGAGAGAACATTTCATGTATTATAATGTGAGATACCTCTCTTGGTGAGAAACCGGAAAACCCTCAAAGATCAAAAACGCAATATGATATAAAAGGAAAATCTGTTTTTGATGAACTAGAGCTTGTTATGAATATTACCACGAGCTATAGAACCTCACATGGATAAGATCCAAATAACAACCAAGAAAGTATGATGCTAAGTATGCAAAGGTTTGAGCTCTTTCTGAAAGATATGATCAAGTTACTCACTTGAGAGCCCCTCTTGATAGTATGGTTGTCTATCCTGTAAACCGGTCTCCCCAACTAACACCACGAGACCGGTAAGAAATAAACCCTATGAAGATCATACCTTTGCCTTGCGCATATTCCACTTGATCTTGATGTATGCGATCTTGTCCTTCTCAAGATGGAACCCCTTTCTAGATTGCTCTTGCACGCACTCGCTTGATGAAGACTTGCAAGTTGTTCCCCCATACGACATGGGGAAACCTTTACTTTGACCTTATCTTCATTGATCCATGATCACCGAGGATGGAAAGCTTCAAGCATGAGATCTTCTAGATATTGCACATATTTATCTTGCACATCATTTCTTCTTTTCTTCATTATGTTGATGCCTTGAAGGTGCACCAGAGATATTACTCCATCTTATTCTTCAAGACATACTTGCCATAGGTTTAACTCTCACATGACCAATCTATGGATCACTCTTTGTACACCTTGGTCACCACTTGATCCTCTTTACTTTCTTATTCTCCAAACCTTGACGCCAACATATGGTTCAAGCATTGCCTATGGACAATTCCTACAAGTACAACTTGATACAAACATTAGTCCATAGAGATTGTCATTAGTTACCAAAACCACACATGGGGCTCACATGTTCTTTCAGTCTGCAGCTAGTCATCGACATCTAAGGGCTCTTCTGACTTGCTAAAGATAGGGGGATTAGTGTTCTGGAAGTTCTTAAGTTTGGATCCATGATGATCCTGATTTCCAGGGCCTTGGTTGTCATGTGCCAGTTGGGTGATCTGTTGCAGAGTGGCTAGATTGGCTTGACCCTCGGTTCTACCGGCTTCTCGGTCAGCTACTAACATTCGCAAGATTTGTACCATCGGGTCTTGAGATGAGATGCTCCCTCCGGGAGGCATCTGAAGATTAAGATAGATCATGAGACAAGAGGGAATTTTTTTTAAGGTTTATGGGTTTTGTATTAAAAGCTTTTAACTTTTCAGTAAGGCTAGGGTTTGAAATCCAACAACTCATTGTCATTCATTCCAAGCACACACTACAAACAACACATTCCAACACAACACAACAACAAACAGATGGTTTTAAGAACCATTCTGGCAAGCTACGATACAGTGGTACCGGATACAACTCACACCTATGACAGTGCTCAAGTGCTACTACTCATCTGAACCGGTGGCTTCTTCATAATCAATGAAGTCACAGTCCTCATCATCAGTGTGGAACTCCTGGTCCATGTCCTCCAAGTAGTCATCATCATCACTGAGATACGAGTAGGGATCTCCACGGATATCTTCCCCTTCGTTCTCCCTCTCCTCAAGATGCATGTCCCGATCATGGATGGTTGATACGTCGGAAACGTATCTATAATTTTTTATGTTCCATGCTTGTTTAGTATCTACTTTGATTTGCTTTGTCTACACTTTGAGGTATTTTTATATCTTTTCCGGAACTAACCTATTAACAAGTTGCCACAGTGCAAGTTGCATGTTTTCTTTGTTTTTGGTTCTAGAAAGGCAGAAAATCAATATTCTCGGAATTGGACGGGACAAAAGCCAAAGTCAGTATTTTACCGTGGGCGACACGAAGTCAGAATACGAGACGGAGGGGCTCCACAGCGCGGCCAGACCCCCCTAGGCGCGGGTGGGCCCACCCCGTGCCTAGGTAGGGTGTGGCCCCCCTAGTGGCCCTCCTGGCTCGCCCCTTCGCCTATAAGAAGCCCCCGATGTAGAAACGCTGGGCACCCGATCCAAACTCCACGAAACCTTCTGTAGCTGCCTCCACCATCGTCCCTAGATCGGGGGGATCTGAAGTTCTTCCCGGCACCCTACCATATGGGAGATCATCCCGGAGGCCTTCTTCTCCGGTATGAAGCGTGAGTAGTTCCACCTTGGACTACGGGTCCATGTAGTAGCTAGATGGTTGTATCTCCTCCTTGTGCTTTCATGTATAGATCTTATGAGTTCCGTTCATGATCAAGATCTAATCTATTTGTAATCATGCATGTTGTGTTTGCGGGGATCCGATGGATATTGAGATTACTATGTCAGATTGATTAATGGTTTTGTCTATTTGATTCTATCATGTCTGTGTTGTTTGTGATCTTGCATGCTCTCCGTTGTTAGTAGCTATCTTGGCCAAGTAGTTGCTAGTGACTCCAAGAGGGGTATTTATGGTCGATAGTGGGTGCATGCCTCTAGTTTCCAAGGGAAGTGACAGAAATCTCTTCGGTTGTATATGTGTTGTTGACACTATGGGGAAAAAAACGGTCTCTTGTTCATGGAATAAGTGGATTGTTTACCTTACACACTTTGCTTAAAGTAGTTGTTTGTTGCTTGCAACTTAATATTGGAGGGGGTTCGGATGATAACCTGAAGGTGGACTTCTAGTCATAGATGCAGTTGGATGGTGGTCTATGTATATTGTTGTATTGCCCAATCGAATCTCATAGGATCTTTTTGTCTAGTATTGCATTGTTATGCCTTGCTCAATTCCTGTCAATTGCCCTGTTGTAATTTGTTTACCCTTCATGCCATGTTGTTTATCTAAGGAGAGCACCTCTAGTGAACTATGGACCCCGGTCCAATCTTTACCATTGATACATCTTCCACTCTTACTTGTTTACTTGCTGCAAACCAGCATCACCTTCCACACCATACGTTTAATCCTTTGTTACATCAAACTGTTGAGCTTGACAACCTCACCGATTCGTTGGGGGCAAAGTCTTGAGTTTGTGTTGTGCATGTTTCCACGTTGCTTGCAACACCTTTGAGACGTTTCCTTCCTCCTACTGGTTCGATAACCTCGGTGTCTTACTGAGGGAAAACTTATTGTTGTGCTCATCACACCTTGCTCTTGGGGTTTCCAACGAAGCGTCCCACGACATTGATGGGCGCCATCAATGGTCTCCTCCAAAGATTACACTTTGTGACGAAGGCGAGCAATGATGCGATCCTTCTTGTCACGCAGATGGCGAAGTGACTTGCGCTCCTTCACGAGGATGGCGAAATTCTGGTCCTTCTTGGCGGCAGCAAGTTGCTTCTTGTTGGCATCAGCTCGAGCGTTGTCCAGCTCCTTCTGATTCTCATGAAGCATGAAGGCAAGGTGGTCCACATGGTGCTTCAGCTCAGGGTGGCCGGGCATATCCAGGGGTTGTCCATTGGAGTCACTTCTGGCACAGTGAGCAACGCGGGTGCCGGCGATCTTGTTGATATTCTGCCCACATAGTCGGGCAAGTGCTTCCTGCATTGCTCTAGCCAGTCCATCGATCCAGTTGTTCTCTCTGATGGTGAAATGGATCTTCTCAGATATAGGTGGCTCCATCTTTCTGCGTAGATCGGCAACTATCAGCCACTGCAACTCCCCTCCGGGGTGATCATGGAGTTGAGCTCCATAGAACTCCGGATACAAGGGCACCAGAAATTCCGCAAGCTGACTCGGGTCGTTCTCAAAGACGAGATTCCCTCCGTTGCACAACTGATAAAACTTGTTGTAGGCGTAGTCCATCTATAAGCAATTTGAGAGGAGTAAGTTAGAGAAGTGATCAAGTGTGCCAAATTTTAGGTAATGTTGCAAAGATTTTAAGGAACATATGACTCTCTTTTGGATAGAATTTCAGTGGTAAGAGTGAGATTTTCTAACGTCCATGCTAACTAGGGTCTCCTATGGTCAACTTGGCTCTGATACCAACTTGTCAACACCCGAATTTTTAATCCTAGATGCCTGTTATGTCGTACATCGCAATCCCATGATTACCATTTTTGCAAGACATAACAGATTGGTACCATAGTTCACCATCCATTACAAACCATAATAGTCTTACAAATAGTTGATCTCATGATCAAGTCTGATTACAATCAAAGAAACGGAATAATATTAGTAATAGCGTGGTCGGGGCTCCATCTTCAGGGTCACAAGAAATGCCGACGATGGGAAATGATCCTAGTTATCATAAGCGTCCTGCTGTCCATCCTCCTCGTAGTCTCCTTCATAGTCTGGCCATGGGAATAGCCAGGGACAAAGCGATGCGTACTTTGAAGTACTCACAAACTTTCACTAAAGAAGTAAGGCCCTTCTAATAGGAATCTTAAGCTCTAGGTTTGTTTGCCACAAGCCAATTTTATTTCAACCAGTATCTAGTATTAAAAACTAACTTTAGTTGTCTAAGTTACTTAGGTGGGAACCTAGCTTCATCTCTACAACTTGTGGGGTCAAGTCAAAGTCATCATTCAAGTCACGGGTCATTTTTGAAAACATCTGACAACGGAAAAGTATGGCCATCCAACTGTCCATAACCGCAGACGCGACTATTCGAATAGTTTGACACTCTGCAGAGGTGGTACACTTTCACCACAACATTCGATACATCCGTCAGGAACAAATCCTGAATCATCATACTTGGTATACGGATAATCAATCCTAACCTGTCAATTACACACCCTAGTATAGGCACCTCCCCTATGAGTTTGGCCTCCCAACCATGACCATCTGTCATCTTGGGTACTACATAGGTGGACAGTCACATTCACAAGGTAGCCTCAGCTCACCTCGTTCCACGAGGGAACCCATACTAAGACATATAAACTTCCAGTCAAGCCCTACCCAAACTCGGGTATTGTGGTTGTACGGTAAACGTTGGAATGGTATCACATCCGAACCCAACCATCAGTTTTTATAAAAGTCAAGTCACATACTTCCTTCACCATCATCTTCAAGTCATTGTGTCCATAACACATGCTGAATCATTTCAATAGAATGACTCATCATTCTAAGGTTTTCATAATCATTTGTTCCCATCTAGTGATCAAGTTTATTTTAGCACTAGCATCTATCAAATGGGGGTGTCGCTATTTGAGGGGTATCAACTAGTATTTCTACCTACATCAAGCTCTAAGCTCTTGATGGCACTTCCCTAAATTTCCACTAATCATCAATTAATTAGCTACGGAACCACTTGCGAAAGGTAGAGCTTGCAAGTAAAACTGGGATTTGGTATAATCAAAAGGGGTATCACAAAGACTTGCAAGTGAGAGTTGCATAGAATAGCATGCATAGTGTAACTTGCATGGTTTAGCTTATCTTGCCTTGATTGGTAAGGTGGTCGAAGTTCTCGTCCTCGTCTTCATAGAATTCCTCCTCTTCGTAGCCCGGATTGATACTAGCGTCTAAAAATAAATACGAGGTACACAATCACCAAACAATACTTAACTACTTCTATTTATCACACAAGGGTCACACTAGATGATCTATCATCATATCCATCATTACAAGAAAAGGTGATAAGATTTTATTTATCTTATTTTAGGAAAGTAATTTATACTCATTGAAAAGTTACTTAAGATTTAATATTATCCACATTCAAAATATGGGATCATATCGACACATGTCATCACCACATATTCTAATAGTTAAGAATGTGATTTAAGGTGGTTGGCCTAATTTATAGAACTTAACACTACTATTAAATAATATTTAAGTGGCTAAAAATGACTAGAAAGTCATTCTTTTAGTTTTGGTCCACGACTACTATATGTAAGTATGTAGATTTTTACATATTAGAAAGGCCTTGTCAAATGTGATTTTTGAGAGTTGGAATCAACTCAAAATCACTTATGGTTGATTTTAGAAAAATGTTTGAAGTTGCAAAAGCTACCCTCTTGTTATTTTTACCAAGGGTGATCCATAGTTTCAAACTGTTTGAATCCAACGGGAGTGATTAGAAATTTTTATCTACTTTCAAACAAAATTGGATTCATTCAATTTTGGTGCAGTGAATCTCTCTAAATTGATTTTTAAATTTCACTATAGAAGGAGATTTTCAAACAAAAGATAAAACTAAGTTTGAATTGACGGGCTGCGCGCGCGAACGCTAATGGGCTGGCCCAACTACGCAACGCGTGCGCAGCGGGATGCTCCGGGGCTGGTCCTACCTATCAGCGACTAAGCAAACGTGAAGCGGTATCGGGGAATCTATGCCTTACGATTAGAGCGCGATCAACGGCTGAGCATCGTCGTCTCCGTTGCAGGGCATGCGCGAGTCAGAACCCTAGAGCTATGGCGGGGGTCGGCGGGGGCTTACTAGGGCTCCAGATAGGTGCAGCAATGGGGAGAGCGAACGAGTCGACAACGGCGGTTCGAACGGTGGTCACGGCTGCTCCTGGGATGGCTCCTAGCTTTGGATCCTTCCTCCTCTTTAGCGGCGAACTCTGGTGAAATTTCGGCATGGTGGTGCTCGCCTTGCTCCAGGGTTGGGTCAGAGAGATTCCTGGGTGAGAGAGGAGTGGAATGGTGTGCATTTTAGGGTCGGGAAGGGCTCTATTTATACTATAGTGAAGGGGGCACGACAACATGGCTCGGGCTCACCGGCGACGCAGTTACAGTAAGCTATAGGCATGGTCGTGGGCATAGGTCAGCGCGGTGCTTCAAGGCAAACGTCATACGCACAGTGGCACGACGTGGCAAAGTCTAAATCGTTCTAAATCATCCATGCTATGCGTCTATACTGACGGAATTCGTCACGGCGTATGGTGGTCACGGTGCTCGCGCGGTCAAATGATCATGTCTGGGCGCTTGCTGGAGTCATGGCGGACGTAGTGGCGCAAGGTGAGGGCGAGGCGCGACGTGTATGTGCGGGATTGCTCGGTGCTCTGGCGCGGCGACCAGCATGGTTCGGTGTTAAATGGGCACGGCTTAGCTGGCATTTTCTCGAGCTGTCTTTGGTCGAGGCGTGCACATGCAGAGGCAGTGAGGTCAGGGCTACCTCCTAGACATTGTGGGAGAGGGAATCGTGGTCTGTGGCATCGTGTCCATGTCGGGGTGGCAAGGTGAGCTCGGGTACTATTTTGCACGGGTCAAACAGCGAGTGAGATGAGCTCAATTGCACAGGCCAGTACTGGGTGAGTTAAGGGCACGACATGTGAACTCGGTGAGATCACAATGGTGAGCAAAGGATTGATCAAAACAGTAGATAGTTGTTGATTTTGTACTATGATTACCAAGTGTTCGATCAAATGGCCACAAGAACTAAACCATCATCAAATTCAATGATTTTTGGTGGGTGTTCTGATACTAATCTTGGTAGTCTCTAGGTGCAATGGTTTGCTAAGTGGTGAAGGTTTGATTGGTTTTTCAAAAATGGCTATCTTAATACATAAGATAGATTCAAATTTGAATTGCCTCTCAAAAGAGTTTGAAAATGCTTCTGCACAATTGGAAAGCTCTATTGGTTTTAGTGTCACTAGGTCTAGCAAGGGGAGAAAAGAAATGGAAAAGTTTCTGTTTGAGATTAGTTGCTAGAGATGCTCAAAGTGAGCTAGTGGTTAACTTGGGCAGAAATGACCATTAGATCTTAGGCTTCATATTTTCATTTTCTTTTGTTTTGATCTGGTTTGATAGTGACCTAGATGATATGGTTTTGATCTTTAAACCATTTCTCATCATTTACAACAATCATACATGACACTGCAAGCATTCATACACACAAGCATTAAGATTTGAATTTAATTAATAAAAGCTTTTGTTAACCCTAATCTTGATTAATTAGGGAAATATCCTCATTAATATTTTTGGGGTGTTACATGGGGTCAACATCTTTAATGCGCATATCACATATTTTAGTGAAAGTGTTCAAGTGCATACCTGCATCCTTAGTAGCTGAGCCTCCAAATTGATTATGTTGAACCAAACTTATATAGTGGGGCTTAATTTCATTGTCCTCACCAGTAATTGTTGGCTGGGTAATAGGAGTACACAAATAATCATTATTGGGAGTTTCAAACTCCCCAAGTTTCTTTTCAGTCATAGTACTTATGTTTTTGGGTTTTCTTAAACAAAAACTTATGATAGTAAAATCAAGAATTTAAAGACTAACTATTTTTTGGTTTTTTAAATAAAGATTAAAAGCAAAATAACAAAATTAAAAACAAGAATTAAAACTAGAAAGGTTCCTAATAACCTTACCAGGGTAGCTATTGCTTCCCCGACAACGGCGCCAGAAAACGGGTTGATACCTTTGATCCGGATTACGGATGTAGTATAGCTCATTTTCCCTAGTAGACCTGGGTTATGGAATCCTCGGGAAGCAGAAAGCTTGGTGAAGTTACTTTAACAGACGTTCGGGAGTTTTAGAATTCTTTTATTGTTTTGCCGGACCAAGAGTTTGCTATCTTTTGTTGTTGTCGATGATGGAGAGAGCCTGGTGTTCGGTTTCACCTATAGCTGTGCAAAACATTTGATGGGTATGAAAGAAAATAATAAAGTACGCATGTAATCGTTAGAGTAGGATAATTATATGTGGGCAGTGCATCCATAACTGCTTCGCCTCCACAACCGCTTAAAGCAATAGCCTATCAGTCTCATCCATAGAAGAAAGAAAACTAATAATATACACAGTGACATCACCGTTAATTCCAAGTAAATCCCTCACATACAGCCGAGTTACCCTTTCTGTCACTAGGGTTCCCATACTGTAGATTAGTCATTACTCATACTCCCTATACCTGGATCAATCCTTGGGGTCTTGGGTACCTGACAAGTCCTTAGATTGAGGAAAGAGAGGATATAATAATCATCATGTAATACAAACTAATACACGATCCCATCTATGATAAATAACATGCACAAACTACATGGCTAGGCCGAAGCCCTTAGCCCAAGGAGAATTACTCACACATAGAGATGAGATCAACAATCATCAACATTGTATTGGAAATCACGAGATCGATATTAATAGTCTTACAATGTCGCCAATTGGAGATGAGATCTACTATTACAAGTGGTGGACTATGGCTATGGTGGTGGAGAAGGGTTTATGAGATTGGATATAGATCTATTCCCCCGACGGATCTTCGGTGTTGTGTTTTCGTGTTCTCCTCGTCTTGTTTCTCGTAGCGAGAGGTCTCTTTATATAGGGACCCCTTCACAAAAGTTGTTCTATTTGAGCTTGCGATGTCGGTGGAAACTATACGGCCATAAAATTATTCCCGTCGTATAGTTGGTCGTTAAAGGCATTGTTTCCTCTTCACGACCCCTGGTTTCTTTGAAATATTGGAAATCTCGTATCTTTGACTTTAATGTTGTGATTCCCATCATCAAACGTCATTTCTTGCGCAGGAAAAAAGATGGAAAGACATGTTTGCATAACCATTTGATCATTAGGCATTGGTGGCATGATCTAGAGAGATATTTCATCAAAAGTATGAATAATATATATTATAGACTTAATCTTGGTGGAAAGGAAGCATTTTGAGGCCATGTGGAAGTATGGATATTTTGAGGCCATGTGGAAGTATGGGTCAATGGCTTGTGGACCCAAAGGCTATGTGTCTATGACTTGTGGATCCAAAGGCTATGTGTTTATGGCTCGTGGACCCAAGAAGAAAAAATATCAAATATGGGCCAGCTCAAAGAAAATGAGGAATTATATAAGTCCTACATGGAAAAAACAACGAACCGTAGTTAAAGCATCTTTAGCATATGCACAAAAAAATCTGTCGGTGCACAAAAATCAACTATTATTTAGCACGGCGGGCAAAAATCGTGCTCCAGCAGATGCGCAAAAATAAGTCGCGCATTTAACAATTTAGGGCACACATAAAAAAATCCTAATCCTGTGCTGCAAATTTGGTGCGCCAGCCACGCTACCTAACTGCCAAACTAAAACTGCCGCGTGTGACCTCCTGCATCCCGCCTCGACGGCCACCGGCAAAAAATCACCCAAGGACGACTATTCTGCCACCCCTAGCCCACCATCCCCTCCGCCCCCACATCTGCCGATGAAACAATTCACCGCCACTCGCAACACCCCCCCCCTTGATGCACCCAACCCTAACGTCACCATCGTCTGCGGCTAGATGTTTGCTCCTCCACGGCCTACGAATGCGCATGCCATCATCCACCGTCCGCCTTTAAGCCATCATCCACCGTCCACCTTTAAGCCTTTAACTCAAATAGTTTGACATCCGCCAATAAATAACGAAGCAGTGTTAAACAAGTCGCACTTTATTCTCCGGACGGCTAGCCGACCGTCTACGGTGAGAAGCAGTAAGAGATCGAAAAGGCCCGACTGCTAAAGAAGGGCTTGAGTGTCTCATGGACAATGACACTAGAAACACATGCGTTTTACAGGGTGTCATAAAATAAAGCGTCGGTTAGTGTACCATAATAATCATACTACATGACAACGCCATGCAAACGGCGCGGCAAAGCGCGCGTGTCCATCTAGTCTAGTTTAAATATGGATGTGGATGACTGTATTTCACAGCCATCAATGTACGCTCGTACCAGGTGATCGTTATGATCGTGATTTCTTCATTTTTTCTCTTATTTCTTTCCATATTTATTGGGGTTCTTTTCTTGGCCGGCCCTTTTCCTTCCATAACGATTTTCTCCCTTACTTCTAACCTCTTATAAGCCTTTTAGAGGGCTTATATCCTTCTATTGATAAAACATATCTTCTCTGCATCGCCTTTTCCTCCTGAGAACTTTGGAACCATGTCCTATCCATGGGGTATCGTTCAAGAGAAGGAGGATCTCCATGGTTCATCCTCGAGGTCACAGAGGAAGTCAAGGTTGCTGCGCTAAAGGAAAAGGAGTTGGAAGCCAAGGACGGATTCAAACTGATGGAAACGATAAAAGATGGGCGTAAGATGTTTAGCCTTGGTGTTGGTAAAGAAGGTGACTTCTACGAGGTTCAACTTGATGTAGAAGAAGATGGGGAGTTCCACATTAAGAGGGTGAAGAAACAAGGAGAGAAGATTCAAGCCTCCTTGGATGCACTTGACCGCCGCATTAATAAGATTGAGGTAAAATCTCCGGGATCCTCTAAACATATTGAACTGCTGTGTCGTTATCTGTACCAGATGGATCTGAAGATAATGAAAGGGCTTGAAGCAAACCTCAACATCAGCCTTCGGTCCATCAACACGCAGAATAAAACAATAGATATGTACAAAGCCCTCGTGGAGCAGTTGCAGAAAGTTAGCGAGCAGCGCCAAATCCGAATCTTGATCTTAGAAGCATCAAACAAGACGCTTCGATCAAGCCTTCGTGATTCAAGGGTTTACCCCCTACAAACTAAAGGGAATGCCACGGTATCAAATAATCGCAAGGAATTATTTGATCCACCTAGTTTGACTCCATGCTTGGGGGATCTGTGAGAGCCTTGTAATCTATCTTATAGTTTTAGCATGTTTACTTTCCTACATGCATGTTAGACTTTAATTTCAGAATTTGCATTAGTTGCATCAACTTCGAGTTCCCTTTGTTCAGGAGAAGATTCATATCCATTGAGTTGCGAGACTTTTGATATTTAAAGTTGTATTTTGATTCATGATTATTATATTAGATGATTGAACTAGGTTGAGTGTTATGATACTTGTACAACTGTCATGATTTTAGGGACTTTCACAACAATAAAAGTATTGATTAGGCTATGAGAAGAAGAATTCCGGTAGCATATCATAATTAAGAGTTTCTGAAGCCATTAAAGTAGTGAGCATGATCAAATAGTTGTACTTAAAAAAGGGAGGAGTAAAAATATATACATATATATAGAGAGAGAAAATATAAGAAAAGAAGAAATAAGAGAGAACAACTATGAAAATAATCAAGTGTATAAGAAAAAATGATCATGAATCTTCATTACTAAACTAAGTGTTCGATACCTTTACACTTTATGATTATATGATATGTTGAATCGCTAGAAACTTCTTATAATTTCATTAATACTAGAAAAGGTGCGGAAGCCTCTAAATCATGTAATGTGTAATAGTATGGTAATACCCCCAAAGTATCTCTACATCTGATGTTGTATTCCCATCATTTTTGGAAGAACTTTCCTAAATATCATAGGAGCAAACATAGATTGCAAGAGACAAACCGTGTCTCTCAAGTTTGGTGAAGATAAAATGGATTTTCATTTCTCCAAATTTGACCATAAGCCGGCTATTGAAGAACTAGACGATGATGAGTATGAACGTGAGGAAGAAGGTAATATCGTTAATTTAGCCTCAGTAGTCATTGAGACTCCTGATGATGATTTAGCAAGAAGCTTAGTCAATAATAATATCCCCCAGAACATAGAAAAAACTGAAATGCATGATTATCTTGACTCCACACCTGAGGTGGATGTCGAGATTAATCAAAAAATATGAAGAACCCATAAGGAAGGGAGATAAGGCTCCTCCCCTCCTATCCTTAAAACTTTACCAAAGGAACTAAAACATAGGTTTCTTGACAAGATGAATAAAATTCCTATTATTAGAAGTTCTAACCTTGCAGAAAAAGAGGAGGAGAATTTGATGAGGGTTCGCCAGATGCATCAAAATGCTCTTGGGTATTCAGTGAGTGACTTGAAGGGGATTAGTCCTTCGATAGACACCCATAGAATATTTATGGAAGAAGGAGCTCAGCCGGTCCCAGATTTTCAGCGACCACTCAAACCTCACATGAAAGAGGAGGTAAGAAAAGAAATAATATATTTGCTAGATGCATGAATCATATTTCATGTAGAAGAGAGTGAATGGGTAAGTCATGTTCATTATGTTCCTAAGAAAGGTGGATTTACTATTGTTGAAAATGAAAATAATGAGATGATACCTACGAGGACTGTTGTTGGACACAGGATGTGCATTGACTATAGAAAACTTAATAAAGAAATTAGTAAATATTATTATCCTTTACTGTTTATAGATCAAACCTTAGAAAGGCTTGCTATGCATTCTCATTTTTGTTACTTAGACGACTATTCTATTTTTTCTCAAATTGTTGTTCACCCTGATGACCAACTTAAGACTACTTTTATTTTTCCATATGTTCTTTATGCTTATCGCCGTATGCCTTTTGGTCTCTGCAATGCTCCTACTACTTTTTAGAGGTGTATGACTGCTATATTTGCCGACTATGTTGAAAGTATTATGGAAGTTTTCATGTATAACTCCTCTATTTATGGAACTTCCTTTAATCATTGTCTCCATAATCTTCAAAAATTTTTGGAGAGATGGGAAGACACTAACCTAGTACTATTATGAATTTGTAATAAAGATGATATATTCTTGTGTCCATATGACTTGTCGGTCTATGGTAGATTTATGATTTGTGTTTGATAACTCTCTTTATATGGTATGTGTAGTCGGTCACGTATCATTTGCCCTTGGGACTAACGGGAGGGAGAAATCCTTTGGACGTGTTTTGGGATCGTACCCGGAATGGCCTCGTGACAGATCGGTGACGACTCGTAACCTACATGGTCAAAGGAGGATAAAGAGGGACTCCCTAAGCTAATTACGATATCCACGGAGAAACCTTTAATTGCGATGGTTTGTATGAGCGACTGCTCTCAGACATCATAGTGGTTATTTAGAGGTGACCTTACTCTTGGCTCAACAAAGTAGCTTCCTACGAGCCTTGTAGTGAACATCTTATTATGGAGCTCTCTCCACACATCTCATGGCACAAGAATTATTATCTTAATTATTATTAATAACAATATCATGCTAGAGGTGTATCCTACATCCCCGAGAACATTTTAGCCCTATTGAGTTCAATCATGCTTTCACGCAACCTTGCTTCTTGCTTCCTTTTACTTGTTTTAATTACCTTTTTGCAAACAACCTAAAACCTTTCAAACACCCAATCAAAGGCAGCTTATAAGTATCCTTTGGTAGATAGTGACGAGGGGCATAAAGACCTTTACCAATAGCTCTCTGCGGGTTCAATATCTTTACTTCGAAACTAGCTACAATTGACCTGTACACTTGTAGTCATCACAACGCGACAAAGTCACAAAGTTATTTGTTGCAATAGTTAGAAACAAAGTACCCTAATCCTTAGACTGCGAGATTGTATTTAATCACTATCACCCGCGGCTGCTTTGATTGAATCAAGTGTCACATCATAATAGGTTGATCATAAAGGTGCATGTTGGGTATTCCAAAGGGGCATGTTGAGGCGTACACATTGAGATCGGGACTTGTTCTCCCGCGTGACGAGAAGATGCATTGGGCCCACTCAGTGAATTACATCCATAAGTTGCGTGGCGTATGACTAGGTTATGGGGATGAAATATCATAGGAACTAGTAAAGCAACACTTGTTGAAAACGAGATTGAACAAGGTATCATGATACCGATGATCAGATCTTGGACAAGTCAGGTATCAAAGTAACAAAGGGAATTGGACTTGACGTTTATGGTTCAAACGACATTGAAATTGTGGAATACACAATGCCATTATGGGCATCCCGTTCCCGCTATTGATCATTGATCTAAGAGTCATCACAATCATGTTTGTGATGTTCCTGAACCGTAGGTTAACACACTTAATGGTTTTATGAGGCCTGGAGATCGTTCTAGATTTGACAGAATCACAGGAAGAAAGAGATGGGAATAGTGGAGGTATTCCAAGAGAGATCTAGAATCGTTCTGGGGAAATTCCAAAGGAAATTGAAGTGAACCAAAAGGTGTTTTGGATCAAAAAGTATTTAATGTATATGTATTTTATATTAATTAGTGGAATTAATAATGAAATAATATTTAAATTAAATTTAATGGGGCAACTTTCCTAATGGGCCAAGTTTCTGGAGGGACCAAGGACCAAGAGGGAAGGCCACGAGGGGCAGGCGCTGGCACCTTGAAGGGAGCGTGGGGTGGGGCCCACCTTGGGCTGTGTGCGCGAGCCACACCCTTGGCCCTGACGGTCTACCTCCTCCTCCTAGCACGCGCCTCCCTCCGCCTCCTTCCTTTAGTCCCACCCAGGACTATAGTAGTTGGGGTGCCCTATTTTCTCCTATATATGGAGGTCTACATGGGAGGGAAATGGACACCCAATATTCTCTAAGGCATTTTCCTTAGGAAAATCTCTCTCTCTCTCTCACTTTTTCTGTTATGACTGTGGCCCCAAGTAAGGGTTGCACGAGTAGGAGACTGCTTCGCTATGACACACTGTTGTGCTGCAGTGATTTCAGCCAGAAGATCTACTTCCACACTCTCGGTAGGGATAGAGAACCGGGGGTTATCGTCAAGCACTGAACGTGTCGATACCTCGGGCATGCTGCCACTTGTGGCACCGAAATCATCGTACAAGGACTAGGGGTGACTTGTGAGGAGCTTCGTGACCTTGAGGTCGGACGAGCACAACTACATCATCCACATTCCGCATGAATGTTAAACACTTTCGGTCTACAAGAGTATGTTATCAAAGACTCTCTTTGTTACAACATTACTCCTAGATAGATCTCGGGCAGTCTGGTGTTACGATAGTCAAGAATCTTTTGTTTTCTGCTACAAACCCCTTCACGAAGAACATACACAGACATGAATATAAATAGCGAAGCAAACCCGTAGAATCCAACTCGACAATAGAACCCCGATGGAGAAACCCCTGGAACTTGAAAGACAAGCCAACAATCACTCTAATTAAAACCGATTCCTTCTTACTAGTCGGTCCACCGATCGAATAGAACCCTAGCAAGGAAGAATAATAACCAATAACCAATAGAACACCATGGAAGATTGACACTACTAAAACCTTGATAGTGAATATTGTCACATGCATACTAGAATCCGCAAGGGGAAAGACTAGCTTTGCGGAGAACACGAATCATCTCCATAGGAGTTCCACACACAAGGGGGAAAGAAGCAGAACTCTCTCTAATTCATCATCATCTCTTATCTCAAATCTGAGCTAATATTAGGGAATATTCTTAGGGCATCAAACCTAAATATGATTACAGGTAGACAAAACTGGTTTTAGTTTGGCCAAATCGAAAAAACCTAATCTTGCTCTAAGTAAGATAGAAAAAGTACAATTGAGCAATCAACATATATATTTGCTCACATTCCATGCGAACGTCATAATTTACAGGAACATTTTATAGTCTTAGTCAGAGGAGGTAGAGTGAAAGATTCGCTTGGTAATCGAACCCATGACCTCAAGGTTACGAGCCTCGTGGGCTACCAAACTGCCCTACTACGCTCTAGAGTACCAAAAACTGATTGACAAGGAAGGTTGAATACATACCTTTACCATGTTTAGACTAACCAATTGGTGTGGGATCTGGTATA
Organism: Avena atlantica; assembly: GCA_910589765.1. Lineage (NCBI taxonomy): Eukaryota > Viridiplantae > Streptophyta > Magnoliopsida > Poales > Poaceae > Avena > Avena atlantica. The sequence goes on along the minus strand of OU342738.1, from coordinate 330,127,260 downwards.
CCGGATTGGGGACCAGAATGCTTTTTGTAGTCGGGTCGGTGAAGAGTCGGTGTGAGATCCGGTTGTACTGGGCTACACACTGTATGAGTAGGTGTGGGATGCGGTGTGCCAGGACTGGCACCAGGTGGATCGGTCTGGGAGCTGGTGTACTAGGCCTAACACCGGGATTGATGTTTATTCTTCCGTCTTCTTTTCCATGCTTCTCTCTTGTCGGTCTTGAGCCCTCGTGCTCCAGTGACCTCCTCCATAAGTTCTGCATGGGTAAACCTAAAGGGGCAAAGAGTATACGGGTCATGTAGTATGCCGATCAAGAGAGATATGCGTAGACATGCATAAAGGACCCTAGAATATTTGGGATATTTGCCCCAAACCACGACGGGCAACTTTGAGTCTATTAAGATTTACATTTTGATACACGAGCGTCAATACCAATTGTCACATAGTAACAGACACGCTACACCGACTTATATCTATCTCTTATTACATCATGGTCACACTATACTAGTGTCGATGTACCCATACGAGAAGCTATCCGCCGTACTCTTACAAGTAATGGTATGCATCATTTGACAAACTGAATTTCCTGCATTGTTATGTTGGGAGTAAACTTTTTTGAAGTCATATTCTAGAAATTCAAAGGTTGAAGAAACATGGAACAAGGAGGAGTTGCAGCTTCTTCCGTCCACGTCTATATGTATGCTAGAAAGGGCTCACAATCGGAGGTAGTAGAAAAATCCCAAACTAGCCACCTAGGACGCGCCAGTGGTGTTCCCTGTCACCCACCTTGCGATCAATAATGACATGGTGTTGAGATGGTACCCGGCCGCCTACCTGTTCCCATCAATGGTCAATCATACCATCCATCCCCACACAACAGCTCACGCTCCGGCGTCGCGCAGACCACCGGAGGACGAGGGCGCGCAGCACGCCGCAGGAGCAGGGGGGATGGTAGGTCTCGAGTCGAGTGACACAGCACAGGAGCCGCGATGGAAATAAAATCTACGGGAATAATCAGACGGGGCAAGCAAGGCCAAGGCAGGCGAGCAACAGACAGGGACACGGAATCCCGCGAAACCGCGCGAACCCAAATCCACCGGACCAAAGGCAGGCAACTCGACCCGCCGAACCAAACCAAACCCACGCCCCCCTTCCTCCTCCCCCTCTCCTTCTGCCCCACCACCCCCTCCCGAGCCGCATTTCCCCCCAAACCCTACCCATATATTATTAAACCCATCCCGAGTCTCCCTCTTCCTCTGTCCACCCTCCCCTCCACATTCCCGCCGCCGCCCCCCCTCGTAAACCCTAGCCGCCCCGCCGCCGACTAGGATCCGATGGCGTCCGCCGAAGACCAGGCCGCAGCCGCCGCGCTGCTGGGCGGCGACCCGGCGGCGTTCGACGCGCTGCTCTCCACGCTCATGTCGGCCTCCAACGCTGACCGCGCCGCCGCCGAGGCCGCCTTCCACCGCCTCCGCGGCTCCCATCCGGAGCCCCTCGCGCTGCGCCTCGCCTCCTCGCTCGCGGCGCCGGCCACCCCCGCGGAGCTCCGCGCCATGGCCGCGGTCCTCCTCCGCAAGCTCCTCTCCCCGACGCCCGCATCCGACTCCTCAGGCGCCGCGCCGACCCCGCTCTGGCCCCTCCTCTCCCCCGCCGGCCAGAACGCGCTCAAGGCCCACCTCCTCAACGCGCTCCAGTCCGACCCCCCCAAGCCCATCGCTAAGAAGGTCTGCGACGCCATATCCGAGCTCGCCACGCTCCTCCTCCCCGAGAACACCTGGGCCGAGCTCCTACCCTTCCTCTTCCGCGCGGCCTCCACCCCCGAGGCGCCCAACCTGCAGGAATCTGCGCTGCTCATCTTCGCGCGGCTCGCGGATTACATCGCGGAATCCCTTCTCGACCATTTGATGACCATCCACAACCTTCTAGCCTCTGCCCTGGCGCACCCAACATCTCCCGATGTCCGCATCGCCGCGCTGAGTGCCGCCGTTAACCTCGTTCAGTGCCTGCCCACCAACTCTGACCGGGACAAGATGCAGGATTTGCTGCCTGGGATGATGAGGGCGCTAACGGATTGCCTGAACTCGGCCCAGGAGGCATCTGCGCAGGAGGCGCTGGAGCTGCTCGTGGAGCTGGCTGGTGCGGAGCCAAGGTTCCTGCGGCGGCAGATTGCAGATGTGGCAGGAGCAATGCTGCAGATAGCTGAAGCTGCACAGTTGGAGGATGGAACTAGGCATCTGGCTGTGGAATTTGTTATTACTCTTGCTGAGGCCAGGGAGCGAGCACCAGGGATGATGCGCCGCCTCCCGCAGTTTGTTGGCAGGCTCTTTCAGGTGCTTATGCAGATGTTGCTTGATGTAGAGGATGAAGCTGCCTGGCACACTGCGGAAACCGAGGATGAAGATGCAGGTGAAGGGAACAACTATGGAGTGGCGCAGGAGTGCCTCGACCGCCTTGCCATTGCCATTGGCGGGAATGCTGTTGTGCCCATTGCATCTGAGCTGCTTCCACAATACCTTTCTGCTCCTGAGTGGCAGAAGCACCATGCTGCTCTAATCACGCTTGCACAGATTGCCGAAGGATGTGCAAAGGTTTGCCGCCCGATAACTTTGGCCTTTTGATTATGTATGCAATAATTTCTTACTTCAAAACCTTGTTGAGATGGTGGAGGATTATTGAGTACTTATTATCCCATACATGAACAGTAGAGACACATGATAATGGTCGCGCCCTTGATCCCTCATTTACATGCAACTGCAAATACTGAATTGCCATGTCCGCAAGACCTTTGTGTTCTTTTTGTTAGTAGCATTGTAGGAAATAACCAAAGTAGATAATTTCCTCACTAGTTTCTGTTTGTTGCTTTCAGGTTATGCTTAAAAATTTGGAGCAGGTGGTTTCGATGATATTGAATGGATTCCAACACCCCCATCCTCGTGTTCGGTGGGCCGCAATCAATGCGATTGGTCAGCTGTCTACAGATTTGGGCCCAGACTTGCAAGTTCAGTACCACCAGAAGGTGCTGCCTGCATTGGCTAATGCCATGGATGATTTTCAGAATCCAAGGGTGCAGGTAAGTGTTGAAATATTAGGATCAAACTTATTAGTTGGTGCTACGCCCTTAAACTCTGAAATCCTTGCTTTTATTTATAATGAGTTTTAAATGGTTTTTAGGGCTTATATCCTTAGATTATTTTAGCAGATCTTGGATTGAGAGGATTTAGTGTATTATATGTACATGTTGAACTGAAAATGTTACAACTGGATATAGCACATTCAGATAGGATACATACTTCCTTCGAGATGCAGACATTCTTCATACATTATATAAAGAATCCAATCTATTTGTGCTTTAGTTGTACTACTAAAAGCATGAAATCCTTGTACATTAGAAACTGGACATTTACTTCCTGAATGGTTGTTATCAAGTCTATGTATTGAGGCGTTTTCCATGGAAGTGTCTTGCACAATTATCTTGAACTATGCTCTTAATTGTGGTTAAGCTTATTGAATACTAACTTAATTTTCTGGATTTTATGCTTGCCTGGTTGGCTGGCCCCTTTCTATCCCATGTTGATTATGTCAATATCCGCTCCTATTTGTTCTGATTTTCCCCATGAATAACCTTACTGGATTTCAAATCCACAACATGGAAACTGTTTCTTAGGCACACCGGAGAAATTGGTCTGCCTTAGGCATGCATGCATATGATATTAACTCACTAAGTCCAGTGTTTAATTGTTTGCTGGGATTTTGAAACTGACTGTTTTAATATTTCGTACCCACTGTGATATCACTGTTATGATTTTTGTTGTACTTTTGTTTCAGTTGAGGAATTTTGCGCCCCTATATATATTAGGAATTAATTAATATTCTTATCGTGATTTATTGTTTTCACTATTTTTCTTGACAGGCACATGCTGCGTCTGCTATCTTGAATTTCAGTGAGAATTGCACGCCTGAAATTCTGACACCGTACCTGGATGGAATTGTTGGCAAATTACTTGTTCTTCTTCAGGTATGCATTTAAGTTGCCTAGATTTGTGTCAGTAGAAATTATGTTAACTTCTCATCTTATTTTTGTCAGAATGGTAAGCAAATGGTGCAAGAGGGTGCATTGACAGCTTTAGCATCAGTAGCTGATTCATCTCAGGTAACCGTTCTTGTGGAAGTAAACAGCTATGTTCAATATCACCTGCAATGGGCTGTAACACTTTCATGATTTCTAATTAGCTGTATGTTGATGACTTTATAACGTTATACAATATACTTTGTCTTCCAGGATCACTTCAAGAAATACTATGATGCTGTTATGCCGTACCTGAAAGCTATTTTAATGAATGCAACCGACAAGTCTAATAGGATGCTCCGCGCCAAGTCTATGGAGTGTATAAGTCTTGTTGGAATGGCTGTAGGCAAGGACAAATTTAGGGATGATGCCAAGCAGGTTAGCATTCCCCTCTTGCCCTCTCCTAATTTTGTAATGGACATTTATATCCTGCATGAATTCCCGTTAGTCATCTTGTTGTATGTTTGTGAATCCATTTCAATGCTCACCTGTTTTTCTGATGTACCTGGTAATTTGTAGGTCATGGAAGTACTCATGGCTTTGCAAGGAACTCCAATGGAAACCGATGATCCAATAACCAGCTACATGTTGCAGGTATGATTCAAACCCTGGAAATTGAGTATACTTGCATTTTGAATTTTGTAACCATCTTCCTGCATGTGACAGGCTTGGGCCAGGCTATGCAAATGTCTTGGACAGGATTTTCTTCCCTATATGAGTGTTGTTATGCCACCACTGCTTCAATCTGCTCAGCTGAAGCCCGATGTCACAATCACTTCAGCTGAATCAGATGATGAAATAGAATCAGATGATGATGATAGGTTTGTGTTACCCTCAATAATTCTTTTATGAAATCTGCTGAATAAAAAATGTGTGTGCTTAATTCGAAAGCTCCGTGCATACTATTGACATGCTTGGTCTACTCTTCTGGATAATAGTAACAAGTTTATTCAACCTCACATTTAATACTACTCCCTCTGGTCCATATTAATGGCCTCAACTTTGTCTAGATACGAATGCATCTAGTCTAAATACTTAACTAGATAAAGTTGAGGCTATTAATATGGACCGGAGGGAGTACTTACAAAAGCCTTCCCAAAAATGAACATTAAATTGTTTTTCTCCTTCTGTTTCATAGTCTACAGCTCTGCACTTTAAGGGTTTTCCACAATTTGGTATTTGTTTATATCCCCGTATACACAAGTCCATCAACTACCTTTTGATTATGACACATGCTAGAATATTCATGGAATGTTTATTTGCTTTGATTTGTTTGTGCACCATGTGACCATGTTAACCCTCCCCTGTCCCTGTTAACCCCTAACCCTGCTTTTGACTGCATGTTAATTTTGCAATAGCACCACTGACTTTTTATATTTCATACAGCATCGAAACTATCACACTCGGTGACAAAAGAATTGGAATCCGAACTAGTGTGCTGGAAGAGAAAGCAACAGCTTGCAACATGCTCTGTTGCTATGCTGATGAGCTCAAGGAGGGGTTCTACCCATGGATTGATCAGGTTTATTATCCTGTTCAGCAATCAATTGTCTGATTTTTATTTTTTTATTACTGGCATATGTGATTGGGATGAATTTCCATTTAGGTTGCTCCTACATTGGTACCTCTGCTTAAGTTCTACTTTCATGAAGAAGTGAGAAGAGCTGCTGTTGCAGGTACTTTGATTATCTACAATTATTTTCCTTTTAGATTGTGTGCGTTCCTTTTAACATTTTTTGCAACAATTATGCAGCTATGCCTGAACTGTTACGTTCGGCAAAATTGGCTGTTGAGAAGGGGCAGGCTCAAGGACGTGATGAATCTTACGTTAAACAATTGTCTGATTTCATAATTCCAGCTCTTGTTGAAGCGCTGCACAAGGTCGTTGCAAAACCTTTGTCCCTAAATTATGTTAGTTATTTGTTTCACATATTAGCTCCATGCTAACAGCTTGCATTCAACTACCATACAGGAGCCAGAAACTGAAATGTGCTCATCCATGCTGGATTCATTGAACGAGTGTATGCAGGTTTGTGCTGTTTTCTGACCATATTAAGGCAGTACACTGTTGTATACAATACTCAGCAATCTGTTTGGTTGTGTGACTTGCGCCATTAGTGCATTTTGGCAGGTGTATTCTTAGGTCCTAGATTCCAATTAGAAACTCTCAAGTTGTTATCAGTATGGGCAACAACCCTTACATGGATTATAGTGCTGTTGAGAGAACCAAAATTTTGATCCTGTCCCAGCAATCCCTATGAATATATGGGGTCACATTGCATTAGTTGGTGATCTGGTGGGTTGTGTCACTTGTACATGTTAGAGAGAGTATCCTTAGGTCGTAAGATTCTAACTAGTAACCGTGTATGTGAAATGCATGACCCATCTAATTCACAATGTCTGGGAGGGTGTCTTTACAAATGGATGGAGTAATTCCAATTTTATGAGATTATTTGATGACTAAGTGCAGGATTCCAAATAATTGATAAGGCTTTCCAAATTACTAGTATTGGAGCAACTTGGCTGTTTGATGTAAGAAGTTTGTTGGCTAGGATCCTCCAGGTCTACCACAACTCGTGCTTTTTATATTTCTGTAGATATAGATATAGAAGCTATTGAGTTTAAATCAGTTTGGATAACCACCCCCGGACCAAAATTTTGGTCCTTTCTCAGCAATGCTGAGGAACAGGGGAGTAACTACGTACATGTAAATGACAGTCAGAAGATTCACATCTTTTAGTCTTCATTAACTTATATGTCACCTTGACATTATATATAGGTGAAAGTTGTTACTGGTAGTAATACTATGAAGTTGCTTCTTTCATAAGTGAACCTTCTTACTATGTTCAAGCCTACCCTTTGTGTAAAAGTACCAACTAGTCATCACTATATACGATGTAGTATATAGCAAGAGATTATTTTTTCCTTATTTATTATATTCGCAGTAGGCTTTTCACAGAAACTTGAATGACTGCTGTGTTATTCATTAAAACATCGATTGTATTCTTGTCTACTCATTTTTTTAATGATTAACCACTTGGGCTATCTTCTGCACCAAGTTACTCAATATCTATTTTTTCTGGCACGCTTTTAACTGTTCGCTGACTTCTGTAGAGTTTGGTTGCTCAGATTTCTCACTGAACTTTATTTTACTGAACAGCTCTCTGGGCGTCTTCTTGATGAGAATCAAGTAAGAGCTATTTCAGATGAGATTAAGAATGTTATTATAGCAAGTGCAACCAGGAAAAGAGACAGGTCAGAGAGAACTAAAGCAGAAGATTTTGACGCTGATGAGGGCGAACTACTCAAAGAAGAGAATGAACAGGAGGAGGAAGTGTTTGATCAGGTTATGTTTCTTGACATGTTCTGGAACTGTCTCTCTTCTACAAGTTCATCTTTGAATTAATATTCTCTATTTCTCAGGTTGGCGAGTGCCTAGGAACTTTGATTAAAACCTTTAAAGCTTCTTTCTTACCGTTCTTTGATGAGCTTTCTGTGTATGTTACGCCGATGTTGGTAAGTCTGAGTGTCCGACTGAATATCCTGCCTTTCTTACACATGTGTATTGTGTTGTGGACACAGTTGTTTGTGTTCAGTTGCATTTCTGTTTATATACAGATGTGCTGATTCTTTAGTTTTTTTCATTTAACTTAATTAGCACAGAGAATGCTTCAAGGACACATTTTTCTGTATTCATGGCTGTTTTTTTTGTTTCATTTGTTTCCAGGAAGAATTGTAGAAGACCATATGCTTTTCTGTAATTGAACTGTTCCATTTCTGAAAATCTTGAACTAAGGTGGCAACTAAATTAGGATGTAAAATATTTTTAGCTTGGATATAAACAATCCTTGCAGGGTTCCTGCCCCTCCTTAGTCGCTTCATTTACAATTTTACATGCTGCCAAAGAATAGTGATAATGATCATTATGTTGTGTCAGGCCTATTTCTGTTGGGGTGTCTCCATTGTATCTTGGTATCTTATTTAATTATTTTATCTCATCTTTAATTTGCAGGGAAAGGATAAGACAGCCGAGGAGAGAAGGATAGCTATTTGCATATTTGATGACATTGCAGAGCAATGCCGTGAGTCGGCTTTGAAGTATGTTTCTTGACATTAGTTATATGTAAACTGGTTTTTCATTGTAACTTAATCGTGTCTTTTTGCCTGAGCAGGTACTATGATACCTATGTTCCTTTCCTTTTAGAGGCATCCAATGATGACAATTCAGATGTTCGGCAGGTCTTTATTTATGTTCTCATGTTGCCTTAACTATTTGTCCCATTTGATGTTTTTTTCAAACATGGCACTGACACAGTAACAAAATCTTTGTTGTTTTAGGCTGCTGTTTATGGCCTGGGCGTATGTGCTGAGTTTGGTGGTCATACTTTCCGCCCTCTAGTTGGAGGTAAGTTTTGGATCTTCTGGCTCTAGTACTTGTACAAGCATTTTAAAATCTATCCATTAATATAATACTGTTTTTAAATTCAGAGGCCCTGTCAAAGCTGAACAACCTTATCAGACATCCAGAAGCACAACATCCAGACAATATTATGGCATATGACAATGCTGTTTCAGCGCTTGGAAAAATATGTCAATTCCATCGTGATGGTATTGATGCGGCTCAGGTATATATGCCTGCATCTCACTTCCAGGTTCTGTTAAGAGACTCAACATTCTGGGCCTCTTTGGTTTGTATGATTTAAAAAAGGCAGGCATAGAAAAAAAGATGGAATTCAGTAGCATGACATGTGAAATCTGACAGGAAAACACAGGAATCTGTAATCAAAGGTGTTTTGTTGTGCCACTGGAAATTTTCTGAAGGATAAGGTTCCATGCCATAGTTTGTCATTGAAACAAAGGGAAAAAATTCTGTGCGGTTGGAGTCGATGGGAAACCACCTTTGAAATTGCATGCAAAATAGAAATCCTATGGCTTTTAATCCTACAACCAGACAAGCTCGGTAGAAAAGTTCCTAGCGAACGGAATTCTCCAAAATTCCTACGAAATTCTTTTGAACCAAAGAGGATTAAGGGTTTTATGCTATTGTTTGAGAAATTCTTGTTATTGAGTTCGAAATTGTAGCTTAATAGACCTAGCGTCTACTTTTCCGTACATTTGTACTCCCTCCGTTTTAAAATATAAGATGTTTTAGGTTTGTAAAGAAAATGTATCTAGACTTGTTTTAGTGTGTAGATTCACTACAAACCTGAGTAAACCTACATACTAAAAGAAGTCTAGATACATTTGCTTTACAAAGCTAAAACATCTTATATTAACGGAGGTAGTACTAGATATTTTGCAATATAAACTGAATCTATATATGGTTCTTAGGTCATTCCAGCATGGCTTGTCTGCTTGCCTATAAAAGATGACAAGATTGAGGCGAAAGTTGTACATGATCAGCTTTGTTCAATGGTGGAGAGGTATCTGCTCTCTTCTCTTAGCATGCTGCAACATTATTGTCCTTTTTACAGTTTTATATAACCTGTTTTTATGTGCAGATCGGACTCACATGTTCTTGCACATCTTCCTAAAGTATATTCTATATTTGTCGAGGTAATTTCTATCTTGTGTGCTTGTGCGTATTGCTGATTTGGAGTGATAATGAAACAGACGTATGTCTTGATGTGTGAATTTATGTGGTAGTGGTGGAATTTTTTTAATGCTAGCAGTAGATCTTCATATTTAAGCTTAGTTCTCTATGAAGAAATTAGCAAATGATTTTTATATCTTGGTTTTATATGTAGGTTCTGTCCAATGGAAAGGAGCTTGCATCAGATGAAACAACCACCCGGATGATCAATGTTTTGAAGCGATTTCAGCAGACGTTGCCACCGGATTTTCTTGCCTCGACATTTTCCACCTTGCAACCACAGCAGCAGCTTATGCTACAGTCCATCTTATCCACATAGTTTCGCCTATTTTGTTTTGTGGCTGCAAGGTTTGGGCTTGCTTTTCTTCATATGATTCATCAGTGTTACTGTCAACCGATTTTTTCTGTGGAATCCTTTTTTGGGGGAGTTCATTTGTGAATGCATTATCGCTTCAGGGAATTGGAGGTCGCCATTTCATATGGTTTTGGTGTAGAGTGTATATGATTTGTATTGAAACATGATTTTGGTCAGTGCTGCGTCAAAGATGTAAGGGACATGGTGAAATTTGTTGTCGGTTCAGTTGAAAACAATGATGCATCAGTTTTGGTAATGAGATTATAATGTTTTCTTGTGATGTTTGTCCTTTGATCTGCCTACTTTAAATCCGATTAACATATGTAGGAGTATGTGTTTTTACCTTTTGTTTTGTATTTCCTCTGCTCAGAAATAAGTGTCACAGATATGTCCAAATACAGACGTTTTTAGCTACATGTCGTATCTACACAAATCTGCAACATTGAAAGAGACATCCACGATGCATACATCTGGGTACTTTCCCTCCCTGACTTCTAGGGCTGTTCCTTCTTTTGCTTGAGTGTTTCGAGCTGAAGACGATGGGGAGAACCACTGTCTCCATGAATAAAACCGATGCGGGTGCTCCTCTCTCTGGCTGGCCAGGGTGGGAGGTGCCTTCATCTGTCCCTCTATTCTCTGGCTGGCCATGGCAGCGGGGGAGGAAGAGGTTTGTGGCAAGAGGGAGTGTGGCGACATCAGGGGAGATCTGGTGGAGTTGGTGGTGACTCGGTTGCGTTTGGTTTGCGTTGATCTGCTTGTCTTGGTGACGAGAGGGAGAGTGGATCAGGTGGTGGCAGTGCTCTGCGGCTTACTCTGCAGCAGGGGAGAAGCACCGCTTCTCTTGGGAGTTCTTTCACGCAGGCGAAGGTCACGCCGGCGTATCTTCAACATCCCCTTGTGTCGACGACGGTAGTTTCTGGCTGACGACAGATAGCAACTTCAACATCCAGACCTTGATGCCGCTACGGAGGCCTTTGGCTGGCAGTACAGCAGGCTCCCCCCTCACCGCCCCAAGTGGTCTAGTCCCTGGCGGCGATGAGTGTGGCTTCGAATGTGGTGGATATGGAGCTATCTGTCGAGGTAATTTCTATCTTGTGTGCTTGTGCGTATTTCTGTACAGTTCGCAGTTTTCTATCTTGTGTGCTACGGAGGTAATTTCTATCTTGGATATGGAGCTATATGTCGAGGTAATATCTGTACAGTTCGCAGTTTTCTTTTTGAGGTCATATGTGCAAAGTGTAGGGGCTTGTTTGTATTTCTTATTTTCTTTGAGTCCCTTTCTGTAAAGTGTATTTCCACGACTGAGATTTAATTGATGCTCCAGGTCCTTCAGGACCGCCCCTGTTCAAATCAATGGCAGGTCACATAACTGATAATTCGACACTAGTTTCTACCGGTTCTATTTCCAAAAATAAAATGCCAAATCAAATACTCCCTTTGTCTAAATTTAAACGAATGACACTATTTTGTATATAGATATATCTAAATTTAAATAAATTTGCGACATCTATTTTAGGATAGGGATAGAAAGAAGTTTAGTTGTTAATCTTTTCCTTGAGACAAGGCAAAATAGCCATTTTCATTATCAATTAAGCATAAGAGACTTGTCTGGCAAATTAGCGAAAAAACCAGGCAAAAACCAAGATATACACTCGATAGCTTACAACAGGGCAGATAGCTTATGGAGAAGAACAACCGTCGAGGTTACCTAAGGGCAACTCCAATGGCCCCTGCAAACGGATTGGACGGGTCTGAACTGACTGTTGGCACAACCCAACGGCCGCCTGCAAACACCGCCAGATATGTGGAGCAGTCCGTTTCGGCGCATCCATGGCCCAAACTTGGGCCGTGTTTATAGGGAAGGACGACTCACGCGTCCAACCGATGTCATCCGGCTTGCCATCCGGGCCCTCTAGTCAAACACACAATCTACCCCTTCCTCCTACGCAACCCCTCCTCCCTACCTCTTCCTACCTCCCGGCGTCGCCGTCGCTTGGCCGGTCCTCCAAAAGGGTTGTGGCTGCACCTCTTTTTCCGTCCCCTTTTCGCCACCTTCCAAGCCTTTTGCCGGCGACTGTAGGCCTTGTTTACACGGTCGGAGTAGGCTAAGAGGTATCTGCATAGCCGTTCGCTAGATTTCTCACCTGGTCGCGTCCTAGCCCTAGTAGCCATAGCCTCGCCATTCATTTGGGACCTGGGACGACCTCTACTGGTACTCGCCGCAGCCCGGACTGGGCGCTCTTACCAGCGAGCTCTAAAACTGGGCCTTTTTCTATGCCACGGACATCCTGTTCGACCAATTGCCCGGCAGGTACAAGTATTGGTTTTTTGGCCTCCTTTGTTGATTTTAGTACTCATTTGATGGCCGTGTTTGTGTCATTGATTTTAACCGCTAAATCGTGCAGACCATGGACATCTTGGACGAGTACTACTACAAGAACTTCACCGAGCCATCGTAAGACGATAGCGATGATGACAGTGAGTTTTTCATGGCCGCGGCTGCCCTCTTCCATGATTTCGATGAGGTCGCGCTTCCGGGGTACCGTGGCTCGGTGCATGGGCACATCGGCGCGCTGGAACGCAATCGAAAGGTCGGGCACGAGCAACTATACCAAGACTACTTCTACCAGACGAAGCTGTTGTACGGGCATGCTCTTTTCCGATGACGTTTTCGGATGTCATGAAAGATATTCATGCACCTTCTTTTCGGCGACGACTAAAGAGAGATGCACCTTCTTTGTGGGGAACCAACCGCCACCGCTCGAGGGCAACTAGTCTTAATTTGTTATAATTTATTTATGTGAACTATTTTTTGTAATTTATTTATGTGAACTATTTGTTGTAAACTATGATACCTAAATAATTGTACTCCCTTCGTCTCAAAATAGATGTCGTAAATTTGTCAAAATTCGAATGAATCTAGACACTATTTAGTTTATAGATTCATCCAAAAACAAATTATGAAATATATTCATCCAAATACGCGACATCTATTTTAAAACGGAGGAAATAATTAATTTTTATTGAAGTACATATGTAATTTTCATTGAAGCCGGGCTCATGTCCTTCCCACCCCGCAAATGGACCGAAAGGGGTCAAAAAGGCCGGCCAGTTTGCGGAGTTGCCCTAAAGCGCCATCACCTACTCCCTCCGTTTCAAAATATAAGATGTTTTAGGTTTGTGAAGGAAATGAATCTAGATTTCTTTTAGTGTATAGATTTATCCCAAAGTTAAATGAACCTACATATTAAAACAAGTCTAGATTCATTTTTTTCACAAACCTAAAACGTCTTATATTTTAAAACAGAGGGAGTATATACTCCACAATCTGACAGCTCCGAATTTACCACATACTACTACCGTCAATGACAATCACTGCAGTAGTTGACTCCGATGGAGAGCTTCCAAGGGGGGAAATACTCTTCCCAAACCAATACTAATAAATCAAGAAGCAAACTTGAGATGCATGCACCAGCGGAGATGAGAGGAATAGACAAGAAAAGAAAACACCCAATGTACCTTTCAGATAATCTTTTCTGTATCAGGACCTGACATCAGAAACTGAATTTGAGAAAGGATAAGCTCCTAGAGCACGCCACTGGAATATCTCCATCTCATCCTCCAAGCTCCTGGCGGCTCCCAGGACAAAGACAAACCCGAACCGAATCCACACCGATAGATGCGAGAAGATGCCGCTCTCGACTCTTGTGCGCTGCCCAAAAAGTGGTATTTTGTCTTGTTCGGGGCGAGTAGTCTACGGGGCTCGACAAGGGAAACGGACCTTGACAGCGATGGAGAAAAGCATCTACTACGCTGCCTGTATAATACAACGCCCATTAGGATGGACCTCTTTGGAGCCATCTTTGAGTACTCCGTACTATATAAAAAAAAAGGAATTAGTTATTGGTACTAACACAAATGTGAGTGCACTGGTCTTGCTGAACAATCAACGAGAGAAAATTTTAAAAATATGGTAACGTGGGAGCTGACAACTTGACAAAACTCGCCTTTTTCGATCGATGAGGTATGCACGACTTTAAAATCGAGAGGGTGCGTCATTTCTGCTCGCGACAGAAATGCAAGTTTATTCGTGGGTACACCAGAGAAGGACTTGTTGCATTAGACTAGCAGTGCCGTCCCTTTTGGTGCTGTGATTGGAGAAGGACTTTGCCATCAAGGTCGTTTCAATTTTAACCATCTACTAGTGTTTTTTTAAACCTCAAAGGTAAACATAAATACTCTCTCTGTTTACTAATGTAAGAACTTGTAGATATTTTAAAGTAGATTAGATTCGAATTAAAATGAATGAACAAAAACAATAAAATATGTTTAGATATATATATTTTTTAAAAAAAGCTAGGTCTTACATTAGTGAATGGAGGAAGTATAATTATTTCAAGGACACGACTAGGACAAGGGTGCCCTTGCGCCGGAGGGTATGTGTGACATCCTTGAAGACGCGTGGTTGTTCGCCACATGGCAAGCATAGAGGTAGCATCTCTTCCTCCAATTTTTCTTCTCAGATTTTTCTCTTTTCGAGAATTCACCTTGTTATTAGACAGTTTATTTTAGAAAAATAGTGTATCCCAGATTGTACACAATAAAAGAAGCAATGCACCAACAGAATGTCGTGCAACTTAAGTCCGTGCAAACACATGCACTCCGAGAAGGAAAAAATGGAAAGCCATCCATACATAGTGTGTTCAATGGTAGTACAAGCCAGAACATCGAAAGACAATGCATCAAGAGGTGTCATGGCAAAAAAGGCGCTCCAGACAGGACCTCAAAACAGAGTGCAACATAAGAAAGACATCCAAACACAATTACACAATGCATCAAAAGGCAAGACATAATACACTCCAGGCACCAGGCATCATGCCATCATATAACATGCACCAACGAAACTGCACCAAAACGCAGTGCCTTCATAGCATCACATAACATGCAGTCAGAGCAACGCAAAATATGCACCTTTTTTTACCAAGAAATAATAGGACAAGCACCTGCCGTGGTATTGTATTAATAAGATATAAATTTACATGACGTGTGTGGAAACACCTTTGTACAAATGTGGGGAAAAAGAAATCAAGCTCTATCTATAAGTAAAGACAAAGTTTGTTTCAGATTTTGGCTGACCGTGAACCTAAGAAGCTGTAGATCTGATCTGACTCTAGCCCTCCAAGATTCTCTTGACTGCCTTACTCCTTTAAAGATTAAATTATTTCGCTCTTTCCAAATACCCCAAGCTGTAACAGCAAAAACCTCAAAGAAAAGGTGATCTTGAAAATTTGATTTAGCTTGACATATCATACTGAACCTATCCGTATTGCCATTCCAAATAATATTTAGTCTTGATCAACATGCAGTACCGAAAGGACATAAGAAGAATAGGTGTTCCAAAGTTTCTTCCTCACCACTATTGCACAAAGGGCACGTATGATTTTGTCCAATATTAAAATGGCTTCAGCGAAGCATATTTCTGATATTTAATCCGTTCGATAGTAAGTAATAGCCGGGTAGACACCTTCAGTTTTGGCCACAATTTCTACTTCCAAATCCAAGTGAAAGGTTCAAGCAGAGAAATCAGCATGACACAAAATTTGTAATAACTTGAAGCAGTATATTTCGATCCACACTTAAAGGTCCAGACGTCATTGCCATCAGTTAACGCTAATGAGTCCATGAGTGTTTGAACTTGCTGATATTCTTGGAATGATTTTGTAGACATAGGAAGGTGGAATAATTCTACAATGTTGTTAAGTGATGCATATTTTGCAATTGATATATCATGATCCTGAGCATAAGAGAACAACCGTGGGTATTTATCCTGCAAATTGTTAGTATTTCATTTGTCTTTCCAAAATAATGTAGTGCTTCCTTACCAACCGTGCAAGTTGCAATACCTCTGAATATAGAAGACAACTTCATGATCGATTTCAACCAGAATGAACCAAACATTATAAGCATGAGGGGCTGACTTTTGATAGTAAGTGGACCAGATCAGTTATACCCAAGGCACCTCCTTTTTGTTATAAACTATCAAGGAATTTCAATAGAAGGCCTTGGTTTTGTGTCTTCGTATGTAGTACTCCAAATCCCTCTTTATTTTTTGTTGGCTTACACACCATTTCCCAAGCAGCCAAAGAAACACATTTTTTCTCCATCATCTGTTTTTTTGTTCCAAATACATCTTCTCCTTAATTTGTCTATGTACTCAATGGTTTTTGGATTAATCTCAATAGTGCACATTGTGTATGTAGCAATAGAAGTCAGAATGACATTGACATAAGCAAGCTTCCCTACATGAGGCATTAGAAGTGTGGTCATAGTTACTTTCCTTTCAATCCTGTCTACCAAATGCATAAGATCAGTAACTGAGGGTTTAGTATTTTCCATAGATAATCCCAAGTAAGTAAAAGGCATGGATGCCACAACACAACCAAACATCTCTACTAGTTCCTAAGCTTTTTGATATGATATATTTATAGTTATGATACTTGATTTTTGGAAGTTTATTTTCAGACCCGTAGAGGTTGCATAATTGAGTAAAATATATTTTAAATGAGCTACCTCAGATGAATTAGCTTGCATCACTAATATTGTGTCATCGACGTATTGAATAATTGGGAATTTATCTCCATAGGTAATTGGTAAATGTAATCTTCCTTCTTGCAACTCTCTATTAATTATTACTTGTAACAATTTGGTGCTGCAACAAATAGCAAGGGGGAAAGTGGATCTCCTTGCCTAACTCCCCTTCTACAATGGAAGGATTTTCCTGGAACTCTATTTAAGAGAATAGAAGAGTGACCAGATGAGAATAAACATTTGATCCATTGAAGCCATACCTCATTAAAGCCCATATGCCTTAGAATGACGAACATAATATGCACTTGTGCAGAACATGCATCGAGGGAAGGATGGGGGAATACAACACATCCCATGCAATCAAGGCATCACATCCAAACATAGTGCAATGGAAAGGCAGTGTGGTGCAAACTCGAAGAAGTGCAAACCATACACTCAAGGTAGGTCAAGAAAATTCCATCGAAATATATCAACATGAGACCTAGTTCCAACCACCGGATTCTCCCCAGATTTTCTTCCCATCGCCTCTAGGTACCTTATCCTCCGAGTTCTTCTTCCAATGAGTGAGGGTAACTCCCCCATTCTTATTGTTTGTATGGAAGTAGTTTCTTGTTGTGGAAACTTGGATTAGAGGTTGCCCTTTGTTTCATATGCTTGCTAGAAACCGTAGTCTAGCAACCCTTTTGCCCGATCTGCGTTGGTACTATGAATCTGAGGTGATTCTAAATTTTTCCGCTAGGGACAGATTATCCGGCCTAGAAGGTTTGCGCCTATTTCAGATTTTCACAGATTCTCGTATCATGTAGATTTAGCATATGGATTGTTTTTCTACTGTTTTTAGTATTCCTCCTGGACTTTTGTGTGTGATTATCTCCATGCTATCCATCTTACTTTGCTTCACAGGTGGTTGTAGTGCTCCTAAGACATACCAGTGCCATCCTCCTGGTCGCTATCTTAGGCCCAACGAAGGAGTCCTTGTTGACGAGGTTGAGTTGAGAAGGCAGAAGAGAGAGACTGAAAGGATGGCTGAACGTGCAAGGTCACAGAAGAGGACTACCAAAAGGAAGGGCAGGCAGCCTAGGGTTAATTACGAGAACATGGATATCCTCGAGTATTCCACTCTCTGTCACCGTGACCTGTATACAGAGGCTGATATTGATGAGCAGATTGGTGATAATCACTATTGGTCTGCCCATCAAAGGTACATCTATGACGATGTTCACTCTACTTTGAAGATCCACCCTATGCGCCCTTTGGATATGACTGAGGCAAAGACTAAGCCCCGACTTGCTAAGGCTTTGGTTATGACTAAGAGGATGTGGCTGCACAATCTCATGACTCTGCAATGCAACTACGATTCATCCATGGTGAAACAGTTTTTCTCTACTCTGGTGATCTGTGGAGATGAGCTTCGTACAATGAAGTGGATGACAGGCAACACTTATCTCCAAGATGATTTCCGCACTTTTGGTCAGGTACTTGGTTACCCTTTTCATGGTCGAGGTATTGCTTGTGGACATCACATCATCTTTCCTATCAAGCCCAACAAGGATACTGTGCTCTCTCCTTGCCTTACTACAGATGGTGTTATTGGGAGGCTTTCTGGTCTCTCTCCTCTTTATGCTGAGATGGTTGGTCTCTTTCGTGATTGCATCACTCCTAGTGGGGGCAACAATGACAACATTCGTGGTCACCTAGTACAGCTGCTTGCTTTCTCTCATGAGTGTGCCACTACTGAAGATCAGTCCGTGGATTATAGGCTGGATGTGATGGATTTTATATATCATGAGATGACTGATTCCATGTCCAACCGACTTTCCATTCCATATGCTCCCTTCATCATGATGCTCATCAAGCGTATGCTCCCTCATGAGGATTTCAATGACAACCTTGACGGTGAACACAAGGCAGAGAAGATCTCCAACAAGTCAAGGAAGACCTCTCATCCCTCTTCAGCTCCCGAGTCCTTCATGAGAGATGCTAGAGGTAGTGGGAGTAGGCCTCCAATGCCATCTGTGGCCCGTGAAGTCAAGCAACTCAATTGGTTCCAGCGAAACATCATGTGCATGGGTTAGACACCCACAAGCGGTAGTATGAGGCTTACTGACAGCACCATGATATGGCTCACACTCAGCAGGTCATTTTCCACCATGTGTCTGGGGCATCAGGCCCCCTCCCACTTCAGCTTCTCCCACTCCGTATGCTCAGTGGAATACTTCTGGTATCAACTATGGAGAGATCGAGCGTCACTTGTTTCCTACCCCGGCGAGGGAACCTTCTCCTCCAGCTACTGATGAGGATGAGGACTATGATGATGAGGATGAGGACGAGGGCGATGATGAGGACGAGGGAGAGGATGACTACAAAGAGTGATCTCTTGGGGCGCCAGCATCGCTCTTCTTCCTTTTTGGCATTTCAATGCCAAAGCAGGGGAAATAGTTCTACTAGGATTGCATGGATTTGCATGGGACGGGCAAAATATTTTGCCATTTTGTCGTGTTCTTTATCTGCTTGTGCCCATTTAGCGTTGAACTTTTATTTGCTATTTGGTTTGTATGAGACTATGTGTGGCTTGTGTGGTACTTTGGATTTATATCGACTATCACTGGAATTATCTTCGTGGATTTATCTCTCAGGGAGTATGGATTGGATTCATCTATATGCTATGGAATTCCGGTATCATCTCTATGGATGCATCCAAATGATATTATGCTTTGAAGTCTTAGTGAGTGATTATCATATTGGCCATCTCTATATTATTGAGGAATTAATTCTCCCGGTGGTATGATGATTTTGTCTAACACATAATTTGTTTGTAGTTTCCAATTCAATGAAAAGTCTTATACCTTCTTTTGTGCATTTGTATTCAAATGCAACTTTCTTATATGCATACATTTAGGGGGAGCCTCTTTCATTCTTGGAATGATGTTGTTAGTAGGACTTTATTGCAAATCCTAGTATTGTCATCTAACACCAAAAGGGGGAGACTGAAAGAACATTTCATGATCTCTAGTGTTTTGTGTGTTAGATAACAATACCAAGGATTATTTAATGTGTGTTGAGTGCTGCAGATAAATTACCTATTCAAAAGAAGCTAAAACAAAAGGTTGGGGGCGGATTATCCGCCCCTGCCTAGGGCCAAATTATCCGCCCCTGGTTCGCTCATCACACTGGACTAGGCACATCTCTATGTGTGGGGGTGGACTTTCCTTCGGATTGTCCGGCTAGGGCCGAAGTTTTTGCCCGGGCCAGATAATCCGCCCCCTAGGAATTTTCCCAAAGGAATCCAAGGCGTGTATCTCTATGGAAGGGGGCAGACTTTCCTTCGGATTGTCTGGCCAAGGCTGTAGTTTTTGCCCAGGCCGGATAATCCGCCCCTAGGATTTCTGCAATAGGATCAATGGCGTGTCGTACTGCATAGGGGCGGATTTTTCCCGAAAAATCCAAGTCCGGGGCGGAGTTTTTTCCCCGGTCGGATAATCGGGCCCCACTTGGGCCAGATAATCCGGCCCCCAAATACTCCAACGACTGCATTTTGGCAGGGGTATAAATACCCCAATTACTCCTCTTATCAGATCTCTTGATTCATTCGAAAAAGTGCAGTACTATTCTTCAACCGAGATCTCCATCTTCATACACCCGAAGGCTCCGATCTTTGGGGAATCGAAGGAGGAGGCTTCAATCTTCATCAACACCAATCAAGTGGTTCACTCCCCCTCCATTCATTTGGAGGATTCTTGATCTAGTATTTCTTGCAAATATCTAGATATCAGTTTCAGTTATTTGATTCCTTGTTCTTGTGACAACTTATTTTCATCACGGGAGCCTCCAATTTAGTTGTGGATGTCTGCCTGACGCGGCTCAGTCAATTGCAGAGATTCGTTGGGAGACCCAAGAGCAAGGTGTGATGAGCACATCAGCAAGTCTTCCCTCAGTTATGAAACCAAGGTTATCGAACCAGTAGAAGCAAGGAAACAACCCCAAGGTGTTGCTAACAACTTGGAATCCTGCATAACACAAACTCAAAGACTTTGCCCCAACTTACAGTGAGGTTGTCAATCTCACTGGTTTGTTGAAAACAAAGGATTAAATGTATAGTGTGGAAGATAGTAGCTTCTTGTAGAAAGTAAACGGTAACAATAGGTAATGTATCAACGGTAAAGATTGGACCGGGGTCTAAAGTTCACTAGAGGCGTTCTCCTTAAGATAAATAACATGTTGGGTGAACAAATTACAGTGGGGCAATTGATAGGACTGAGCAAGCATAACAATGCAAATACTAGGCATCATGATTCCTATGAGATTTGCTTGGGCATTACAACAATATACATAGACCGCCATCCAACTGCATCTATGAGTAATAATCCACCTTCAGGTTATCATCTGAACCCCTTCCAGTATTAAGTTGCAAGCAACGAATAATTGCATTAAGCAATGTGTGTAAAGTAAACAATACAATTGTTTCATGAACAAAAGATTGTTGTTTTCTCCCTAGTAGCAACAACACATCTACAACCTTAGAGATTTCTGTCACTTCCCCAGATTACTAGAGGCATGAACCCACTATCGAGCATAAATACTCCCTCTTGGAGTCACAAGCATCTACTTGGCCAAGATAGGTACTATAAACGGAGAGCATGCAAGATCACAAACAACACAGATATGATAGAATCAATAATCAATATGACATGATAGAATCAATATGACATAGTATCTCAATATCCATCGGATCCCCGCAAACACAACATGTATGATTACAAATGGATGATATTGATCATGAACGGAGCTCACAAGATCTAAACATGATAGCACAAAGGAGGAGAAACAACCATCTAGCTACTATATGGACCCATAGTCTAAGGGTGAACTACTCACGCATCATGCCGGAGGCTGGCATGGTGATGAAAAAGGCCTCCGAGATGATCTATCCCCTCTGACAGGGTGCCAGGAAGAGCTTCAGACCCCCCCCCGATCTAGGTACGATGGTGGCGGTGGCTACAGACTGTTTTGTGGAGATCTTATCGGGTCCTTAGGATTTCTGCATTGGGGAGGGGGGATTTTATAGGCGAAGGGGCGAGGCAAGAGGGCACCCAAGGCTCCCACACCAGGTGGTGGCGCGCCCTAGGGGCCCATGCCACCCTAGGGTGTGGCGGCCTCGTGGCCCTCCTTCGGTTTCCCTTTGGTCTCTGTGTTAGTTCCGGTAAAATATTGACTTTGGCTTTTGTCCCGTACAATTCCGAGAATATTTCCTTACTAGCTTTTATGAAACCAAAACTAGCAGAAAACAGGCAACTGGCACTGCGGCATGTTGTTAATAGGTTAGTCCCAGAAAATGTATAAAAATACCTCAAAGTGTAGACAAAGCAAAGCAAAGTTGATACTAAACAAGCATAGAACATAAAAAATTATAGATACGTTTACGACGTATCAAGCATCCCCAAGCTTAACTCCTGCTCGTCCTCGAGTAGGTAAGTGATAAAAAGAATATTTTTTTAGGTGACATGCACCATCATAATCTTGATCAAACCATTTGCAAGCATTGAAAGCTAGGATCAAAGTACTCTAAACATGGGCATGAAAGATGTAGTTCTAACAATAAGACATAGTAAATATGCTGCAACCTGAAAGGATACAAACAAAGATCATGAATATAAATGCATTAAAAGTCGTTTGTTTGTTTCACATATAGAAAACATATCATAGTGGTATCCAGCTTGTCCCTCATGGAGTAGCAAAACATAAATGCATATGACACCTTCAAAGTTCATAAGGGTGACTAGATACAAATTGTTCAAGAACAAGCAATATCAACATTATGAATCAATCAATAAGTTTTGGGACAATGCACATAAAACTAAGAATGACAACTATGCTCTCTTAATTGGTGCATAAAGATAGAAGGTGGAGACTCAATATAAAAGTAGGAAGAAAGGACCTTCATAGAGGGAAGCAGGGATTTCAAGTTTCATAAAGAGCTTCCACCATCATAATCTTGATCAAACCATTTGCAAGCATTGAAAGCTGGGATCTGAGTACTCTAAACATGGGCATGAAAGATGTAGTTCTAACAATAATACATAGTAACTATGCTGCAACATGAAAGGATACAAACAAAGATCATGAATAATAATGCATTGAAAGACATTTGTTTGTTTCACATATAGAAAACATAGCATAGTGGTATTCAGCTTGTCCCTCATGGAGTACCAAAACATAAATGCATAGGACACCTTCAAAGTTCATAAGGGTGACTAGATACAAATAGTTCAAGAACAAGCAATATCAACATTATGAATCAAGCAATAAGTTTTGGGACAATGCACATAAAACTAAGAATGACAACTATGGTCTCTTAATTGGTGCATAAATATAGAAGGTGGAGACTCAATATAAAAGTAGGAAGAAATGCCCTTCATAGAGGGAAGCAGGGATTTCAAGTTTCGTAAAGGACTTCCAAAAATTATGGTACTTGTTAGCTTTCAGCTCTCATTGCCCCTATCATAAGCATCTTGAAGTGATTAAGGTTAAAGTGAAATAAATATGGAGTTTACGCTTGACAAATCATAAGTTGGAAATCTCATGTCCCTTGAGTACGAGGGCCGTTCCACATGCTACTCAACTTTAGTCACCAGTAAGTTCTTGTCATAGTAAGTATATGTGTATCATAGAGAACCGCCAACGGAGTACCCCTTGCCCCATGACACAAGAGCTATCCCGTATAAAAATGACAAGGCAACAGACAGTGAGCATCTCAACAATCCTTTTATTTACCATGAGCATGGTGCATATATTTTTTTATTTTTATCTCTCTTTTTTCTATTTTTTCTAAGGATGCTTCATGGATTGCTCACTATGGTGCAAGTTTCCACCATGATTATGCATGGCTTAGGCTAGAAGCCTAGGCGTTTCTCTAACACATATACATAACTCCATGGACTTACAAGCTTCCCTTTTACACCGCCGACATCCGCAAATAATAGATCATGATATCAACTGGGTAATATTTATAGGTGTTGAAAGCGTTCCCCGTGACATCACGGTTCTGCTAATTTCCCAACTTATAAGTGCAAGCATATACAACATAGATGACACAATGGTTCAAGTTTATTAGGGGCAAGAAAAAATAAAGTGTGCCATCAAGTTTGTGAGAGCTTTAATCACTAATTTTCTCATAACAAGTTTAATTTGGAAGATAGATAAAACAAGAATATACTTGGAATGGTGTAACACACCATGCATATGAATTTATAGTGGACTCTTTGGAATAACTTGGTTTCTTAAGAGTTGGATGCATGAGTAGAGCTTACTCAATACAAGTGGAGGCTAGCAAAAGACTGGGGGCGACAACTAAGAGAGCAATAATGGCCATAATCATGCATAACGACAAAACATTATCAACTAAAGCATAAAGTGGTATCACAAGTCAAAAACTAAATGATTATTGTAGAGGTTCCCAACCTTTAATATGGTAGAGATCCCTGTGTTTACAGTGCTAGTCCCTGGATCAATAGCTAGCATCCACATTTAAGATGTAATATCAAGAAACAAAGGTCATTATACAACTTTATAACCAGGAATAAAATAATTTATTACATCTTACATAGCTCATTTGGCTATCTCATTACAATGCAGCAGAATATAACAATAGCATGGGGTACTTCATCTTTAAAGTGCCACAGGCAGTCATGTTGGTTGTAGACTTGTAATCATAATCAATAAACTTCACTAACATCAAACAAACCTGCAACATAATAAGTTACAGCCACAAGGGTCAATACATTTGAATTGTATTGGCAAGTGATACTATGGTAGTATAGTGGAGTCTATCATCTATATGCATTTGGATAAGTGGAGCTTAGGCTTGCTTTGCTCAAAATAGATTTTCCTTATCTTTTGAAAACACTAAGTTTTTACTTGACAAAATCACCCAAGGCATCTCCCAATAGAAATTGGTGATCCTTCAACCCTTATTCAACCACAAGTTTTTAACTTAGAAATTGGGATGAGGAGATTCTTGATAGCTTTCATGTGTTGATTCTCAAATTGTCCTTTACCAGGGACATGGCTAAGTACTTAGATTCTTCCATCTGCAGAGGTTGTGCACTTTCCCCACAAGACTTGGTTTCCCAAGACAAGATCTTTCAGAAACCTTCCCTTAGACCAGAATGGACGCGCTCCAACCTATCAATCCCCTACCACCAACTGTCCATTTGACTAAGTTATTGCAACCTATATGATCCAGACAGAGCCCATAATGCCAAGTGGCTGCACTTGAAGCTTCTCAACATTTGACATCTCAAATCTCTTTGTTCCTGGGTGGCCATCCACAAGTGAGATACACGAGGTAAACCATAGAAATGGGCCTTGTGTAACCACTCAACACAAACCATTCCTTCCATTCCACCCAGGTGATTCATTCACTTAGTTGTTTTATTAAAACAAAACACAAGTCCTTGACTTAGAAATATTCCATAGCATGAATATAATCCACCCTTGTTTTCTACTAGCTAAGCTAAGCATGATAGTAGTAGGAATCTTAACTTAGGAAATTTCTACCAAGGTTTCATCTACTAGGATTTCCCATGGCATAGTTTACACTTAGAAGAAATTCCATGCAAGTCCTACTTAGAAATATCACTAATGCATAATGAAAATAATGGGACAAAAGTATGAAGCATCACTTGCCTTTTTGGTAGAGAATATAAGTTCACTCCTTGATTTTTCAATACTCACACTCTTCAAATCACTACAATTTAATCAAGCAAGCAATATTTCAATCTACCATTCAAGCAAACAACACATAAAATAATAGAAACAAAACAATGCATGCAAGCATGCCAAAGATTGTTTTATTTGGAAAAGGTGTTTATAATAGGTTATAAACATTCTAAAACACTTATTGGTCATTTTATAAAGTGGCAAAACTATTTGCAAAAGATTTTACCTATAAACCATTTTTAAACCAAATCAATATTTTATGTGGTTAGAATTGCCTTTAGCAAAGCAATAAATTTTATAGGGTTCACAAAATATGTTTTAAAAACATAATTCTTTGTGTTCAGGGTCAGAGAGTTTAAATCAAAACATTTCCCAAAGGTTTTTCTCCAAAAGCATTTTTTAATAAATAAACATTATTTTTATTTGACTAGAAATGCTTTAAATCAAAGATTTACTCTTTAGCTTTACCAAATACATTTTAAAATCCATGAGTTGGTTTCTAAGGTCATTAGGTTCAAAACAATCCATTTGCCAAAGATTTTATCACAAAAATAATTTTAGAACAAATTTTATATCCAAAATATGCCTACACAAGTTTCTGCAAAAACAAACAATTTAACAGAAGCAATTTACTAAACAAAGTGCATGGTTGGAAAGTACTTGTCTTGCTGATTCCATTGATATAAAATTTGCAAAATTTGGACGTGTGGTTTGAAAGTTATGAATTTTACAAAATCAAACAACTAATAGATAAGTTTGTGTCTATTTAATCAAAAGCTGGCCACGTGTCTTGTTTTTACTGGTTTATACCGTTTCGCTCGGATCGGTCGCTGTGAAGCGTTGGATTTAAGTTAGATCGAACGGCGCAGAGACACTCGTACCCTTTCGAGTTATGTTCAATCGCAACCAGTGGATCAAGATCTAACGGCCCTAAGCAGCTAACCCTAGACGGGCGGCGCTAGCGGCGGCGACAGGCGGCGGCGTGCTCTGGCGGTGAAGTTGCCGGAGTTACAGGAGGCGAGAGGAGTAGGGGAGATGCTCACCCGAATTGCCACGACGTACTGATGCTCAACGTGGTCTTCTCCGTCGAAGGGGCGCTCGGGGTGGATGGCAATCGCTCGCCGGAGTTCAGGACAACGTCGGGCACGCACTGGCGTCATAGTTGGCGAGGCTACAGGACACGGAAAGGCAAAAAAGGGGGTCTGTTAGACGTGCGAGAGAGAGGGGAGCGTAGGAGTATCATCCTGAGAGGAAGGGGAGGTCGGTGTTACCGGGGAGACGTCGACGAAGTTGGAGACAGACGGCGGCGCGTCCAGTCGAGGTAGCTACCGAAGATGGGGGCACGCGCGAGTGAGCTGAGGCCACTGGGAGGTTTAGGGAGTGATGGGGATCATGCTTGTGTGGTCGAGAGAGCAAGGCGCGGCGAGGAGTGGCCGGAATCGACGTCGGAGTCCGTCAGAGGCAGTGGTGGTCTAAGCGGAAATCAGGGCAGCCTGGGGGCTCTCGAGGTGTGGCGTCTGGGGGGAATGGAGAGGGGAGGGAGGTGTTTAACAGGGCGTGGTCACGGGGAAGATTTACTGAGGCATTGATGCGAATTTACGCGAGCGATTATAGCCAGAAACAGCCGGCGAGGTGAGGGGCGTGGTCGTCGCATGGGCGAGGAAGAAGCTTGCGTGGCGGTGGGGTCTGGCGTCAGCGAGTGAGAGAGAGGAGGAGTGGGGCCAGGCAGTCGGCGACGCTGTGGGTTCAAATGCGAGTGCGGAAACGCTTCGGGGTGGAAGGAGGAACTAGGCTGCGCTGTTGGGCCAGGTAGGTTAGTTGGGCTGGGTTGAGTCCTTTTATTTTTTTCCTGTTCCTGTTTCTTTTTCTTTTTCCCATTTGATTTTCTGTTTTGATTTTGTTTAATCATTTCAAACATTCATTTGAATCCAAACTTCACTCAAACTTTGTGTGCAATCAAATACTAATTAATAATACATTTTAAAGTCAAAATTATAATATTTATTTTATTCTTTTTAGGGTCTTTTTAATTATTTAAAATAGGCCCTAGCATTTATTCAAATAAGATTTAATAATGTTTTCAAACTCCATTTGAATTCCAAATCCTTTCAGTAGGTTTTATTTGTTTATTTGGGTGTCAAATAATTCACCTTGAATTATTTGGAAAGTTTTTTATATGATTTATTAATCATTTAAAATTGGATTTGTCTTTATTCCAATGAAATTAAATATAGTTTTAATTCCATAAATTTTATTTGGAAGATTTCTTTGATCTTATTTAAGTTAATTAAATCAATTTTATTCCACTTGGGTAAATTCCAAATTCTATTTTCCCATGATTTATTTAATCATTTCTAATAGGGATTTTATCTTTATTCAAATAGAATAGGATTTGGTTAATGCCCTTTTATTTAATTTGAAAATTCTTTATCCTTTTATTTTATTTGGATTTGGATTATATTTATTCCATTTGCTTATGGATTAGGCCAAGATTTAATTTGGTCTTTAAATATTCCTCATTTAATATTTCTTTCTTTATCTTATAAAATCCATATCTTTTTATTTATAGATCCAAACTTGGTGATTCCAATTTGTATATTTTTATTTACTATTTATTTATCCTTTTAAATATCTTTAGGATTATTTTCTCACCATTTGGTATGGATTTCTAGATGGGTGCTTTATTAGCTTTGGAAATTCAATTTCCTTATCTTATTAAATTCATAAGATTTTATCTATGGCTCCAAATTGATTGAAATCAATTTCTATGGTTTTATAATATTTTTATTTGTCATTCTTGATCATTTATAAATGTTTGTTGACAAATTTTTATTTGGATCAAATCCATGGTCTTAGAGATAACTTGGAAATGTTTTTCTTCCATTAGGGTATTAGGGTTTTGGTCTAACTTTTCCAAGTGTTTAAATTTCAAGATACATTCATTGAGGAATGCACTTCACTTGATTTGGATTTTGTTGGATTCAAACTTTAATCAAATTTGTTCAATATGGGATTTTAAGTTTCCATTTAGAAACAAAAGTTCATTTTCACCCTAAATTTCAACAATTATTTATTTTGTTTATTTATTTTTTCACATTACAAAATTTGGAAAATTTTGGGATGTGACAATTATAGAGACTAAGGTGACTGGTTCATAGTCATAACATGGTGTGAGCATGTGCCAAGTCAACCCAAACAAAGCATCAAAGGAGAATATCACAATATTATGCTTTTGTATGCTAAAACAACGCATGATTCTTGCAAGGCACATTAAGCAATCTCAATTGTTTGGAACAAGTCATGATACAACAATAATCACTAAGCATAAGGTCGAAGAAACATCTAGCATCAAATGATAAAGTCTAAGTCACAGTCAAAACAAGCTCCCTTTTGTACCACTTAAGCATGAAACTTTCTACTCTTTTCCAACACCAATCAACTTATTTGAAACAACACAGCGAAAACAAGGGTCCAACTACTTTATTCAAGCAAACTAAGCAAACGAAAACCAAAAACAAAAACTAGGACTCTCCAAGAACAACACAACAGTGCATGAAACAATAAAAATGAAGTGTCTAGAAAGAGACCTGATATTTTTATTGATGAAGAAGGGGATGCCTTGGGCATCCCCAAGCTTTGACGCTTGTACCTCTTGAATATTTCTTGGGGTGACATAGGTGGCATCCCCAAGCTTGATATTTTGTCCATTCTTCATCTCATCACATCATTCTTCCCCTACACTTGAAAATTTCCCTTCATAGAAAACTTCACACAATCTTCATTAGAAACATTAGTGCATTCAAAAGAATAGGCCTTGGAGTTTAGTTTCAACACAAGTAAAACCTTCATTAAAACACAAGATACTGTAGCAATTCCTTTAAAATGTTTAAGTGATCAAGGATAACTCAAAAAGAAACCAAATAAGAAGCAAATGAAAATAATGGCAGAAATCTGTCAAAATAGACAAGCAGGTAAAAACGATTTTTTATAAGACGTTATGTTGCTCAAATAGAAAAGTGTTGAACTAAATAAAGTTAGATAACAACTTGGTGCATTTACTCAGAAAATTACAGATCAATCCAACATATAGAGATTTTTCACGAATTTTTACAGTGAAGCACAAAAATCTGTTTCGGGACAGCAACTTCCCCAAATCATACTTCTCTCTCACTAGAGGTTATTATTGGCACAAAAACCACACAAAAAGGATAAGGAGATGTTATTACAGAAGTAATAACTTCCAAGACTCAATAAACTATTGGGTTATCTCCCAAGAAGTAATTTTCTTTAACGCCTTTAAGTTAGGCTTGATGGTTTGAGGAGATGCTCACATAAGAAATATGAATTGAAGTAAAAGAGAGCATCAAGAAGCAAATTCAAAACATATTTAAGTCTAACCCACTTCCTATGCATAGGAATATTGTACGCAAATAAATTCATAAAGAACAAAGTGACAAGCATAGGAAGATAAAACAAGAGTAACTTCAAAACTTTCAGCACATAGAGAGGTGTTTCAGTACCGTAAAAACTTATACAACCATATTTCCCTCTCTCATAATAATTTTAAGTAGCCTCATGAATAAACTCAACAATATAAATATCACATAAAGCATACTTTTCATGATCTACAAACACATAATTTCTATCAAGCTCAAAAATAGTGGGATTAAAACCTTCAAACCCACTTTTAACAATTTTATAACAAGATGACTGATCATTCTCGAGAGGTATGGAGTTCCAATATAAAGTCAAGACCCCTCCAATATCATTTTCAATAGTAGTACAATTAATATTATCAACCAATATAGGAACATCATCTAGATCTTTATCATAAACATTTTCTAAGCAAAACTCTTTAGTACCATGCATTTCGAAGTTTGGTACAAATAAAGGATTATCATAAGATTTATCAAAATAGCAAGGATTATCATAGATAACAGGAGCATAATTATTATCACAAGTTTTACTCATAGTGGATATTTCAAAAGAATCCACAGGAACATAACATTCATCCTCCTTTGGTAAGCATGGGGGACAATCAAATAATATAAGGGATAAAGCGTTACTCTCATTAGAAGGTAGGCACGGGTAGCTAATCCATTCTTCCTCCTTTTGTTCATCACTCTCCTCCTCTTTTTCATCTAATGAGCTTCCAGTTTCAGCAATTTCTTCTTCCATAGGCTCCTGCAAGGCATTAGTCTCTTCCATTTGTGAAAAGCATCTATTAATATATTCAAGAATATAGCTATTTTCTTACTTGTAATTATCAAAGCAAAATTTAAGTATATCATAAACCTCATATTTATAAGGTGAATCGTCAGTATTTTCAAGGAAACTAGCAAGTTCGAATGCACCCTTCCAAGCAATAAATTCTTAAATTTGTTCCATATCATAAAACTCATAATTTCCCTTAACATAAGAAGATATGGTAACATTATCATTATACTCACATTGAAAAGGGAGGTGTTTATACCTCCTACAGCAACAAGATTTATCAAAGCAATAAGTAACATTATAAGTAGAGCACACGTTTCTAGCAATGGTATTCAATTTATCAATTTGTTCCCATAAGTGTTTCCATATAATAATATTTTTTTCTTCTGTGAACCCACCTTGCCAATAAGATCTAGTTTCAAAGAAACCAACCATCAATAGAAAGCATGACAAAGCAAGGCAATAACAGACCAACAACTATAGTAGGAACTATTTTTTTGGTGTTTTTATAAGAAAAAGCAAACCAAACGAAACTAATATTTTTGTATTTTTGAAAGAAAGAAGCAAGCAAAACAAAGCAAAGGAACTAATCAAAACAAAAACAAAGTAAAGAGAGTGGTTGTGAAAGACTCCCTTTGTGAAGCTATCCTTAACTCCCCAGCAACGGCGCCAGAAAAATCTTGACGCGGCCCAGTCAATTGCAGAGCTTTGTTGGGAGACCCCAAGAGCAAGGTGTGATGAGCACAACAAGTATTCCCTCGGTTATGAAACAAAGGTTATAGAACCAGTAGGAGCAAGGAAACAACTCCAAGGTGTTGCTAACAACTTGGAATCCTGCACAACACAAAATCAAGACTTTGCCCCAACTTACAGTGAGGTTGTCAATCTCACTAGTTTGCTGAAAACAAAGGATTAAACATATAATGTGGAAGATAGTAGTTGCTTGTAGAAAGTAAACGGTAACAATAGGTAATGTATGAATGGTAAATATTGGACCGAGGTCCACAGTTCACTAGTGGTGTTCTCCTTAAGATAAATAACATGCTGGGTGAACAAATTACAGCGGGGCAATTGACATGACTGAGCAAGCATAACAATGCAAACACGAGACATCATGATTCCTATGAGATTTGCTTGGGCATTACAAAAATATACATAGACCGCCATCCAACTGCATCTATGACTAATAATCCACCTTCAGGTTATCATCCGAACCCCCTCTAGTATTAAGTTGCAAGCAACGAATAATTGCATTAAGCAATGTGTGTAAAGTAAACAATACAATTGTTCCATGAACAAAAGATTGTTGTTTTATCCCTAGTAGCAATAGCACATCTACAACCTTAGAGATTTCTGTCACTTCCCCAGATTACTAGAGGCATGGATCCACTATCGAGCATAAATACTCTCTCTTGGAGTCACAAGCATCTACTTGGCCAAGATAGGTACTAGCAACGGAGTGCATGCAATATCACAAACAACACAGACATGATATAATCAATAATCAATATGACATGATGGAATCAATAATCAATCTGACATAGTATCTCAATATCCATCGGATCCCCGCAAACACAACATGTATGATTACAAATAGATGATCTTGATCATGAATGGAGCTCACAAGATCTAAACATGATAGCACAAAGGAGGAGAAACAACCATCTAGCTATCGTATGGACCCATAGTACAAGGGTGAACTACTCGCGCATCATGCCGAAGGCTGGCAGTGTGATGAAGAAGGCCTTTTGGATGATCTCTCCCCTCCGACAGGGTGCCGGGAAGAGCTTCATATCCCCCAATCTAGGGATGATGGTGGCGGCGGCTACGAACTGTTTCGTGGAGATCTGATCAGGTCCTTAGGTTTTCTGCATCGGGGGGCTTTTATAGGCAAAGGGGCGAGGCAGGAGGGCACCCGCGCCCACACCAGGTGGCGGCGTGCCCTAGGGGGGCCCGCGCCACCCTAGGATGTGGCGGCCTCGTGGCCCTCCTTTGGTTGCCCTTCGGTCTCTGTGTTCGTTCCGGTAAAATATTCACTTTGGCTTTTGTCCCATCCAATTCCGAGAATATTTCCTTACTAGCTTTTCTGAAATAAAAAACAACAACAAACAAGCAACTGGCACCGCGGCATGTTGTTAATATGTTAGTCCCAGAAAATATATAAAAAGACCTCAAAGTGTAGACAAAGCAAAGGAAAGTTGATACTAAACAAGCATGAAACATCAAAAATTATAGATGCGTTTACGACGTATCAGTGCCCCACTAGCGTTGTAAACGCATAGGTTCCTGCCTCGAAGGGTACCAATAGTGGAAAGGTGGATCAGGCCTTTGGTGGCCACATCCATCGGAGAACAGGGTGAGGCCTATTGTGGCGTGGTGGTATTAGTATCGCCAACCCCTCCAATACAGACGTACTTCCTTTAACAAGGAAGGAACTACGGTCAAACAAATCCATGTGTCTCCGCGTGCTCCACTATGGTTTCCTTGCTCCTTGTTTTTACTCGCTTAGTAGCTATGTTTGCATATAGGGGAATTCTTTGTAGTTGCATATCTAGATAATTTACCTTCGTGTCAAGCCTAAAATTGAAAAAGAATTAAAATTTGGAGTATCACCCATTCACCCTCCTCTAGGTGCCCATACGATCTATTTCACCTTCCGTCAACTCATTCTGCCATTCTAATTGAAGTTATAGCTAAAGACCTTGATACAACAGTGTGGCTCTCATTGATCTTTGGACATGGTGGATAGTGCAACAGTGTTGAGAGATCTTTTTTATTCCTGGCAAACCCTATGTGGCATACTACTAGCTCATATTTGAGTGGTTATTCTTTGCCAATATTAGGTTACTAAATCTGGCTGTCTTTTTGGTTACTATGACTTTGTAAGACACGAGTACAAGTGATGGAAAAGTCTAGTCTTTATTGGTTAGAACAAGCAATGTCTGATGCACTTTCAGCAAACAAAGTCTGGCATTGGTTGGCTTGATATGGAAACAACAACACTTGGACACCATATCCTTCGTAGAGGTGTTTTCTTGGAGTACCATGAGGCTTCAGGTGATCTTACCTTAACCGGTTGGGTTTTGGCTACTTTTCTTATGAGTGTTGCTTCCTTCTTGAAGCTATTGTTATGATGCCTCGATTGCTATGTAGGATTTGGTGTTAATAACAAGTGGTTAGGGGACTAGCCATGATTATTATGTGTATCTATATGTTTTATCCCCATTAAGCCAAGGGAATGATGTTTGGAGACCCCTTGCAAAAAAGTGAAAAGCTAAATATTTACATTTATGCTATGTTTTTATTTGAGTAGTAGGAAACTACTTGACTATTAGGAGGGATTGGACACTTGTGTGATTTTTTTGCCAATGTTATACCTATTCACAAATATTCCATGTGAGGAGAACTCAAAAGCCTATTTTCCATTCATAGGAAAGTGCTTTGTTTCTTCTCTATGTTGTTCGAGAAGTTAGGTAGGAGGTCTAGTTGAGGTTCCTGATGAAGTCACTAGCTACTGCCTTTGCTTGGAACCTCGTCGAAAGTGGATGTGATAGCTAGTACGAAAACCGGATTTTAACTCTGGGTGGGTTCTTGGACAAAGTGAGTACTTACTCACCTCTCCCAAGACCTCACCCAAAATTTGATCTCAACTTATGGGCGGGTGGATCCACATCTGTCCATTCATAGTTTCTCGGTGGAAAGAAGGCATAATGTGTAGATTTCAGACAAACCTATATAAAGAGGTCTTTTCCCCAAACAACTCAATGTTGCTACACTCTCTTTCATACACCATTGTTGACCTTAAAAAGCTCGAGACCTCCAATTTCTCCAAACAATCTTGCTAATCTAGGGAAAGGAAAGAGGATACTTGGATCTAATTTTTCATTAATCCAAACTTGATAGCCCTTGAGTTCAGCGCTCTGCCTTTTTCTCTTGGTTTTTTTGATGAGACCCTAGGAGGCTAGGGTCATCGGGAGCTTCCAAGGAGTGGATTTGCTCCGAGAAAGTTTGTAAAGGTTGAGGCTACCATAAGATCCTTGATCAGGGGAATTGCTCGTACTTAGTTTGGTGATCTCAAGGGAGAAGAAGGCAGATCAAAGGCATCATTGTGGGATTTTTTAACCATCGATTTCACCAACTGATATTAGAGTACTCCCAAGGGTTTGAACTTAGGGATATATCTTTGCGTGTTTGTCCCCTTTCACTTTCGGTTATTTCTATCCTCTTTGTTATTTGTCTCTGCATAACTTCTATCTTGTTTACTCGTCTATCTTGTTTGCTAGTGTAATTTTGCCATATATGATTGCTGACAACTATTATCTAAAACTAACAAGTTCATTAAAACTTATAGTCGCCTATTCACCCTATGTAGTCGACATCTGTGATTCTTCGGCGAGGTTCCCTATTAGTAACCATTATCCTAACATATTTATTTTGACTTCTTTAGCCATTTGGCCTCGACACCTTAAGATTTATTTGTATGAAATTCGATATTATGTGGAGCACGATGTAGATGACAGTAGGATGATCTTGCAGTTGTCTAAAGAAGGAAAAATAGTTATGACAAATAAACCATTCGCTAGGAACAGTACTAGTAGGCTATGCAAATCATGTTAATGGAGAACTTGTTGAGTGTGATGTAACACTTGGACTGCATGCTCAAGAAAAAAGAAAGGAGGTCAAACAAATCATATAGTCTAGAAACTTCTCTTCTTGCCCCAATTCTTAAATTCTTGCCTCTCAAAATCTCAAACACTGACGCCTCCAACCTTACAAAATCTCCTTGAGACCCGTTTTTACCGGCCGTACTTCCCGTGCCTACTCTCATTTTGATCCCTTCTCCCACCTGGTCGTGCCTGCATGGTCTTGTTCTTGTTTTGACACATTTTTTATCATGCCCATCACTATCTCGACGCCTATGCAACCATTAATAGTTCGTGGTGTCCTCGATTCCCTCCGTGTACGAGAAAAGTTGTTTCTTGGACAAGGATAGGCTTGAATTTTAAATCTTTTAGTAATATTTTACATATAGTTGAACTAGATACTTGAAAATCATGTGTGTCAATATGTCTATGTTGTCATAGTACACAATTTTCTTTGGATCATATATACATATCGCATATGAAAATGATAGTCAAAATTGTACATTTGTAGACATACCATTGTTCTAAACAATAACATTTAAATGAGCAGAGGGATTATAGAGCCAAAGGAACATAACACTCTAGATATTGTTTCCTTCAATGAGGTAAGACATTACCCCCCTCTCAAATTACAATTCAATGTCCTCTTTAAACTCTTAGGATTTTATGATTTCAGATCTTCTACGACAGGGATGATGCCGTCATATTCTTATGTTTTGTTTCTTATGTCCCAAGTTTTCTAGTAGGAATTTTAAAGCATCCATTTTCCCACTCATACGTGCAGGCTCTATCCAAAACACTATTTTCTATTACTGGTGTAACACGAACAACAGTTTGGGGGCAGCTGCTGCAGCGTGACATGTGTAGCATGGTGTTCCATATGTCGCCAAGGAGATGCCCCCATCCAAACCTGAACACGCCAAGGCTCACGCACGCCTACCTCACCCGAGTGAATGAGAAAGACTTGGCAGATGGCGAAATCGTCAAGAGGCTCTGCTAAATAAAACAAAACGTCATGCGGCGTGGTTGCTGAAAAGTTGTTTCTCAGCCGTTTGTACTGGCGCTGGCCGTCACCACTGCCTCGAACCCCGCCAAGTGGCAGACGCTCCCGCAGCCGACTTGGTCCTTGTGGTGTTTTGACTAGTACTTAACCACAAATTAGGGACGAACAGGTCCAAATCAGTTGCCCCAAAAGTTTACGGTTAAGCTGTCGATGACCTATAGTAGTAGTAGTAAATCACCAGGAGATGTAGACCCCTTGACACTTGCATCCAGGTTAAGCACCAGGACTATAATTTATCTCCTGCTTACATGTTCAGTCAGTGGCTCAAAAGTTTCTGGTAGCCTGTCATGTTGGTGATGAGGACCTGGTAAATCCCTATGAGTATTAGCAGACAGTTTGACTCAGGTAGTTTTTAAGCTGGAGGATGCTTTTGGTAAAACATTCTCATGGTTTTTTGCTTGCGTGTACAGTTTTGGGGAAAGTGGGGAGATGAAATTCCACTGTTTAAATTCAGAGTAGAATGAAGAACTTTTTGCTTGTTCAGGTAAGAGACATAATCAAAGAAGCTAAACATGCTTGCTCCTGTTCAATTAAGAACAAATACTACACAGAAAGCCCAAAGCCTCAAGTGAGTGGTGATGCACTAATCATTTTGGAAGTTGTGGTGCTGCACTACACGCTCCAATATCAGGACTTATTTACTGATTCCACCACAACAGGTATACTAGTAGTACTTAAAATACAGAAACGGCAAGCACTGCATTTGCCAGTTTGTTCACTGATGAACATGCCAAACTGAAGAGACAAAAATGCACCTCATGTTGGACACCTGCATACTTCCAGCTCCACGGATGCAGAGTAGTAACATACTACAAATCATGGCTCTGCTTTGACCATGATTGACTAACCAGCCCTGAAAGTAACCCCACAGGCCAAGGGGGATCACCACCAATCCAATCCCCTGCCTCTTCTCCATGGAAATTCAAACCATTCCCCAAATCCCCTATAAATCCCCCACCTTTGCCAAGAAACCAGAGCAAACACTCGACAGACACCTGTAAGTCTCCTACCTTGAGGCCTTCCATCCCCAACTCCAAGCAAGAATCCATCCAGTCCACATGGAGCTCCACTTCCAGGTGCAGCCCTCGGCTGTGCAGGTGCAGGACTACTGCTACTACTACCAGCACCACCAGGAGCAGGAGGCGGCCGCGGCGCGGGCGGCCAAGCCCACCAAGCCGCGGGGCAGGAAGAAGGGCAGCAGCAGCCACAGCAAGTTCGTCGGCGTCCGGCAGCGCCCGTCGGGCCGCTGGGTGGCCGAGATCAAGGACACCACGCAGAAGATCCGCATGTGGCTCGGCACCTTCGAGACCGCCGACGCCGCCGCGCGCGCCTACGACGAGGCCGCACGCCTCCTCCGCGGCGCCGAGGCGCGCACCAACTTCGCGCCACGCATCGCGCACGACTGCCCGCTCGCCGTCCGCATCCGGGGCCTCCTACACCACAAGAAGCTCAAGAAGGCAAGGCTGCCTGCCGCCTCCACCACCAAGGTCCTCCCCCCCGCGTCCTCCTCGATCCCCGCCGCTCCCGTTCCAGCCACGCCCACCACTTTTACCACAAGCAACAGCAATAGCAACAGCATGGATGGTGCCTGTGGTCATGGCGGCGGCTCGAGCAGCAGCAGCAGCAGCAGCGGCAGCGCCGTCAGCTGTGACGACGGCGCCATGAAGCGAGGCGCCGGGGAGGTCTACAGGCCGGACTTCGCCCCCGTCGCCAGCGCCGAGGACCAGTTCGAGTCCTGGGTGTTCGACACGGCCCCGTTCGGCCAGTTCCCGGCGCTGGACGGCTTCGCCGCGATTGAAGGGTGCACGCCGCCAGCGGCTTCGAGCGCCGCTCCCGCGGCGGCAGGGATGGGGGAGTTCGAGCGGATGAAGGTGGAGCGGCGGATCTCCGCGTCCCTCTACGCCATGAACGGCCTCCAGGAGTACTTCGACAAGGTGTTCGACGCGTCGGCCTGCGACCCGCTGTGGGATCTCTCGCCGCTCTGCCATTAGTTCCGATTCGCGCTTTCTCCGGCCGCCGTCGACCGGCGTTTCCCTCTCTGCCAGCGGAGGCTGCTGCATCAGTGTGTGTGCGTGTGCGTGTCAACTTGGTTTTTGCTATTGGCGGCCAGGCAGTGCGGTGTAAAGAGGAAAACTTTGTTCTTAGATTTCCAGTCCATGCAATCGAATGCACTTTTCTCCAAAAAATTGCTCCAAATTTGCGGTGTAATTTAGCAATGCGTTTCACATTCTAGGCTAGACTGCTCCAAATTAGAGTGTTGTTTTGCTTGACTGACACCTTGAACCGTAGCCGTGGCTCATTGCTGGGCCGGCCCTGAGGGGGGACCGGAGGGGCAGCCGCCCCGGGCCTAAAATTTCAAGGAGCCCTTTGCAGACATGTGTTGCATATATAGACTATAATAGATATAAAAAAAAATAAAAAATAGCAGCTTCAAGCTTTCTATTGGACTAGATTGGCCCTCTATTTTACAGACACACGCGTACGTTTTAGATTTGGAGTCCATCATAACAACACGTACATAGCCTAAGATTAAATCAGCTATCGATCTCTTTGATCGTATCGTACGAAGGCAGGCCGCACGCCAGTTCCTGCCTCGATCTTGACTTGACGTTGAGCTCTCGATCCTAGGAAGGCCCGCGCGTGGCAAGTAGCAAGCCGTCGCCCGTCGAGATGGTCGCCAATCGCCTCGCACCCTCTGCCTGTTGCCTGCCTCTCGTCTCACCTTGGCCATTATTTGTCTATAGGTCTGAGTTCTGAATTTCTGATCCCAGTCTTCTGTAGTCTAACGTTTCCTCTAATTTTGTTCTAATTAGTAATTATTCTTATATTTTTAGTATGGTTAATTGGTTAAGGCGCGTGATTCTGGTGCTAAGAAAAGGAAAAAGAGGAAGGAAGAACAAAATTTGATTAACTCACAGAGAGGATCCCTTCATAAATTTTTAAAGAGTAACATGAGCACTTAGAGGAATCCAGTTGAGTTAGCACTAGTTCTTGTTGGGGAACAGAGTAATATTGATCTAGAGGATGATATCAGTACGGAGGAGAACGATGAAATCAACACGGGTAATAACAATGTAAGTGATCATGATATCACATTTGATTCATCTCCTACAAAATCTGCTAGTGTTGATTTGGAACCAATTAGTGTGGATATTTATGATCCGGCATCGAGAAAAAGTTTTTGGACGAGATTGATATTGATTTCATTGTCAGTGACTTCGCTTCTAGGAATACACGGAGAAATTTTGAAGGTAATATGTAAACATTTTCATTTTTATATGAATAATGCAAATAGGTATACTTGAAGTATTTATTTTTCATTATTTTATACGTGTATATAAAAAAAAATAGCAAGGGGCCCTAAATTTTATTTTCGTCCCGGGCCCCTAAAATCTCAGAACCGGCCTAATTGCTGCAACCGATTCTCGTGCGTTCCTGTATCATAATAATAATACTACAGAAAAGCGAAAAACAAGCTGCTGTTAGCCAAGTGCCAACATATATACTCTAAAACTTGCATGTGTTCCTTAGGATTATTCTACAGATTGTCGCAATGTGATTACAGGATCAGAGTAAATTTCTATGGATTGGTTTATTATGGCTAAATTCCTTATGGATTTAAAATAATGCACACTACAACATCCTCTTACAATCATTCGTGTAGAATCGAGTTTTTTTCTTATCTTTAATTTAAAAATGGTTGTGTTGCATGGTTCGGAGGTTAAAGATGAATGCCATATCTAGAATTTCATTGTAATGTAATTTTTGTTTTTCTTGTGGTATTTTGTACTGCCGTAGGTTTTTTTAGTGCTAGGTCTTTTCGGCAAAAAAAAATTGTTGTGTCGCAGAGACCAATACACACCCCTTTTTTCCAAAAGAAATAACATGTTTTTTGACGAAATTTCACCGATCTATTAATAGCCATCAACATCGGTATAAAGAGTTTCAAAAATAATAAAAATTACAAATAGGTCAATTGACCACCTAGCGACGACTACAAACGCCAGCGCGAGCCGAATGCGCGACGTCGTCTTCGCTCCTCCATCACTGGAGCCAGACAAACCTTGTCGTAGTAGAGCTTGTTGTAGTAGACAGACGGAAAATTACCGTGCTAAGGCCAAAAAAACCAGCGCACTCGAGCATCAACCATCGCCAATAATGACAAAACCGTAATCGAAAGAGACTGACCTGATAGCAAACTAACAAAGACGAAATGTACAAACCTCAGAAGATTCACCAGACAAACAACTCCACGCGTCCTCCATCGATGCTAGATGCACCACTAGAACAAGAATAGAGCGGGTAGGATCTTATTTTGACTTCAGAATGTATCCATCGCCTCAACATCCGGAAAAAGATATTACAAAGTAGACTAAACAAAGAACATAAAATCTTCCGCCGGCGAGAAGTCGTGGTCCACCGTACCTCTAAGACCGTAACGCCAGCGAAGACGGAGCGAACCAACGATATCGTCAGCAAGAATGTGGAACCTAGATGGGTTTTCTCTCGTTCACCACTCCCTGGCGACTGGCTGTACATACCCGTTCAGTATGATAGGTAAATAACGTGTCTTCTTCATAACTATTTCAGTAGTTTTTTTTAAGAAACATAGTACAATTGTAAATTCTCACAATACGTACATGCACCACCCTTATTTCGGTAGTTTTCTTGTCCTCTTGCAATTCTTAGATTTCCAATTTTTTTCCCTTGCAATCCTTATTTTTGCGCTTGTAACTCCTTAGCTTTGTCTAGATACATTTAAAACGGTGGAGTATTTATTTGTTTTTCAAATCGACGATCTAGAAGCCCGGTAAAGGCCATAATTAACACCACCCATTGGTGGTTCATCGTTCCACATACAGTTGGTCAAAGTGACTCGTCAAAGCATTCACTCACTTGCCGAACCTCTCAACATCCAGTGACCTTTCACTAGGAGGAGGGAAATGTTAAAAGATTACCGTGTCCGTCCAAAATCCCAATTCATCCGAGTCATTCGACGGTTCGGTTGCAACTTGAGAGTTGAGAGCGTTGGTTGAGCTCCACAACAACAGCAAAATACTGGTGTTTATTATGCCAACAAAAGAAGAAGCAAAATACTAGTGATGATATAGCTTTCACTCTGAGTTTGCTGCCACTGCTTACGACAATGGCACAGCCAAAAAAAAAAAGACACATATGAGGACGAGAAGAGGGAGATGGCAAGGTTTCTTTTAGTGCAGTAGGTGGCAACATTGGGAAAAAAAAACACATACTCCCTCTGGAACGAAGGCAGCGGTTACGGCTAACTGTGTTGCATGTATACTTGGAGTTGGGAGTCTTCGCAAAAAAAAAAAAAACTTGGAGTTGGGAGAGAGATGCCATTTGGAGCTTGAGATGTGCAGTTGTTTGTTGCTTTATCCATCCATTGATGAAAAGTCAGCAGGCAGGCAAGGCAACGTGACAAAGGAACGGTTGATCTAACCACCGCAAGTTGGGTGTCAGCTGATTTCTGGCGTTGCGTATAAAAATCAGCGCGGGAAACGGACGGGTTCCCGCCAAGAGACTCTCTATTTTCGAGGAACACGCCAAGACTCTTCTTTTGCGATGCAGTAGCCCAAGCGGTGAACTGGCAGTGATACAGTCCGTCATCTCGGCCCAAGCAATCTTAGAGCGTGTTTGCTGTTTGTAGGTCGGATGAATCCATAATGCATATCTCTCCTCATACAACCAAGTTGAGCTGAGGTTTTGCCATATGTTTTGGTCCTTGTCACAAGGGTGGGTCGGATTTTGTCATGTGTTTGGTCGTCGTCACAAGGGTGCACCAGGTTTACTGATGCGGGCACTCCGGTCTACACGGTTTGTTATATGTTGATCCAAATTCTATAAAGTAAAAGCCATGGATTGTTGAAGACTTAAATTTCCACCGATATATAAACCTCTTGTAAGCCGCCGGCTGGGATAAGTTGTAGCTGTAAAAATCTCCGGTATTGTATAAACACTCCCCGATATAGTGAAGTTTCGCTGACTGGCGCTCGTGTTTTTTTTTTCTCTTTTTGTTGGAGAGTTTTTTCCACGTTAAATCTGTGTTCCCTTTGCTATGATTTCGTTTTTGTATTTCGTTATTTACTTGTCGTAATTATAACACGGTAGGCGTCAGTCTATGGTGTTATAAACGAGACAAGAAAAAGAATAAAGAACAAACAACAACATTTTTTTTATCGTGGAACAGACTCTCCAATGGGTAGCGTCATTTTCAAGATTTAATTAAAAATGCCTATGACAAAATTAAGTGGTCATTTTTGAAACACTTTACGCATGAAAGGATTTGGTGTGGTTGCCTTGTTTGTGAGGGGAGGGAGTCTTGGTATTAAGATTACTAATGACATTAGCCACAATTTTCACATGCAGAAGGGCTTAAGACAAGTGATCCTATATCACCAATATTAATCAATATGGTTGTAGATATGTCTACTCCAAGACAAATATCTCTACTCCAAGACTTTGTCGCGCAAGTCAAAGTTGAACTTACATATCTTCAAAGGCTTTATCGGTGCTAAGTATTCCAGTAGAGAATCCTTTGTGGCTGGCAATGGTATGGCCACGAGGTTCTGGGTAAATGCTTGGATTGAAGATATGCCTCCATTCCATTAATATCAGGAGTGTGGACAAATGGAGCATGGGCTAAATGGAGCCTGTTTTTTGATAAATTTAAAAATAGCATTTTAAACATTCGAAAAATAACAATATGTGGATAATGTTGTGCTTTACGAACATGCAAAATTTCAAGTCAAAATAATTTATATTTGGTACTACACAAAAATGATAAAATCTGACATCTAATGTAGTAAATAGTGCAAATTTCAAATCAAAATAATTAATATTCAGGGCTACAAAAAAATAACAAAATCTGGCATCTAAAGTACCCCCTCCGATACATATTAATTGTCGCCAAATCGAATTTATCTAGCAGTAAAGCATGTCTAGATACAACCGATTCAACGGTAATTAATATGGATCGGAAGGAGTAGTAAATAGGAGAAAATTTTCAAACCTCTCAAATCCGTCAATTTTTTATTATTATGTTTAGCCCCGAATATAACATATTTTGGTTTGAGATTTTGCACGTTGGTAAAGTACTCCTTCCATTTCATAATTCATGTCGTGGTTTTGTTTTAAATTTGAACTAAAACCACGACAACAATTATGGAACATAGGGAGTACAACATTATCTACATCTCGGATTTTATTCATATTGTTTTGGAACTTTCAAATATTATTTTTAAATTTTGAAAAATGGATCCACGAAGCCCGGTCTTCATTTGCGATTTCCGTAATATCCATCCCTATATAACAATGTACAACGAAAAGACATTTTTGTTGCCATTGTTATTGGTATAGTATACATTGATGGTCTATTCCTTTTTATCAGTTTAGACTTTTGATTGTGTTGGATAGTGCATGGAGGTTGGCATGATATCACGGACTAAGATCTTGAGTTTGAGTTTTGCCTTTCGCAATTATATTGGTTGCTGCTTTTGTAATTTAATAAAATTACTCTTGCCCACATATAAGCCCGTTGATCCATATATCTGAGATCTCTATGCATTTTGGCCTCCCAAGTCATATATAAAGAGGGCGTTATAGTATATGTGGATTGTATAGCCCTTCTTATGAGTTTCGACATTTGATTGTATGTGCTAGTGCATGAAGCTTGACAATTATATTGGTAATTACACTGCACTCATGGTTGCGTTTAGTCAAAGAGGGGCTAATGGTGAAATTTAACTGATAAACCTGAGGTGTTCACTTACAAAATGACTATTTTGTTTCGCTCATTTCCGATTAAATCTATGCACGATGTTCCTTGCGGTGACTCTGACAGAGACCTTTTTGTTGTCTGCACCACCATCACGGTTTGAGATGGTGCCTAAAATCAATAGCAGGTTGGTTCTTGCATCCAAATTAACCATTGTAAAACACTTTAAAACAATATGACTATGAGTTCAGTACTTGGAAGCAATTTCGTCAGTACCAATGGGTTGCTTCCATGAACTATACATCATCACGAATTGCATAGCAAATTTCAGCTATATACCTACTTTTCTCATTTCTCAAGTCTAACAACACCTGAATTTACATCATGCCCTCCCTCCTATCGGTCTCTCGCCCTGTCACCCACACCATTTATCAGTATAATCTTGTATGTAGTCTGAACTTCAGCCTTCTCTGCTGATCCTAGCAACCTCGTAGTATTGCCTGAAGAGATGTCTTTGCTCGAGATCTGAGTGACATCCTCAGAGTACAAATGGTCGTATTACTGAACAAAGCGAGTGATCTGAAACCAAAAAAAAAAATTGTTCTCCGTGTTCTGTTACTTTGTGTGTGATTATGATGATGCTAGGAAATGTATTGGTTCAGCTACACTGTAGGTACAGAAAAAATGGCTGCATTGAAACTCTGTGCGAGATATGTTCTGCACGGGCACCTTTTTTCGCGAGAACGCAAAATCCTTGCGTTCCGATTCATTGATAGAAAAAGAGAGAGTACTGTACAACATATACAAAGGCTCATGGGGAGCCAGCACCCCATACAACTCTACCCACTAGCACTACATGGCCGTGGGGATCAAGGCACGCAGGCCAGACGCCCCAGCAGCCACCCAAGCCCTAGCCTCAAACCGAATTGTATCCAGAAGACCACCCAGGTTGGGTGCCGCATTGTCGAAAACTACCGCATTTCTCAGCTTCCAAATCCATGATG
This sequence comes from Avena atlantica, assembly GCA_910589765.1. Lineage (NCBI taxonomy): Eukaryota > Viridiplantae > Streptophyta > Magnoliopsida > Poales > Poaceae > Avena > Avena atlantica. Next base: position 330,082,284 of record OU342738.1, on the reverse strand, counting down.
AGTGAGGAAGTGCCCTTGCGAAGAGCGCGGGGATAGATCTTGACACCTGCAGCCACCAGTCCACGAAGTCGTCTTCCCCATCCGGGGGGAGGGCCGTGGACCGGGTCCATGAGAGAACCTCATGCCAGGTCGCCTTGGAGAAGGGACAACCGACGAGGAGATGGGTCATGGTTTCAGCCGATTGGTCACACAGGGGACATCGCGGGGGGTGGGCGAGGCCCCGTCTCGCTAGCCGCTCAGTAGTCCAACAGCGGTCCTAGCATGCCAACCAGATGAAGAACTTCACCCGCGGGGGCGCCCAGGCTTTCCAGTTCAGCTTCCAGGAACGTGAGGCAATGGATCCCTGGAAGAGAAACTCGTAGCAAGATTTGGCCGAGTATTGGGCATCGCTGGTCCATCTCCACATCAAGGAGTCTGGTTCGTCCACCAGCGCGTGATATCGCAGCTGGGTCCAGAGTTGGACATATTGCCACAGGGCAAGCGGGTTGAGCGCGCCCTGTATGTCGGCAATCCAGTGGCGCCCCACCAGGGCCTCCCGAACAGTGCGGCGCTCTCTGGCGCGCTTGGGGACCAGCGCGAGTAGCCCGGGCGCCAAATCATCGATGGTCTTCCCCTCAAGCCATCTGTCCATCCAAAATAGAGCCGTGGCTCCATCACCTACTTGCATCCTGGTAGAGGCGTCGAACACCTGGTTTTCCGTCTTGGAGAAGTGCATGTCCAAATCGCGCCAGGGTCGCAGCGGGTCGGTCCGCCTCCTCCAGATCCAACGAATCCTTAGACTGATCGCCATGCGAGAAAGGTCGGGGATCCCCAAGCCTCCAAAGCATTTCGGCCTGCACACCCTGTCCCGGTTCACGTGGCAGTGGCCGCCATTTGCATTTGCCCTCCCAGCCCATAGGAAGCTTCTCACTATCCGCTGGATCTGCTTGAGCGTCCGCTTGTTGAGCCCCAGCACTATGACCTGGTGGAGCGGGATCGCCATGAGCACCGACTTAATCAACGCTAGACGCCCAGCCTTCGCCACTTCCAGGAAGGGATTCTATTCACGATGCTATCCACCAGGGGTTGGAGGGCAGCCGCGGACACCCGTCGCAGCGACAGGGGGATCCCCAGGTACCTGATGGGGAACATCGCCACCTGGCACCCCATTACCGTCGCTGCGTGGAGTGCCACCTCAGGGGAGCATGCGATCGGCGAGACCGAACACTTGGCGTAGTTGGTGTGCAATCCAGATGCCTCCCCGAAGAGGCCCAACAGCGCGCGGACTGAGCGCAGCTCTGCCTCATCTGGGTGACAGAAGATCACCACGTCATCCGCGTAGAGGGAGACAGAGGTCACCAGTCCACGCGCAGTAATCTGCTTCAGCATGCCGTACTCAACCGCCCTAGACATCACCCTGTTGAGTGTGTTGATGAACAACACAAACAAGCGAGCGAACTGGCTTTTATGTACACTTGGATCACATCCATCCCTCATTGTGCATTCCTTTTGGAAGATTTTTTCAAAGCATGACTCGAGAAACTGATAGATGTGACCCAGGTGTGTACTGTAAGCAAATCGGACCAGCAAAGCGGATAGCAATTTAGTTGAGCCTATTTTGTAAATTTCCGGATATCTGCTTAAGAACGTTCCTGTATCACCACCTGGCAAATGTGATGGCAGATTTTTACGGTGATTTTTCTAGAACAACATGGAACGTCATCTCTCTGATATTTTCTTAAGAACATTTCTGGAAGATCTTTTGCATCAATCTTTCGAGAACATCTGAGTAAATTGCATAAAGCTACGACAATTGGGGCTAGGGCTTCAAAAAACTACGACTTTTCGGGTTTGCTTAAAAAAACTACGACTTTTCGGGCTAATGACTACAAAGGGCTACAACTTTTATGTAATCGCTCATTAGCTGGTTTGATAGCGTTTCTGACAACACGGGCCCACCGAGGGTCATGACGTGGCAACACAGGACGGACGCCCCTGGAGCCCCGTTAACGGGGGAAGCTGGGACCCACATGTCGGTCGGTGCGGGTGGAACTAAAAGCACCGGCCCGTTGACCTGGGCACCTCGCGCTCGACTCCGACTCCCCGCACAGTACGACGCTCGCCTGGGAAATCGCCGCCCGCCTGTGCCAGAGCTCCGCCGCCGCCATCAAGCGCCGCCGCGCCTGCCGGGCCTCATCGCCGGGATGCCTAGCTGGAATGACGGCTCGAGTTCCAGGCAGTCACTTCTCGGGGTGAGTTCCCCTGTTTCTAGGGTTAGGGTTCATACGGGAATTTGGGAAATTTGGTTGATTTATGTCGAAATTGGTGGATTGAGCATATGTTTCTCTTTGATTAGGACTACAACTCGATAGACTATGCTCCAGATCGCTGTGATGACCCGACATTCAATGGGATAGCCGCGGATTGTGCCGAACGCTGTCGAGGGCACAATTTGGAGCCATAGAAGTGTGTTGCCTTCGAAGGCACGATGACGGGTCGAAGATTTTACATGTGCCCGCTCCAAAATGTAAGTACCACCTCTTGTACTAATTTCGATTTTGGTCTGTCCATTCTATATTGTGTTCTACATTGTGTTCATGCTAAATTCTAATGATTTGAAAACATTAGGATAGCCAATATGCTAGCAGAGAGTAGGTGCAGTAATTTTCCAATTGGAATTAGCTTTTGAATTGCAGTGATATTAGTGCTTGCATATACTACTAAGGTTGCATATGCTTGGATACTAGAGATTGCTTCAATTTATTTTCAGTACATACTTGAGATTAGTGCTTGTATATACTAGAGATTGCTTGAATACATTTTTAGTACATATTAGATACTAATGCTTGTATATACTAGAGATTGGTTCCATTAATTTTTCAATACATATTAGAGATTAGTGCTTGTATATACTAGAGATTACATGGATATATTCTGGACAAGTAAATGTTTTGGGGCTGGTACCTATGATCATACCATGTGCCATTTTTATTTGCAGGAAATTGTGAATTGTGGATTTGTCTCTTGGGTAGATGACCAAGAGTGGTCAGAGACACTGCAGAATGCATTGTCAAGGCTCTGGTGCATGTACAATGAGAGCAACAGTAGCAGAATTGATGAGAGGGTGGAGCATGGTAAGCTTCTAGCTCTCGTAGCTGAGGATAAGATCAAGGCTGAGAAGAAGTATGCAAGCCTCATGGATGATGTTGGCAGGTTTGTAGATGATTCTCACAAGAAGGTGATGGAACAAAACTTGGCCCTGCTGAATGGTAAAACTGAGTTTGAAATAGTGGAGATGGAGAAGGACAGGGATGCTCTGAAGACTGCAGTTGAGATGCTGAAGCAAGTGCAGAAAACACAAGCAGATATGATGAAGGCAAAGGAGAAGAAATGGGAGGAAGAAAGGGCTGCTTTGAAGGAGGAAAAGAAAAAATATGAATACATGGTGTATGATCTATTGAAAGCTGGTGATGACAACAAGGAGAAGGTGAAAAAGATCAAGGCCATAGTTGATGAGTAATACTTGGACAAGAAATGATCTATTGAAATTTCAGTTTGTAATGCATTAATGTTGGACAGGAAATGTTGTAGTACTTGGTCATGTGATTTTATTGTCATTGTGATACTATTGGACAAGCATTTGGTGTTGTAGTATTAATGGTGTACTTGTTGTTTCTCAGATTGTTCTGATTAATGCATGGTTTTATTGTCATTGTGGTGAAAATGCAATATAATTGAGCTGTGATTGTTGATGTCATTGTGGTGAAAATGCAATATAATTGAGCTGTGAAAATGCAATATAATTGTATTGGTAGCAAACATTGTCTTTTGAAAATGCAATATAATAGTACCATCACATAGTAGTAGCACATAGATATTTCCCAAATAGTACCATCACATAGTAGTAGCACATAGATATCTGTCTTACAATAATTGGTAGCAAACATATAATTGTCTTACACAACTAATACCAAGCAGACATGGTTCCAATACATAATTTAGCTACTTCTTGTAGCTGTTATGCTTCCCAGCATTGAAATACCCCAACATCCTAGATGTTTGTTTCTTTGTCCTTTGTCCTCTCCTTGGCGCAAAACTGCTTGTAGCATCATCAGTATGGGCAGACCTAGGTGCATGAAAAGGAGCATTTGGCCCTGATGCTGATGTTGGAGCCCGAGGTGGTGGTGATGGTGGTGCTGTAGGTGCTTGAGGTGGTGCTGTAGGTGGAGGTGGCGCTGTAGGTGCCCGAGGTGGTGCTGGTGGCGCTGGTGGCGCTGTAGGTGGAGGTGGCGCTGTAGGTGCCCGAGGTGGTGCTGGTGGCGCTGTTGTTGATGTGTTGCTTCCCTCCTCATTGCTTCTGTTTCCCTGCACCCAAACATGTTATACTCCAAGTTATAGTTTAACTATGGTCAAACATGAAAATACAAGTAAGAATAAACCTTGTGTTGATTTTTCCTCATCTGCAACTGTGGGTTCAAAGTTTGTGTGCAACTTGTGTATCTATGGCCTAGTTGCTTGCAGTTGCTACATGTTATTGTTGCCATCCTAGAAGTATCTTTAGGCTCCGGGACTTCAAATTTTCCCTTCCTCCTCTTACTCTGATGCCTACCCTTTTCAATTCTGAACACTGGTGGGTCAATGTCAACTGTGTCAGTCTTTGTCCATCGATCTTGGCTAGGTACTGGGTATATGACAGGATTATATGCATCTAAATACATGGGTTTCTTGAAAAAACCATGAACAAAATCCTCGGGCTGTTGCTTGGACTTGTAAATGGCAGATATGGCATGACTACATGGAATTCCTGTCATGTCCCACCTCCTGCACCCACAAGTTCTTGCATCCAAGTCAACGACATAGCTACTCTCCACCCCTCTGCTCACTTACCATAAATTACCCACAGATTTCTGAGATTTGTAAATCCTTGAGTACTTTTTGTTCACTTCCAACATTTCACAATATGTTGGAGTGATCTCCCACCTAGCTGATGCAGCACATGTCCTCTTTCCTTCATGCCTGACCATGATCTTTGATCTAAGGCCTTCAAACATTGTTACTAATGGTTTGCCTCTAACATCAAGAATCATTTTGTTGAAAACCTCACTCAAGTTGTTCACAACAAGGTCAGTTTTACAATTAGTGTCCATTGCATACCTTGCCCAACACTCCACTAGAATATTGCTTAGCCATGCCCAAGCTTCCTCTAACTCATCTTTCATGTTCTGCATGTGTACATCAAATAAATGCCTTGTGTGAGAGTAGCTAGCACCATACATGTATTTCTTTAGTTCTTCTCCTCTAAAGCCAGCTAACTGAAAGTTGGCATAAATATGTCGTAGGCAAAATCTTTGGGGACAATCTGGGAATACTTGGTTGATAGCTTTGAGCAAACCCTATTCAATACAAATAAACATGCATGAGAAGAAGAGGGTAGTAACTAGAAAATGCAACAAGTCAAACATGGGAGCACATTAGTTACCTCTGCCTATCAGATATAATTGTGTATTTCCCAAACTTGCCATCAGATCCACCAAGAGCAAACTTCAGCTGAGTAAGAAACCAACACCAACTAGCAGTATCTTCCTTGTCAACAAGTCCAAATGCAAATGGATATATATTATTGTTTCCATCTCTTCCAGTAGCTGCAAGTATTTGTTGTCCAGTTGTCAGCTTCACAAAGCAGCCATCCAACCCTGGACACATAAATAAGTTACAATATATTAGTAAAAAAGCTAGAACATGTACAACAAAAAAACAAAAGAAGAGCTAAAACTTACCAATGAATGGTCTACAACCATTCAGAAATCCCTCCTTTGTTCCATTTAGACAATAAAACATGCCATGGAATCTTGGGTTTGGGCTAGGGTGCTCTACCAACTGCTTGGTAGCAACAATGCACCTACTACCAGGGTTGGTGTCAATCACTGTCTGCAAGTAGTCTCTCAACCTAATGTACTGCTTGATCTGATCACCTAGAACCACCTGCAATGCTCTCTTCCTGGCTCTGTAAGCCATTACCTTTCCAACCTCAACACCATGTTTTTCCTTGGCGGTCTCTATCACAGTTTCAATACTTGTCCTTGTATCCATCCTCATGCTCTTCTCACAAACCTGGGCAACCCACTTTCCTGTAACCTTGCATACTTCACCTGTAGGTGCACATGTGTGCTGTAAATCCAACTTCCTAAGACAGAAGGTTTTCTCTCTACCAATTGTTGAACCATTCATGTGAAATAAACAACCTTGAGTCTTCCTTTATGAGCACTGGGCAATGACTGTATTTGGCCCATTCCTGTGGTACACAAAGTTCCTCAACTAGGCTATGTGAAAATTCTGAAGTGCTCTCCTGAATTGGTAAACATCAATAAAGCACATCTTCAAGCACAACTGATCTTCTGGCTGCTCCCTGTCCTCATCATACCAAACTCTAGGTGCCCCCTTCTTTGCCCTGCTCTTCCTACCACTAGGCAATGCCCATCCCAATACAGCTCCATCATCATCTTCTACCCTTATGTCTCCATCTGAACCAGAATCAGAAGATGGAACATAGCATGCAGACTTAGAGTATTTTTTACTACCATGTGCCCTCTCCGTTGGCCCTTTCCTAACTGGTAGCTTCCTCTTCTCCTGCAAAGGCTCATCCATAGGTTCATCCTCTGGTAGCACCATCTGAATGGGAATACTCTCATCCAAACTATCTGAATGGCAGAAAAGGTCTTCAACATATGTATCTCCTTCTATATGCTCATCAGGATGTTCCCTCCTCCTTTTCAACTCTATTAACCTCTGGCTCAACTCAATCTTCTCTTCCTGCAGCTGTGTATCAATATCTTGAGCCAACAAATCCCCTGCCTCAAACTCAGACTGCTCACCAGAATCCACATCCAATTCTAAGAAACTACCAGCCTTGTTCTCATAAACACAGATATTTTTTCCCTTCTTCATATTGTTGCTTTGCTGAGTCAACAAAAAATCTGCAGGAATTATCTGTGCACTGCCAAGGTACATTAACTCATCATCAACATCAAGTGTGGAAGAATTTGTAGCAGCACAAGCACGCAGCATGCTAGGAGAAGGTTTATTTTGCCCTCGCATAACAATAAGTGAAACAACCTGCTTGTGTTCACATTTTTTCAGCATTTGCAAAACCTTGCCCATTCCATCTATAAGTTCATAGCCAGGCACACCATCTACCAAACAGTACATGGAGTCTCTATAACAATATCCATTGCTCTCAATTAGAGATAGCAAATTCAAAAAAGTGATATCAGATTTCCCTATCTTCCTCTCCATGTGCTCACCGGTCTCAAATTGGACTTGTACTAACCAAATTTCATCATCAAAGCTACTATAGTTGAAAAAAAAATTAGGGTTACTTGAATGAATACATTGTTCTGCCCAAAATACAAAAAAATAAAGAAAATGGGATGGCAGAAGCTTACCTGCCGATGCCTGCATAAGATGGCCACCGGGAGCTCTGCGAGCCATGGGAGGCCTCAGGTGACCTCAACTGTGTGATGGCCGCCGCCGGCGGGAGCTCGGACGAGCAGCGTATGGGGTTGGAGCTCCCGCTGATCTCCTCTGTCTCGCGCAACTGGGTGCTGGAGAACCCACCACCGGTGGTGCCACCGGAGGCGTCTCCTCCGCCGGAGCCGCCGCCTTCTTCTCCGGCGAACGAGCCTCCCTTTCTAGCACCGGAGCCGCTGCCATTCCCCGCCGCCATGACCTACCTGAGGAGCACCTGTGTGAGCTCGATAGGGAGTAACGGCCGGGAGTAACGGCCTTTAACGGGGCTCCAGGGGCGTCCGTCCTGTGTTGCCACGTCATGACCCTCGGTGGGCCCGCGCTATCAGAAACGCTATCAAACCAGCTAAATGAGCGATTACATAAAAGTTGTAGCCCTTTGTAGTCATTAGTCCGAAAAGTCGTAGTTTTTTGAAGCAAACCCGAAAAGTCGTAGTTTTTTGAAGCCCTAGTCCCAATTGTCGTAGCTTTATGCAATTTACTCAGAACATCTTGTACTCCCTCCTTCACGGTTTGTAGGGCGCTCTACAAAAATCTCACGGACCTAGGCGTGAACGTATTGGCTGAAAATTAGACCTATCAATGAGCGGTTAAGGCGCATGCAGTGGTGGGAGACTGTTGCATGCATAGGAAGTTGGGAGAAAAGCTACCATATTAATCACTAATTAATGCTTATGCGCAGTTTTAGAAAAACCCAAATTTGATTAAGCGCCTTGCAAACGGTGAAAGAGGGAGTAGTGTCGTTGGAAGGACGAACAGGCTGGAACGCGTGTGTTGGCCAACACTTATAGGTATTTAACAATCCACATTCCACCCAAAATTGTCTTCTTGATCCCGCCGGAGCAAGAGCACCTCAAGAGTCCAATCAGCTTCGCCGGCCTGCCGAGGGAGCAGGCGTTGCCTCCTCCGCTCGCCGGGCCGGTGGTGGCTGTGCACCCTGTGCTGCTCTTTCGCGATCTGGGTGGAGCGGGAGCACATCCATTGTCCAATCAGCTCCGCCGGCCCGCCGAGGGAGCAGGGGTCACCTCCTCCGCTCGCCGGGCCGGCGATGGCTGTGCTGCTGCTGGGGCCGGGGGTCTGGGCGATGCGTCGGCGGTCCTCTCCGTCCAGTCCTCCTGTTCACCGCCAAGTGAGTGTTTGGCCCCTCAGACCCTCATCTTTCCTCCCACTATCGTCTCACTGATAACGTTGTTGTTTGGAATTCCTGCAGGTGCGGCGAGGAGGTTGTACATGGACACCGAGAGGGCCGACGAGGTCCCCCAGCTCCCCGACCCGGCCAGTCTGTGCGTGTGGTACGTTCAGTTGCCAAACTCATTAGCGATTATCTGCTAGCATAAAACCTAGGATTGGCTTTGGAAGTGGGGGAGAAGATCTTTGCTAATGCAGGAGACCCAATTTGGCTCTACCTCATAAGCAAAGAAATTATTTTCCATTATCCCTAAAACGGGTACTTCTTGCATGGTGATTGGAATACTAAATGAAACCAACGCAATTAATCATCACCAGGCATGTTTCAGCATGTACTACATCTGTTTCTAAATGTCTAAATGTAAGCCTTTCTAGCAGTTCAAATTAAACTGCAAAAAATTCTTACATTTTGGAACGGAGGGAGTACATGCTAAATTGTTTGCAATGGATTTTTTCATATCATAATGTATTTATACTATCGCTTTAGGGACATCCAATAAGAATAATGTGGATAGTTCATGTCCTACCAGTTGCTTGCAGAGAGAGCAAGTAACTCAATGAAAATTGGGCACTAATTGTCTTGCATTGAAGCAAGATCCATGCTTATTATGTGTGTGAATGCACACATGCGCAAAAATACTTAACCCCCACATGAGCTAAAACAGTTAGCCGCACATTGCTGAGGCAAAAGGCATGCTTCAGCCTTTTGCTTGTTGCACCTTGTGCAATCGATGTGTATTGAAAGTTTACTCAAGAAAATTTAAGCACTTTGGGTTTTGCAATTAAGTACGATCCACACTTACTTCTTCCGTCCACAAATAAGTGTATTTCTAGCATTTGTCCGAAGTCAAATTTCATAAAGTTTGACTAATTTTATTGGAAAACGTAGCAACATATATGACACTAAATTAGTACCATTAGATATTGTTTCAAATAGTCTCACAATATATATGTTTGATGCCATCTATGTTGCTACATTTGCCTACAAAGTTAGTCCAAGTTTTAAAATTTTGACTTAAGTCAAAAGCTAAAAGTACACTTATTTGTGGACGGAAGGAGTATTTACTTGTGGAAATGGCCACATCAACAAAACAGTTAACCACATATTGTGGTTGAAAAATGGATATTTTAGCTTTTACAAGATGAATTTAAGCCATCGAATACTCCGTACTGTTGGTCTTGCAAGGGAGCAAGATCAACACTTGTTCATGTCTGGTAGTGCTTACATGCACTACAATAATTGACCACATGTTGTGGTTGTATGAGGTGGCCCTAGCACCCAAATTTTGAGGCTCCCTGTCTCACTGAATACGCAGAGTAAGAGTACTTTCTTGGTTCGGGTGTGAACCCGCGTGTGCGGGAGCGTGTGTGTGTGTGTGGTTGAGTGGGTGCGTGTGTGGGTGTGTGTGTGTGGGGTGGGGTGGGTGGGTGGGTGGGTGGGGGGGGGTAACTCCGCCTATGCTGTCATGAGTACTTCATGTTGTGTAGCCGGTCCCAAGCCCGGAAAAAGGAGGGACCAACCATCAAAAAACTTAGTTTCTATTTTTTCTCATGTGTAATTTGATTCAGATATCTCTCATCATGATTCAATTCACTGCTCACAATTATCATTTGTAAGCATTTATGCAGGATAATCTCTTAACTGAGAAAACTTGTTTCACTGTTAGCCTTGTCCTCATTCCTTCTCAAGGTGGTGCTGAATAATTTTTCTACTCAGTAGGATCACCCAAATCTATGGATAGTTCAACCAGGGGTTAACAGTATCTTGGAAGCACAATATCAATAAGGAAGCAGTCGCCAGCTTTTGTTCGATGAGCAGACATAATAATTATCCCAGGCATGGAAAGACCTATAAAAAAAGAAACGAGTGGTAAATGAGAATTTGAATGAAGAAAATGGAGTACTATCAGCTGAAGGTGACGAAGAGGATTCTTCTGATGCTGAAAATAATTGTACATCTTCCTTTTTGAGTAAATGAATGCAATTCGTAAATGATTGAATGGAAGGAATGAAGGGGAAACAGAACGTGGAAATAATAAGACTGAGCTTTAACTCTTGTATTGTTTCACATATAAAGTATTGGGTTGGGTATTAGGAAAAATATATCGGTTGATACAGTTGGTGCCGTATTCCATACCATCTTGATATACATGTATTTTTGTTATTTTATCTGTAGCATGCCTTGAAGGCCTGTGCTGCAAGTTGTGATGGCATTGTACTAGCTTGCTGTCAGGAAGTTGTCATTTTTGATATTATTTGTAAATTTTAACACATTGAAATCAGTAATTCAGTTTCAAAAAATCAATATTATTTGTGCAGTCTGCATTGTTACTTGGTCAGCTGCTTCGTTTTTTCTCTTTTAGATGACCCTGAGGCCGGTTACTCCAACCCTAGGCCTGTAGAGTGATAAAAAGAAATGTTTGCTTACTTTTTGTTTTCTTATTAAATAGGGATCCCTATTAAATATTTTTCGCATGCCAGTTAACAATTTGTTTTTTTTTCATATTCCCAGGAATCCGAAAGCTTCTCGATCTCAAGGCTGAAGATAACGGTTAACGGCTGGAGTGTGTGGATGGCACCAGCAAGACCAAGAGCTGACGACTCTGCTGGGAGGACTGCAAGAGTCCAGTTAGACGGTGACGAGGGATCCTTTGACATATGGAGCAGATTGAGGTTCAAAAAAAATCCTGTACACAAGATCAAGTCTTTATAGGCACTAGGCAACAGTTCAAAAACTAATTGAAAATCCATGTAGCATATATGCTAGTCGTTTGTGATAGTTAGAGATGATTGCTCATGTTCTAAGAAAAATATTTAACTTTAGGATGCTTAGAACATAATATTTTCCCTGAGAAACATGACAATCTGTTTTCTATAGATTTATATCCTTCTATGTATATTAAGTAGTCTAGAATAATGAGAAATTTAAACATGACAGTTGTAATTGATTTTTTTCTTGCCCCTAATAACGAGAGGCAGAAAACATATTTCTTTAGATTTGTTGACTGATATCTTAGGTCTCTTAGGTCACATGAGTGTCCCTTTCCACAAATGATCTTCGGGAAAATTGAAGTAAATAGACAATGTAGCATCCCAAAACAAGAAGAATGTCGCTGCCAAACTGGAAAGCTTGAAGAAGACATTGGCGTGGTCAGATGCTCAGGCAGGCATTATCTTTTCCAAAGGCTCCCAGAAATGCTGAAAAATTCTAACGACAAGCTGTGCCGCATATCAGAGTTCCTCATCTCTGAGGCTGGTTTGGAGCCAGGGTACAATACCACAGGCTGGCAATGCTCAGTTATGCCCTGGAGAGCTGGCACAGGCTCCGGAACTAGGCTGTCAAGTTCAAATGGGTTGCTCAAGTGTCAATAGTGCTGCTATAATGCAGTGGAGGTGACTGAGATGGCATTTGTGGAGAAATTCATAGATCCTCACAAGGAAGTTGTGCCACACCTTGCTGAAGACTACGCTGCTTCTTGTAGAGGGAAATGCCAATTAGATTCAAAATTTAACAGGCTATTAAGTGCCCACTCGGTAAGCTGTCATGTCTTGTTTCTATGTTCTTAGCCTAACTGGATGTTGGTTATCCACTTCAATATGTCTGTTACATGCCTGATGCAACTGATGATGCAAGTCCTGAATCCTAAGATATCGACAGGTGTCATTCAGTAGAGAAGAACACATGACACTGTAATGAATAATGAACTTGTTCATCCTTATGTCTGTTGACACTCGTATCATGCCTGTCAAATCTGCCCTCCGTACTAAGCTCAAACAACATTTAGTGTCTTCAGTCTCCTTGCAAGTATTTGGACCTTCCATAAATTTGACATATGAGATTTTCCATGTATCTTTTGCCTCGTTGGTTCATTAAAATATTTGCATACTATTTGTGCTTATTAAGTATACGATTTTCCTGTGTTCCTTCACGATTTTTGCTCCCTTCAGAAATAACAGAATTCTTACATTGCTGTTTTGTCCATACTGGATTATCATTAGGAGTTCAGGACTATCGAGGGCTGTTTGCTAAGCAATATTGTGTCATGCTTGAGCTGTAAATTGGTAGTATTTTCTTACATTCACCTCGAACTTGATATCCAGTGGAGCTTGCTTGGAAAGTTCAATTGACAACAAGATGTATATACGAAGGGAAAGAACTTCACTGAATAAAAAGCCTAAGTTTTCCATTCTGCTCCGGGCAGCAACACCTGGAGGGAACCAGCATGTTCTGTAAGAATAAATGACTGGTGAGACTATTTGGCATTTGGTTTCTTGCAGTACTTAAACTGTCATTGCTAATGCCAAACCGAGTTTTTTTTTGTTCTACTAGATGCAGTTGCAATACTCGTCCGACAGCGCTCAGGCCGCACCAACATCATCCTCCGGCTCTGCCTTACCTGCACCGCCACCTTCCAGCTCCAACGAATCATGCCTCCAGGGGATCAGGCGAGTTCACTATGGGAATTCTCTTTCATAGCGAATGCAAGATATTTCGAAAGAAGAAAAATCAGTGGCTATGAGTAAAGAGTGTCTCCTGCCCCGTTTAAAAAAAAAGAGTGAAGAGTGTCATTTGTGTTACTGCATGTGTCAAATACATTCGATGATATTTAGAGTGTGAGATGAATGTGTCTATTCGGTGATCCAGAAAGTTTTCAGTGAAACTTGGGAGTAGAATGTGAGCTGACAGTGTCTGTTCAGAGATTCAGAACATGCAATCTATAGGGAGTGGAAGCTGCCAGGAAGTCAATTTTAGCTTCAATTTGCAATATTCAGTGAAGACGAAGTTAATTTTGTGAAGCATCTGTGTCTACCGTTTGGCTTGTACAGTGGAAAAGAAGTCAATTTGTAGATTTTCTGTCTCCTTGTCTTCAGTTTGCGTTGTTAAGTGAATCGGAGCAATTTCCGGCAGCATGTTTGGAAATTTAGCTTCGGCGTGTTGTGCAGTTTGAAGTAAAAAAACATGTAAATTTTGTGAGCTTGGCCATGATTGTTTTGATGGATTTGGCGAATTTTGGAGATGTCCAGCTTTGGTCTGTACGCTATATATATGAAAGGAGGCGGTGATAAGGTGTTGATCTAATAAAAGCATAAGAGTGTGACAAAACTTTAAGAAATGATATAGTAGACAATTCGTTTATATATTCACAAACTCTGTTTCAGTATTGTACACGTTATTACAGGGAAAGAACAGAGACAGTACTCTGTTTTCCTACAATTGTATGACAGGTTACACTATCCGCTCGACTCGATGTAGATCAATGTTTGCAGCTGTAGGACGTAGCTCAAGATGGAGCTTCATCTGCGAACCATGGATGCCTGAGTGCGGCGGTCGCCGAGAGCCTGTTGTCCATGTTGCAGCAGAGGAGCCTCTTCAACACCTGGAAGCCTTCTCGGGACAGGCGGTCCTCGGGAAAGAGCTTGCGCAGCCTGTTGCAGCTACGGATGTCCCGCGGCAGCTTCACCAGCTTCCGGGCCAGCGGCAGCGACTTGTACGCCGGCCAGGTGCTACGCCCCGGCGCGCCGAGGACGTTGAAGATCTCGCGTAGCTGGTCCGCGGCGTCGTCCCCGTCGAATAGCGGCGCGCCGGCGAGGAGCTCGGCCATGACGCAGCCGAGCGACCACATGTCCACCTCCGTGCCGTAGTCGGGCTTCCCCAGGATCACCTCAGGCGCCATGTACCGCAGCGTGCCGCACCGCGCGTACGGCGGGGGCTCGAACGTGGACATGGCGAGGCCGAGGTCGCAGATCTTCATGCCGCCTGCTTCCCCGCCGATGACGATGTTCTGCGGCTTGATGTCGCGGTGGACGATGCGGCGCGCGTGCATGTGCTCGACCCCGCGCAGGAGCTCACGCATGATGCGGCGCACGTCGGGCTCCGGGAAAGGGCGCCCGCCGCGCTGGTCGTGGAGGACGTCGTGCAGGCTGGGGCCAACGTACTCCATCACCAGGGAGAGCTCGCCGGTGGCGGGGTCGCGCGAGAGCTCCCGGAGGTCCACGAGGGACAGGTGGCCGCGACACGCCGCCAGGAACGCGACCTCCCGCAGCATGCCACGGACGGCGGCGGCAGCGGCGGCGGGTTTCTTTGCGCTGTCTGAGTGGTGGAGGGCCTTGACGGCGACGATCTCGCCGGTGATGCGGTGGCGCGCCTTGACGACGAGGCCGAAGCCGCCATTGCCGAGCACGCCCGTCTCCTCGTATTCGCCGGAGCAGCAAACGCGCCTTCTCTTGCAGCAGCTTGTTGGCGCTGTGCTGGCCTGCGAGTAGTCCGCCAAAGATTCGACCGTGCACGCAGCGGCGGCGACTCGCTTGACGGCCATCTAGGTCAGAGAACTCGAGAAGAGGGGAGATCAGGGACGGGAGGATGGCGGCGAGAGATCACGGAGAGTTGATAATGGCGTGCGTCGCGTATATATTGTGAGGAGGCTCGATCGTGCCATGCATGGGCGAGTTCCAGTACTTGTCGGAGTCGGTAAACGCGTCGCGTCGCGCGCGAGGGCGAGGCAAGTAGAGAGAGGCATATGCGCGTACTTGCGAAGGAACGGAAACATGCGGTCTTTCTCTAGCCCAAGTCGGATTAGCCCGACCACACGTGCGTGAGGAGAATGACAATTCTAGCATGCATGCTAGCACGGTGCATGTATTCATCTTTGGATCTCGTGTGCTTGCTTTAAAACTAGTAGTATTTTAGAAGAATCTTTGCATATAGCATACCTCATTCTAATACTATATCTTTTATTTTTTAGTACGTGAATTTAATTTTGGTAGTGAATTTGAAAGAGCAATATATATTAAAATATATATCATATTAAAAATCCGTTTTGAATATGTGTATTTCTTTTGATGAGATCTTTTAAACAAGCCAAAAAAGAGTTCATTTTGGCAAAATTCAAAATTTGAATTCTAAAACACGTCCAAACATTTTTAACTATGATTACCCAAATTTGAAATACCGTGAAACAAATTGTTTTACAGAAAATTTTCACTAAGTTTCACCAATTTTACTAAGTTTCAAAAGTCTATTTTCAAAGATAGTTAAATGTATTCAATATTGATGTTATTTTGAAGCTCTCTTCACTGCAATCTAAAATATTCAAACGGATTCATAAATTAAACTTAAGATTCAATAGATAAAAAAATAGTACTCCCTTCGACCTAAAATAGATGTCCGGGCACTAAAACGCGTCTAGATATATTCAAGTTTAGACAAATTTATAACATCTATTTTGGGACCGAGAGAGTATTAACTAAACGTACTAGCATGAAAGGAGAGAGAATACTGAATATTCCATGTCGGGACTGGAGATTAATTTCGACAAGTTCCTGCTTCTCTGCTTCGAATCCATGTCGGGACTGAAGATTAATTTCGACAAGAGCGAGGTCACGATTCTCGGGTATTCAGAAGAGGATAGGCAATCGCATTGTCGATAACCTTAACTGTAGTTTGGCGGACTTCCCTATTACCTACCTAGGGATGCCCATCCGAGAGACTAGAGTTCTGATCAAGGACCTTGCCCCCCTGGTCACGAGGGTTCGGTCCAAAGGCAAACCCTGGAGAGCTAGACTCACGACCAATGGAAGTAAGACGATCCTGATCAACTCTTGTCTCTCGAGCCTGCCCATGTACCAGATGGGGTTGTACCTGCTACCTGAGAGGACTCATGCTGACTTCGATAAGGAGTTACCTAGGTTCTTTTGGGCAGCTAGGGATGGCCGCCAAAAATACCACATGGTTAAATGGGCAGACTTATGCGCCCCCGAGAGCCTTGGGGGTATAGGGATCCTCGACTCACGCCGCTTTGTTGTGGCCTTGATGCTAAAATGGGTCTGGCGCATCCTTAGGGATGCTGTGCGTCTCTGGCTTCAGCTCATCAAAGCTAAGTACTTCCATGGCCAACCCCTCTTAGCGTGCGAGCATCGGGAGGGCTTCCAGTTTTGGTGAGCCATCCAGGACATTCATTGGACAGGGCATCTCCTTTTCTGTGGGCGACGGGAAGCAGGTGCGGCTGTGGCTTGACCCATGGCTCCTGGCACTCCTGCTATGTGACCAATTCCCCGCGCTTTATGCCATCTCCGCCTCCCCGACGATCCTCATTGCCGAGGCCTTCCACGAGGGCCAGCGGAACATCTTGTTCCAACGGACCTTTAGCATGGCCGAGGTAGAGGAACATCAGCGTCTTTTGGTCGTCCTTCCTGTGTCTCTTTCAGCAGAACAGGATGCGGCCTCGTGGAAGCTAGCCCCATCGGGGATATTCTCTGTGAGCTCGTCATATCAGGACCTCTTCCAGGGCCCAGACTTGCGGTGGACTGCGCCACTATGGAAGGCCCCCCCCTTAGTATTCGCATTTTCGTCTGGCAGCTGCTCCGGGACCGCCTGCCCTCTGGGGTGGAGGTGGCCAAGCGCAATGGCCCGGGCAATGGCCTGTGCCCCCTATGTGGGACACCGGAAACTTGTGACCATATTATGTTCTCCTGCACAACGGCTTAGTTTCTTTGGAGTTTTTTGAGGGAGGCGCTGGGGCTAGCTTGGCAGGCTCAGGAGCTCGGTGAGTTCCTGCAGGCGGAGGCGAACCATGCCGGAGGGAGATGCCGCCTCTTCTGGCTAGTGTTTGCGGCCCTAGCCTGGATCCTCTGGAACGTGCAGAATAAAATGGTGATTGAGCGGATTTATCCAATGCGTGGATCTGACTCTATTTTTTCTCTTCTCGCCTTCCTTCAGCAGTGGTCCCCGTTGGTGAGGCAGCGTGACTGGGAGGCTTTCGACGACGCTCTTCGGGCCCTAAAGACGGCGGCGACCCCGTTCGTGGCCCCAGATCGCGCTTGGCGGGTCCCCCTTCGGCGGCATGAGTCCTGTTGTCCTGTGCTAGTTTTTCTTTTAGATTTGGGCTTTGCTGTGTTGTGACCCCAACGGTTGTACATTGGTCTGTTTTTCTTTGCTTTTGGCTACAGCCGGACATGTGGTTTGGATGCTTGTATGGATTTGGTTTATTTATAAAGCGGGACGAAAGCCTGTTTCGAGAAAGGAGAGAGAATTCAATATACATTAGAATCTTAAAAAAGTCAAAAAATGAGGAGGTGGGCCATGCACGTGATCTACCATACACTGTAGAGATGCATTTCTCTATTACTATAGAATCTAGTTAGACTGTAAAATCCGTGACACTTGTCTCACAGAAAACAAAGTCATGACACTGATCTGGTTATCTGCTTGTTAATTTTATCAATAGAAAAGTTGGGCTGCTTCTGGCTGTACATCAAGCTCAAAGCTATGCGAGCTTAGAGCATCTCCACTTGGTCCCCTACCGAAACCTATGTCTATTTTTGGCTTAATCTGGCGAAATCTACCTTAGCCATGCCACATGAGACCGAAATTCGCCGGGTTGGACAAAAATCCATACGTACGGACTCAGGCCGCACTCAACGCCTTGGATTCTCCTGTGGGCGCCGGATGGAGAGGAATTGGCAGGAAGCAACGAAACCACCATCTCCTAGGGGCGCCGGATGGAGAGGAATTGACAGGAAGCAACGAAACCACCAAGTGGGTCAAGCTGGCAGCGAGAGAGGCTGTTCGTACTTATCGCTTTGGCTCCCGCGCGAGTAAATGTGTCACCGGTGGTCATCCTTTCTCTAGACGTGGCAGGGCAACATCCAATCGCCGTCCACACCATGGCAAGCCAGCGCCTCGGCTTTTTTCTACACCCCTCTCGCCATTTCTCCTCGCTCATGCTACACCCCTTCCACCTTGCCACCGCCGATAAATAGGCCTCCTCCTCGCCGTCAGTTGCACAGGGAAAATCTCTAGCCCATTTCACCTCCTCCTCGAGCTCACCTTGTCCTCGAGCACCGGAGGAACCTCGGCAACCATGGCGGAGCGCTATCCCAGCAACAACGCGGCGGTGAACGACTTCGACGTCGCTCCCTTAATGATTGTAAGGGTTGCCTCCTCTATGCTGGGTTGCTGGCATGGACGCTCCTGGCTGCCAAGGAGGATGGGTGACTTCTCCTCGTCATCATCGGCCTCGGTCTCCCGCTCCACCCGCGAGGCGCGACATCGCTTCTGCCGGTGAAGCGTGAGCCGTCCTCTCTACCCTCTTCGGCGATGGCCCCGAAGCGCCACCATCCCCTACGTGGTGCGTGCGGCATGACCATCGATGGTACCCGTGCCTCGCCGCCGGCGCAGACCTATCCTCCTTCCGGGCGCCTCCGTCTTGTCCGGCCGAAGAGGGAGCCGGTTGACATTCTGGAGTACGAGCAGGGCATCTACGTACTCAAGTTGGCGATGGAAGCCTCCCTCAATGATGTGCAGCCGATGCGGCTTGCTGACACTCTCTCCTGGTCTAAGACAGAGTATGATCGGGAGGAGGCCGCCAGCCAGCGGGCGCTCCTGCACGCTGCCAACCGCCGGGTGTGCCGCCGCATCAATGTCGTCGTTTTGGACGATAGCAACTCCGACGACGCCGACCTGAGTAGCCGGGCCGCACAACTCGAAGATCCGGGTCAGGGTAGCAGCCGCCAGCCGCCTAGCAACGACGATGACACATAGTTCTACCGTCAATACTCTTCTTTTGCGATGCAGCCTAAGTGGTAAACTAGTTGTGATGCAGTTCGTCATCTCAGCCCAAGCAGTTTAGAGTGTGTTTGGTAGGTTGGATGAATCCATAATGCATATCTTTCCTCATATAGCCATTTGAGATTTTTTTGAACGATAAAAGGGTCTAGAAGACCCCGGAAGATGCATTAAGAGACACGAGGCAGGTACAAAGTTTAAAGAGGCCCCTCACAGTTAACACCCTAGTGAAGCTAGAAAAAACAGAAAGAGGCCTCCAAAATACAAACAGCACCTCAGAACTAAAAATAATATCACAATCAAGTCCCTGGGCGCCTCCACCACTAAACTCCGACGACCTCCTGTCGAGAAAATCGGCGAGATCAATGAGGTCTCTTGCTCGTGACGCCTCACCAACCGGAGAAGAAACACAGCAACCAGCCATCTTGCCAACAACAGGGACAAACCACTTGCTGATACCGAGATGTCGAGCTCTGGATCCGTGCTTCGAAAAGGGGCCTCCAATGGAGGTTTGGACCCTCGGCCACCCTTCGGCCAGAACAGGCAGAGGCCCAACAGCAACGCTGCTGCCAAAGGGCCACTGCGGAGAAGACCAAGTGGGTGCAACTTCAACCGGCTTCCGCTTCATCATCGGCATCAACCTTTTCTCCCATCCGCTCCTCGCCACCACGGCCGGTCAGGGAAGAGGTGAAGAAGCATTTGTCGTCGAAGAAATAGAAGCCAACTGGAGCATTATGGCCGAGCCTTCGAGACCATCCCTCACCTCGCAAACTTTGTCCACAGAAGCATGAAGGGAGAGATAGACCGGAGACCTCACGACGCTGCTCCCCTGCACCGCCGAGTAACTCGAGGTTGCGTCCTCCTGCAAATAAACATCAGGCACCGCAATCCTCCCCCCGACACCACGGCCGGCTAGAGAAGAGCTAAGAACTTGGCGTCGCTGCAAAACCAACGCAACCGGGGCAACTTTATTCAAGGAGGCGGTGCTCGCCGTCGTCGTCACGAATCCACCATGAATTAGAGACACACCGACGAGGAACCCTAAATACCGCCAGATCTCGCTGTGGGAGAAGCCGGCGTCGCCACCGTCAACAAGCATATAGCCCACTATTGGCACTGGGCCACTACTACTAGCAGACCTAACTACTCGATACCCCCTTCGCTCCCTCCAACCAGCAGCGCCGGCGAAGACGGCTCCAGGAGGGCCCGGTTGCTCTGGCGGAGAGGGCAAGGATGAGAAGTTTCGGGGGAGGAGGAGAAAGGTGTGGTGTCCCCATACAGCCAGTTGAGATGAGGTTTACTTCTAAAAAAAGAGTTGAGATGAGGTTTTGTCATATGTTGATCGTTGTCATAATAGTGCGCCGGATTTTGTCATATGTTTGGTCATTGTCATAAGGGTGCACCAGGTTTACCGATGTGATCGTTCTAGTCTACACGGTTGGCGTCGGAGAGTCTGCGATGTTATAAACGAGACAAGAAAAAAAGAAGAATGAACAGATCAATCGTGGGGATGCGACTTTTTTTATTGTGGAACAAACTGTCCAATGGACAACCTCATTTTCAAGATTTAATTGAAAAAACGTGCTTCGATGCCCCCTTTAAACTTAAATTTTGCATGGGTTAGTTTCATTTTGACCTGTCATAACTCATATCCAGGCTAAGTATGTCTCTGTATAGGTATACTCGGTCGAGAAGGGTATACTCCGCGTTCTCACTAGATGATTTCACCTTTCATTATCGCGGCCTATGACTTTGCATGCCAGTTTTGAAATTTTGTTGTTGTTGTTATATACCTCCTGATTTCCGCCTCCCACGGGCACATGAGTATACTTGTACTGTGAGTATCTAAGAGGACCATACAGTTTTCAGATGGGTTTATAAGGTCTTTGAAACGAATTAGTATCGAGTTTTTGTTGTCAAAGTTTGAAAAGGAGGGGGAACATCGAAGCAAAAGTGTAAGTGGTCATTTTTGAAACAAACTTTACGCATGAAAGGATTTGGTGTGCATTGCCTTGTTTGTGTGGGGAGGGAGTCTTGGTATTAAGATTAATAATGAAATTAGCCACAATATTCACACGCAGAAAGGCTTAAGACAAGTGATCCTATATCACCAATATTAATCAATATGGTTGTAGATATGTCTACTCCAAGACAAATATATACTCCAAGACTTTGTTGCAAGTCAAAGTTGAACTTACGGGTCTTCAAAGGCTTTATCGGGTGCTAAGTATTCCAGTAGAGAATCCTTTGTGGTTGGCAATGGTCTGGGCACGAGGTTCTGGGTAAATGCTTGGATTGAAGATATGCCTCCATTTTCCATTAATATCAGGAGCGTGGAAAAATGGAGCATGGGCTAAATGGAGCCTGTTTTTTGATAAATTTAAAAATAGCATTTTAAACATTCGAAAAATAACTATATGTGGCTAATGTTGCTTTACCAACATGCAAAATTTCAAATAAAATAATTTATATTCGGGCTACAAAAAAATAACAAAATCTGACATCTAAAGTACTCCTTCTGATCCATATTAACTGTGGTTAAATCATATATATATCTAGCACTAAATATGTCTAGATATATCTGATTCAACAATAATTAATATGGATCGGAGGGAGTAGTAAATAGGGGCAAAATTTCAAACCTCTCAAATCCGTCAATTTTTTATTCTGTTTAGCCCGAATATAACATATTTCAGTTTGAGATTTTGCACGTTGATAAAATACTCCTTCCATTTCGTAATTCATGTCGTGGTTTTATTTTAAATTTGAACTAAAACCACGACAACAATTATGGAACATAGGGAGTACAACATTATCTGCAACTTGGATTTTATTTATATTGTTTTGAAATTTTTAATTTTTTTTTGAAAAATGGATCCACAAAGCTCGGACGCCATTTGAGATTTCCGTAATATCCGTCCCTATATAGCGATGACAACGGAAAGACATTTTCGTTGCCATTGTTATTGTTATAGTATATGTTGATGGTCTATTCTTTTTTATCAGTTTAGACTTTTGATTGTGTTGGCTAGTGAATGGAGCTTGGCACGATATCACAGACTAAGGTATCGAGTTCGAGTTATGCCTTGCGCAATTATACCGGTTGCTACTTTCGTAATTTAATAAAATTACTCTTGCCTCTTCTGGCCATGTATAAGCCCGTTGATCCATATATCCGAGATCTCTATGCATTTTGGCCTCCCCAAGTCATATATGAAAGGGGGTGTTATAGTATATGTGGATTGTATAGCCCTTTTTATGAGTATGGACGTTTGATTGTATGGGCTAGTGCATGAAGCTTGAGAGTTATATCGGTAATTACACCGAACTCGTGGTTGCATTTAGTTAAAGAGGGGCTGATGGTGAAATTTAACTGATGAACCTGAGGTGTTCACTTACAAAATGACTCTTTTTTGGCTCATTTCCGGATAGATCTATGCACGATGTTCCTTGTAGTGACTATGATAGGGACCTCTTCGTTGTCTGCACCACCATCACGGTTCGGGATGGTGCCTAAAATCAATAGCAGGTTGGTTCTTGCATCCAAATTAACCATTGTAGAACACTTGAAAACAATATGACTATGAGTTCAATACTTGGAAGCATTTTCGTCTGTACCAATGGGTTGCTTCCATGAACTGTATGCTGTAGCTGGAACTGAATACCCATACATCATCACAAATTGTAGAGAAAATTTCAGCTATATACCTACTTTTCTCAAGTCTGACAATGCCTGAATTTACATCGTGCCCTCCCTCCTCTCAGTCTCTCACCCTGTCACCCACACCATTGATTAGTACAATCTTGTCTATAATCTGAACTTGAGCCTTCTCTGCTGATCCTAGCAACTCGTAGTATTGCCTGAAGAGATGTCTTTGCTCGAGAGTGGGTGACATCCTCAGAGTGCAAATGGTCGTATTACCAAACAAAGTGATGCGAAACCAAAAAATAAATAAAACTGTTCTCAGTGTCCAGTGACTTTCTGTGAGATTATGATGGTGCTAGGAAATATATTGGTTTAGCTACACTGTAGGTACAGAAAAATGGCTACATTGAAACTCTGCGCGAGATATGTTCTACACGGGCACCTCAAGACCAGCAGCGATAGCTGCCTACAAATACAACGAACTGGCTTTTATGTACACTTGGATCATATCCATCCCTCGTTGTGCATTCCTTTTGTACGATTTTTTCAGAGCATGACTCGAGAAACTGATAGACGTGACCCAGGTGTGGACTGTAGGCGAATCGGACCAGCAAAGCGGATAGCAATTTAGTTGAGCCTATTTTGTAAATTTCTGAATATCTGCTTAAGAACATTCCTGTATCATCACCTGGCAAATGTGATGGCAGATTTTTACGGTGATTTTTCTAGAACAACATGAATGTCATTTCTCTGATATTTTGTTAAGAACATTTCTGGAAGATCTTTTGCATCAATCTTTCGAGAACATCTTGTAGTGTCAGTGGAAGGACAAACAAGCTGGAACGCTTGTGTTAGCCAACACTTGAGTATTTAACAATCCACATTCCACCCAAAATTGTCTTCTTGATCCCGCCGGATCAAGAGCACCTCCAGAGTCCAATCAGCTTCGCCGGCCTGCCGAGGGAGCGGGGGTCACCTCCTCCGCTTGCCGGGCCGGTGGTGGCTGTGCAGCTGTGCTGCTCTTTCGCGATCTGGGTGGAGTGGGAGCACATCCATTGTGCAATCAGCTCCGCCGGCCCGCCGAGGGAGCAGGGGTCACCTCCTCCGCTCGCCGGGCCGGCAATGGCTGTGCTGCTGCTAGGGCCGGGGGTCTGGGCGATGCGTCGGCGGTCCTCTCCGTCCAGTCCTCCTGTTCACCGCCAAGTGAGTGTTCGGCCCCTCAGACCCTCATCTTTCCTCCCACTATCGTCTCACTGATAACGTTGTTGTTTGGAATTCCTGTAGGTGCGGCGAGGAGGTTGGACATGGACGCCGAGAGGGCCGACGAGGTCCCCCAGCTCCCCGACCCGGCAAATCTGTGCGTGTGCTACGTTCAGTTGCCAAACTCATTAGCTATTGTCTGCTAGCATAAAACCTAGGATTGGCTTTGGAAGTGGGGGAGAAGATCTTTGCTAACGCAGGAGACCCAATTTGGCTCTACCTCAAAAGCAAAGAAATTCTTTTCCATTATCCCTAAAATGGGTACTTCTTGCATGGTGATTGGAATACTAAATGACACCAAAGCAATTAATCATCACCAGGCATGTTTCAGCATGTACTAAGTCTGTTTCTAAATGTCTAAATGTATAAGCCTTTCTAGCGGTTCAAATTGAACTGCAAAAAAGTCTTACATTTCGGAATGGAGGGAGTACATGCTAAATTGTTTGCAATGGATTTTTTCATATCATAATGTATTTATATTGTCCCTTTGGGCACTAATTGTCTTGCATTTAAGCAAGATCCATGCTTATTATGTGTGGGAATGCACACATGAGCAAAAATACTCAACGCCACATGAGCTAAAACAGCCAGCCGCACATTTTGGGGGCAAAAGGCATGCTTCAGCCTTTTGCTTGTAACTGTGTGCAATCGATGTGTATTGAAAGTCTACTGAATGAAATTTAAGCACTATGGGTTTTGCGGTTAAGTACGATCCACACTTACTCCCTCCGTCCACAAATAAGTGTACTTCTAGCATTTGTCCTTAGTCAAATTTAATAAAGTTTGACTAATTTTATTGGAAATCGTAGCAACATATATGACACTAAATAGTACTATTAGATATGTTTTGAAATATAGTTTCATAATATCTATGTTTGATGTCATCTATGTTGCTACATTTCCTACATAGTTAGTCAAAGTTTTTAAATATTGACTTAAGTCAAAAGCTAAAAGTGCACTTATTTGTGGACGGAGGGAGTATTTACTTGTGGGAATGGCCACATAAACAAAAATAGTTAACCACATATTGTGGTTGAAAAATGGATATTTTAGCTTTTACAAGATGAATTTGAACCATCGAATACTCGATACTGATGGTCTTGCAAGGGAGCAAGATCAACACTTGTTCATGCCTGGTAGTGCTTACATGCACTACAATAATTGACCACATGTTGTGGTTGTATGAGGTGGCCCTAGAACCCAAAGGTTGAGACTTTCCGTGTCACTGAATATGCAGAGCAAGAGTACTTTCTTGGTTTGGGTGTGAACCCGCGCGCACGGGGGCATGTGTGTGCGTGTGTGTGTGTGTGTGTGGGGGGGGGGGGTAACTCTGCCTATGCTATCATGAGTACTTCATGTTGCGTAGCCGGTCCCAATCCCGGAAAAAGGAGGAGGGACCAACCATCAAAAACCTTAGTTTCTATTTTTTATCGTGTGTAATTTGATTCAGATATTTCTCATCATGATTCAATTCACTGCTCACAATTATCATTTGTAAGCATTTATGCAGGATGGTCTCTTCACTGAGAAAACTTGTTTCACTGTTAGCCTTGTCCTCATTCCTTCTCAAGTTGGTGGTGAATAATTTTTCTACCCAGTAGGATCACCCAAATCCTATGGATAGTTCAACCAGGGGTTAACAGTATCTTGACAAAGACAATATCAACAAGGAAGCAGTCGCCAGCTTTTGTTCGATGAGCAGACATAGTAAATATCCCAGGCATGGAAAAACCTATAAAGAAAGAAATGAGTGGCAACAGACCTGTAATAGTAAATGAGAGTTTGAATGAAGAAAATGGAGTACTATCAGCTGAAGGTGACGAAGAGGATTCTTCTGATGCTGAAAATAATTGTACATCTTCATTTTTGAGTAAATGAATGCAATTCATAAATCATTGAATGGAAGGAATGAAGGGGAAATAGAACGCAGAAATAAGAAGACTGAGCTTTAACTCTTGTATTGTTTCACATATAAAGTACTGGGTTGGGTATCAGGAAACATATATCGGTTGATACAGTTGGTGCAGTATTCCATACCATCTTGATATACATGTATTTTTGTTATTTTATCTGTAGCGTTCCTTGAAGGCCCGTGCTGTAAGTTGTGATGGCATTGTACTAGCATGCTGTCAGGAAGTTGTCATTTTTGATTTTTTTTTGTAAATGTAAACACATTGAAATCAGTAATCCAGTTTCAAAAAATCAGTAATTTATTTGCAGTCTCCATTGTTACTTGATCAGTTCCTTCGTTTTTTCTCTTTTAGATGATGCTGAGACCGGTTACTCCAACCTTAGGCCTGTAGAGTGATAAAAAGAAAGGTTTGCTTATTACATAGGGATCCCTATTAATTTTTTTTTCGCATGCCAGTTAACAATTTGGTATTTCTTTTTCATATTCCCAGGAATCCGAAAGCATCTCGATCTGAAGACTAAAGAGTAACAGTTAACGGCTGGAGTGTGTGGATGGCACCAGCAAGACCAAGAGCTAATGGATCTGCTGGGAGGACTTCAAGAGTCCAGTTAGACGGTGATGAGGGTTCCTTTGACATATGGAGCAGATTGAGGTTCAAAAATTTCTTGTACACAAGATCAATTCTTTGTAGGCACTAGGCAACAGTTCAGAAATTAATTGAAAATCCATGTAGCATATATGCTAGTCGTTTGTGATAGTTAGGGATGATTGCTCATGTTCTAAGAAAAAATATTTAACTTCAGGATGGTTAGAACAGAATATTTTCCCTGACAAACATGACAATCTGTTTTCTATAGATTTATATCCTTCTATGTATATTAAGTAGTCTAGAATAATGAGAATTTTAAACAATGACGGTTGTAATTGATTTTTTCTCCCCCCTAATAACGAGAGGCAGAAAACATATTTCTTTAGATTCGTTGACTGATATCTGATCTCTCTTAGGTCACATTAAGTATCCCTTTCCACTTAATGATCTTGGGGAAAATTGAAGTAAATAGACAATGTAGCATCCAAAAACAAGAAGAATGTCGCCGCCAAACTGGAAAGCTTGAAGAAGATATTGGTGTGGTCAGATGCTCAGGCAGGCATCATCTTTTCCAAAGGCTGCTGAAAAATTCTAACGACAAGCTATGTTGCATATCAGAGTTCCTCATTTCTGAGGCTGGGTTGGAGCCAGGGCACAATACCACATGCTGGCAATGCTCAGTTATGCCCTGGAGAGCTGGCAAAGGCCCCGGAACTAGGTTGTCAAGTTTAAATGGGTTGCTCGAGTGTCACCAGTGCTGCTATAATGCAGTGGACGTGACTGAGATGGCATTTATGGAGAAATTCATAGATTCTCACAAGGAAGTTGTGCCACACCTTGCTGAAGACTACGATGCTTCTTGTAGAGGGGAAATGCCAATTAGATTCAAAATTTAACAGGCTATTAAGTGCCCACTCGGTAAGCTGGCAAGTCTTGTTTCTACGTTCTTAGCCTAACTGGATGTTGGTTATCCACTGCAATATGTCTGTTACATGCCTGATGCAACTGATGATGTCCTAAGATATCGATAGGTGTCGTGGTGGTATCACGGCATATGCCATGGGTAGGCTAAAGTTGGGGCCGATGGACGTGGAGGAATCCGGGGAGGGATGATGCGGTGAAGACCGCACTCATATGAACAAAGAGAAATACAATGTATATTGGATTGAAGCTCTCAAGTGGAGATAACACCTCATTCTATACATCTAATCCCTTATAATCTTGCCATACTTGTGGCTACAATCATGCTCCTTGAGCTGTTTCCCCTATGCTTCTATCTAAACTCTCTGTGAGAGTGGAGGAAGAGGAAGAAGGAGAGCTCCTAGTGAGCAGAATGGAGAGGAGCCCTTCGGGGCCTCCCGTAGAACGATCCCCCTGGTGCTCCTTATAAAGGGGAGCCCAAGGGACAAGACTTGCTCCCCACGCTTGGCATCTGTGTAGCATATTCCTGGGATCTTCTTTGATGATCAGCATATGCCTTGGCATCTTTGGAGATGTCAGGGCATATTCTCTTAGCATCTCCTTGATGCCAAGGTCATATTCCCTGTGCCCATGTGCTAGTCTGAGCGAGTGGTCCCAAGACTGGCTCCTGGCACGAAGATCTTGACTTTACTTGATCGTATGTCGACGTAGTTGTTGAGACTGCATCCTGGAATAAATAAGAGGGCGTTTGGAGCTTTATAACTCGGCCCAGGCGCCCCTAGTCCATTGGTAACTCGGCCCGGGACGCGGTTGATTCGGCCTGGTCCTGATAGGCCCAGCTCCCCGACCCGGCCGGATCTGTGCGTGTGTGTACGTTCAGTTGCCAAACTCATTAGGATTGTCTGCTAGCATAAAACCTAGGATTGGCTTTGGAAGTGGGGGGCCGATCTTTGCTAATACGCAGGAGACCCAATTTGGTGCGGCTACCTCAAAAGCAAAGAAATTCTTTTCCATTATCCCTAAAATGGGTACTTCTTGCATGGTGATTGGAATACTAAATGACACCAAAGCAATTAATCATCACCAGGCATGTTTCAGCATGTACTAAGTCTGTTTCTAAATGTCTAAATGTATAAGCCTTTCTAGCAGTTCAAATTGAACTGCAAAAAAGTCTTACATTTCGGAATGGAGGGAGTACATGCTAAATTGTTTGCAATGGATTTTTTCATATCATAATGTATTTATACTGTCCCTTTGGGCACTAATTGTCTTGCATTTAAGCAAGATCCATGCTTATTATGCGTGGGAATGCACACATGAGCAAAAATACTCAACGCCACATGAGCTAAAACAGTCAGCCGCACATTTTGGGGGCAAAAGGCATGCTTCAGCCTTTTGCTTGTAACTGTGTGCAATCGATGTGTATTGAAAGTCTACTGAATGAAATTTAAGCACTATGGGTTTTGCGGTTAAGTACGATCCACACTTACTCCCTCCGTCCACAAATAAGTGTACTTCTAGCATTTGTCCTTAGTCAAATTTAATAAAGTTTGACTAATTTTATTGGAAATCGTAGCAACATATATGACACTAAATAGTACTATTAGATATGTTTTGAAATATAGTTTCATAATATCTATGTTTGATGTCATCTATGTTGCTACATTTCCTACATAGTTAGTCAAAGTTTTTAAATATTGACTTAAGTCAAAAGCTAAAAGTGCACTTATTTGTGGACGGAGGGAGTATTTACTTGTGGGAATGACCACATAAACAAAAACAGTTAACCACATATTGTGGTTGAAAAATGGATATTTTAGCTTTTACAAGCTGAATTTGAACCATCGAATACTCCATAATGATGGTCTTGCAAGGGAGCAAGATCAACATTTGTTCATGCCTGGTAGTGCTTACATGCACTACAATAATTGACCATATGTTGTGGTTGTATGAGGTGGCCCTAGCACCCAAAGGTTGAGACTCCCCGTGTCACTGAATATGCAGAGCAAGAGTACTTTCTTGGTTTGGGTGTGAACCCGCGCGCATCGGGGCGTGTGTGTGCGTGTGTGTGTGTGTGGGGGGGGGGGGGGTAACTCCGCCTATGCTATCATGAGTACTTCATGTTGCGTAGCCGGTCCCAAGCCCGGAAAAAGGAGGAGGGACCAACCATCAAAAACCTTAGTTTCTATTTTTTATCGTGTGTAATTTGATTCAGATATTTCTCATCATGATTCAATTCACTGCTCACAATTATCATTTGTAAGCATTTATGCAGGATGGTCTCTTCACTGAGAAAACTTGTTTCACTGTTAGCCTTGTCCTCATTCCTTCTCAAGGTGGTGGTGAATAATTTTTCTACCCAGTAGGATCACCCAAATCCTATGGATAGTTCAACCAGGGGTTAACAGTATCTTGACAAAGACAATATCAACAAGGAAGCAGTCGCCAGCTTTTGTTCGATGAGCAGACATAGTAAATATCCCAGGCATGGAAAAACCTATAAAGAAAGAAATGAGTGGCAGCAGACCTGTAATAGTAAATGAGAGTTTGAATGAAGAAAATGGAGTACTATCAGCTGAAGGTGACGAAGAGGATTCTTCTGATGCTGAAAATAATTGTACGTCTTCCTTTTTGAGTAAATGAATGCAATTCATAAATCATTGAATGGAAGGAATGAAGGGGAAACAGAACGCAGAAATAAGAAGACTGAGCTTTAACTCTTGTATTGTTTCACATATAAAGTACTGGGTTGGGTATCAGGAAACATATATCGGTTGATACAGTTGGTGCAGTATTCCATACCATCTTGATATACATGTATTTTTGTTATTTTATCTGTAGCGTTCCTTGAAGGCCCGTGCTGCAAGTTGTGATGGCATTGTACTAGCATGCTGTCAGGAAGTTGTCATTTTCGATTTTTTTTGTAAATGTAAACACATTGAAATCAGTAATCCAGTTTCAAAAAATCAGTAATTTATTTGCAGTCTGCATTGTTACTTGGTCAGTTGCTTCGTTTTTTCTCTTTTAGATGATGCTGAGACCGGTTACTCCAACCTTAGGCCTGTAGAGTGATAAAAAGAAAGGTTTGCTGATTACATAGGGATCCCTATTAATTTTTTTTTCGCATGCCAGTTAACAATTTGGTATTTTTTTTCATATTCCCAGGAATCCGAAAGCATCTCGATCTGAAGACTAAAGAGTAACAGTTAACGGATGGAGTGTGTGGATGGCACCAGCAAGACCAAGAGCTGATGGATCTGCTGGGAGGACTTCAAGAGTCCAGTTAGACGGTGATGAGGGTTCCTTTGACATATGGAGCAGATTGAGGTTAAAAAATTTCTTGTACACAAGATCAATTCTTTGTAGGCACTAGGCAACAGTTCAGAAATTAATTGAAAATCCATGTAGCATATATGCTAGTCGTTTGTGATAGTTAGGGATGATTGCTCATGTTCTAAGAAAAAATATTTAACTTCAGGATGGTTAGAACAGAATATTTTCCCTGACAAACATGACAATCTGTTTTCTATAGATTTATATCCTTCTATGTATATTAAGTAGTCTAGAATAATGAGAATTTAAACAATGACAGTTGTAATTGATTTTTTTCTCCCCCTAATAACGAGAGGCAGAAAACATATTTCTTTAGATTCGTTGACTGATATCTGATCTCTCTTAGGTCACATTAAGTATCCCTTTCCACTTAATGATCTTGGGGAAAATTGAAGTAAATAGACAATGTAGCATCCAAAAACAAGAAGAATGTCTCCGCCAAACTGGAAAGCTTGAAGAAGATATTGGTGTGGTCAGATGCTCAGGCAGGCATCATCTTTTCCAAAGGCTGCTGAAAAATTCTAACGACAAGCTATGTTGCATATCAGAGTTCCTCATTTCTGAGGCTGGGTTGGAGCCAGGGCACAATACCACATGCTGGCAATGCTCAGTTATGCCCTGGAGAGCTGGCAAAGGCCCCGGAACTAGGTTGTCAAGTTTAAATGGGTTGCTCGAGTGTCACCAGTGCTGCTATAATGCAGTGGACGTGACTGAGATGGCATTTGTGGAGAAATTCATAGATTCTCACAAGGAAGTTGTGCCACACCTTGCTGAAGACTACGCTGCTTCTTGTAGAGGGGAAATGCCAATTAGATTCAAAATTTAACGGGCTATTAAGTGCCCACTCGGTAAGCTGGCAAGTCTTGTTTCTACGTTCTTATCCTAACTGGATGTTGGTTATCCACTGCAATATGTCTGTTACATGCCTGATGCAACTGATGATATCCTAAGATATCGATAGGTGTCGTGGTGGTATCACGGCATATGCCATGGGTAGGCTAAAGTTGGGGCCGATGGACGTGGAGGAATCCGGGGAGGGATGATGCGGTGAAGACCGCACTCATATGAACAAAGAGAAATACAATGTATATTGGATTGAAGCTCTCAAGTGGAGATAACACCTCATTCTATACATCTAATCCCTTATAATCTTGCCATACTTGTGGCTACAATCATGCTCCTTGAGCTGTTTCCCCTATGCTTCTATCTAAACTCTCTGTGAGAGTGGAGGAAGAGGAAGAAGGAGAGCTCCTAGTGAGCAGAATGGAGAGGAGCCCTTCGGGGCCTCCCGTAGAACGATCCCCCTGGTGCTCCTTATAAAGGGGAGCCCAAGGGACAAGACTTGCTCCCCACGCTTGGCATCTGTGTAGCATATTCCTGGGATCTTCTTTGATGATCAGCATATGCCTTGGCATCTTTGGAGATGTCAGGGCATATTCTCTTAGCATCTCCTTGATGCCAAGGTCATATTCCTGTGCCCATGTGCTAGTCTGAGCGAGTGGTCCCAAGACTGGCTCCTGGCACGAAGATCTTGACTTTACTTGATCGTATGTCGACGTAGTTGTTGAGACTGCATCCTGGAATAAATAAGAGGGCGTTTGGAGCTTTATAACTCGGCCCAGGCGCCCCTAGTCCATTGGTAACTCGGCCCGGGACGCGGTTGATTCGGCCTGGTCCTGATAGGCCCAGCTAAACTACATTTAGAGGCCCAGCCGGATTACACCTCACTCGGCCTGGGTGTGAAAGAAAACTAGAGTGACCTAGTCGGGTCACTGGGAGCCCAGCCGGGGTCCCTTCAAGCCGGCCCGCTGCTGGGGGCGTCGATCTGGCCAAGCAGTCCCGTGGTGGGCCGAGGTTCTCCTAATACGGCCCACCCGGGCGACGAGCTGCGGGGCAAGTGCTGGTGCGGCTTCCCCTGGTGGGCCGAATCCGGCCCAGCCGGGCGACGTGGAGCTGGAGCGCTTGGCGGGGATCGTTGGAGGCGCGGTGCAGGAGTTCTGGCGGGAACGAGATGTGGAGGCGGGAGTTGGTTAGGCGGGAGACCTGGCGGGAGTGAGGTCGGCCGGGTGGGCCGGCTGGGTGTACCTCGGCCAGCCGGGTTCCATGCAGTTCGGCCAGGAAAGCCTGAGTGATGGCTGTAAGGCCTAATTCGGCCTGGAGGGCGGTTGACCAGGCCGAGTCTTCCCTAATTCGGCCCAAGTGCAGTTGTCTTCTCCTTTTCTTTATTCTATTAATATTTCCCGTCTCTTAATCTGTTAATTTAGCACTTTATCGAATAACTTGATGCACCAACTCTGGGGTACCTGGGGGTACACCCCCGACAATAGGTGTCATTTAGTAGAGAAGAACGCATGACACTGTAACGAATAATGAACTTGTTCATCCTTATGTCATGTTGACACTCGTATCATGTCTGTCAAATCTGCCCTCCGTACTAAGCTCAAACAACATTTAGTGTCTTCAGTCCCCTTGCAAGTATTTGGACCTTCCATAAATTTGACATATGAGATTTTCCATGTATCTTCTGCCTCCTTGGTTCATTAAAATATTTGCATACTGTTTGTGCTTATTAATTATACGATTTTCCTGTGTTCCTTCACGATTTTTTGCTCCCTTCATAAATAAAAGAATTCTTACATTGCTGTTTTGTCCATACTGGAATATCATCAGGAGTTCAGGACTATGGCAGGTTGTTTGCTAAGCAATATTATGTCATGCTTGAGCTGTAAATTGGTAGTCTTTTCTTACATTCACCTCGAACTTGATATCCAGAAGAGCTTGCTTGGAAAATTCAATTGACAACAAGATGTAAGGGAAAGAACTTCACTGAATAAAAAGCCCAAGTTTTTCATTCTTCTCTGCTCCAGGCATCAACACGCCAACATGAGGAGGGAACCAGCAAGTTCTGTAAGAATAAATGACTGGTGAGACTATTTTGCATTTGGTTTCTTGCAGTATAAAACTGTTATTGCTAATGCCAAACCGAGTTTTTTTTGTTCTAGATGCAGTTGTAAGACTCGTTTCGGCAGCACTCTGGCCGCACCGACATCGTCCTCTGGCTCTGCCAACCTGCACCGCCACGTTCCAGCTCCTCCACATCATGCCTCCAGGGCATCCGGCGAGTTCACTGTGGGACTTCTCTTGCACAGCGAATGCAAGATATTTGGAAATCAAACAAGAATCAGTGGCTACGAGTAAAGAGGGTCATTTGTGTTACCGTATGTGTCAAATACATTCGATGAAATTTAGAATGTGAGATGAATGTGTCTATTCGGTGATCCAGAAAGTTGTCAGTGAAACTTGGGAGTAGAATGTAAGCTGACTATCTGTTCAGATATTCAGAATATGCAATTGTAAGGAATGGAAGCTGCGAGAAAGTCAATTTAGCTTCATTTGCAATATTCAGTGAAGACGAAGTTAATTTTGTGAAGCATCTGTGTCTCTACCGTTTGGCTTGTACAGTGGAAAAGAAGTCAATTTGTAGATTTTCTGTCTCCTTGTCTCTAGTTAGCGTTGTTAAGTGAATCGGAGCAAATTTCCGGCAGCATGTTTGAAAATTTAGCTTTGACGTGTTGCGCAGTTTGAAGTAAAAAGCATGTAAATTTACTGAGCTTGGCCATGTTTGTTTCGATGGATTCGGCGAATTTCGGAGATGTCCAGCTTTGGTCTGTACGCTATATAGTATATGAAAGGAGGCGGTGATAGGATGTTGATCTCTGAGGCTGGTTTGGAGCCAGGGTACAATACCACAGGCTGGCAATGCTCAGTTATGCCCTGGAGAGCTGGCACAGGCTCCGGAACTAGGCTGTCAAGTTCAAATGGGTTGCTCAAGTGTCAATAGTGCTGCTATAATGCAGTGGAGGTGACTGAGATGGCATTTGTGGAGAAATTCATAGATCCTCACAAGGAAGTTGTGCCACACCTTGCTGAAGACTACGCTGCTTCTTGTAGAGGGAAATGCCAATTAGATTCAAAATTTAACAGGCTATTAAGTGCCCACTCGGTAAGCTGTCATGTCTTGTTTCTATGTTCTTAGCCTAACTGGATGTTGGTTATCCACTTCAATATGTCTGTTACATGCCTGATGCAACTGATGATGCAAGTCCTGAATCCTAAGATATCGACAGGTGTCATTCAGTAGAGAAGAACACATGACACTGTAATGAATAATGAACTTGTTCATCCTTATGTCTGTTGACACTCGTATCATGTCTGTCAAATCTGCCCTCCGTACTAAGCTCAAACAACATTTAGTGTCTTCAGTCTCCTTGCAAGTATTTGGACCTTCCATAAATTTGACATATGAGATTTTCCATGTATCTTTTGCCTCGTTGGTTCATTAAAATATTTGCATACTATTTGTGCTTATTAAGTATACGATTTTCCTGTGTTCCTTCACGATTTTTGCTCCCTTCAGAAATAACAGAATTCTTACATTGCTGTTTTGTCCATACTGGATTATCATCAGGAGTTCAGGACTATCGAGGGCTGTTTGCTAAGCAATATTGTGTCATGCTTGAGCTGTAAATTGGTAGTATTTTATTACATTCACCTCGAACTTGATATCCAGTGGAGCTTGCTTGGAAAGTTCAATTGACAACAAGATGTATATACGAAGGGAAAGAACTTCACTGAATAAAAAGCCTAAGTTTTCCATTCTGCTCCGGGCAGCAACACCTGGAGGGAACCAGCATGTTCTGTAAGAATAAATGACTGGTGAGACTATTTGGCATTTGGTTTCTTGCAGTACTTAAACTGTCATTGCTAATGCCAAACCGAGTTTTTTTTTGTTCTACTAGATGCAGTTGCAATACTCGTCCGACAGCGCTCAGGCCGCACCAACATCATCCTCCGGCTCTGCCTTACCTGCACCGCCACCTTCCAGCTCCAACGAATCATGCCTCCAGGGGATCAGGCGAGTTCACTATGGGAATTCTCTTTCATAGCGAATGCAAGATATTTCGAAAGAAGAAAAATCAGTGGCTATGAGTAAAGAGTGTCTCCTGCCCGTTTAAAAAAAAGAGTGAAGAGTGTCATTTGTGTTACTGTATGTGTCAAATACATTCGATGATATTTAGAGTGTGAGATGAATGTGTCTATTCGGTGATCCAGAAAGTTTTCAGTGAAACTTGGGAGTAGAATGTGAGCTGACAGTGTCTGTTCAGAGATTCAGAACATGCAATCTATAGGGAGTGGAAGCTGCCAGGAAGTCAATTTTAGCTTCAATTTGCAATATTCAGTGAAGACGAAGTTAATTTTGTGAAGCATCTGTGTCTACCGTTTGGCTTGTACAGTGGAAAAGAAGTCAATTTGTAGATTTTCTGTCTCCTTGTCTTCAGTTTGCGTTGTTAAGTGAATCGGAGCAATTTCCGGCAGCATGTTTGGAAATTTAGCTTCGGCGTGTTGTGCAGTTTGAAGTAAAAAAACATGTAAATTTTCTGAGCTTGGCCATGATTGTTTTGATGGATTTGGCGAATTTTGGAGATGTCCAGCTTTGGTCTGTACGCTATATATATGAAAGGAGGCGGTGATAAGGTGTTGATCTAATAAAAGCATAAGAGTGTGACAAAACTTTAAGAAATGATATAGTAGACAATTCGTTTATATATTCACAAACTCTGTTTCAGTATTGTACACGTTATTACAGGGAAAGAACAGGAGACAGTACTCTGTTTTCCTACAATTGTATGACAGGTTACACTATCCGCTCGACTCGATGTAGATCAATGTTTGCAGCTGTAGGACGTAGCTCAAGATGGAGCTTCATCTGCGAACCATGGATGCCTGAGTGCGGCGGTCGCCGAGAGCCTGTTGTCCATGTTGCAGCAGAGGAGCCTCTTCAACACCTGGAAGCCTTCTCGGGACAGGCGGTCCTCGGGAAAGAGCTTGCGCAGCCTGTTGCAGCTACGGATGTCCCGCGGCAGCTTCACCAGCTTCCGGGCCAGCGGCAGCGACTTGTACGCCGGCCAGGTGCTACGCCCCGGCGCGCCGAGGACGTTGAAGATCTCGCGTAGCTGGTCCGCGGCGTCGTCCCCGTCGAATAGCGGCGCGCCGGCGAGGAGCTCGGCCATGACGCAGCCGAGCGACCACATGTCCACCTCCGTGCCGTAGTCGGGCTTCCCCAGGATCACCTCAGGCGCCATGTACCGCAGCGTGCCGCACCGCGCGTACGGCGGGGGCTCGAACGTGGACATGGCGAGGCCGAGGTCGCAGATCTTCATGCCGCCTGCTTCCCCGCCGATGACGATGTTCTGCGGCTTGATGTCGCGGTGGACGATGCGGCGCGCGTGCATGTGCTCGACCCCGCGCAGGAGCTCACGCATGATGCGGCGCACGTCGGGCTCCGGGAAAGGGCGCCCGCCGCGCTGGTCGTGGAGGACGTCGTGCAGGCTGGGGCCAACGTACTCCATCACCAGGGAGAGCTCGCCGGTGGCGGGGTCGCGCGAGAGCTCCCGGAGGTCCACGAGGGACAGGTGGCCGCGACACGCCGCCAGGAACGCGACCTCCCGCAGCATGCCACGGACGGCGGCGGCAGCGGCGGCGGGTTTCTTTGCGCTGTCTGAGTGGTGGAGGGCCTTGACGGCGACGATCTCGCCGGTGATGCGGTGGCGCGCCTTGACGACGAGGCCGAAGCCGCCATTGCCGAGCACGCCCGTCTCCTCGTATTCGCCGGAGCAGCAAACGCGCCTTCTCTTGCAGCAGCTTGTTGGCGCTGTGCTGGCCTGCGAGTAGTCCGCCAAAGATTCGACCGTGCACGCAGCGGCGGCGACTCGCTTGACGGCCATCTAGGTCAGAGAACTCGAGAAGAGGGGAGATCAGGGACGGGAGGATGGCGGCGAGAGATCACGGAGAGTTGATAATGGCGTGCGTCGCGTATATATTGTGAGGAGGCTCGATCGTGCCATGCATGGGCGAGTTCCAGTACTTGTCGGAGTCGGTAAACGCGTCGCGTCGCGCGCGAGGGCGAGGCAAGTAGAGAGAGGCATATGCGCGTACTTGCGAAGGAACGGAAACATGCGGTCTTTCTCTAGCCCAAGTCGGATTAGCCCGACCACACGTGCGTGAGGAGAATGACAATTCTAGCATGCATGCTAGCACGGTGCATGTATTCATCTTTGGATCTCGTGTGCTTGCTTTAAAACTAGTAGTATTTTAGAAGAATCTTTGCATATAGCATACCTCATTCTAATACTATATCTTTTATTTTTTAGTACGTGAATTTAATTTTGGTAGTGAATTTGAAAGAGCAATATATATTAAAATATATATCATATTAAAAATCCATTTTGAATATGTGTATTTCTTTTGATGAGATCTTTTAAACAAGCCAAAAAAGAGTTCATTTTGGCAAAATTCAAAATTTGAATTCTAAAACACGTCCAAACATTTTTAACTATGATTACCCAAATTTGAAATACCGTGAAACAAATTGTTTTACAGAAAATTTTCACTAAGTTTCACCAATTTTACTAAGTTTCAAAAGTCTATTTTCAAAGATAGTTAAATGTATTCAATATTGATGTTATTTTGAAGCTCTCTTCACTGCAATCTAAAATATTCAAACGGATTCATAAATTAAACTTAAGATTCAATAGATAAAAAAATAGTACTCCCTTCGACCTAAAATAGATGTCCGGGCACTAAAACGCGTCTAGATATATTCAAGTTTAGACAAATTTATAACATCTATTTTGGGACCGAGAGAGTATTAACTAAACGTACTAGCATGAAAGGAGAGAGAATACTGAATATTCCATGTCGGGACTGGAGATTAATTTCGACAAGTTCCTGCTTCTCTGCTTCGAATCCATGTCGGGACTGAAGATTAATTTCGACAAGAGCGAGGTCACGATTCTCGGGTATTCAGAAGAGGATAGGCAATCGCATTGTCGATAACCTTAACTGTAGTTTGGCGGACTTCCCTATTACCCACCTAGGGATGCCCATCCGAGAGACTAGAGTTCTGATCAAGGACCTTGCCCCCCTGGTCACGAGGGTTCGGTCCAAAGGCAAACCCTGGAGAGCTAGACTCACGACCAATGGAAGTAAGACGATCCTGATCAACTCTTGTCTCTCGAGCCTGCCCATGTACCAGATGGGGTTGTACCTGCTACCTGAGAGGACTCATGCTGACTTCGATAAGGAGTTACCTAGGTTCTTTTGGGCAGCTAGGGATGGCCGCCAAAAATACCACATGGTTAAATGGGCAGACTTATGCGCCCCCGAGATCCTTGGGGGTATAGGGATCCTCGACTCGCGCCGCTTTGTTGTGGCCTTGATGCTAAAATGGGTCTGGCGCATCCTTAGGGATGCTGTGCGTCTCTGGCTTCAGCTCATCAAAGCTAAGTACTTCCATGGCCAACCCCTCTTAGCGTGCGAGCATCGGGAGGGCTTCCAGTTTTGGTGAGCCATCCAGGACATTCATTGGACAGGGCATCTCCTTTTCTGTGGGCGACGGGAAGCAGGTGCGGCTGTGGCTTGACCCATGGCTCCTGGCACTCCTGCTATGTGACCAATTCCCCGCGCTTTATGCCATCTCCGCCTCCCCGACGATCCTCATTGCCGAGGCCTTCCACGAGGGCCAGCGGAACATCTTGTTCCAACGGACCTTTAGCATGGCCGAGGTAGAGGAACATCAGCGTCTTATGGTCGTCCTTCCTGTGTCTCTTTCAGCAGAACAGGATGCGGCCTCGTGGCAGCTAGCCCCATCGGGGATATTCTCTGTGAGCTCGGCATATCAGGACCTCTTCCAGGGCCCAGACTTGCGGTGGACTGCGCCACTATGGAAGGCCCCCCCCTTAGTATTCGCATTTTCGTCTGGCAGCTGCTCCGGGACCGCCTGCCCTCTGGGGTGGAGGTGGCCAAGCGCAATGGCCCGGGCAATGGCCTGTGCCCCCTATGTGGGACACCGGAAACTTGTGACCATATTATATTCTCCTGCACAACGGCTTAGTTTCTTTGGAGTTTTTTGAGGGAGGCGCTGGGGCCAGCTTGGCAGGCTCAGGAGCTCGGTGAGTTCCTGCAGGCGGAGGCGAACCATGCCGGAGGGAGATGCCGCCTCTTCTGGCTAGTGTTTGCGGCCCTAGCCTGGATCCTCTGGAACGTGCAGAATAAAATGGTGATTGAGCGGATTTATCCAATGCGTGGATCTGACTCTATTTTTTCTCTTCTCGCCTTCCTTCAGCAGTGGTCCCCGTTGGTGAGGCAGCGTGACTGGGAGGCTTTCGACGATGCTCTTCGGGCCCTAAAGACGGCGGCGACCCCCTTCGTGGCCCCAGATCGGGCTTGGCGGGTCCCCCTTCGGCGGCATGAGTCCTGTTGTCCTGTGCTAGTTTTTCTTTTAGATTTGGGCTTTGCTGTGTTGTGGCCCCAACGGTTGTACATTGGTCTGTTTTTCTTTGCTTTTGGCTACAGCCGGACATGTGGTTTGGATGCTTGTATGGATTTGGTTTATTTATAAAGCGGGACGAAAGCCTGTTTCGAGAAAGGAGAGAGAATTCAATATACATTAGAATCTTAAAAAAGTCAAAAAATGAGGAGGTGGGCCATGCACGTGATCTACCATACACTGTAAAGATGCATTTCTCCATTACTATAGAATCTAGTTAGACTGTAAAATCCGTGACACTTGTCTCACAGAAAACAAAGTCATGACACTGATCTGGTTATCTGCTTGCTAATTTTATCACTAGAAAAGTTGGGCTGCTTCTGGCTGTACATCAAGCTCAAAGCTATGCGAGCTTAGAGCATCTCCACTTGGTCCCCTACCGAAACCTATGTCTATTTTTGGCTTAATCTGGCGAAATCTACCTTAGCCATGCCACATGAGACCGAAATTCGCCGGGTTGGACAAAAATCCATACGTACGGACTTAGGCCGCACTCAACGCCTTGGATTCTCCTGTGGGCGCCGGATGGAGAGGAATTGACAGGAAGCAACGAAACCACCATCTCCTAGGGGCGCCGGATGGTGAGGAATTGACAGGAAGCAACGAAACCACCAAGTGGGTCAAGCTGGCAGCGAG
This sequence comes from Avena atlantica, assembly GCA_910589765.1. Classification (NCBI taxonomy): domain Eukaryota; kingdom Viridiplantae; phylum Streptophyta; class Magnoliopsida; order Poales; family Poaceae; genus Avena; species Avena atlantica. Next base: position 330,041,344 of record OU342738.1, on the reverse strand, counting down.
AGAGGCTGTTCGTACTTATCGCTTTGGCTCCCGCGCGAGTAAATGTGTCACCGGTGGTCATCCTTTCTCTAGACGTGGCAGGGCAACATCCAATCGCCGTCCACACCATGGCAAGCCAGCGCCTCGGCTTTTTTCTACACCCCTCTCGCCATTTCTCCCCGCTCATGCTACACCCCTTCCACCTTGCCACCGCCGATAAATAGGCCTCCTCCTCGCCGTCAGTTGCACAGGGAAAATCTCTAGCCCATTTCACCTCCTCCTCGAGCTCACCTTGTCCTCGAGCACCGGAGGAACCTCGGCAACCATGGCGGAGCGCTATCCCAGCAACAACGCGGCGGTGAACGACTTCGACGTCGCTCCCTTAATGATTGTAAGGGTTGCCTCCTCTATGCTGGGTTGCTGGCATGGACGCTCCTGGCTGCCAAGGAGGATGGGTGACTTCTCCTCGTCATCATCGGCCTCGGTCTCCCGCTCCACCCGCGAGGCGCGACATCGCTTCTGCCGGTGAAGCGTGAGCCGTCCTCTCTGCCCTCTTCGGCGATGGCCCCGAAGCGCCACCATCCCCTACATGGTGCGTGCGGCATGACCATCGATGGTACCCGTGCCTCGCCGCCGCCGCAGACCTATCCTCCTTCCGGGCGCCTCCGTCTTGTCCGGCCGAAGAGGGAGCCGGTTGACATTCTGGAGTATGAGCAGGGCATCTACGTACTCAAGTTGGCGATGGAAGCCTCCCTCAATGATGTGCAGCCGATGCGGCTTGCTGACACTCTCTCCTGGTCTAAGACAGAGTATGATCGGGAGGAGGCCGCCAGCCAGCGGGCGCTCCTGCGCGCTGCCAACCGCCGGGTGTGCCGCCGCATCAATGTCGTCGTTTTGGACGATAGCGACTCCGACGACGCCGACCTGAGTAGCCGGGCCGCACAACTCGAAGATCCGGGTCAGGGTAGCAGCCGCCAGCCGCCTAGCAACGACGATGACACATAGTTCTACCGTCAATACTCTTATTTTGCGATGCAGCCTAAGTGGTAAACTAGTTGTGATGCAGTTCGTCATCTCAGCCCAAGAAGTTTAGAGTGTGTTTGGTAGGTTGGATGAATCCATAATGCATATCTTTCCTCATATAGCCATTTGAGATTTTTTTGAACGATAAAAGGGTCTAGAAGACCCCGGAAGATGCATTAAGAGACACGAGGCAGGTACAAAGTTTAAAGAGGCCCCTCACAGTTAACACCCTAGTGAAGCTAGAAAAAACAGAAAGAGGCCTCCAAAATACAAACAGCACCTCAGAACTAAAAATAATATCACAATCAAGTCCCTGGGCGCCTCCACCACTAAACTCCGACGACCTCCTGTCGAGAAAATCGGCGAGATCAATGAGGTCTCTTGCTCGTGACGCCTCACCAACCGGAGAAGAAACACAGCAACCAGCCATCTTGCCAACAACAGGGACAAACCACTTGCTGATACCGAGATGTCGAGCTCTGGATCCGTGCTTCGAAAAGGGGCCTCCAATGGAGGTTTGGACCCTCGGCCACCCTTCGGCCAGAACAGGCAGAGGCCCAACAGCAACGCTGCTGCCAAAGGGCCACTGCGGAGAAGACCAAGTGGGTGCAACTTCAACCGGCTTCCGCTTCATCATCGGCATCAACCTTTTCTCCCATCCGCTCCTCGCCACCACGGCCGGTCAGGGAAGAGGTGAAGAAGCATTTGTCGTCGAAGAAATAGAAGCCAACTGGAGCATTATGGCCGAGCCTTCGAGACCATCCCTCACCTCGCAAACTTTGTCCACAGAAGCATGAAGGGAGAGATAGACCGGAGACCTCACGACGCTGCTCCCCTGCACCGCCGAGTAACTCGAGGTTGCGTCCTCCTGCAAATAAACATCAGGCACCGCAATCCTCCCCCCGACACCACGGCCGGCTAGAGAAGAGCTAAGAACTTGGCGTCGCTGCAAAACCAACGCAACCGGGGCAACTTTATTCAAGGAGGCGGTGCTCGCCGTCGTCGTCACGAATCCACCATGAATTAGAGACACACCGACGGGAACCCTAAATACCGCCAGATCTCGTTTTGGGAGAAGCGGGCGTCGCCACCATCAACAAGCATATAGCCCACTATTGGCACTGGGCCACTACTACTAGCAGACCTAACTACTCGATACCACCTTCGCTCCCTCCAACCAGCAGCGCCGGCGGAGACGGCTCCAGGAGGGCCCGGTTGCTCTGGCGGAGAGGGAAAGGATGAGAAGTTTCGGGGGAGGAGGAGAAAGGTGTGGTGTCCCCATACAGCCAGTTGAGATGAGGTTTACTTCTAAAAAAAGAGTTGAGATGAGGTTTTGTCATATGTTGATCGTTGTCATAATAGTGCGCCGGATTTTGTCATATGTTTGGTCATTGTCATAAGGGTGCACCAGGTTTACCGATGTGATCGTTCTAGTCTACACGGTTGGCGTCGGAGAGTCTGCGATGTTATAAACGAGACAAGAAAAAAAGAAGAATGAACAGATCAATCGTGGGGATGCGACTTTTTTTATTGTGGAACAAACTGTCCAATGGACAACCTCATTTTCAAGATTTAATTGAAAAAACGTGCTTCGATGCCCCCTTTAAACTTAAATTTTGCATGGGTTAGTTTCATTTTGACCTGTCATAACTCATATCCAGGAAGTATGTCTCTGTATAGGTATACTCGGTCGAGAAGGGTATACTCCGCGTTCTCACTGGATGATTTCACCTTTCATTATCGCGGCCTATGACTTTGCATGCCAGTTTTCAAATTTTGTTGTTGTTGTTATATACCTCCTGATTTCCGCCTCCCACGGGCACATGAGTATACTTGTACTGTGAGTATCTAAGAGGACCATACAGTTTTCAGATGGGTTTATAAGGTCTTCGAAACGAATTAGTATTGAGTTTTTGTTGTCAAAGTTTGAAAAGGAGGGGAAACATCGAAGCAAAAGTGTAAGTGGTCATTTTTGAAACAAACTTTACGCATGAAAGGATTTGGTGTGCATTGCCTTGTTTGTGTGGGGAGGGAGTCTTGGTATTAAGATTAATAATGAAATTAGCCACAATATTCACACGCAGAAAGGCTTAAGACAAGTGATCCTATATCACCAATATTAATCAATATGGTTGTAGATATGTCTACTCCAAGACAAATATATACTCCAAGACTTTGTTGCAAGTCAAAGTTGAACTTACGGGTCTTCAAAGGCTTTATCGGTGCTAAGTATTCCAGTAGAGAATCCTTTGTGGTTGGCAATGGTCTGGGCACGAGGTTCTGGGTAAATGCTTGGATTAAAGATATGCCTCCATTTTCCATTAATATCAGGAGCGTGGAAAAATGGAGCATGGGCTAAATGGAGCCTGTTTTTTGATAAATTTAAAAATAGCATTTTAAACATTCGAAAAATAACTATATGTGGCTACAAAAAAATAACCAAATCTGACATCTAAAGTACTCCTTCTGATCCATATTAACTGTGGTTAAATCGTATATATATCTAGCACTAAATATGTCTAGATACATCTGATTCAACAATAATTAATATGGATCGGAGGGAGTAGTAAATAGGGGCAAAATTTCAAACCTCTCAAATCCGTCAATTTTTTATTCTGTTTAGCCCGAATATAACATATTTCAGTTTGAGATTTTGCACGTTGGTAAAATACTCCTTCCATTTTGTAATTCATGTCGTGGTTTTATTTTAAATTTGAACTAAAACCACGACAACAATTATGGAACATAGGGAGTACAACATTATCTGCAACTTGGATTTTATTTATATTGTTTTGATTTTTTTTTTTTGAAAAATGGATCCACAAAGCTCGGACGCCATTTGAGATTTCCGTAATATCCGTCCCTATATAGCGATGACAACGAAAAGATATTTTCGTTGCCATTGTTATTGTTATAGTATATGTTGATGGTCTATTCTTTTTTATCAGTTTAGACTTTTGATTGTGTTGGCTAGTGAATGGAGCTTGGCACGATATCATAGACTAAGGTATCGAGTTCGAGTTATGCCTTGCGCAATTATACTGGTTGCTACTTTCATAATTTAATAAAATTACTCTTGCCTCTTCTGGCCATGTATAAGCCCGTTGATCCATATATCCGAGATCTCTATGCATTTTGGCCTCCCCAAGTCATATATGAAAGGGGGTGTTATAGTATATATGGATTGTATAGCCCTTTTTATGAGTATGGACGTTTGATTGTATGGGCTAGTGCATGAAGCTTGAGAGTTATATCGGTAATTACACCGAACTCGTGGTTGCATTTAGTTAAAGAGGGGCTGATGGTGAAATTTAACTGATGAACCTGAGGTGTTCACTTACAAAATGACTCTTTTTTGGCTCATTTCCGGATAGATCTATGCACGATGTTCCTTGTAGTGACTATGATAGGGACCTCTTCGTTGTCTGCACCACCATCACGGTTCGGGATGGTGCCTAAAATCAATAGCAGGTTGGTTCTTGCATCCAAATTAACCATTGTAGAACACTTGAAAACAATATGACTATGAGTTCAATACTTGGAAGCATTTTCGTCTGTACCAATGGGTTGCTTCCATGAACTGTATGCTGTAGCTGGAACTGAATACCCATACATCATCACAAATTGTAGAGAAAATTTCAGCTATATACCTACTTTTCTCAAGTCTGACAATGCCTGAATTTACATCGTGCCCTCCCTCCTCTCAGTCTCTCACCCTGTCACCCACACCATTGATTAGTACAATCTTGTCTATAATCTGAACTTGAGCCTTCTCTGCTGATCCTAGCAACTCGTAGTATTGCCTGAAGAGATGTCTTTGCTCGAGAGTGGGTGACATCCTCAGAGTGCAAATGGTCGTATTACCAAACAAAGTGATGCGAAACCAAAAAATAAATAAAACTGTTCTCAGTGTCCAGTGACTTTCTGTGAGATTATGATGGTGCTAGGAAATATATTGGTTTAGCTACACTGTAGGTACAGAAAAATGGCTACATTGAAACTCTGCGCGAGATATGTTCTACACGGGCACCTCAAGACCAGCAGCGATAGCTGCCTACAAATACAACGAACTGGCTTTTATGTACACTTGGATCATATCCATCCCTCATTGTGCATTCCTTTTGTATGATTTTTTCAGAGCATGACTCGAGAAACTGATAGACGTGACCCAGGTGTGGACTGTAGGCGAATCGGACCAGCAAAGCGGATAGCAATTTAGTTGAGCCTATTTTGTAAATTTCTGAATATCTGCTTAAGAACATTCCTGTATCATCACCTGGCAAATGTGATGGCAGATTTTTACGGTGATTTTTCTAGAACAACATGGAATGTCATTTCTCTGATATTTTGTTAAGAACATTTCTGGAAGATCTTTTGCATCAATCTTTCGAGAACATCTTGTAGTGTCAGTGGAAGGACAAACAAGCTGGAACGCGTGTGTTAGCCAACACTTGAGTATTTAACAATCCACATTCCACCCAAAATTGTCTTCTTGATCCCGCCGGAGCAAGAGCACCTCCAGAGTCCAATCAGCTTCGCCGGCCTGCCGAGGGAGCGGGGGTCACCTCCTCCGCTTGCCGGGCCGGTGGTGGCTGTGCAGCTGTGCTGCTCTTTCGCGATCTGGGTGGAGTGGGAGCACATCCATTGTGCAATCAGCTCCGCCGGCCCGCCGAGGGAGCAGGGGTCACCTCCTCCGCTCGCCGGGCCGGCAATGGCTGTGCTGCTGCTAGGGCCGGGGGTCTGGGCGATGCGTCGGCGGTCCTCTCCGTCCAGTCCTCCTGTTCACCGCCAAGTGAGTGTTCGGCCCCTCAGACCCTCATCTTTCCTCCCACTATCGTCTCACTGATAACGTTGTTGTTTGGAATTCCTGCAGGTGCGGCGAGGAGGTTGGACATGGACGCCGAGAGGGCCGACGAGGTCCCCCAGCTCCCCGACCCGGCAAATCTGTGCGTGTGCTACGTTCAGTTGCCAAACTCATTAGCGATTGTCTGCTAGCATAAAACCTAGGATTGGCTTTGGAAGTGGGGGAGAAGATCTTTGCTAATGCAGGAGACCCAATTTGGCTCTACCTCAAAAGCAAAGAAATTCTTTTCCATTATCCCTAAAATGGGTACTTCTTGCATGGTGATTGGAATACTAAATGACACCAAAGCAATTAATCATCACCAGGCATGTTTCAGCATGTACTAAGTCTGTTTCTAAATGTCTAAATGTATAAGCCTTTCTAGCAGTTCAAATTGAACTGCAAAAAAGTCTTACATTTCGGAATGGAGGGAGTACATGCTAAATTGTTTGCAATGGATTTTTTCATATCATAATGTATTTATAAGGGACATCCAATAAGAGTAATGTGGTTAGTTCATGTCCTACCAGTTGCTTCCAGAGAGAGCAAGTAACTCAATGAAACTTGGGCACTAATTGTCTTGCATTTAAGCAAGATCCATGCTTATTATGTGTGGGAATGCACACATGAGCAAAAATACTCAACGCCACATGAGCTAAAACAGTCAGCCGCACATTTTGGGGGCAAAAGGCATGCTTCAGCCTTTTGCTTGTAACTGTGTGCAATCGATGTGTATTGAAAGTCTACTGAATGAAATTTAAGCACTATGGGTTTTGCGGTTAAGTACGATCCACACTTACTCCCTCCGTCCACAAATAAGTGTACTTCTAGCATTTGTCCTTAGTCAAATTTAATAAAGTTTGACTAATTTTATTGGAAATCGTAGCAACATATATGACACTAAATAGTACTATTAGATATGTTTTGAAATATAGTTTCATAATATCTATGTTTGATGTCATCTATGTTGCTACATTTCCTACATAGTTAGTCAAAGTTTTTAAATATTGACTTAAGTCAAAAGCTAAAAGTGCACTTATTTGTGGACGGAGGGAGTATTTACTTGTGGGAATGGCCACATAAACAAAAACAGTTAACCACATATTGTGGTTGAAAAATGGATATTTTAGCTTTTACAAGATGAATTTGAACCATCGAATACTCGATACTGATGGTCTTGCAAGGGAGCAAGATCAACACTTGTTCATGCCTGGTAGTGCTTACATGCACTACAATAATTGACCACATGTTGTGGTTGTATGAGGTGGCCCTAGCACCCAAAGGTTGAGACTCCCCGTGTCACTGAATATGCAGAGCAAGAGTACTTTCTTGGTTCGGGTGTGAACCCGCGCGCACGGGGGCGTGTGTGTGCGTGTGTGTGTGTGTGGGGGGGGTAACTCCGCCTATGCTATCATGAGTACTTCATGTTGCGTAGCCGGTCCCAAGCCCGGAAAAAGGAGGAGGGACCAACCATCAAAAACCTTAGTTTCTATTTTTTATCGTGTGTAATTTGATTCAGATATCTCTCATCATGATTCAATTCAGTGCTCACAATTATCATTTGTAAGCATTTATGCAGGATGGTCTCTTCACTGAGAAAACTTGTTTCACTGTTAGCCTTGTCCTCATTCCTTCTCAAGGTGGTGGTGAATAATTTTTCTACCCAGTAGGATCACCCAAATCCTATGGATAGTTCAACCAGGGGTTAACAGTATCTTGACAAAGACAATATCAACAAGGAAGAAGTCGCCAGCTTTTGTTCGATGAGCAGACATAGTAAATATCCCAGGCATGGAAAAACCTATAAAGAAAGAAATGAGTGGCAGCAGACCTGTAATAGTAAATGAGAGTTTGAATGAAGAAAATGGAGTACTATCAGCTGAAGGTGACGAAGAGGATTCTTCTGATGCTGAAAATAATTGTACGTCTTCCTTTTTGAGTAAATGAATGCAATTCATAAATCATTGAATGGAAGGAATGAAGGGGAAACAGAACGCAGAAATAAGAAGACTGAGCTTTAACTCTTGTATTGTTTCACATATAAAGTACTGGGTTGGGTATCAGGAAACATATATCGGTTGATACAGTTGGTGCAGTATTCCATACCATCTTGATATACATGTATTTTTGTTATTTTATCTGTAGCGTTCCTTGAAGGCCCGTGCTGCAAGTTGTGATGGCATTGTACTAGCATGCTGTCAGGAAGTTGTCATTTTCGATTTTTTTTTGTAAATGTAAACACATTGAAATCAGTAATCCAGTTTCAAAAAATCAGTAATTTATTTGCAGTCTGCATTGTTACTTGGTCAGTTGCTTCGTTTTTTCTCTTTTAGATGACGCTGAGACCGGTTACTCCAACCTTAGGCCTCTAGAGTGATAAAAAGAAAGGTTTGCTTATTACATAGGGATCCCTATTAATTTTTTTTCGCATGCCAGTTAACAATTTGGTATTTTTTTTTCATATTCCCAGGAATCCGAAAGCATCTCGATCTGAAGACTAAAGAGTAACAGTTAACGGCTGGAGTGTGTGGATGGCACCAGCAAGACCAAGAGCTGATGGATCTGCTGGGAGGACTTCAAGAGTCCAGTTAGACGGTGATGAGGGTTCTTTTGACATATGGAGCAGATTGAGGTTCAAAAATTTCTTGTACACAAGATCAATTCTTTGTAGGCACTAGGCAACAGTTCAGAAATTAATTGAAAATCCATGTAGCATATATGCTAGTCGTTTGTGATAGTTAGGGATGATTGCTCATGTTCTAAGAAAAAATATTTAACTTCAGGATGGTTAGAACAGAATATTTCCCTGACAAACATGACAATCTGTTTTCTATAGATTTATATCCTTCCATGTATATTAAGTAGTCTAGAATAATGAGAAATTTAAACAATGACAGTTGTAATTGATTTTTTTCTCGCCCCTAATAACGAGAGGCAGAAAACATATTTCTTTAGATTCGTTGACTGATATCTGATCTCTCTTAGGTCACATTAAGTATCCCTTTCCACTTAATGATCTTGGGGAAAATTGAAGTAAATAGACAATGTAGCATCCAAAAACAAGAAGAATGTCGCCGCCAAACTGGAAAGCTTGAAGAAGATATTGGTGTGGTCAGATGCTCAGGCAGGCATCATCTTTTCCAAAGGCTGCTGAAAAATTCTAACGACAAGCTATGTTGCATATCAGAGTTCCTCATTTCTGAGGCTAGGTTGGAGCCAGGGCACAATACCACATGGCAATGCTCAGTTATGCCCTGGAGAGCTGGCAAAGGCCCCGGAACTAGGTTGTCAAGTTTAAATGGGTTGCTCGAGTGTCACCAGTGCTGCTATAATGCAGTGGACGTGACTGAGATGGCAATTGTGGAGAAATTCATAGATTCTCACAAGGAAGTTGTGCCACACCTTGCTGAAGACTACGCTGCTTCTTGTAGAGGGGAAATGCCAATTAGATTCAAAATTTAACAGGCTATTAAGTGCCCACTCGGTAAGGTGGCAAGTCTTGTTTCTACGTTCTTAGCCTAATTGGATGTTGGTTATCCACTGCAATATGTCTGTTACATGCCTGATGCAACTGATGATGTCCTAAGATATCGATAGGTGTCGTGGTGGTATCACGGCATATGCCATGGGTAGGCTAAAGTTGGGGCCGATGGACGTGGAGGAATCCGGGGAGGGATGATGCGGTGAAGACCGCACTCATATGAACAAAGAGAAATACAATGTATATTGGATTGAGGCTCTCAAGTGGAGATAACACCTCATTCTATACATCTAATCCCTTATAATCTTGCCATACTTGTGGCTACAATCATGCTCCTTGAGCTGTTTCCCCTATGCTTCTATCTAAACTCTCTGTGAGAGTGGAGGAAGAGGAAGAAGGAGAGCTCCTAGTGAGCAGAATGGAGAGGAGCCCTTCGGGGCCTCCCGTAGAACGATCCTCCTGGTGCTCCTTATAAAGGGGAGTCCAAGGGACAAGACTTGCTCCCCACGCTTGGCATCTGTGTAGCATATTTCTGGGATCTTCTTTGATGCTCAGCATATGCCTTGGCATCTTTGAAGATGCCAGGGCATATTCTCTTAGCATCTCCTTGATGCCAAGGGCATATTCCCTGTGCCCATGTGCTAGTCTGAGCGAGTGGTCCCAAGACTGGCTCGTGGCACGAAGATCTTGACTTTACTTGATCGTATGTCGACGTAGTTGTTGAGACTGCATCCTGGAATAAATAAGAGGGCGTTTGGAGCTTTATAACTCGGCCCAGGCGCCCCTGGGCCATTGGTAACTCGGCCCGGGACGCGGTTGATTCGGCCTGGTCCTGATAGGCCCAGCTAAACTACATTTAGAGGCCCAGCCGGATTACACTTCACTCGGCCTGGGTGTGAAAGAAAACTAGAGTGGCCCAGCCGGGTCACTGGGAGCCCAGCCGGGTCACTGGGAGCCCAGCCGGGGTCCCTTCAAGCCGGCCCGCTGCTGGGGGCGTCGATCTGGCCAAGAAGTCCCGTGGTGGGCCGAGGTTCTCCTAATACGGCCCACCCGGGCGACGAGCTGCGGGGCAAGTGCTGGTGCGGCTTCCCCTGGTGGGCCGAATCCGGCCCAGCCGGGCGACGTGGAGCTGGAGCGCTTGGCGGGGATCGTTGGAGGCGCGGTGCAGGAGTTCTGGCGGGAACGAGATGTGGAGGCGGGAGTTGGTTAGGCGGGAGACCTGGCGGGAGTGAGGTCGGCCGGGTGGACCGGCTGGGTGTACCTCGGCCCAGCCGGGTTCCATGCAGTTCGGCCAGGAAAGCCTGAGTGATGGCTGTAAGGCCTAATTCGGCCTGGAGGGCGGTTGACCAGGCCGAGTCTTCCCTAATTCGGCCCAAGTGCAGTTGTCTTCTCCTTTTCTTTATTCTATTAATATTTCCCGTCTCTTAATCTGTTAATTTAGCACTTTATCGAATAACTTCATGCACCAACTCTGGGGTACCTGGGGGTACACCCCCGACAATAGGTGTCATTTAGTAGAGAAGAACGCATGACACTGTAACGAATAATGAACTTGTTCATCCTTATGTCATGTTGACACTCGTATCATGTCTGTCAAATCTGCCCTCCGTACTAAGCTCAAACAACATTTAGTGTCTTCAGTCTCCTTGCAAGTATTTGGACCTTCCATAAATTTGACATATGAGATTTTCCATGTATCTTCTGCCTCCTTGGTTCATTAAAATATTTGCATACTGTTTGTGCTTATTAAGTATACGATTTTCCTGTGTTCCTTCACGATTTTTTGCTCCCTTCATAAATAAAAGAATTCTTACATTGCTGTTTTGTCCATACTGGAATATCATCAGGAGTTCAGGACTATGGCGGGTTGTTTGCTAAGCAATATTATGTCATGCTTGAGCTGTAAATTGGTAGTCTTTTCTTACATTCACCTCGAACTTGATATCCAGAAGAGCTTGCTTGGAAAATTCAATTGACAACAAGATGTAAGGGAAAGAACTTCACTGAATAAAAAGCCCAAGTTTTTCATTCTTCTCTGCTCCAGGCAGCAACACGCCAACACGTGGAGGGAACGAGCAAGTTCTGTAAGAATAAATGACTGGTGAGACTATTTTGCATTTGGTTTTTTGCAGTAGTAAAACTGTTATTGCTAATGCCAAACCGAGTTTTTTTTTGTTCTAGATGCAGTTGTAAGACTCGTTTCGGCAGCACTCTGGCCGCACCGACATCGTCCTCTGGCTCTGCCAACCTGCACCGCCACGTTCCAGCTCCTCCACATCATGCCTCCAGGGCATCCGACGAGTTCACTGTGGGACTTCTCTTGCACAGCGAATGCAAGATATTTGGAAATCAAACAAGAATCAGTGGCTACGAGTAAAGAGGGTCATTTGTGTTACTGTATGTGTCAAATACATTCGATGAAATTTAGAATGTGAGATGAATGTGTCTATTCGGTGATCCAGAAAGTTGTTAGTGAAACTTGGGAGTAGAATGTAAGCTGACTATCTGTTCAGATATTCAGAATATGCAATCTGTAAGGAATGGAAGCTGCGAGAAAGTCAATTTAGCTTCATTTGCAATATTAAGTGAAGACGAAGTTAATTTTGTGAAGCATCTGTGTCTCTACCGTTTGGCTTGTACAGTGGAAAAGAAGTCAATTTGTAGATTTTCTGTCTCCTTGTCTCTAGTTAGTGTTGTTAAGTGAATCGGAGCAAATTTCCGGCAGCATGTTTGAAAATTTAGCTTTGACGTGTTGCGCAGTTTGCAGTAAAAAGCATGTTAATTTACTGAGCTTGGCCATGTTTGTTTCGATTGATTCGGCGAATTTCGGAGATGTCCAGCTTTGATCTGTACGCTATATAGTATATGAAAGGAGGCGGTGATAGGATGTTGATCTCTGAGGCTGGTTTGGAGCCAGGGTATAATACCACAGGCTGGCAATGCTCAGTTATGCCCTGGAGAGCTGGCACAGGCTCCGGAACTAGGCTGTCAAGTTCAAATGGGTTGCTCAAGTGTCAATAGTGCTGCTATAATGCAGTGGAGGTGACTGAGATGGCATTTGTGGAGAAATTCATAGATCCTCACAAGGAAGTTGTGCCACACCTTGCTGAAGACTACGCTGCTTCTTGTAGAGGGAAATGCCAATTAGATTCAAAATTTAACAGGCTATTAAGTGCCCACTCGGTAAGCTGTCATGTCTTGTTTCTATGTTCTTAGCCTAACTGGATGTTGGTTATCCACTGCAATATGTCTGTTACATGCCTGATGCAACTGATGATGCAAGTCCTGAATCCTAAGATATCGACAGGTGTCATTCAGTAGAGAAGAACACATGACACTGTAATGAATAATGAACTTGTTCATCCTTATGTCTGTTGACACTCGTATCATGTCTGTCAAATCTGCCCTCCGTACTAAGCTCAAACAACATTTAGTGTCTTCAGTCTCCTTGCAAGTATTTGGACCTTCCATAAATTTGACATATGAGATTTTCCATGTATCTTTTGCCTCGTTGGTTCATTAAAATATTTGCATACTATTTGTGCTTATTAAGTATACGATTTTCCTGTGTTCCTTCACGATTTTTGCTCCCTTCAGAAATAACAGAATTCTTACATTGCTGTTTTGTCCATACTGGATTATCATCAGGAGTTCAGGACTATCGAGGGCTGTTTGCTAAGCAATATTGTGTCATGCTTGAGCTGTAAATTGGTAGTATTTTATTACATTCACCTCGAACTTGATATCCAGTGGAGCTTGCTTGGAAAGTTCAATTGACAACAAGATGTATATACGAAGGGAAAGAACTTCACTGAATAAAAAGCCTAAGTTTTCCATTCTGCTCCGGGCAGCAACACCTGGAGGGAACCAGCATGTTCTGTAAGAATAAATGACTGGTGAGACTATTTGGCATTTGGTTTCTTGCAGTACTTAAACTGTCATTGCTAATGCCGCCAAACCGAGTTTTTTTGTTCTACTAGATGCAGTTGCAATACTCGTCCGACAGCGCTCAGGCCGCACCAACATCATCCTCCGGCTCTGCCTTACCTGCACCGCCACCTTCCAGCTCCAACGAATCATGCCTCCAGGGGATCAGGCGAGTTCACTATGGGAATTCTCTTTCATAGCGAATGCAAGATATTTCGAAAGAAGAAAAATCAGTGGCTATGAGTAAAGAGTGTCTCCTGCCCCGTTTAAAAAAAAAGAGTGAAGAGTGTCATTTGTGTTACTGTATGTGTCAAATACATTCGATGATATTTAGAGTGTGAGATGAATGTGTCTATTCGGTGATCCAGAAAGTTTTCAGTGAAACTTGGGAGTAGAATGTGAGCTGACAGTGTCTGTTCAGAGATTCAGAACATGCAATCTATAGGGAGTGGAAGCTGCCAGGAAGTCAATTTTAGCTTCAATTTGCAATATTCAGTGAAGACGAAGTTAATTTTGTGAAGCATCTGTGTCTACCGTTTGGCTTGTACAGTGGAAAAGAAGTCAATTTGTAGATTTTCTGTCTCCTTGTCTTCAGTTTGCGTTGTTAAGTGAATCGGAGCAATTTTCGGCAGCATGTTTGGAAATTTAGCTTCGGCGTGTTGTGCAGTTTGAAGTAAAAAAACATGTAAATTTTCTGAGCTTGGCCATGATTGTTTTGATGGATTTGGCGAATTTTGGAGATGTCCAGCTTTGGTCTGTACGCTATATATATGAAAGGAGGCGGTGATAAGGTGTTGATCTAATAAAAGCATAAGAGTGTGACAAAACTTTAAGAAATGATATAGTAGACAATTCGTTTATATATTCACAAACTCTGTTTCAGTATTGTACACGTTATTACAGGGAAAGAACAGGAGACAGTACTCTGTTTTCCTACAATTGTATGACAGGTTACACTATCCGCTCGACTCGATGTAGATCAATGTTTGCAGCTGTAGGACGTAGCTCAAGATGGAGCTTCATCTGCGAACCATGGATGCCTGAGTGCGGCGGTCGCCGAGAGCCTGTTGTCCATGTTGCAGCAGAGGAGCCTCTTCAACACCTGGAAGCCTTCTCGGGACAGGCGGTCCTCGGGAAAGAGCTTGCGCAGCCTGTCTCAGCTACGGATGTCCCGCGGCAGCTTCACCAGCTTCCGGGCCAGCGGCAGCGACTTGTACGCCGGCCAGGTGCTACGCCCCGGCGCACCGAGGACGTTGAAGATCTCGCGTAGCTGGTCCGCGGCGTCGTCCCCGTCGAATAGCGGCGCGCCGGCGAGGAGCTCGGCCATGACGCAGCCGAGCGACCACATGTCCACCTCCGTGCCGTAGTCGGGCTTCCCCAGGATCACCTCATGTCGGGGGGTTAACCTCGGGTAGGTCAGAGACGGGGAAAGAGAGGTACTATCCCCGTCTGGTTTCCGAGTTATCATCCAAGTCGGCCGAGTCATGTATATGTCGGCCGAGGAACGGAGGCTAGAAGCCCACGTGTATGTATCAAGTAGTTACCCGGCCGAGTTACTGAGAGGATCGGCCGGGTTACCCAAATGATCTTGATGCAGGTGAAGAACGAGCCGAGTAACACAAGGTAAGGCCGAGTGATACGAAGCTTGCAGGAGAAGGAGAAGTCCAAGGTCAAATTATAGCTGCAGGCTAGAAGGAATCAGAGCGGAGCCAAGCACAAGAGACAAGAATGCACATCGTCAGAGGGGCAGAAGGAGGTCACGGAGGTGAAAGTCCTGGAGCCCGAGGCACGCATGAGGGGGCCACTGGAGCCTTGCCGTCATTAGAAGGGCGACGGGGAAAGGAGGCCGCCGAACTACTATTTTGGGACAAGCATATTCCACGAATATGCTTGCCTCGTCAGCCCTAAGGGCACCCAAGGGACTCCTTTATAAGGGGATGCTTGGACCCTGAGGGAGGGATCGATTCTGAGAGCACCGTTAGGCTGGGGAGATTCACATTGTCACCCTGTACACAGCTCAAGGAGCACTTGTAACCCATCAAGAGAGAAATAAAGTTCATCACTTTGGCAGCTTGAGTGTAAAGACAGTTGCATCTTCCCTCCCCAGATCCCACTAGCATCCATTGGCCCTGTACTTTAGCCTACCCATGGCATCTGCCGTGCCACCACCACGACAGTTGGCGCCCACCGTGGGGCCAGCAGCGGTGCTAGCTGGAGTTGTGATCCGGACGGGAAACTTCGTCAACACCGGCGAGCGCGTTGTTTCTGGCTTGGTCCAGAGACTTGGTCTCTGCGACTATGTCAGAGACAATGCAGGAAGCTTCAGGGGAAAGACTCCCCCGCGCAATGGAATCTTCATCGGCCTGGGCGAGCACAAAGTCTACATCGGCGTCGACATCACCGGCGTTTATCCTCACCAGGTTGTTATTGCAGGAGAGCCGCCTCGGAGCACGGCGAGCCGTCCCTCAGGAGATCATGCAGGCAGCGTCGAGGTGATGGTTGCAGCAGGAGCTCAAGCGGGAGCAGCAGTAGCCGGATCAAGCAAAGAACCCGCAGCAGGCGCACAGGGCGCAGCCAAGCAGACCACGCTGCAGACCACTGAAATACTTCCGCCAGTGACAAACCCAACCGAGCTACATGACACCACCCCGAAGGCACCAAGAGTGAGAGGGCCACCTCTGGAAAGACCAGAGAACATTCTTCAAGCGACTATAGAGAACTTAACCACACCTGTAGCGCCGATACTTGATCCGGCAAATGCTCAGGCAGAATTAGAAGAGACCAGGCAAAAGGTGCTGGTAGAAGCCAGAAAAGTATCAGCCCTGCGGGAATCCTTGAACAGGACCCTAAGGGAATATGCAAAAGCTAATAAGCTTGATATCGCACCCGAGCGGGTGGACGAACTGAGATTAAGAGGAAAGAACCTCATGAATGACATTAACAAAGAGCATGGAGCTCACAGAGCAGAATCAGATGATTTGGGTTTGCCGAGGTACAGTACCCCGGCGAAAAACCTGAGAGCGGCAAATGCCGCAGCATTGGAGTTAGAGGGGTTAACCGGCGAAGCTCGGCAGAGACAACAAGAAAGAGTAAATGAGCTGGTGCGAATCGCAAATCAGCAAAATGAGGAAATACTCAGAACTAACCCGACAAGACCAGGGGCTTCGCGAATGGTACATTCGGCGGGGGCGGTACCTGCTTTATCCGCGGCAGCGGCATCTTCACCCGGAAACAACGCTCGAAAAGAGAAAGCAGTAACCTCTGGGAAGAGGAACAAGCAAATTGTTCCCTATGACCCGGCAGTAGCGGGAAAGGAAAATGAGAATAGAGGCAATGCAGGCCGAGGTAACAGTGGGGAGAGAAACCACGGCCATGTGGAAAAGGACGGCGGCGGCCGAGGCAATGGGGATCTCGGCAGGAGAGAACCCGCAAGAGATAATCATGAAAACCAGACCCCGGCCGAAGTAAGGAGAGAGGTGCTGCCCAACCCGCAACCAAGACATGAGCTTCGGCAGGAAAGAGAGATGAGGCCAGCTCGCCACAATCAGATGAATGAAAGGTACAATGATGGATATTCCGAGGTAGAATACGCAAACCAGTGTGGAAACAATCACTATGGGATACAGGATAGAATTCTGTACAGAGATTTACCAGCGAGTGATGCGAGAGTAAAGTTGGATCGGCTATACCGATCCGAATTATTGGAAGAGCAAGGTCCCCCAGGTCCGACGTGTTTTGGACCTCGGATCATGGGCGAACCACCAGTGCCGAATTTTCAGTTAGCAAGAGGCACGAAAACGTACAACGGAAGTACCAAGCCACAAGACTGGTTGATTGATTACGCCACCGCTGTGAAGATAGCGGGTGGCAACCTAAGATGGGCGGTGCGGTATGTCCCACAGATGTTGGAAGGCCCAGCCAGGGTATGGTTGAATAATCAACCAGCTGGCAGTATCAACTGTTGGTTAGATTTCGAAGAAATGTTCGTCAGCAACTTCACCAGCACATACAAGAGACCGAATAGACCACAACAGCTGGTCGTGTGCAAACAGAGGCCGAATGAAACGGATAGAGAGTTTTTAACTCGATGGTGCAACCTGAGAAACTCATGTGAGGGAGTTATCGAATCACAAGCAATCGCTTGGTTCGCGCAAGGTTGCCGCTATGCCAGCGTTTTGTGGCAACGCCTGCAAAGAGATATGCCAACCACACTGGCAGAAACTATCAGAATAGCAGATTACTATGCATTGGGTGACCCAACCCAACCGGAGTTAATGTCGGCAGATCATCGTGAACAACAAGACCAGTACACGAGAGAATTGGCCGGGTCATCCAGGCGTGATTTCAGAGGAAGAAGAAGAGAAGAGAGGCCGGATTATAGATATAATTCGGCCCAGGTGGCGGCTGTAGCACAAGATCAGCCGAGTCACGGAGCAACTCAACGACAGAAAAATGGACCTCAACAGTGGACATCAAGAAATGAGGGAAAGAGGCAATGGACCCCTGAGCAAAAGAAGCAATGGCAAGAGAGGCCGAAGTATACGTTCGAATCCATGTTAGATCAGCCGTGCAAATTTCACACATCAAACCCATCTAGACCGGCCAATCATACAACCCGGCAATGCGCCTGGATGAAAAATGCGATGGGGAACCCGGCAGGAGTTCAGGCTCCCCATCAGGTGCAACAGCAGCATCAGCCGCAGTTAACTGGAGCAAATACACAACAACTGATGCTGCCGCCCCCTCCCCCGAGGTACGATAACTCGGATCGGAGGGATGCAGTGCATCAAGTAATGAACCAGGGGCAGGACGGAAGGATAAATCCGGCAAATCCTGGACGTAATGATTACAGGGAACATCACCAGTCTTATTATGTGTTCACGACAGAACAGCAGGACAAGCAGAGTGTGCAGCGCCGGCATATGGAAGTGAATGCAGTTGTACCGGCAGTACCAAGATACCAGCCATGGTCTGATCAGGAGGTGACCTGGAGCATGAAAGACCACCCCAGAATAATGCCGAGTCCAGGATCATATGCTCTTGTGTTGGATCCGACGTTCGTGGGACCAAGCATCAATGTGAAATTTTCAAAAGTACTCATCGACAATGGAAGCAGTATCAACATCATGTACAAAGATACCATGCATAAGCTCGGAATATCACAGAATATGCTGCAGTCCACGAGGACAACTTTCCATGGGATAGTGCCAGGGCTTTCATGCGAGCCCATCGGTAAAGTCCGAGTGGACGTGTTATTCGGTACAAGAGATAGCTGCAGAGCAGAAAATTTAGAATTTGAGGTGGTCGATCTGGAAAGTTGTTATCATGCTCTACTCGGACGGCCCGCACTGGCCAAATTCATGAGCAGCTGTCATATAAGTTATCTAAAGATGAAGTTACCCGGACCACAAGGGGTGATAACAGTTGCAGGGGATTACAAGAGGTCAATGGAGTGCGCTTCGGCCGGGTCAAATTTGGCCGAGTCGTTAGTTATAGCAAGAGAAAAGAAAAGAATTCAGGAGGTAGCAGCCCTCGCTCAGTCAGCACAGTTAGGCATGCCGGCACTGGCCAACCCTCATGGCAGTGTTTCTTTTCAGCCGACCAAAGAGACGAAGAAATTTCAGATTGATGAGCAATTCCCAGAGCGCACAGTTACTATTGGTGCAGGCCTTGACGCTAAATAGGAAGACGAGCTCACCAACTTCCTCCGTGAGAATCGGGACATATTTGCATGGTCAACTCAAGATCTGCAAGGTGTGCCGAGGGAGTTGGCTGAGCACTCTTTAAACGTCAGGCCAGGAGCAAGGCCAGTGAAGCAACCTCTCCGCCGCTTCGCCGAAGACAGGAGAAAAGTAATAGGGGATGAAATAGCTCGGCTTCTCGCGGCCGGGTTCATCATGGAGGTGTTATATCCGGATTGGTTATCAAATCCGGTGCTAGTAGAAAAGAAAAAAGATGACCCCAATATAGCCATTGTGTGGCGAATGTGTATCGACTACACCAACCTGAACAAGGCGTGTCCGAAAGATCCTTTTCCATTGCCTAGAATAGACCAAGTCATTGATTCGACCGCTGGTTGTGAGCTGTTATCATTTGTAGACGCGTATTCTGGTTTCCACCAGATACCGTTAAATCCGGCCGATCAAATAAAGACTGCATTTATTACCCCGTATGGGGCTTATTGTTATCGCACAATGCCATTCGGCCTACGAAATGCAGGAGCAACATATCAAAGATGGATGCAAAAATGCTTACATGATCAGATAGGTAAAAATGTGCAAGTATATGTGGATGACGTAGTCATCAAAACTAAGGAGAGCAAAACCTTGCTAAAAGATATACGGCAAACTTTCGCGAACCTGAGAAGGTTCCGAATGAAGCTTAATCCAGAAAAATGCACATTTGGCGTGCCGGCAGGAAAACTACTCGGTTTCCTTGTGTCCAGCCGAGGTATCGAGGCTAATCCGACAAAAATAAGAGCAGTAGAAAGAATGGAACTGCCGAGATGTTTGAACGATGTACAAAAATTCACGGGCTGCTTAGCCTCGCTTAGTCGATTTGTATGTCGGCTAGGAGAAAAGGCGCTGCCACTCTATCAGCTGATGAGAAAGTCGGACAAATTCAGTTGGACCCCGCAGGCGGACCTTGCATTTCGTGAGTTGAAAAAGATGCTTGTTACGGCACCCATTTTAGCTTCTCCATTATCGAAAGAACCTATGCTACTATATGTGGCGGCTACCAATCGAGTAGTTAGCACTGTGGTCGTAGTGGAGCGACTTGAAGGTGGCAAGTCAATTCAGAGGCCGGTGTACTATCTAAGCGAAGTATTATCCACTTCAAAGCAGAATTATCCGCATTATCAGAAGATGGCTTATGGGGTATATATGTCGGCAAAAAAGCTTAAGCATTACTTTGAAGAGCACCCTATCAAAGTAATCTGTGAGGCACCCATAGCCGACATATTGAACAACAAAGATGCAAGTGGCCGAATAGCAAAATGGGCGATCGAGTTATCTCCATATGCTCCACAATTTGATAGAAGAGATGCAATCAAATCTCAGGCTGTCGCCGACTTTCTCGTAGACTGGGCCGAGGTGCAGTATGAGCCACCTTTGCCAGATCCAAATTACTGGACAATGCATTTTGATGGCTCCAAACTAAGGAATGGTTTGGGAGCAGGAATAGTGCTAACCTCACCTAAAAAAGATCAATTGAAATATGTACTGCAAATACATTTTGCCGCATCCAACAATGTAGCTGAATATGAAGCACTAGTCCATGGATTAAAAGTGGCAAAAGAAATTGGTATACGCCGAATCCTATGCTACGGTGACTCGGATCTAGTAGTACAGCAGGTATCAGGCAGTTGGGACGCATTAGATGCCAATATGGCTTTATACAGATTCCATGTGCAAAAGATCAGTGGATATTTTGAAGGATGTGAATTCCACCACATACCACGAGCAGAAAATGACGCTGCTGACACATTGTCAAAATTAGGATCAACCCGGCAGTCAATTCCGCCAGGTATTGCCCTGGAGCACCTCAGGAAACCATCAATAAACCCATCGCCAGAATCCGAGTCAATCTTCATCCCAACAAGTTCTGCTGAAAATCACACACCAATGGAGGTAGATCCGCAGAAAGATTCGGAACCCCTAAAGAGGGGGACAGCCGAGGTAATAACAATCATGGAGAGAGCAGAAAACATGGAGATAGACAGTGAGATCACAGCAGAAAGAGTAACACCGGTATGGGCGCAACCCATATTTTCTTACCTAAAAGATACGATATTGCCGAGTAATGAGGTATTAGCTAGACAAACCATAAGAAGAGCAAAAGCTTATACAATCATAAACAATGAGTTATATAAGAGAAGCGTAACAAACATATTGCAGAAGTGCGTGAGTTCCACAGAAGGTCAGGAAATCCTTCTAGACATACACCAAGGAGAATGTGGACACCATGCCTCATCTCGCGCCTTAGTAGCCAAGGCATTTAGGCATGGATTTTACTGGCCAACGGCGTTAAAAGAGGCAGAAGAATTAGTTAAGAAGTGCAATGGGTGTCAGAGATACGCAACCAGAATACATATGCCGTCAGCCGAGTTAAAAACAATACCCATCACTTGGCCATTTTCTGTATGGGGTTTAGACATGGTGGGACCATTCAAGCCGGCGAGAGGAGGAATGACCCATATGTTGGTTATGGTAGACAAGTTCACCAAGTGGATTGAAGTAAGACCAATCAAAAAGTGTGATGGGCACACAACAGTGAAATTTCTCAAGGATATCATCTTGAGATACGGGTACCCACATAGCATTATTACGGATAATGGCACAAACTTTGCAGAAGGAGCCTTCGCTAGATTTTGCCAAGAGAAGCACATAAGACTAGATATTGCCTCGGTAGCTCACCCAGCATCCAATGGACAGGTGGAAAGGTCTAATGGACTGGTGCTATCAGGAATAAAACCACGACTTGTTGAACCTTTGCAAAGGTCGGCAGGGTGTTGGATCGAAGAAATCCCAGCCGTGTTATGGAGCCTTCGGACTACTCCAAATAGATCAACAGGTTACACTCCATTCTTTCTGGTGTACGGGGCAGAGGCCGTACTCCCAGCCGACATAATATATGACTCGCCAAGAGTTGCTCAGTACACAACCTCAGAGACAAACGAGATAGCTCGGAAAGATGCTGTAGACCTGTTGGAAGAAGCTAGAGAGTTGACATTATCACGATCGGCTATTTATCAACAGAACTTGCGGCGGTATCACAGCAAGAAAGTAAATCCGAGAGTATTCAAAGAAGGAGATTTGGTCCTCCGACTAGTTCAACGCACGGCCGGCATGCATAAATTGTCACCCCCATGGGAAGGACCGTTTATTGTGAGCAAAGCATTGCACAACGATGCATATTATCTAATCAACGCTCAGTCCCCTGGAGAGAACAAGGCAGACAAAGCTGGTGAAGAAACGAAGCGCCCCTGGAATGTGGCTTTACTTCGGCCATTCTACTCGTAGCATTATATCTTAAAGTCAAAATCCAATGATGTATTTGAACCTCGGCTCCCAGAGCAGTGACTCGGGGACTGCCTAAGGTTATATTTATTTCATATTATGTATTCAAACCTCGGCACCCAGAGCAGTTACTCGGGGACTGCCATATGCTATATTATTTCATGATGTGTTTGGACCTCGGCACCCAGAGCAATAACTCGGGGACTGCCATATGTTGTATTTATTTCTTTCGCGTTATGTGCTTGAACCTTGGCGCCCAGAGTAGTGACTCGGGGACTGCCATATGTTGTTTTTCTTTCATGTTACGAATATAAACCTCGGCGCCCAGAGCAGTGACTCGGGGACTATCATATAATATATCAATTTCGTATTGATACCTAAACCTCGGCATCTAAAGCAGCGACTCGGGGACTACCGTGTGGTACCTCAAACTTATGCTAAATGCAATCATATCAGTCTTATACTACCTCCGAAACTTGATTTATATAAGGGAATTCCGGACAGTAGACAACGATCCAGCGATTGTTGTTTGCCTCCACAACGGAATTATTAACTTATGTTCAAAATAGGGCAATAACATGGATATTCAGCGCTAATGCCTGGATAAGATCATCAAAATAAACGGCAAGGTTAAAGCCCTAAAAAATCAAGAAATTACGGGCCAGCAAGGCAAGAATTCGGATGAGCATCCACTTAACCGAGAGTCTCAACAATACATAGCAAAAGAAATTCAAATCATACGATGAGCTGACAAATTTGTCGTCTACATTATACGCCTGACATACCAGGGATCGCAAATAACCTAGGCGTTGTTTGTTGGAGGGGCAGCTACTTGCTCAGGTGCGGGACACCCCGAAGTAGGAAGAACTTTGACTGAGGTCGCCTCGCCCTCCGCCGACCCGGGTGCAACTTCGGCGGTATCCCGGGGTTGTTCAGGAGCGTCAGTACGTGCGGTAGAATGCCCGGTGCCTTTGGACGAGGACCGCGCATCACCGTTGCTATCCGAGCTTGAGCTGGAGCTATCGGATGTGGCCGAATCATCTTCACCTTCCCCATGCTCAGCTGAATCATCACCCGAAGCACCCTCAGCCGCGACCTCTTGATCCGGATCTGGGAGAAAACTCGGCCCTTCATTCCAAGTGTGCACGTCGGCGTACTCGACGAGCTGGAAAGCCCGAGCTTGCCGAAGAGCAACAAAGGTGGGATCTTCAACCCAGCGGGAGCCAGTGTGCAGATTCCTCAGAATGTCAAGAGAGATGTCTTCATACCATGACATGATTACAGTAAGGGCCATGTCGGCACCGGCACGCGCAGCAGATTCTCTCCAAAGACTCAACTGCCTCTCAGATGCCATCAGCCTTGTCACCAATAACTTGACTGCGTTGATATCAGGAGTCCCTGAGGTATTCGGCCAGAGTACATGGTAAGCTAGGATAGCGGGCTGCACTAAATCCCGGCCCATAATTTTCATCGGACCAACTGCAGCACCAACAGCAACCAAGAAATCCTCCATCGAATATTCGAAGTCAACAGCAACCGGTTCACCTCGGCGCGCGCGAGCTGCAAGAACAGCTTTAGAACTCACGGGTTTGGCCTCGGGGAAGTGATCTGCGCAAAACATGGACGTGTCAAACGGTAGCAGGGACGACAAAGAAAAGATATAGTTCGACCATGCCGAATAACTTACGATGAATGTAGCTCATCATTATCTGAAGGTCTTTGGCCCAATCAGCTTTACTCTTCTCGAAACGAGCAATTTCCTCGCTCAAACCGCGAGTTTTAAGTTCGGCAGCTTCGAGGAGTTCTTTGTTCTTCTGTAGATCCAGAGTCAGCCGATTCTTTACCTCGGAAAATTCTTGGTCGACCTTCTCTAGTTCGGATTTCTGAGAGAACTTAAGGGTATCCACCTCGGATCGCAGGCGAGCTATCTCATGGTCTTTTTCTTGCAGTTGCGCCGAATGAACTGCATTTTGTTCTAAAAAAATGCAGCATCACGTTAGGCATGGGAACGCAATCTCGATGTGACACTACGAAGTCTTGCAGCTCGACTTTACCACAGCCGAGCGCAATAAGGAACCTTAGCATATATATTAAGAAGGAGAAGGAGTAACATAGAAAGGAAACTAACCTTCTAGGTCCTTGATCTTCTTTTGAAGGCGAATATTGAGGTTATTAATATTACCTGTTCAACAAGAAGTAAGCCAGCAGTCCATGGACGAATACATGAGAAAGTTCGGAATAAATAAAAGGAACTATCAACATACCAGTCTTCTTCGCCACAGGCAGAACTTTCTCGTACTTCTCTTCCAGTTTGCGATGCGAAAAAAGCAACCTCTGGAACTCGGCAGTTCGCCGGTCATGTGCAACCTGAGTAATGAGGCATAATGATAAATCAACGAGTAAAAGTTAAACCAGATCCGAGTTAAGCAGAACTTAACTCAGATCTAGGTGGCTGGATATTCAAAACTAAACCAGATCCGAGTTAAGCAGAACTTAAATCAGATCTAGGTGGCTGGATATTCAAAACTAAACCAGATCCGAGTTAAGCAGAACTTAACTCAGATCTGGGTGGCTGGATATTCAAAGCTAAATTAGATCCAAATCAAGCAAAGTTTAATTCGGCTCTAGGTGGCTGGATATTCAAAGCTAAACCAGATCCGAGTCAAGCAGGACTTGGCTCAGATCTAGGTGGCTGGGTATTCAAAGCTAAATCAGAACCAAATCAAGCAAAGCTTAATTCGGCTCTAGGTGGCTGGGTATTCAAAGCTAAACCAGATCCGAGTCAAGCAGGACTTAGCTTAGACCTAGGTGGCTGGATATTCAAAGCTAAATCAGATCCAAATCAAGCAAAGCTTAATTCGGCTACAGGTGGCTGGATATTCAAGGCTAAACCAGATCCAAGTCAAGCAGAACTAAACTCGGATCTAGATAGCTGGATATTCAAGGCTAGGCTAGGTCCGAATAAAACACAATTAAACTCGGATCTAAATGGCCGGATTAACAAACCTTAGAAATAAAATTAAATCAAACTTCCAAGTATACAACAAGTTATTTCCTTGCAAGTTTCGGGGACTAGAGCATATGGTAACATCTGAAGAATAATTCAAGACTCAGAGAAAAAAAATAATTAACTCATTCATTTTGTTGGTATCAATGATGAACTGGGCAGCATGGTCAAAACGGCCGCTGATATCAGAAAGCTGAAAGGACTGGTTGGCCGGGTTACCCTCAAACTGATCAGCAGCATTCCAGTTGTTGGCATATTCAACCAGCGCTCCAAGGCTGTTCCCACTAGCTGTCCGAGTTAAAACTTTACCCCGGGTAGGCTGTCCGATCACGGCGGTCGCAGGGCTCTTATGAAGAGCAAGCTGGCTGCCGGAGGCCGAGGTAACGAGAACTTTAGGTGCAGCTCCCTTACGCAGCACGTCAGCGATACTCGGTTGAGAAGAGCCGGCAAGACCTTTCTGAGAAGAAGAGGTCTTGACGGCAACAGCTTTCTCTGCCTTAGAAGGGGCATCAGCAGGAAGTGGCGCCTCGGAAGTAGGGACGGAGTCCGTGGGAACGGCCGAGGATAAGGTCGCAGAGGGCGCCGGGATAACAACCTGTTCGGCCGAGGTCGGGATGGCCGTGGAAACTGCCGAAGTAGATGGAGGCTCAGTAGCAGCGCTGGGGCCCATAGAAGGGGCGGCGGGCTCGACGAAAACCTCGGAGGGCCGGGTCGAATCCAAGGCAATGGAAGGGGTCTCAGGGACTTCGTGACGGACAGGCGAAGTATTCGGAGCTAGAGGAGAAGCAGGACGAATAGGACTAGGAACTCTGGTATCATCAGCGGGAGGAGGAGATGGCGGCCGAGTCGGACGGTCAGTCATACTAGGACCGCCGGGTTTAACAGAAAGAGGAGCACTGCAAAAGTAAGAAAGAGGATTCATCAGTATGAGAAACAGAAAGAGAAAAACAAGAAATATAAGCAAAAGAACTTACCCGGCGACCCCAGGCATAGTTTTGCGCCTAGGAGGGTTCGGAGCAGATCTCTTTATTCGCTTCTTAGGAACCGCCTCCGAGGCACCAGCATGAGCCCCGCGTTTCCCCGAGGTAACGGGAGGCCGGGAAGCAATAGGCTTGGCGTCGTGGACCTGACCGGCCGGATTAGCTGGGAAAGTAGAAGCCGGAAATGCATAAGAAATAGGCGTGGCAGCAACTACCTCAAGAATTTGGACCTCGTCCGAATCACCTTCCTCGTCATGCGCAGAAGTTCTGCCGTGAGCTCGAGTCGGAGCAGGATCTGATTTAGGGACGAACTCCTCAGAGTCCGGCTCGCCAGTATCCGGGGTACTCCTGTCCGCAGGCCAAGGGAGCTACAGAACTTCGGCGTCCTCGTTTTTCTGCTCTGCGAACCTCTGCAAGACGAGGAAAAAGAGAATTAGATAAACCAGTTTCTAAGGATAGGAGAGTAACAGAGCAATACGGATTAAGCTTACCTCGGGAGGCGGATGATCGCGAGTGAATGGTTTTAATCCCCAAGACCAATCCTCAGGCATCTCAGTCTTGAAGATAGCTCGGACGCGCTTATGAATAAGGTAGTTATCCAGCTCCACGGTTGAGACTCGGTTAGGGTCAAGGGGACCACTCATGTAGCACAGCTTGTGGGTCCGCTGCTGGAAGGGGCAGATCCGGCTACTAATGAAAGTCGCCATCAGGTCTTCGCCGCATAACCCGGCCCGGATCAACTCTTTAAGCCGAATCTCAAAGGCCTCGGCCAAGGCGTGAGTTTTCCTCGGATTATAGAGCCAGTTCACTTTAGAAGGTGGGCCAATTGAGAATGGAGGGAGCCGAATCCTGTCTTCCGCCCCTCTGTTCTTGACGTAGAAAAATGACTTGTGCCACTTCTTGCACGACTCCAACCCAGTGACACGAGGGAACACGGATTTCCTCCGAGGTGTTATGGACGCCGCCCCAGATTGGGTGAGTAACTTCTCGGAAGGGTGCAGAGATTTGTCAGGGACAACATTAGAGCGGATCTGGAAGAACTTCGACCAGACATGTACTGACGGCCACATGCCGAAGTAACCCTCCGAAGCGGAAATGAAAGCAGAAAGAGAAGCTATGGCGTTCGCGGGAAGATGATGCGGCTGAAGGCCGAAGTAATCGAGGAATTCTCTAGCGAAATCGCTAAGAGGAAGACCGAAGCCGCGGGCGAAGTGAGACATAAAAACCACATACTCGCCCTCTCTAATAACTGGAGAGGATTCGCTGCCGGGTAAACGACAGGAAACCTCGGCAGGAATCCGCCGAGTTCGGATGAGCCATTCAATCTCACGGCGCGTGACTGAAGAGCCCTGCCACGAGCCACGCTCAGGCCCGGAGCCAGCGTCATCGTCCTCAACAAGAGCGCCGCTAAACGAACTAGACATGGGCGCGCCGGAGAGATCGCCGGAGGAAAAACTGACGGTGGAAGGGAGCTTAGAGCTACAAGGCCCCGTCGGAACTTAGCGCGAAAACAATGGCGAAGAACGGAGGAACCGTCGCCTGAGCACGAAAGCGGAGCAGATCGATCTAGGGCAAAATCAGGGCAAGACGGTCAGAGAGGACTCACCGGCGGCGGAACCACAGCCGCAGAGCGCGGGCGAGAAAGGCCGAGCGACGCGGCGGAATCCTCGCCGGCGGAGGCTCTGGCTGACGAGTGGCGGCGGAGTGGCAAGAGAACTCGCAGGCGAAAGGAAGAAGGAGAGCGGAGGCGAGCGATAAGGGGAAAGATGAACCCTGCGGGCGCGTTTCCCCTCCTTATAATCAAGCCATGAACAGGGGAGTGGGATCGTGGGTGTGGCAGTTATCCGTGTAGATCGTGGGAGCAGCACGAACGCACGACGGTGAGCAGAGCCACACCAACGGCCACACGCGAAAGAGGGGTCGTTACAATCCCCAAGGAGAACAGCACCCGAGGCGTCGCAGCGACGGCGCGGCAGGTGCAGAATTCACTGTAGACCTGTCAGTAAGCACAGTAGATGGACCTAAAAACTAGAAGAGCAATGATGAGATGACACGTAGGACTTGGCGTACGAGGGAAGGAACGAGGAGACCTCGGATGAGGGCATAACTCGGAAACAAAGCTAAAGAATATAATAAAGCTGGTATAACCCGGCCAAACCTGTTGACAGGGCCACACCAGCTTCGGGGACTAATGTCGGGGGGTTAACCTCGGGTAGGTCAGAGACGGGGAAAGAGAGGTACTATCCCCGTCTGGTTTCCGAGTTATCGTCCAAGTCGGCCGAGTCATGTATATGTCGGCCGAGGAACGGAGGCTAGAAGCCCACGTGTATGTATCAAGTAGTTACCCGGCCGAGTTACTGAGAGGATCGGCCGGGTTACCCAAATGATCTTGATGCAGGTGAAGAACGAGCCGAGTAACACAAGGTAAGGCCGAGTGATACGAAGCTTGCAGGAGAAGGAGAAGCCCAAGGTCAAATTATAGCTGCAGGCTAGAAGGAATCAGAGCGGAGCCAAGCACAAGAGACAATAATGCACATCGTCAGAGGGGCAGAAGGAGGTCACGGATGTGACAGTCCTGGAGCCCGAGGCACGCATGAGGGGGCCACTGGAGCCTTGCCGTCATTAGAAGGGCGACGGGGAAAGGAGGCCGCCGAACTACTATTTTGGGACAAGCATATTCCACGAATATGCTTGCCTCGTCAGCCCTAAGGGCACCCAAGGGACTCCTTTATAAGGGGATGCTTGGACCCTGAGGGAGGGATCGATTCTGAGAGCACCGTTAGGCTGGGGAGATTCACATTGTCACCCTGTACACAACTCAAGGAGCACTTGTAACCCATTAAGAAAGAAATAAAGTTCATCACTTTGGCAGCTTGAGTGTAAAGACAGTTGCATCTTCCCTCCCCAGATCCCACTAGCATCCATTGGCCCTTTACTTTAGCCTACCCATGGCATCTGTCGTGCCACCACCACGACACCTCAGCGCCATGTACCGCAGCGTGCCGCACCGCGCGTACGGCGGGGGTTCGAACGTGGACATGGCGAGGCCGAGGTCGCAGATCTTCATGCCGCCTGCTTCCCCGCCGATGACGATGTTCTGCGGCTTGATGTCGCGGTGGACGATGCGGCGCGCGTGCATGTGCTCGACCCCGCGCAGGAGCTCACGCATGATGCGGCGCACATCGGGCTCCGGGAAAGGGCGCCCGCCGCGCTGGTCGTGGAGGACGTCGTGAAGGCTGGGGCCAACGTACTCCATCACCAGGGAGAGCTCGCCGGTGGCGGGGTCGCGCGAGAGCTCCCGGAGGTCCACGAGGGACAGGTGGCCGCGACACGCCGCCAGGAACGCGACCTCCCGCAGCATGCCACGGACGGCGGCAGCAGCGGCGGCGGGTTTCTTTGCGCTGTCTGAGTGGTGGAGGGCCTTGACGGCGACGATCTCGCCGGTGATGCGGTGGCGCGCCTTGACGACGAGGCCGAAGCCGCCATTGCCGAGCACGCCCGTCTCCTCGTATTCGCTGGAGCAGCAAACGCGCCTTCTCTTGCAGCAGCTTGTTGGCGCTGTGCTGGCCTGCGAGTAGTCCGCCAAAGATTCGACCGTGCACGCAGCGGCGGCGACTCGCTTGACGGCCATCTCGTCAGAGAACTCGAGAAGAGGGGAGATCAGGGACGGGAGGATGGCGGCGAGAGATCACGGAGAGTTGATAATGGCGTGCGTCGCGTATATATTGTGAGGAGGCTCGATCGTGCCATGCATGGGCGAGTTCCAGTACTTGTCGGAGTCGGTAAACGCGTCGCGTGGCGCGCGCGCGTGAGAGAGAGAGAGAGAGAGAGAGAGAGAGAGAGAGAGAGAGAGAGAGAGAGAGAGAGAGAGAGAGAGAGAGAGAGAGAGAGAGAGAGAGAGAGAGAGATATGCGCGCGCGTACTCGGATTCGTAATCCTGAGAAGGAACGGAAACGAATGCGGTCCTTCTCTAACCCAAGTAGGATTAGCCCTTCTCTCTCAAAAACAAAGTAGGATTAGCCCGACCACAAGTGCGAACCCGTTTTGTTATGGAAACTAGCTGGGCTGCGTAGAAGCCGTGACACTTGTCTAAAAACAAAGTCGCGACACCGATCTGGTTATGTGCTTGTTAATTTTATCAAGAGAAAGAATTGAGAAATTTAAAACTAGCTTCCCCGTGAAGCTAAGCGTAGGGGCATCTTTTCGAAGAAACCGTCGAAAGAACTGGGCCAAATTCGATTTCTTAGCCGGGCTGCTTCTAGCTATACATCAAGCTCGAAGCTATAAGCCTGACATTTATTTTCGCTAGTTATTGTTTTTAGCAGGCTCATTTTTATTAACCTATCTAATTTGTAGCTCATCTAAGTGAATAAATAAGTCGGTTAATATAGTCCAGGCCCAACTAACTCAGCCGAGCTTGGCCGACATAACTATGTACAAAAGATATCTAATCCCCTTCCTAAAACTTTTTATAAAAAGATTAGGTTAATATCGCGAAGATACTTATTACACCTAGCATCTGCAACAATCAAATATTCTAAAAACATTAGAGATGCACATAACCCTATTACAAAACAACAAAAACAAAAAATCTCGCTACGGTGATCAAAACCTTGTAGCTGAAATACAAGCCACCGCCATCAACAAGGTCTTCAATACTGATATTGTCAGGTATAACCAATTAAGGTCAGACCTTTGATTTTTTACACTGGAGCAAGTCTTCCCTCTCAAAACAATGCCATCAACAAGGTCATTGTCAGGCTCAACCAACCAATTAAGCCCAGACCTTGGATTTTCATCCTGAAAGATAAGACACTATACTCCTCCCGTGATGTCGTCCCTGCTTGCCAATTTCGCTGCTCCAAGTCAAGATCCACCAACTAAGGTTCACATCACCACGAAGACTCCGTCCGCCCTTACTAGCCTCAGATCTCAGCCGTCTGACATTCTCCGCCACTGTTTTCTTTATGGAAATCAAAAACAGACATGTCCCATGATGGAAACAAACAGCGAAGCTTCACGGTACTCCCTTCTAAAGCCGTGATGGCGCCCCAGTGTTATCGTGGAACGCTTCGCTTCAAACCGCAAGAGCAAGGTGTGAAGAGCACAACAACACGTTTTCCCTCGGTAAGAAACCGAGGTTATCGACCCAGTAGGAGGAAGGAAACGTCACACAAGTGTTGCAAGCAACACAGAGACATGCACAACACAAACTCAAGACTTTGCCCCAACGAATTAGTGAGGTTGTCAAGCTCACCGGTTTGCTGTAACAAAGGATTAAACGTATGGTGTGGAAGGTAATGGTTTGCAGCAAGTAAACAAGTAACCGTGGGGGATGTATCAATGGTAAAGATTGGACCGGGGTCCACAGTTCACTAGAGGTGCTCTCCTTAGATAGACAACATGACATGAAAGGTAAACAAATTACAGTAGGGCAATTGATAGGAACTGAGCAAGGCATAACAATGCAACACCAAACAAAAAGATCCTATGAGATTCGATTGGGCAATACAAAAATATACATAGACCGCCATCCAACTACATCTATGACTAGAAGTCCACCTTCAGGTTATCATCCGAACCCCCTCCAGTATTAAGTTGCAAGCAACAGACAACTGCTTTAAGCAAAGTGTGTAAGGTAAACAATCCACTTGTTCTACGAACAAGAGACTGTTGTTTCCCTAGTGGCAACAACACATCTACAACCAAAGAGATTTCTGTCACTTCCCTTGAAAACTAGAGGCATGAACCCACTATTGAGCATAAATATCCCCTCTTGGAGTCACTAGCAACTATTTCGCTAAGATAGCTACTAACAACGTAGAGCATGCAAGATCACAAACAACACAGACATGATAGAATCATAAAAACAAAACCATTAATCAATCTGACATAGTAATCTCAATATCCATCAGATCCCTGCAAACACAACATGCATGATTACAAATAGATTAGATCTTGATCATGAACGGAGCTCACAAGATCTATACATGAAAGCACAAGGAGGAGATACAACCATCTAGCTACTATATGGACCCATAGTCCAAGGTGGAAGAGAAGAAGGCCTCCGGGATGATCTCCCCTCAGGCAGGGTGCCGGGAAGAACTTCAGATCCCCCCGATCTAGGGACGAGGGTGGTGGCGGCTACAGAATGTTTCGTGGAGTTTTGATCGGGTTCCTAGGGTTTCTGCTTCAGGGGCTTCTTATAGGCGAAGAGGCGACGCCGAGAGGTGGCCAGGGGCCCCACACCCTACCCAGGCATGGGGTGGGCCCACCCACGCCTAGGGGGTCTGGCCGCCCTGGTTCGCTTCTCCGTCTCTCCTCTGGACTTCGTGTCCCCCACTGTAAAATATTGACTTTGGATTTTGTCCCGTCCAATTTCAAGAATATTAATTTTCTGCCTTTCTGAAACCAAAAACAGAAGAAAACAGGAAACTGACACTGTGGCCACTTGTCAATAGGTTAGTTCCCAAAAAGATATAAAAACACCTCAAAGTGTAGACAAAGCAAAGCAAAGTAGATAGTAAACAAGCATGGAACATCAAAAATTATAGATACGTTTCCGACATATCAAGCATCCCCAAGC
Source organism: Avena atlantica (assembly GCA_910589765.1). Classification (NCBI taxonomy): domain Eukaryota; kingdom Viridiplantae; phylum Streptophyta; class Magnoliopsida; order Poales; family Poaceae; genus Avena; species Avena atlantica. The sequence continues at coordinate 330,008,498 of OU342738.1, read as the reverse complement.
TTAACCGCTCGTCCTCGATTAGCTAAGTGATAAAAAGAATAATTTTTGAGGTGACATGCACCATCAAAGCATAGATCAAACCATTTGAAAGCATTGAAAGCTGGGAACAAAGAACACTACACATGTGCATGAAAAATGGAGTTCTAACAATAGGACATAGTAACTATGCATGCAACATGAAAGGCTACAAATAAAGATCATGAATAACATGCATTGAAGAACGTTTGTTTGTTTCACATACATAAAACATATCATAGTGGCAATCATCTTATCCCTCATAGAGTAGAAAATAGATGCATGGGACACCTTCAAAGTTCACAAGGGTGACTAGAAACAAATAGCACAAGAACAAGTAATATCACAATATGCATCAATCAATAAGTTTTGGGACACTGCATATAGAATGACAACTATGCTCTCTTAATGGTGCCTAAAAGTAGAAGGTGGAGACTCAAATAATGGTGGAAGAAAGGCCTTTCATAAAGGAAGCAGGGATTTCAAGTTACAAAAAGAGCTTTCAAAAATTATGGTACTTATTAGCTTTCAGCTCTCATTGCCCCTATCATAAGCATCTTGAAGTGGTTAAGGTTAAAGTGAATAAACTATGGAGTATATGCTTGACAAAGTATAAGTTGGCAATCTCAAGTCCCTTGATTACGAGGGCCACACCTCATGCTACTCAACTTCAGTTACTTGTATGTTCTTGTCATTGTAAGTACATGCGTATCATAGAGAACAGCCAACGGGGTACCCCTTGCACATGGTACAGGAGCTATCCCATAACCACAATGACAATGAAAGCAGATAATGAGCATCTCAGCGATCTTTTTATTTACTATATGCATAGCTTTTTATTAAGGATGCTTCATAGATAGCTCAATATGGTGATGCTGCAAGTTTCCACCATGATTAGGCATGGCTTAGGCTAGCGGCCCAGACGTTTCTCTAACACAAAATACATACTCCATGGACTTACAAGTTCCCTCTTTATTTCACACCGGTGACATCCATAGACAAAAGAGCATGCTATCGACTGAGTACAACGTACAAGTGCAATGTTGAAAACGTTCCCCGTGACTGCACGGTTCTGCTAATTCCAACGTATAAGTGCAAGCATATACAACATAGACGACACAACTGTTCAAGTTTATTAGGGGAAAAGTATATAAAGTGTGCCATCAAGTTTGTGAGGGCTTTAATCACAAAGTTTTCACATAACAAAATTGTTTCAATTGGAAGATAGCTGAAAACAAGAATATACTTGGAATGGTGTAACACACCATGCATAGGAGTTTATAGTGGACACTTTGGAATAACTTGGTTTCTTGGGAGTTGGAAGCATGAGTAGAACTTACTCATACAAGTGGAGGCTAGCAAAAGACTGGGAGCAACCAACTAAGAGAGCAATAATGGCCAAAATCATGCATAGCAACAAAACATTACTAATCAAAGCATAGAGTGGTACTACAAGTCAAGGACTAAATGATCATAGAGGCTAAGGTGACTTGTCATAGTCATAACTTGGTGTGAGCATATGCCAAGTCAACTCAAACAAAGCATCAAAGGAGAATACCACAATACTATGTTTTTGTATGCTAAAACAACGCATAATTCTTTCAAGGCACACTAAGCAATCCCAATTGTTTGAACAATACATGCTACAGAAATAATCACTAAGCATAAGGTCAAAACAACACCTAGCATGTCATGCTAAAGTCTAAGTCACAGTTAATGCAAGCTCCCTTATGTACCACTTAAGCATGAATCTTTCTACTCTTTCCAACACCAAACAAATTATTTGAAACAACTCACAAAGATAATACTCACAAAGATCAATGAGATTGTCTCACAAATCCACAAAGAAGAACTAAAAAGTTTAAGCTGAAAGCACAAGAAAGGCTAAACGCAGTGCTAGCAAAAGAGAACACTCACAGACAAAAAGAGTGAAAACTAGAGTGTTCTAGGCAATAAAAACAGAGTGTGTCTCTCTCCAAAAGAAGTGTGCTGAGATCCAACCAACTTACTCAAGCAAACTAAGCAAACAAAAACCAAAAACGAAAACTAAGACGCTCCAATAACAACACAACAGTGCATGAAGCAATAAAAACGAAGTGTCTAGAAAGACCTGAGCTTTTTATTGATGAAGAAGGGGATGCCTTGGGCATCCCCAAGCTTTGATGCTTGTACCTCTTGAATATTTATTGGGGTGACATGGGGCGGCATCCCCAAGCTTGAGCTTTTGTCCATTCTTCATCTCATTACATCATTCTTTCTCTACACCTGCAAATTTTCCTTCATACAAAACTTCACACAATCTTCATTAGCAACATTAGTGTATTCAAAAGATATTACACCTCTGGCAAAGCTTTTGAACAGCAAAGCTTTTCACTAAAAACACAAGCTACTGTGGCAACTCCTTCAAAAAGCTCAATTCACCTAAAGAGAACTCCAAAAGGAATCAATAAGAAGCAAATGCAAATAATGGCAGAAATCCGTCAAAACAAACTAGCAGGTAGAAACCGATTTTTTCAAAGACCTTCTGTTGCTCAAATCAAAAGGTGTTGAACTAACAAAAGTTAGCTAACATACTGGGGGATTTATTCATAAATTTTCAGCATAATACGACTTACATAGACTCCTCAGGATTTTTTTAGTGGAGGACAAAAATCTGTTTTGGGACAGCAACTGTTGGGAATATGCCCTAGAGGCAATCATGTATGATGAGATTTCCCATTGTATTCATAAAGATATAAAGTTGTCCTTGCATAAACATCTGATGTGTATCATTGAATATGTGATTTGGTTGTGGAACTATGCATTTATGTTGTTTATACTAAATGTCCTTGGTCATTAGACCAATGTGAAAGTCGGCTTGATGACTCAGTTCCACTTGTCATGGGCATGGTGATGCCATTCCAACTTACACAGAATCGGCTAAAGAGTTTAGCGAGTCGGATTGACCCATATTGAGGTACAACGAACAAGTTGTCATTTGTATATCTCAATCAATGTAATCCTTAGACCCGAGGTTATTGCATAGTCCGAGTTGAGGATCACCGACTTAGGTTCTGTCAAACGCTGATCCGTAACTGGACAGTTATAAAGGCAGAGTTCGGGTCGACTGAGAATCAAGCTGCGTGATGTGAATAACCAAGATGGGATTTTGCCCCTCCACTCGGAGAGATATTCTCTGGGCCCTCTCGGAAGATATGATTCGGAAAGCATGGCCATGCACGACTCGGTTAAGTGTTAACCGAGGCGGTCGACTAAGAGTTTGTCGGGTGAATCACTTATCTCGGATAAAGAAGAGAGTCAGACTATTTAAGGGATGACAATTATTCGCCTATAGTCTGACAAGGTATATCGTGAGGCAAAAGGGACTCGGACGCAAGTCTCATTGGAAAGGCAAGTCATCATGACTCATTTGTACTTGGGAGTCGGCACGTTCTGCTAGGAGCCACTGCCGACTAATCAATTGTGAGTCGGACTCCAATCGTGTCCGAGTAACCAAGATCCTACCGGGTCACACACTTAAGAGCGGGAGCAAGTTCGGATTGGATTTGAACTGGAAATCTGGCCAGGTTGGACCCGAGCGGATTAGGACTGAGTCAGTGATTTGAAATCGCGGTGACTAGTGTTATATGGGCTTTAGTGAATGGGCCACGAGAGTGGAGCCCACGTTCACTCCCTATATATAGTGGAGCACACCAACCCTGAAGGGTTAATCGTTGTTCGGTTAGGTCATTCCATGTGTTGGAAACCCTAGATCCACAACAGTCCTGCCATCAATACGAACCTAGCAGTTTGCCGTCGGTGCTCCTCCTTATACGTGTGGATACCAGCAGAGGTGCTGTACGATCAGCACCAGGACGATTGGATCGCAAAGGACTGCACTGCATCAACTGACGTGCTTCATCAGTAATCCTCGTGGCTTTCTACCTCGACTAGATCTTGGGATCACCACGTTAGAGGAAAAGGTTTTGTTTTATCTCTGCGTGGCCCAACAGTGGTATCAGAGCGATAGCTTCTGGTTTTAGGCTCGAGATCTCGCATATGTGATATGCGGTAGGCTGTAGATGAGATCTATATGCTGTTTTGGTGGTCGATCTATGAGATAGATCGGTTTTGTACGATGTTGATTGGATCAACTGTACTCGGGGAATGGTAGATCTGATTTCCGTGATCATACTGCTGAGGTCGTGGAACGACATACCCCTACCGGTCGGCTTTCTCCATCGGGGTAGACTATGACACGTAAATCTAGAGGCGGTGATCGAAGATCAAAAAGTTTGATCGAATCGGAACAATGGTCGGAATCCATGTCTGGATCGTAGATAGGACCGCCGGCTTCGCCCTGTCGTAGCGCCTTAGATGTCGTTGCGAGTTTCACAACGCTGGTAGATATCATATCTATGCATAACTTGTTTTTGCAGGAAGTTGTGAATGGTATGGTTCATGTGCATGTGATGTATGTGTGTAATCCATACGTGATCTGCGAATCACGGTTTTTGTCAGCCGGCTGGAGCCTAGGTGCTGTCATTTTATTGTATAACGACCTGCGTGTCGGATTCTGTATGTAATTTACTTTACTTAGCTAGATTAGCTGTTTGGAGAATCCGGATGGCATGCAAGGCGATGTACATGTCGACGACATGGGGTAAGACGGCAAGTGACAAGAGTTGGCACGAGTCGGATTACAGGCTTTGTGGAGATGGAGATCGCCATGAAGAGGACCATACCATTTCACATTATAATTGCTTTATTTTGTGTTATTGTTATGTCTCTGTTTTACCTCTGTTAGATAGTCAGTAAGATTTACTCCCTCAAAGAAGGTCTAGTCGGTTTTCCCGCCAGTGTTTGCACCATCACAAGTCGGACATTTTTGGTAGTGGGCTCATAAAATTGAGGTGCTGCCAATTCTTTCCGACTAGGTGGGTTCGAGTCGGACTCTTACTGCAGAAACACTCGGTAAGCTAGACGGGTCTATCACAACGGTTGTGGGGCTAGGGTAAAGGTCGGACGGGACCCGGGGCACGTGATGCCACCCGTCCAACAGGAGTCGTATGAGATACGATTGACAAGGAGTTGTCTACCTAGATCACTTGGTGGCTAGCGGTGATGCTAAAGCTCACTAGCCGACTTGATTATTTAGGATCCTGAATCACTTATTAACCATCGGAGGGGTGTTGGTTCTAGTGGGAGCATAAAATATTAAAAAAATTAATATGCTTGCTCTTTTATGAATACATGTCTTAAGTGTTTTGCATATTTTCTGTTGTAGATCATGGCACCAAGTAGCAGTCACTCTCAGATATCCGGCTTTGCGTTGAGAACTATCCTCGAGAAAGGTAAACTAAACGACACTAATTTTACCAACTGGTATCGAAATATGAGAATTGTTCTCAAACAAGAAAAGAAGGACCATGTCCTAGACAACCCACTTCCAGATGAGCCGAATGAGAATGCGACTGTCGCTGTCACCAATGCCTACCGTCGGGCTAAGGATGAGTCCATGGATATTAGATATCTTATGCTTGATCACATGGAACCGGACTTGCAAAAGCAGTTCGAGAATGTTGAGGCCTACGATATGATCGAAAGCCTCAAAAGTATGTTCTAGGCTCAGGCGAAGACTGAGAGGTATCAAGTCTCTCAGGCTTTGCTAAGTTGCAAGATTAAGGATGGTGATCCACTGAGTACGCATGTGATCAAAATGGTTGGTTACGTGTAGTCTATGGAGAGGCTTGGCTACCCCATTAGCGAAGAGTTCGCTACAGATATAATTCTGAACTCTCTTCATAGTGCATATGAACAGTTCATTTCGAACTACCACATGCATGGTATGGATAAGAAGCTCACTGAATTGCATGGGATGCTCAAGCAGGCAGAGGCAGATCTCAAGAAGGGCGCCAGTCAAGTGTTGATGGTGCAGAATAAGGCTAAGTTCAAGAAGAGTTCTTGGACTAAGAAGAAGGCTAAGTCAGGAGGAAAGAAGGCTCAGGACTCGGTCCCAAGCGCTTCCTCAGAGACTAAGCCATCTCCTTCAGCCGGATCCACTTGCTTCTACTGCAAGGCGGATGGCCACTGGAAGAGGAACTACAGCAAGTACTTGGCTGATAAAGCCAAGAGTGGAGGTATGACTTCCGACTCAGGTACACTTGTTTGCAATGTTATAGACATATATCTTGCTGATGCACCTAATAGTTCTTGGGTATATGATACAGGGTTAGTTATTAACATCTACAAGTCGTTGCAGGGACTGGTAAGAACTAGGAGCGTAGCAAGAGGCGATTTTGATATTCAAGTCGGCAACAAAGCAAGAGTTGCTGCTTTGGAAGTCGGCATGATGCAACTTCATTTACCTTCCGGATTCATTATGGAACTAAATAATTGTTATTATGTTCCAGTGCTCAGTCGAAACATTATTTCTACTTCATGTTTGATGAGGCAAGGCTATGAGTAGAATATCAAGAATAATGGTTGTTCTTTGTATTTGAATGATATGTTTCACGGCTTTGCACCCGTCTAGGACGGGTTATTTATTTTGAATCTTGATGGTGAGTCGGTTTATAACATAAATGTTAAAAGGTTGAAACCAAATGATCTGAATATGACTTACTTTTGGAACTGTCGGCTTGGTCATATAAGTTGGAAATGCATGAAGAAACTCCATGATGATGGACTCCTAACTTCGTTCGACTTGGAGTCGTTCGATACATGCGAATCTTGCCTACTCGGCAAAATGACCAAGACACCTTTTGCAAAGAGTTGCGAAAGGGCGTCCAATTTGTTGGGACTAGTACATAGTGATGTATGTGGACCAATGAGCACAACAGCCAGGGGTGGTTATGAGTACTTCATTACCTTCACTGATGATTTGAGTAGGTATGGATATATATACTTGATGAAACATAAGTCGGAAGCCTTTGAAAAGTTCAAAGAATTCTAGAATGAAACACAGAATCAACTCGGCAAGAAAATAAAGTTTCTTCGGTCGGACCGAGGAGGCGAGTACATGATCCATGAGTTTGATGACCATCTGAAAAGTTGTGGAATAGTTCCTCAACTTACTCCGCCAGGAACGCCGCAAAGGAACGGTGTTTCGGAAAGGCGGAATCGGACCTTGTTGGACATGGTACGATCAATGATGGGTCGGACAGATCTGCCTTTATCATTTTGGGGTTATTGTCTAGAAACAGCGGCGTTCACACTAAACAGAGTACCATCAAAATCTTTAGAGAAGACACCGCATGAGATGTGGACAGGCAAAAAGCCGAGTTTGTCTTTTCTTAAGATTTGGGGTTGTGAAGCATTTGTCAAGCGACTTCAGTCGGACAAGCTTACAGCCAAGTCAGATAAGTGTATTTTCGTGGGGTATCCAAGGGAAACCTTGGGTCACTACTTCTACAACCGATAAGAGGGCAAAGTGTTTGTCGCTCGGAACGGTGTCTTCCTTGAGAAAGAGTTTCTCAGTCGGGGAGTCAGTGGGAGCACGGTGTAGCTCGAAGAAATTCGAGAGCAACCGGCTAGTAGCAACTCGGCAAAAACCTTGGAGGTTGAGTCGGCCGTGGTAGCTGAGCCGGCAGCAACACTTGTACTACGAAGATAGGCGAGATTACGAAGTGTTCGTGATGTGTTACTGTTAGACAGTGATGAGCCGGCAAATTATTCGAAGCGATGGTGGGATTTGATTCTGAGTCATGGCTTGGATCCATGAGATCCGAGTTAAAGTCCATGGATGAAAATCAAGTTTGGAACTTGGTTGATCTGCCAGACGGTGCAAGACCCGTCGAGTGCAAATGGGTCTTAAGAAGAAAACTGATATGGATGGAAATGTTTCTGTCTATAAAGCACGTCTTGTCGCGAAGGGGTTCTGACAAGTTCAAGGAGTTGACTACGACGAGACTTTCTCGCCCGTAGCGATGCTTAAATCATCTCGGATCATGTTAGCTACAACAGCCTATTTCGACTATGAGATATGGCAGATGGATGTCAAAACGGCTTTCCTTAACGGAAATTTAACCGAGGACATGTATATGATACATCCCAAGGGTTTTGTCGATCCGGCTAATGCTGACAAGGTATGCAAACTTCATAAATCCATTTATGGGTTGAAGCAAGCATCTCGGGAATTGGAATATTTGCTTTGATGAGGTAGTCAAATCGTTTGGCTTCATCAAGATTGATCATGATTCTTGTTTATACAATAAGTTTAGTGGGAGCAAAGTAAACTTTCTAATCTTATATGTGGATGACATATTACTGATTGGAAATGATGTCCAGATGTTGCAAGAAACCAAGGAATCATTGGAAAGGAGTTTCTAAATGAAAGACTTGGGTGAGGCAACATACATCCTCAGAATCCGGATCTATAGAGATAGATCAAGGAGGCTCATTGGATTGATTCAGAGTACTTATTTGGACAAAGTGTTGAAGAAGTTCAACATGGAATCGTCTAAGAAGGGGTTCTTACCAATGTCCCATGATGTAAAACTTAGCAAGACTTAGTGTCCTTCGACAACTGATGAGCGAAGTCGGATGAGTGCGATTCCGTATGCTTCTGCAGTCGGATCCATCATGTATGCCATGATTTGTACTAGGCCGGATGTTTCCTATGCTCTAAGTGTTGTGAGCAGATACCAGGCTGATCCTGGAGAAATCCACTGGACAGCGGCTAAAAATATCCTAAAGTACTTGAGAAGGACTAAGGATATGTTTTTGGTTTATGGTGGTCAAGATGAACTCAGTGTAAAGGGTTACACGGATGCGAGTTATCTTACCGACTTTGATGATTATCGTTCGCAATCTGGACACGTGTTTATTATAAACGGAGGTGCTATGAGCTAGAAGAGTTCCAAGCAAGAGACAGTGTCTGCATCTACAATAGAGGCTGAGTATATTGCCGCCTCAGAGGCAGCAAAGGAAGTTGTTTGGATGAGGAATTTCCTCATGGATCTTGGTGTGGTTCAGGGCTCGTCCAATCCATTAGACGTGTATTGTGACAACAATGGTGCTATTGCACATACTCATGCGGTACCATCTAATTCGCCAGTTCGTGGATCAGGGTGATATCAAGTTATGCAAGGTACACACGGATGCAAATATTGCGGATCCATTGACAAAGCCGTTACCACAGCCAAAGCATGAGGCGCACCAAAGAGCTATGGGCATTAGATGCCTGGACATGTGATGTCGGAAGATTGACTCTAGTGCAAGTGGGAGACTATTGGGAATATGCCCTAGAGGCAATCATGTATGATGAGATTTCCCATTGTATTCATAAAGATATAAAGTTGTCCTTGCATAAACTTATGATGTGTATCATTGAATATGTGATTCGGTTGTGGAACTATGCATTCATGTTGTTTGTACTAAATGTCCTTGGTCATTGAGGTTGTGCTGGACACACAACTTAGACCAATGTGAAAGTCGGCTTGATGACTCGGTTCCACTTGTCATGGGCATGGTGATGCCATTCCGACTTACACAGACTCGGCTAAAGAGTTTACCGAGTCGGATTGACCCATATTGAGGTACAACGAACAAGTTGTCATTTGCATATCTCAATCAATGTAATCCTTAGACCTGAGTTTATTGCATAGTCCGAGTTGAGGATCACCGACTTAGGTTCTGTCAAACGTTGATTCGTAACTGGGGAGTTATAAAGGCAGAGTTCGGGTCAATTGAGAATCAAGCTGCGTGATGTGAATAACCAAGATGGGATTTTGCCCCCCCACTCGGAGAGATATTCTTTGGGCCCTCTCGAAAGATATGATTCAGAAAGCATGGCCATGCACGAATCGATTAAGTTTTAACCGAGGCGGTCGACTAAGAGTTAGTCGGGTGAATCACTTATCTCGGATCGATAAGAGAGTCGGACTATTTAAGGGATGACAATTATGCGCCTATAGTCTGACAAGGTATATCGTGAGGCAAAAGGGACTCGGACGCAAGTTGCATTGGAAAGGCAAGTCGTCATGACTCATTGGTACTTGGGAGTCGGCACATTCTGCTAGGAGCCGCTGCCGACTGATCAATTGTGAGTCGGACTCCAATCATGTCCGAGTAACCAAGAGCCTGTCGGGTCACACACTTAAGAGCGGGAGCAAGTTCGGATTGGATCTGAACCGGAATTCTGGCCGGGTTGGACCCGAGCCGAATTAGGACTGAGTCAGTGAGTTGGAATCGCGGTGACTAGTGTTATATGGGCTTTAGTGAATGGGCCATGAGAGTGGAGCCGATGTTCACTCCCTATATATAGTGGAGCACACCAACCCTGAAGGGTTAATCGTCATTCGGTTAGGTCATTCCATGTGTTGGAAACCCTAGCTCCATAGCAGTCCTGCCGTCGATACGAACCTAGCAGTTCGCCGCCGATGCTCCTCCTTGTACGTGTGGATACCAGCAGAGGTGATGTACGATCAGCACCAGGACGATCGGATCGCAAATGACTGCACTGCATCAACTGACGCGCTTCATCAGTAATCCGCAACTACGCGTCTAGTGGTAAACCTTGTGGCTTTCTACCTCGGCTAGATCTTGGGATCACCACGTTAGAGGAAAAAGTTTCGTTTTATCTCTGCGTGGCCCAACAACAACTCCCCAAATCTTACTTCCATCTCATTAGAGGTCATTCTTGGCACAAAAAAACAAAAAAAGGATAAGGAGAGGTCATTACAGAATTAATAACTTCCAAGACTCAAGAAAACTCTTGGGTTATCTCCCAACAAGTACTTTTCTTTAACGCCTTTAATTTAGGCACAAGAAGCAAGAAGAATCAAGTATTTTCAGATGAAGAATTTAGATCAATACTTGCAAAGTCTTCAACTATGAGAGGTATCTCATCCAAATGAGTCTTGGAGGATCCCTTCTCATTTCTCGTTGGTTTACTATTTTCATCAAAAGGATTTTTAGGAACAATCCAACCAAAATTCTTTTCAAAGGCCTCATGCATTCCAACAAGCTTAAAGGGTATGGGTATCTTAAATTCCTCTATAGGCTTGGTTTTATTTGAAGTACCCACAACATCTACGCATGATCCTAGCATATTAAAACGCTCAAAGACCTTTTTGGCTTCCCTAGCAATATCATGGAACTCTTTTAGTAAAGTTTCAAGAATCAATTCTCTCTTTTCAGCATTCTTTTGCTTCTTTAGTTTTAGGAATAAAATAAGCATCATGGGGTTAAGGCTAACAAACCTAGCCTCCAACATATGAACTAAAGAAGCTGCAGCAATCTCATAATTCGGAGCAAGCTCTGCTATAGATTTATTCTCAATATCCTCATGCTTGCTAACATAATTAAAGAATTATTCAATATTATCTTTCCCAATTATGGAGCCACTACCTATTGAAAGGTTTTTCAGGGTGAACTTGGGGAGCAACATGGTGTTCTTAGCAGAGTTCATTTTGGCAAAGGTGGGCAAGCCAAAAACAGCAGTAGCAGCTAGAGCAGGAACTAATTTTTTTTGTTTCTGAATAAAGAAAGCAAACTAAACTAAACTATTTTTTTTTGGAGTTTTTGAAAAGAGGCAAACAAAACCAAGCAAAAGAAACTAAGCAAACTAAAAACAAAGTAAAGATAAAGGAAGTGGAGGACTCCCCTTGTGAAGACATCCTTAGCCTTCCCGGCACCAGCGCCAGAAAAGCTTGACGGGGAGGAAGAGACTAAAGGCCCAATAGTCCACGGCAACGGCGCCAGAAAATCTTGTGATGGGGCCCCAGTGTTACCGTGGGACGCTTCGTAGGAAACCCCAAGAGCAAGGTGTGAAGAGCACATCAGCAAGTTTTCTCTCAGTAAGAAACCAAGGTTATCGAACCAGTAGGAGAAAGGAAACATCACACAGGTGTTGCAAGCAACACGGATACCTGCACAACACAAACTCAAGACTTTGCCCCAACGAATCAATGAGGTTGTCAAGGTTACCGGTTTGCTGTAACAAAGGATTAAACATATGGTGTGGAAGATAATGGTTTGCATCAAGTAAACAAGTAACAGTGGAGGATGTATCAATGGTAAAGATTGGACCGGGGTCCACAGTTCACTAGAGGTTCTCTCCTTAGATAAACAACATGGAATGGAGGGTAAACAAATTACAGCAGGGCAATTGGCAGGAACTGAGCAAGGCATAACAATGCAATACCAGACAAAAAGATCCTATGAGATTCGATTGGGCAATACAACAATATACATAGTCCGCCATCCAACTGCATCTATGACTAGAAGTCCAACTTCAGGTTATCATCCGAACCCTCTCCAGTATTAAGTTGCAAGCAACAGACAACTGCTTTAATTAAAGTGTGTAAGGTAAACAATCCACTTGTTCTATGAACAAGAGACCGTTGTTTTCTCCCTAGTGGAAACAACATATCTACAACCGAAGCGATTTCTGTCACTTCCCTTGGAAACTAGAGGCATGAAAATAAATACCCCCTCTTAGAGTCACTAGCAACTACTTGGCCAAGATAGCTACTAACAACGGAGAGCATGCAAGATCACAAACAACACAGACATGATAGAATCATAAAGACAAAACCATTAATCAATCTAACATAGTAATCTCAATATCCATTGGATCCCCACAAACACAACATGCATGATCACAAATAGATTAGATCTTGATCATGAACGAAGCTCACAAGATCTATACATGAAAGAACAAGGAGGAGATACAACCATCTAGCTACTACACGGACCCATAGTCCAAGGCGGAACTACTCACGCATCATACCGAAGAAGAAGGCCTCCGGGATGATCTACCCTCTGGCAGGGTGTCGGGAAGAACTTCAAACCCCCCGATCTAGGGACGACGGCGGCGGCAGCTACAAAAGGTTTCGTGGAGTTTTGATCGGGTTCCTAGGGTTTCTGCCTCGGGGGATTCTTATAGGCGAAGAGGCGAGGCTGGGAGGCGGCCAGGGGCCCCACACCCTACCTAGGCGCGGGGTGGGCCCACCCGCGCCTAGGGGGGTCTGGCCGCCCTAGTTCGCTTCTCCGTCTCTCCTCTGGACTTTGTGTCCCCCACGGTAAAATATTGACTTTGGCTTTTGTCCCATCCAATTCCGAGAATATAGATTTTCTGCCTTTCTGGAACCAAAAACAGAAGAAAACAAGCAACTGGCATTGTGGCAACTTATTAATAGGTTAGTTCCAGAAAAGATATAAAAACACCTCAAAGTGTAGACAAAGCAAAGCAAAGTAGAATGTAAACAAGCATGGAACATAAAAAATTATAGATATGTTTCCGACATATCAAGCCGCACAACCAGGAATATGGGTACCCCTGACCTAATTCCGTCCGATCTAGCAAACAAAATCATTGGAAGAGCCTTCTGGAACTCATCACTGGCCAGATCAAAGAGAGCCGACATCAAGCAGAACATCGTCCTCAGGCGAGAAGAACCCAAGGATCGCCCCCTTTACTGGTAAGATCGGTAGGCCCCCATGTTGTCGCCCGCCGGCTGACCCCCTCCGGTGGAAGAGGAGGCAAGCTTTCTCAAGAACCACGTGCACCTGTTGGCCCATTTTGGCCGAGAAAGATGAACCGTGGCACTTCCCACGCACCTCTAGCAGACTGATGGCCACACCGATGACGGATCTAGGCGGGAGCCTAGACCTACAACCGCAGCATCCACCCCATGCACGGGTGCCCAAGGGAAAACCGCCACAACTGCATGACTAGGGCGTCGCCCTAGCCGCCCCACGCGGACGAACTCCACCACACCCAGGGGAATCCGCCACCGCCACATGACCGGTGAGCCGTCTTGCATAGCCGATCACCATCAGTGTTGTCCCAGCCTCTACCAGGGATCGACCACCATGAATTGCACCCCACCCCCTTTGACACCGCGCCCATCGCCAGCGGCAATGGCGGAAGGGAAGGCCACCGAGTGCGTGGCTTTGGGAGGTGCTAGGGTTTACGTCTCCTGGTGCCGCCTGTGGGGGACGACACGGAGCACAAAAAGTTTGTATATTTAGATCCCATTTGCAAATGACTCCTCATCATTTTCTACTCATTGTATCCTCAAATTCTCTAAATGTTCGGGCAGATCTGTTAGAGTATTGTATGTATATGGTTGTTATGATAGTCTAGGATAGTTAGGACTCTATCCTAACTTGACTTGCACTCCAAGATGATCCATGTACGTCTATATATACTCGCACATGAGGCTTAATAATACATCCAACATATTCCGCCAATCTCCTTCTCTATCATTCTACGTGGTATCAGAGCAGCAAGATCCTTGACCTAGCCGTCACCGCATCCACCTAGCGTAGCCGCCGTCACTTCCCAAACCCTAGCGCCACCGCCCGCCATGGCGTTGCGCTAGCCGAGCAACACGCTTCCCTGCGCCGCCTCCGTGGAGGTCGATTTCCATGATCTCCGTCGGGTGCCGCGCAATCCGTACGCAGGGTTCGTCCGCCGATCGGTGATCGGCTGCCCTGTAAGTCTTTTTTTCCGATCTCTTGATCGGTTTTATTTTTTGGTATACCGATCTTAGATCGGATTGCGTCACCCATCACCATTGTCATCGCCGTGCTTCTACTCTGACCATCGGCACCAACGATCTACACCGCGCTTGTGTGCCTGCCCTCTCCACTGCCATGCCTGCCTCGGCAGGCCATTGCGGCCTCACGACAGGCTGTTGCGCACCGCGGATGGCTGCTACGCCTTCCTTAGAAGGCTGCCGCGGCTGTCCCCCTCGGATCGTCTTCGTCGTCATCGTCCGAGACTTCACCGACAATGCTGCCATCGACTCCGATCTACGCGTCGTCCATGCCATGGCGCATACGGCGCACCGTCGGTCTGATTAATCGATCTCGGTCCTGTCTATGCCAAGCACGTCCCTGAGAACACGCCTACCATCGATCGAGGTACATGTTGTCGATATGTCGCCCCTTCGAGCCACAGCACCACCGCCTTTGGTCCATGCTACCGGCTTCCAACGCGCCTTCCTTGGCGTGTACATCGCTGGTGGTACCCAGCCGCTACACCGACTTGCGCCCTGCATCTATGCCGCCCCCTCGGGTCATAGCTTCGCTGCACGCAGTCTACTTCGCTGTCCTCATGCACTGACGTTCTTGGTTTCCACCGCGCCGTCTCCTCCGGCGCGGGTCACCGTCATCTACGCATGGTCTTCGTCACGCCGCCAGGTTCTTCCTCGCCTACTTCGAGCACTGCCGCCGCACTTCACAAGGTAACCTGCCGGGCGATCTCACGCCGTCGCAGGTCCCCTGACTACCCCATCACCACTCCAGGCATCCAGCATGACTACCCCAGGCCGCTGATGTTTTCACCGCCTTCTACATCTTCGTCCACTACAACTTCGTGGTTAGCGTCATCGCCTTATCACCGACTACACCACTTTCTACTCTACTCTGACAACCATCGACAGCGCCAGCATCTCTCCCTTTGCCGCTCTGCATGTCGCAACCGCTCTGGAGGCTTCCTCTGCTTGTCTTTCTGACATGGCGACAAGTTCATGATGGTCCCTGTACCCCTGCACGCCTGGTACTGGCAACACCGGGAGTGCCTTCGTCCTTGCTAAAATGGATCGTATGGGCACCTAGAGGGGGGGTGAATAGGTGCTACTCAATGTTTAGTTATTTTTGAATTTTAGGCTTGGCATAAAGTAAATTCTCTACATATGCAACTACGAGAATTTCCATATATGCAACCCTAGCTACTAAGCACGTAAAGAGAGGATCGAGGGAACCGTAGTGGAGCACGCGGAGACACAGGGATTTGTTTTACCGCAGTTCCTTCCTGTTAAGGGAAGTACATCTGCGTTGGAGGGGTGGGTGGTTCTAAGAACACCACGCCATAATAGGCCTCACCCTATTCTCCGATGGATCTCGCCACAAAAGGCCTGATCCACCTTCTCCACTATTGGTACCCTTCAAGGCGGGAACCGGTGACTTTACAACTCTACCGGGGCACACACCCACAATTGAATTGGGGGCTCCCGTGATGACAACAAGATGTCACAAGAATAATGATTATCAATATAATCAAAAGCAAGGATCTAGATATTTATAAGAAATACTAGATCGGAGATTCTCCAAACGAATGGAGAGGAGATGAAGCGCTTGATTGCAGTTGTTGAAGATTGAGTCCTCCTCCTTCGATTCCCCAAGGGACGGGGCCTTTGGGTGGATCTAGGTGGAGCTCTCTTGGATGAAGGTTGTAGATTAGATCTTGACTTTTTTGAATGAACCAAGAGATCTGGCAGGAGGGGAAAGTCAGGCTTAAATACCCCTTGCCCAGATCTGCCCGTGGAAGAAGTTTGGGGCGGATTATTCGCCCCACACTAGGGGCGGATTATCCGCCCTAGGGAAAAACTTCGCCCCTAGGACGGAAAATCTGGGGGAAAATCCGCCCCCATACAGAGAGCGACGCAGGTCCAGACTTGGTGAAATTCCTCGAGGGGCGGATTATCCGACCCTCTCAAGGGGCGGACTATCCGGCCTAAGGGGAAACTCCGTCCCCGATCCGGAAAGTCCGGGGGAAAATCCGCCCTCATACAGAGAGCGACGCAGGGCCAGACTTGGTGAATTTCCACGAGGGGCGGATTATCCGCCCCCCCAAGGGGCGGACAATCCGCCCATGCCGGAAAATCCGGCTGATTCTCCGCCCCCTCTCTGGGGGTTGCGCCCTTCTGGGTATGGGGTGGGGCGGATTATCCGCCCCCCAAAAGCAGATTTCCTTTTCCTTTTTCAATGTAAAGATCTGCAACACTTCAACACACATTAAATAATCCTTGATATTGTTATCTAACACACAAAACACTAGGGATTATGAAATGTTCTTTCAATCTCCCCCTTTTTGGTGTTAGATGACAATACTAGGATTTGCAAAGAAACCTACTAACAACACCTTAAACCAAATGAAAGAGGCTCCCCCTAGATGTGTGCATATTTATAATTTGCATTTGAATACAAATGCACACACTAGAGAGAACACAACTTTCATAGCAAAGATAATCAAATGAAAGAGGCTCCCCCTAGATTGTCAGGCTCGAAGCACATCCCACAGCATTGATGCATACACTAGATAATCCCATGATTCCGTATGCCATCAAATAGACTCCATAGATAAATCCAGAATTCCATGAGAGTAGATCCACAATATAAATCCAGAATTCCAGAAGACCATACAGAGTAAAGCACGACAGAGTCTTACATAAAACAAGCACAAATAACAAGTAAGTTCACGCTAAAAGGGCACAAGCAAGCAAATAAACAACTGAAAAAGAGACAAGTGCTTGCGCCCGACCCATGCAAATCCGCGAGACCTAATAGAACTACTTCTCCCCCTTTGGCATCGAAACGCCAAAAAGGAAGAAGAGCGATGCTAACGCCCCAAAAGATAACGCCTCCTCAGCCTCGTCGTAATCATCCCCGTCCCCTTCCTCTTCATCATACTCTTCATCATCGTGGATGGCCAGTGGCACCAGATACGTGATGAAGGATGAGCTGCTGAGTGTGTGCCATCTCATGGCTCCTCCGGTATTCCTCATACTAGCCCTTGTGTGTATCTATGCCCATGCAAAGGATGTTCCGTTGGAACCAATTGAGATGCTTGACCTCGCGTTCCATTGGGCGCACCACGGAACAACGACCACTAGACCTTGCATCATGCATGAAGGACTCAGGAGCAGAGGATGGGTGATGGGTCTTCTGAGCTTTGTTGTAGATTTTCTTGGGCCTGTGAACACCATCCAAATCAGTGCCAAAGTCCTCAAGGGGCAACATATGCTTGATGAGCATCATAATGAAAGGAGCATATGGGATAGAGAGCATGTTGATCATAGCATCCGTCATCTCATGATATATGTAGTCCATGACATCCAGTTTGTAACCTGTAGCTGAACCAGAATTAGTGGCACACTCGTGAGCAAATGCAAGGAGAGGAACCAGGTGACCGTGGATCTTGTCATTGTTTCCTCCACTAGGAGATATGCTTTCCCTAAATATGCTAACAAGGGAGTCATACAAAGGAGAGATTCCAACGAAAGTACCAGCAATACCATCAGATGTCAGACATGGAGAGAGCACAGTGTCCTTGGATGGCTTGAGTGGAGAAATGATGCGGTGGCCAGAAGGAGTGTCACGGCCATGGAAAGCATACCCAAGAACCTTCCCAAAAATGCAGAAGTCCGACTGAATCATTGTTGTCCCGGTCATCCACTTCATGGTACGATGCTCATCACCGCAAATCACAAGTGTCGAGAAAAACTGCCTCACCACGGAGGAATCATAGTTGCATTGGAGAGTCATAAGGTGGTGAAGCCCCATATTTTTAGTCACATCCAAAGCTTCAAGGAGCCTTGCCTTGGATTGGGCCTCAGTCATATTGATGGGGTGCATGGGGCAAAAAATTCTGGAATGGCCCAAATTTACCAAGGCAAAACAGATCTGGCACTAGGGTTGCAATACTACTGATTCTAACAAGTAAGGGAAACACATAGGATCTTCTACAACGAGATTTCCACCAAAAAAATGAATCCCATTCAAAAGGAGAGAGATGATGGAGTTACCCTCACTCATTGGAGGAAAATCGCGGAGGAGAAGATACCCGGAGGCGAGGGGAAGAAGATTCGGGGAGGGCCCGGAGAATATGGTGGTCAAATCGACTTCGGGGAGGGGCGGAAGCTCCGGCGGCGGCTGGGGGCAGAGCTTGGGTTGGGGGAGGGCTGGCTGCTCTGTTTGAGCCTGGCCTCCCCAACCCAACCCTTAATAGGCAAGATTCGCCCGGGGCGGATAATCCGCCCCTCACTTGGGGCGGATAAACCGCCCCCTCTAAATTTTCTGTAAAGACAGATTCAGGCCGGAGCATCCTTGCAAAACCCCTCGATGGTGTATAGAGGACTTGTGTGCAATAATAGATGGTTCAAGGAGGGAAAGAAGGCTTGGGTTTAGAGCAACAAACTGAGATGGTACTACACACCCAAAGTTGTAAGAACAAATCAAACAAAAGCCAAATTTGGGTGTGTTTTCCATAAGAACAAGAGATATGCAAGAAAATCCAAAGAGAGCCATTAGAAACCAACTCTTCTCAAGGAAGAGAGCGGTGGCCGAAGCCACCATGTTGGAGCGCATGGCATGACACCGCGAAGATGTATCTTGAGTTCAAAACCAATGCTCATCAATAACCCACATATCACAAAATGATATTAAGGGAAATGATTTTTGTCTTGCTTTCAGCATTATGGGGGGAGGGCCAGCACAATCAATTAGGACCACACTCCCCCTATGTCTATGCCCGCATCTAAACCAAATACATGAAAAAGAGTAAGTGAGTGTACAAGGGTAGTCAAGCCAAGCTACTTGAATCTATGATATTTAGCTCATTTCTCAAATAACAAAATCTTGCTTCATCAAGAGGCTTCGTGAAAATATCAGCAAGTTGGTTCTTCGTGCTCACAAAGGATAGTACAATATCGCCACGAGCAATATGATCCCGAATGAAATGGTTGTGAATCTCAATATGTTTTGTTATTGTATGCTGCACTGGATTGTAAGCAATTTTGATAGCACTTTCATTGTCACATAAAAGAGGCACTTTGTCATACTCACAATTGACACCATATTTCTTTAAAATTTGCCTCATCCATAATAACTGTGTACAAGCACTTGCAGCAATAACATATTCAGCTTCGGCGGTTGAGAGTGATGAAATTCTGTTTCTTTGAAGACCAACACACTAGAGACCTGCCCAAGAATTGACATGCCCCAGAAGTTGATTTTCGATCATCTTTGTCACCAGCCCAATCTGAATCAGTGTAACCACATAGAGAGAAACTTGAACCTTTGGGATACAATAACCCAAAATTTGGGGAATGAACCAAATATCTGAAGATTCATTTGACCGCCACTAAGTGGCTTTCTTTAGGAGCGACTTGGTACCTTGCACACACTCCTACACTTAACACGATATCGGGCCTAGATGCGCAAAGGTAAAGGAGAGAGCCGATCATGGATCGGTATACCTTTTGGTCCACGTCTTTACCCTTGGGATTGAGCTCAAGCTGACACTTTGTTTGCATTGGAGTAGCAACGCAATTGAGATCCGTCATCTTGAACCTCTTGAGCATGTCTTGGATGTACTTAGATTGATTAATAAAAGTTCTGTCTCTAAGTTGTTTGATCTCAAATCCAAGAAAGAACCTCAATTCACACATCATAGACATCTCAAACCTGTCAGTCATAAGCTTTGAAAATTCATCGTTAAAAGCTTGGTTAGTAGAGACAAAAATAATGTCGTCTACATATAGTTGGCATACAAAAAGCTCCCCATTAACCTTCTTAGTAAAAAGAGTGGAATCGATTTGCCCAACTTCGAATCCACGGTCTAACAAAAGCTCTTTAAGGTGCTCATACCACGCACGTGGGGCTTGTTTAAGGCCATAGAGCGCCTTATCGAGTTTGTAGACATGGTTCGGAAATTTGGGGTCCTCAAAACCCGGGGGTTGCTTGACGTATACCAACTCATGTAGTGGAACATTAAGAAATGCACTCTTAACATCCATTTGCTGTAATTTAAAATTATGATGAGCAGCATATGCAAAAAGGATACAGATGGACTAAAGACGTGCCACAGGAGCATAAGTCTCGCCAAAATTAATTCCTTCAACTTGAGAGAATCCTTGAGCCACGAGTCTTGCTTTGTTCCTCACAAAATGCCATTTTCATCTTCTTTGTTCTTGAAAATCCACTTGGTGCCGATAACATTGCGGCATTCTTTTGGTTTCTCAACAAGCTTCCAAACTATGTTGCGCTCAAAGTTATTTAATTCTTCATGCATTGCAACTACCCAATCAGGATCTTCAAGAGCATCAAAGACCTTCTTTGGTTCAACCATAGAAATGTGAGCTTGATGATCACAGAAGCTTGCAAGTTCTCTTCTAGTAGACACCCTTCTTCGTAGATCACCGACAACCTTGTCAAGAGTGTGACCCCTTAGCTCAAGGTTCCGATCAGCACGAGCTTTGCGACGAGCCTTAGTGTCCTTATTGTTTCTAGAAGGAGTTGATTCAACATTTGTATCCTTGTCTTGTCCACTACCTTGCCCTTGATCTTGATCTGAGTTGACAACAGGAGCTTGCTGCTGAACATGTTCTTCAAGGCCGGGTAATATGCCCCTTGGTGGGGCCGGACTATTTGGCTTGGGAGATGTGGCTACCACTTCCTCTTCCTGAGAATGCCTGACAGAGCTGGGAGATCCAGAGCCGGATAATCCGCCCTCTGGGGCCGGAGAATCTGGCCTGGAGTCTTCTTGGCTGTTTTCTTCTTCTTCTGATCCCCTGGGACGAGTTGGAGTGCCAGGGGAGGACTGTTCGCCCCTTGGAGGGGGCGGATAGTCCGGCCTGGGACTACCATTTTGTCCAGGAGGCTGAAGAGCTTCAGAAAGTTGTGGTGTTGGTGCAGAGTTTTCTCCAGCAGTAGGAGCTTGTTGATCTTGTGTTGATGAGGGCTCCACTTGAGTGGAGCATTGTCCTTCCCAATCCGCCACAAGGGGTTCCTCAATGGGGCGGAAAAATCCCACGCCCATTCTTCTTATGGCATCTTGGGGTATTTCAACATGTGCATCACAAACATCAACTTGCCCCACATAGGAGCCGTTATTTTCATCGAACTCCACACTACAATATTCTACAACAGTCCCGGTGAGCTTGTTTTAGACTCTATAAGTGTGGGATTCGGCACCGTAACCAACAAAAATACCTTCTAAAGCCTTGGACTCAAATTTAGACAAGCGGACACCTTTGATAAGAAAGAAACACTTACACCTGAATACCCTGAAGTATGAGATGTTGGGATTGTTACCGGTAAGTATTTCATACGGAGTCTTGTCCAAGATTTTTTGGAGGTAGATCCGGTTAGATGAGTGACAAGCGGTGGATATGGCTTCAGCCCAAAAATTGTAAGGAGACTTGAATTCAGCCAACATTGATCTTTCCATATCCATCAAAGTGTGGTTCTTCCTCTCGGCTACACCATTTTGTTGAGGGGTGTAAGCAACGAAATATTGATGTCTTATCCCCTCTGCACTTAGAAACTCATTCAAAGTGTAGTTCTTGAATTCGGAGCCGTTGTCACTTCTTATTGCCAAGATAGGAACATTGTATTGACGTTGAACTTCATTGGCAAAGTCAATGACCGTTTGAGTCTCACTCTTTAGCTTGAAGAAATAGACCCATGTATATCTTGAGTAATCATCGAAAATGACCAAGCAATATTTCTTCCCACCGAGACTGGCATGAGATGGAGGACGAAATAAATCCACATGAAGTAATTCCAAGATTCTCTTTGAAGACACAATAATCTTCCTTTTGTGGGGAGAGTCATGCATTTTGCCTTCAACACAAGCCCTGCAAACACGATCTTTGGCAAAGGAAACATTATCTTTTAGTCCAAGGATGTGGACACCCTTGTGGAGACTTTGCAAAGTTCTCATGTTGACATGGGCTGAACGGCGATGCCATAACCAGCCCACGTCGGCCTTTCCGAATAGGCACATCGGACCCGAAGTGGTTTTCTCGGAAAAGACCACCACATACAGGTCATTTTCGACGTACCCAACGAAAGCGACCTTTAGAGACTTGCTCCACAAGAGTACCACCAAATCATCATCAATGAAAACAGCAAAACCCATCTTGCCAAGGGCACTAACAGAAAGAAGGTTGTAACCGAGGGTCTCAACAAGCATGACGTCCACAAGAGAGATATCGTGAGCAACCACAACCTTGCCAAGACCTAATACCTGAGATTTAGACTTATCACCATAGGAGACTGTAATATTATCATGATTGGGACGCATCTCCGTGATGATCTCCTTGCTTCCGGTCATATGACTAGTGCATCCACTATCCAGCACCCATTTCGACCCACCAGAAGCATAGCCCTGCAAGAGAATTACTTCTTGGTTTTAGGTACCCATTTTTCAATGGGTCCTCTCATGTTAGTAACAAGGGTCTTTGGAACCCAAATAGACCAAGCAACATATTCATCAAAAGGACCGACATAATAAGCATAGACATCGCCATAATAATCACAAAAGAGTTCATAATTTGGATTGTGAGACCCTGCAAAACCAATATTGTTAGTTTTGTCTTTTGTGACATTCTTCTCAGCGGTGCTTGTCTTTGATTGTACATTCTTGGTCCTGTTCTTCTTGTTTTTCTTCTTCTTAGACTTTGTGACATACCCAAGTCCCTCTTTACCAAGATTTGACTTTTGCTTGCCAAGAACTTCATCAAGAACACCCTTATCTTTGGGAGTGATGTCCTTGACAAATTCTTCTTCCACACTAGCATTTTCCTTGTGAATATATGTTGACTTGGATGTGCTAGGAACATCATACTTGGCCAGTCAAATTTGGAGCTAATCATGTGACTCATTGATAATGGAGAAATCGCTTTTCAACGCCTCGTGAGCGATGTCAAGTTTCTCCAATTCCTCGGAGAGTCTATCATGAGCAGCCCCAAAGTCAATCTTTTCCTTCTTTAACTTCTTTGCTTTGGCGACTGCATTGTCATGTTCCTTAACAATCTTAGCCACTATTTCTTCATGTGACTCCTCAATGGACTCAAGCCTCTCTTCAAGAGAAACCCGAGCCTATTCTTCTTCTTCTTCTAGAGCATTTTTTAAGGATGCAATTTCCATTGCATCCGCCCTTTCAATTCTGCCCTTTTCTTCGAGGAGAGCTTCATTTTGGGCCAGCTGGTCCATAAGAGCCTCAAAACGTATTTTGTGCTCACCTTGCAAGTTAGTGAAGAAATAGTCCAAAGCAATAATCTCTTCTTTAACCTTAAGACTAGTAGGATCATCCATGTCAATCATAGACTTAGGAAAAGAAGAGTTATGTGGCGCCCCGCAAAAACCACTACCAGAAAATCGCGTTGTTTCTGTGCATTGCATCATCATGACCGCATGCTCATGTCATCATGCCACATTGCATTTGGGCATCGTCATGTCATCTTGCATTTGTTTGCATAAAACTATTTTCGAAAAATCTGTTTTTGTTTTCTAAACGCCCCGTCTTGATTTCAAATTAAAACCTAGGTCTCCGGAATATTTTGTTTTGTCTACCCATGGTTTGCAAAAGCCCCGTTTTAAATAAATAAAATTTTAAATTATTTTTGGGAGGCAGTCAGCCAGGCCCGAAAGCCTAGCCGGCCACCTCCAGATAAAATCCTACCTACCTAGAATCTACCCTAACCTTTTCTACCAAAAACCCTACCCTATTTTCCTACCCAGCCCCCTCCACCTCACTCCCACCAATCGCCACCTGCCACCTCACCCCCAGCCGCCACCTGCTGGCCCGCCTGGCACCACACCACCCGCCTGTCCCCACCCGCGCACGCACACACCCGCCACACAACACACACCACACACACATGATCAACCACGTGGCCCACCGCCCCTGCACGTCCTCCCACGCCCGCCCCATCCAACCGCGTTCCCCACCGACGCGACCCCGTTGCCAGACTCTCTCCGCCTCCACCCCGATGGACGCCACCGCCCGCCGCCCTCCAGCACCGGCCCCGGCCGCGCGACCCTGCCATCGACATCGCCATGCCCTCCGCCGCCCGAGCTTCTCCTCGTGCCCCGCCGCCGACGCTCGTCCAGGCCCCGCCGTCGGCCTCGCCCCTCTGCTCCGCTCGCGGGCGACCCCCTCCTCGCCTCCATTCTTCACCGCGTCGCCGGCCGTCAGCCGCCCCACCCGAGGCCGCGCCGTCCCCACCTGCGCCCCTCTGCTGTCTCCGGCGCCGCTGTCCTGCCACCGCTCGGCCTCGAGCCGAGGATCCCTCTCCCAGACCTCGCCGTCCTCGCGTTCTAGCGGGCACGCGATCTTGCCCCGAGCCCCGCGCCCTTCTCCGGCCGCCGCCGCGACGCCTCTTCTGCCACCGTCGGGCCGCCCTCACCAGAGCCGCGCCACCACGGGCCCCCTCGTTGGCGCAGAGAACCCTACCGTCGAGCCGTCCTGGACCTCCTCTCCCCGCGCCTGCAAACTCGCCGCCCCGCGAGCCCCGCTCCCCATGGCCGCCCTCCTCGTCGCTCTGCAAGCTGTCGTCCCCGCGTTCAACCCAACACCGTCGCGTGCTTCCTCGGATGTTCGTCAGGTGGAGACCTCCTGGCACACAGAGCCCAAGGCGCAAGGGCCCCTGTAGCGTACTACATCGTTGGATGAAAGAAGTTTTTGGGTGTCTCTCGGTGGATGGAAAGATCATGTCGACGTGTGGAGAGGTACACGATGTTGCACCTGTGGTGGCCAAGTCGACTCGTGCGAAGCCACCGGAAGATGATCGGAACTAGACGACAAGGTCCGGGTTTGTGCTGCCAAGATCAGCGCCGACAATCGAAGCTCTAAACCCCAAGATCTCCATCGTATGTGTCATGTCCAAGACCAAAGAGACGACAAGATCTACCGATGACCGAGAACCCGGATGCCAAGATCCACGACTCGGGGATGCCGGAACACCAAGTTCGTCGAGACCCTGAAGACCCGTTCCTGGAGGGGAAGTCCGGACCCGATGACCGCCAAGACCGCCACCGGAACAACAAGCACTTCACCGCGGAACGTCAAGTCCTTCTTCCCGGATGCGACAAGATCGTCTCCCGGATGCCATGACCGTCTACACGGACCCGAAGACCACCGGTACCCGATCCATTCAAGTCCGCCATCGACGAAAAGGTCGACTGCTTGGAACCAAGTTCTCTGTCCCGACACGCCAAGCTCTCCATCTTGTATCTGAACCTCGCCGGCCCCGTCGAACCCTATCAAACCCCAAACCCCTCGGAGCCCAAGTTCGCCGAACCCTAATGTGATTCCCTATCCGAGACCCCATTATTTTATAATATGACATTATCATCTTGTTGCATATTAAATTTTTCATGCATGCATACTTGTCTGTGGTTTGGGGGCATTATGCCAATTCATCTCATAATTAAATATGGAGTCTATATGCGGGATATCTTTGTCTTATTCCGGACTTCATTTAAATTGGCATAGCGAACCGAAGCCATGTTTTGTCTTGCTAATCCAACATTTAATTTGCGGGGTATCTAAACAACATGAACCATCCAATAAACTGTCGGGACCCCGGTTCCTCTTAATATGGCCTAAATGCATCGCACCTTTGCCATGCCATACATCATACATGCATCATGCTCGATCTTTTGCCGTAGTATTAAATGGTGCATCTGGTGTTTCTTCTAGCGTTTTGATTCTTCACGGATTAGGCCGATGAGTTGATGCGAGAGTCGACCCGATCTTTGGATGAACCTTCGGCAATATTTTCAGGCGAGCACCTCCCCCTTTCTACCTATCTTACTTTTATAGTATTTATTCCCCCCTGTTGGTCTATTGCTATCTGTGTTGCGATGCTCTAGTTTTCGTACCCGTGATATCCCTTGCAGCCTTATATTGCCTTGGACACATCCTATTACCTGTTGTTTGGTAGATAGTTGGACCTGCGCGTCGTAGTCGCTTGCTCAAGTGTTGTTGTGTGTCGTCAAGTACCACAGTTGTTGGAGTATTGCCGCATGTTTAATGTTGGAGATGATCTTGGCTTTAATTACTGTTTAATAACTAAAAAAATTGAAGTAGGTAAATGCAGAGGCACCGGTGGGTAATAGACCATATTTGGATTTTAACCGCTCACTGGTGTCCTGTAGGACCCCGAGTTCTTGACACCTGTTCCGAGATCGAGCGCGCTAACCACAGGTGTGGTGTATGGGCACCCCATCGATTTAGTACCTGATTCCAAGTACTGTACTGGGGGCCACAATTAGTTTGGGGCTTTATTACTATCCTGTACTTATGCCATGCTTTACTGCTTAATTTAAGTTTGTGCGAGGAATGCACCTGTACTATTTTGGAAGCGGAGTGTTTTCGCGGTATCGACAAGCCCAGTCACATTTTCGGGTTCCCGGTCGTTTACAGCCACTGACGCAAACCCTGGGTCCGTTTCGGAGCCGGCCAACTTCGTTGCGGGTAGCTTAGTGGGGTGGCCCCCCCGTGCTTGCTTTGGGTCTGGGAAACGTCGTGTCCGAAACCCCGTCGACATACCATTAGGTGTATGTTTTGTGATCTTGTACCTACCTGATCAGACAACAAGGGTGTAGGTGCGTGTGGAAACTTCGGTGCACCCCTGCAGGGTTAAATCTTTTCGAGAACCGTGTCCGCAGTTATGGACGACTTGGAGCACAGTTCTCGATCATAGACAACTATAACTAAAGTTTACTGTTATAAATTGACTTGTATCCGATATGACTAGTAATCAGCTCCACTACAACGGAATGGCTAAATAAAAGTACCGACAACTGCTGGGTTTGGGATATCTCATGCTAATTGTACCTGACTAGTAAGTGTTGCAACTACAACGAAATGGTTAACTAAAAGTGCCCACTGCTTATTCTATCAGGATGACTATCTATACCTGACTAGTAATTGCTGCAACGATAACTGAATAATTAAAACTGCCAACTGTGTGAGTTCCTCGGTTGACCTCCTCGCCTGGTCTCGAGGGGGAAATACCAGGATGGGTATGTTTGGTGGTAGCATCAGGTTGGTTCCGAATAGGTCTTTCTTATCCCTCTCTGATAGCCGACAGTTATATCGAGTCTCTATAGGTTGTTTAGTGCATGATGCCGCTTCTGTCCACCATACCTATGTAGGCGAGGACCGCCGAATTCTAGCCTCGCCGTGTACTGGCCTCAGTACTGACCACTCTCTCTTTTTCCTTTGCCCTTTGTCGGCACCCCTTTTGTTTAAGCAGGTTTTGAGATCGACGTCCTTAGCAGGGTTACCCTTCCGGCTTGGCCTGGGCAGGGTTATGGACGCCATTGGTTAATCTTCAGGGCTCTTAGCTCAATTTGCATCTTGTCCGTACTCGGACGCTATATCGTTTTAAAGGTGATTTGGATCTTTGTATTGTATATCTGTATTCTTGACTCTTTGAGTCGCTGTTGTATATATATGTTTTGTGGGTTCCATCGAGGACTATTGTGTAATGATATTACTTCGTTTTCCACCCGCACGCAAGTGCCTGGTGGGCACCTTTGAATCATTTCTATGCGGGTTTGGCGGGAAGCGCTGAAACTTGCATAGGGCCGATTCTGAGGGTGTTACAAGTTAGAAGTAGTTACCTCGGAACTTCTTGCCATGAGACAGGTATCATTCTTGTTGCTGACGTTTTCGTTCGGAGAGTCGAAGAGAGATGTTGATGTAGATGTGGTGAGTATAGCAGCCACCTCTTGAGAGCTATTCTTCTTGAGCCACTAGAACAATCTTTGGTTGCTTCTTGAAAGGAGCATTCTTCTTTACAAATTGTTTCTTGTATGGATACTTTGACTTGTCTTTGAAAATAAGTATTCCTCCATTATCTTCCCTACTTTGATATGGACACTCAGATACAAAGTGTAGGGGTTCGTAGCATGGAAAACAAAAAATTTCTATCGCATACAAACAAACAAGCCAAGATCTATCTACTAGATTGTAGCAACGAGTCAATGGAATAACTTACCCTCGAAGATTCCAAAGTGTTTAACGAGAGCGGATTCTCGTGGGTGATGTAGTCGTACTCTTCCCGATCTCAAGATCGTGTAGACGATCCTTCCGGCGCTGCGTTCCGGCAGCGCTCCCGCAGTCGGTCACACGTTCGGTACTCGACGAAGACCTTCCTCTCCCTTGTTCCAGCAGGCAGCGGAGGTTGTAGCACTCTCCTCGCAATTCCGGCAGCACAACGGCGTGGTACCGGAAGTAGAGGGGAGATCCCGCAGGGCTTCTCCTTAAGCCGGAGCGAGTATGGTGGAGTATGAGAGAGTACTATTAGTGGTCTAGGGTTTAGACACACCAATTAGAAGGCTCTAAACCGAAGGATAGGGCAATTAGAAGCTCTAAACCAAAACGGCTCTAAACCGGAGATTAGAGGATAGGAACTTGTGTGTCTAGAGGAGGAGGCCCTGCCCCTCCTTTTATAGGTGGGAGGGGGCTGGCGCGCCAGGGGAGGGAGGGGACTCCCTCCCCAACTCGGCCTGGTGGAGACGCCGCCGGTTGGAGGAGGGTTTCCCTCCCCAACTCGGTTTTGGCCTCCTCTTGCTTGTTTCCCACAGTTTCTTGTTTTAGTCGTTTGACTTTCAAACTGGACATTTGACTTTTCTGTTTTAGGATTCAATTTAATCCTTTATTTGGGACAGCAAGAACACTTAGTACATGATGCAATCATTCCAATATGTAATGACACATTCATGTACCCCTCCCCCCCCCCCCCCCCCCCCCGGAGTGCCGGACAATCCGGAACCTTCTAGAACATTCCCGATGAAAACACCGGAATCATTCCCGAACTCCGAAACGGGTCTTTCCTTATATGAATCTTATTCTCCGGACCATTCCGGATCACCTCGTGATATCCTGGATCCCATCCGAGACTCTGAACAACATTCGGTCTCTTTCTCATAATACCATAACTACTCAAACAACGTCGAATCCTTAAGTGTGTCTCCCTACGGTTCGTGAATTATGCGGACATGATCGAGACACTTCTCCGAACAATAACCAATAGAGGAATCTGGAAATTCATATGGCTCCCACATATTTCTATGATTACTTTGCGATCGAATGAACCACTTACATACGATACCAATTTCCCTTTGTCTCACGATAGTTTACTTATCTGAGGTTATGATCGTCGGTATCTCTGCATACCTAGTTCAACCTCGTTACCGATAAGTACTCTTTTCTCGTTCCCGTGATATGTGATCCCTTGTGAGCCAGTCACATGCTTGCAAGCTAATTGGATGACATTCCACCGAGAGGGCCCAGAGTATATCTATCCGTCATATGGATGGACAAATCCCACTCTTGATCCATGTGTCTCAACCAATACTTTCCGAACACTCAATGCCACCTTTATAGCCACCCAGTTACGGTGTGGTGTTTGATGTCATCAAAGCATCCATCCGGTAAAGGTGATATGCATGATCTCATGGTCGAAGGA
This sequence comes from Avena atlantica, assembly GCA_910589765.1. Classification (NCBI taxonomy): domain Eukaryota; kingdom Viridiplantae; phylum Streptophyta; class Magnoliopsida; order Poales; family Poaceae; genus Avena; species Avena atlantica. The sequence continues at coordinate 329,978,496 of OU342738.1, read as the reverse complement.
ATTAGGTTACTATGTATCAGAAAGCATATAGCAATTGAACTATTGAAATGACTTGATCTTTATGCTACGCTTATCTATAGGAGTATGTCCACCATATCATTCTCCTAACGATATGATCTTGTTGTTGATAACATCTCAATGTTCATGATAGGGAAACCACAATCATTAATCAACCAACAAGCTAGTGAAGTATAGAGGCTATACTAGGGACTTCAAATTAAGTTTACAAATCACACAAGTATCAATGTTTCCTTGTTAATACTATTATAGCATGAATGTAAACATTTATCATAAACACAAAGATATAATAATAACTACATTTATTATTGCCTCTAGGGCATATCTCCAACAGTCTCCCACTTGCACTAGAGTCATCTAATCTAGATTACATGGTAATATACCGAACACCCATGGCAGTTTGGTGTTGGTCATGTTTTGCCCTCGGGAGAGGTTTAGTCAACGGATCCGCCACATTCAGATCTGTGTGTACTTTGCAAATCTTTATATCCCCATCCTGGATATGTTCTCGAATAGCGTGAAAACGTAGCTTGATGTGCTTCAGCTTCTTGTGTGACCTTGGTTCTTGTGCATTGTCTATGGCGCCCATGTTATCACAGTAGATAGACATTGGGTCCAGCGCACTAGGAACCACACCCAGCTCTGTAATGAACTCTTTCATCCATATCGCTTCTTGTGAAGCCTCCGAAGCAGCCATGTATTCCGATTCAGTTGAAGATCTCGCCACAACGCTTTGCTTTGCACTCCTCCAGCTAACTGCTGCACCATTCAAAATAAATACGTATCCGGATTGTGATTTAGAATCATCCGGATCGGTGTTCCAACTAGCATCGGTGTAACCATTAACAACGAGCTGTTCATCACCTCCATAAGAAAGAACCATATCCTTAGTTCTTCTCGAGTACTTAAGGATGTTTTTGACTGCTGTCCAATGATCCACTCCTGGATCACTTTGATATCTGCTAGTTAAACTAACAGCATATGCAATGTCGGGTCTAGTACATAGCATGGCATACATTAGAGATCCTATGGCTGAGGCATAGGGAGTCTTACTCATCCTTTCTCTATCTTCTGCCGATGTCGGACTTTGAGTTTTACTCAAGGTCGTATTGGGCAACATGGGCAAGAACCCTTTCTTGCTTTCTTCCATTCCAGACCTCTTTAGAACTTTGTCCAAATATGTACTCTGTGACAATGATATTTGGCGTTTCGATCTATCTCTATAAATATTTATGCCTAATATGTAAGCTGCTTCGCCAAGATCCTTCATTGAAAAACTATTATTCAAATATTCTTTGACACTATTAAGAAGGTCTACATCATTCCCAATCAACAATATGTCATCCACATGTAGTATTAGGAATGCTACAGAGCTCCCACTCACTTTCTTGTAAATACAAGCTTCTCCATAAGTTTGTATAAAACCAAAACTTTTGATTACCTTATCAAAACGTTGATTCCAACTTCGGGATGCTTGCTTCAATCCATAGATGGACCGTTGAAGTTTGCATACCTTGTTAGCATCTTTAGGATCGACAAAACCTTTGGGTTGCATCATATACAACTCTTCATCAATGTCTCCATTGAGGAATGCTATTTTGACATCCATCTGCCATATCTCATAATCATAATATGCAGCGATCGCTAACATAATCCTCACAGACTTTAGCTTCGCTACTGGTGAGAAAGTCTCATCGTAGTCAACTCCTTGAATTTGTCGAAACCCTTTTGCGACAAGTCGAGCTTTATAGACAGTAACATTACCATCAGCATCTGTTTTCTTCTTGAAAATCCATTTGTTCTCGACAGCCTTCCGGCCATCCGGTAAGTCCACCAAAGTCCATACTTGGTTTTCGTACATGGATCCAATCTCGGATTTCATGGCTTCTTGCCATTTATTGGAATCTAGGCTCATCATTGCTTCCTCATATGTCTCGGGGTCATCGGTGTTGTCCACCAACATGACATTCATAACAGAATCATACCAATCTGGAGTGGTACGAGTTCTCGTTGACCTCCGAGGCTCTGTAGCAACTTCAACCGAAGTTTCATGATCACCATCACTAGCTTCCTCTCTTATTGGTGCAGGCACCACAGGAACTTCTTCCGGTGCTGCGCTACTCGCAATTTCGAGAGAAGGTTCGACAACCTCGTCGAGTTCTACTTTCCTTCCAGTCACTTCTTTCGAGAGAAATTCCTTCTCTAGAAAGGATCCATTCTTGGCAACAAAGATTTTGCCTTCGGATCTATGATAGAAGGTATACCCAATAGTTTCCTTCGGGTATCCTATGAAGACGCATTTTTCCGCTTTGGGTTCAAGCTTGTCCGGCTGTAACTTCTTTACATAGGCTTCGCATCCCCAAACTTTAAGGAACGACAATTTAGGTTTCTTCCCAAACCATAATTCATACGGTGTCGTTTCAACGGATTTAGATGGTGCCCTATTTAAAGTGAATGCGGCTGTTTCTAATGCATAACCCCAAAATGATAGCGGTAAATCTGTAAGTGACATCATAGAACGAACCATATCTAAGAGAGTTCGATTACGACGTTCGGACACACCATTACGCTGTGGTGTTCCCGGCGGTGTCAATTGTGAAAGTATTCCGCATTTCTTCAAATGCTCGCCAAACTCGTAACTTAGATATTCACCTCCACGATCAGAACGTAGAAATTTAATCTTCTTGTTACGTTGATTCTCTACCTCACTTTGAAACTCCTTAAACTTCTCGAAAGTTTCGGACTTATGTTTCATGAAATAGATATACCCATATCTACTCAAGTCATCCGTGAAGGTAAGAACATAACGATAACCACCGCGCGATGCTACACTCATTGGACCACACACATCAGTATGTATGATTTCCAATAAGTCCGTAGCTCGCTCCATCATACCAGAAAATGGAGTCTTAGTCATTTTACCCATCAGACATGCTTCGCATCTTTCAAGTGATTCAAAATCAATTGATTCAAGAAGTCCATCGGAATGGAGTTTCTTCATACGTTTCACTCCAATGTGACCAAGACGACAGTGCCACATATAGGTCGAATTATCGCTTGATTTCTAACGTTTAGCCTCAATGTTGTTGATATGTGTATTTCCACTATCGAGATTCAATAAGAATAGACCATCTATCAAAGGTGCATGTGCATAAAACATATTACTCATATAAATCGAACAACCATTATTCTCGGATTTAAACAAGTAACCGTCTCGCAATAAACAAGATACCGATATAATGTTCATGCTCAACGCAGGCACCAAATAACAATTATTTAAGTATAAAACTAATCCCGATGGTAGATGAAGGGGTAGCGTGCCGACCGCGATCACATCAACCTTTGATCCATTTCCCACGCGCATCGTCACCTCGTTCTTCGCTAGCTTCCGTTTATTCTGCAGCACCTGTTTCGAGTTACAAATATGAGCAACCGAACCAGTATCAAATACCCAGGCACTACTACGAGTACTAGTGAGATACACATCAATAACATGTATATCAGATATACCTTTCTTCTTGATGTTGTCGTTCTTCAAATCCGCCAAGTACTTTGGGCAATTCCGCTTCCAGTGACCTTCTCCCTTGCAGTAAAAGCACTCAGTATCAGGCTTAGGTCCAGCCTTGGTCTTCTTCGCTGGCGTGGTAACTTTCTTACCACCCTTCTTGAAGTGTCCCTTCTGCTTAGACTTGCCTTTCTTGAATTTGGTGGTCTTATTGACCAACAACACTTGGTGCTCTTTCTTGATCTCCACTTCTGCAGATTTCAACATGGCAAAGAGTTCTGGCAACGTCTTGTTCATGTTCTGCATGTTGTAGTTCATCACAAAGTTCTTGTAACTTGGTGGTAGTGATTGGAGGACACGGTAAATCCCCAAAGCATTAGGAATCACTATACCCAAGCTTTGAAGTTTGTTTGCGTGCCCAGACATTTTAAGCACATGCTCACTGACGGAGCTGCCCTCTTCCATCTTGCAGTTAAAGAACTTTTCAGAAGCCTCATAGCTTCCAATTGCCGCATGAGTCTCAAAAATCAATTTGAGATCCTCGACAATATCATATGGGTCTGAATCCTCAAACCTTTTCTGAAGCTCCGATTCCAAACCATACAAGATAGCACACTGAACTATGGAGTACTGATTCTTCCGAGCGAGGTAAACATTCTTTACTTTATCGGGAGAATCATCTGCAGGTGGGTCACCCAGCGGTGCATCCAGCACATAGGTCAAATTACCAGCTGTGAGGACAATCCTCAAATTGCGGAACCAATCCGCGAAGTTGCTTCCATTGTTTTTCAACTTTTCTTTCTCTAGGAACGCATTAAAATTGATGGTAGGGGCTGCCATTGATCTACAACATATTTGCAATAGTTTAGACTAAGTTTATGATAAATTGAGTTCAAATTAATTAATAAAGTTAATCTAGATGAACTCCCACTCAAAACAACATCCCTCACATTGTTTTAGTGATCACACGAACCAAATCCACTACATCAACACCGATCATCACGAGAGTTGATATAGTTTCAATGGCGAACAATCATCATGTTCATCATATCTACTATATGACTCATGCTTTACCTTTCGGTGATCCGTGTTCCGAGACCATGTCTATACATGCTAGGCTCGTCAAGATCAAACCTTAGTTTCCGCATGAGCAAATCTGGCTTGCTCACGTTGTATACACTTGCGGAATCTAACACACCCGATCATCACGTGGTGCTTCGAAACAACAAGCTTTAGCAACGGTGCTAACTAAGGGTGAACACTTTATGACTTGAAATTCATGTGCATGAGGGATCATATTATAATGCTACCATCGTCTACTAAGCAATACAAGATGCATAAAGGATTAACATCACATGCAATTCAATATATATGTGATATGATATGGCCTTTCTTCTTTGTGCTTCCGATCTCCATCTTCAAGCACGAACATGATCTCCATCATCACCGGCATTGCATCAAGGTCAATGACGCCTCTCCATGGTTGTCGTCCACCGGCTTCAACTATTACAACTACTTTGAATAGACACGCGGGTCTTAACATAAATTAAAGACAACCATATGGCTCCTGCCGGTTGCCAACTTACAATAAGGAACATTGCATACATCAAATATAATCACAATCATGGCCATATCACATCACTGCACACCCCTGCAAAACAAAGTTAGACGCCTCTACTTTCTTTGCATATTTTACGTGGTTTGGGGCTTTCAATAAGTGTCGTTCTAACTTACGAACAAGAACCACAACATTGATACTAGTATTGTTAATCACCCGTTGTAAATTTGATCTTAACTATGCTAGGAGAAACAGGCACCCGCAAAGCCACTTATGCAATACAAGATGCATGTCAAGCGTGGAGCAAGTCTCATGAACGATGTCATGTAAGGTTAGCCCGGGCCGCTTCATCCCAACATACCGCAAGATGCAAAGTACACAAGAAGCAATCGACAATAAAATCATCAACGCCCACAATGACCATTGTGTTCTACTCGTGCAACAGATCTACATATAGACACGGCTCTAATACCACTGTAGGGGTTCGTAGCATGGAAAACAAAAAATTTATATCGCATACAAACAAACAAGCCAAGATCTATCTACTAGATTGTAGCAACGAGTTGATGGAATAACTTACCCTCGAAGATTCCAAAGTGTTTAACGAGAGCGGATTCTCGTGGGTGATGTAGTTGTACTCTTCCCGATCTCAAGATCGTGTAGACGATCCTTCCGGCGCTGCGTTCCGGAAGCGCTCCCGCAATCGGTCAGACGTTCGGTACTCGACGAAGACCTTCCTCTCCCTTTTTCCAGCAGGCAGCGGAGGTTGTAGCACTCTCCTCACAATTCCGGCAGCACAACGGCGTGGTACCGGAAGTAGAGGGGAGATCCCGCAGGGCTTCGCCTTAAGGCGGAGCGAGTATGGTGGAGTATGAGAGAGTACTATTAGTGGTCTAGGGTTTAGACACACCAATTAGAAGGCTCTAAACCGAAGGCTAGGGCAATTAGAAGCTCTAAACCAAAACGGCTCTAAACCGGAGATTAGAGGATAGGAACTTGTGTGTCTAGAGGAGGAGGCCCTGCCCCTCCTTTTATAGGTGGGAGGGGGCTGGCGCGCCAGGGGAGGGAGGGGAGTCCCTCCCCAACTCGGCCTGGTGGAGGCGCCGCCGGTTGGAGGAGGGTTTCCCTCCCCAACTCGGTTTTGGCCTCCTCTTGCTTGTTTCCCACAGTTTCTTGTTTTAGCCGTTTGACTTTCAAACTGGACATTTGACTTTTCTGTTTTAGGATTCAATTTAATCCTTTATTTGGGACAGTAAGAACACTTAGTACATGATGCAATCATTCCATTATGTAATGACACATTCATGTACCCCTCCCCCCCGGAGTGCCGGACAATCCGGAACCTTCTAGAACATTCCCGATGAAAACACCGGAATCATTCCCGAACTCCGAAACGGGTCTTTCCTTATATGAATCTTATTCTCCGGACCATTCCGGATCACCTCGTGATATCCCGGATCCCATCCGAGACTCCGAACAACATTCGGTCTCTTTCTCATAATACCATAACTACTCAAACAACGTCGAATCCTTAAGTGTGTCTCCCTACGGTTCGTGAATTATGCGAACATGATCGAGACACTTCTCCGAACAATAACTAATAGAGGAATCTGGAAATTCATATGGCTCCCACATATTTCTACGATTACTTTGCGATCGAATGAACCACTTACATACGATACCAATTTCCCTTTGTCTCACGATAGTTTACTTATCCGAGGTTATGATCGTCGGTATCTCTGCATACCTAGTTCAACCTCGTTACCGATAAGTACTCTTTTCTCGTTCCCGTGATATGTGATCCCTTGTGAGCCAGTCACATGCTTGCAAGCTAATTGGATGACATTCCACCGAGAGGGCCCAGAGTATATCTATCCGTCATATGGATGGACAAATCCCACTCTTGATCCATGTGTCTCAACCAATACTTTCCGAACACTCAATGCCACCTTTATAGCCACCCAGTTACGGTGTGGTGTTTGATGTCATCAAAGCATCCATCCGGTAAAGGTGATATGCATGATCTCATGGTCGAAGGAATTAGGTTACTATGTATCAGAAAGCATATAGCAATTGAACTATTGAAATGACTTGATCTTTATGCTACGCTTATCTATAGGAGTATGTCCACCATATCATTCTCCTAACGATATGATCTTGTTGTTGATAACATCTCAATGTTCATGATAGGGAAACCACAATCATTAATCAACCAACAAGCTAGTGAAGTATAGAGGCTATACTAGGGACTTCAAATTAAGTTTACAAATCACACAAGTATCAATGTTTCCTTGTTAATACTATTATAGCATGAATGTAAACATTTATCATAAACACAAAGATATAATAATAACTACATTTATTATTGCCTCTAGGGCATATCTCCAACACAAAGTGCATCCGGTCTCCACAGTTGAAACATGTTCTTAGCTTGGGACCATTTTCCTTTCTTCCATAAGATCCACTCTTGCGTTCTAGTTCAGCTTTAGCCTTGGCCGGGTCTTTCCAAAATTTTCTAGCATAAAGAGCCAGGTATTGTCCGTGGATCCTTTTTATATCCTCGGGACAGTCCATACCTTCTATGGCATAATCATCATGATCAATCACACTAGTCTTCAAGGCCATGTTGACCCCCTTTTGCATCCCCATAGCTCATGCATGAGCATCTCCGGCATTCTTGGCAGCCACTTTGAAAGCGGCCATTTCTTGCATTACCTCATTGGATGTCATAAGGTGGTAGTTATGCCTACCTTGGAGACTTTTCAAATCTGTGGGCTCAAATGGCATAAGAGTAATGACATACTTGCGCTTGATCTGTAACATCCCTAAAATCATGTTTTCAAATATTTCATATCATGCATGCATGCATATCATTTAGATATCAAAACTCAAACTCATTTGAAAGAAAACAGAACTTGAGAGCTATGATTTTATGTAATCAACATTAAATCAACTGCTACTCTCCAATGAGAGATTATTTGTTCAAAACCAAACCTTGTTGCTCTCAGATTGTTTTGCTTGATTGCTAGTGCTTAAACCAAAATTTATAAAACAAATATGGATTTAAAACCATTTTCAAAACTTGTTCAAATCAAGTCCTATGTCACTGTTTATTTTGTTTGATCAAAAGGACCAAGCTAATACAGAGAGACCACATGATTTTATGCCCAGAATTATGAGTGTTACACTCTGCAAAAATTCAGAAAAAGATTTGAATTCAAATGGTTTTGAAATCATTTGAAAATGTTTCCTGAAAATCAATTTAGAAAAAGAAAAGGCATTAGAAAACAGCACTGGGCCTGGCGCCACCTTTCCAGCCCAACAGCAGAAACGGCCCAAAAGCCAGCCCACCCGGGTTTCTCCCTTCTCTCTCTCTCACCCGCACCCGCTCTGCCCAGCCCACCCGGGTTTCTCCCTTCTCTCTCTCTCACCCGCACCCGCTCTGCCCCGCTGACACTGCCACTGGGCCCGAGCCAGGTCAGCATCTTCTTCTCCACCTTCGCGCGCGCAGACCCCGTCGCCACCGTCGTTTCCTCCAGAAACGCCGTGTTGATTCCTCGCTTAATTGGCATTGAACCACTGCGTAATTCCCTCGCCCCTCCTGGGTACTTAATCACCTCGCCACCGCGGTCATTCCCCCCCCCCACTCAATTTCCTCGCGACGCCGCCAGGCTGCTCACTTTCCTCTCCACAACACCGCGGTACCGACAGACTCCGACGACCGATTATGGTAAGCTTCGTGCGCGCCTCCCTCTCTGGTTCACGCGAGCTGCTTTGCAACCATCTTGCGCTCCTTCTGACACCCTTAGTTCATCTTGTACTGCCCCAGGTCATTGACTCCAACGAGCACCGCAAACTCCCGACGCCGTCTCCAACTCCGGCAAGAAATTTCGGTGAGATTCGACCGCCCTGTGCTTTCCCTTTGACCCTATCTTGTTCGCCTGATCAATGCGCACACGCTGATGCCCCCCGTTTGTGTTAGGGCGGATCAGAACGTCAGCAACGTCGCCGTCCACTTAAGCCCGACGTTGTCCTCGACTCCGACAAGCTCCCACGGCCACAGCAGCATGCCCCTTCGTCAACCGAGCACACGTTGAGCATCTCCTCGTCACGGCGAATCTGGTGAGCATCCTCCCGCCTCCCCGCGTGACCTAGTTCGCCGGCTCTGCCGCTGACAGAGCGCGCCGCCGCCTGTCGCCGCCGCTAGCGCCGCCACTTGTTGGTCAGTTGCTTAGGGCCGTTCGATTTAGATCCAGTGGATGCGATAGATCATAGCCGAAGGGGTAAGTTTAGATCTGAGACGCGCGTTTTAGTTAGATCCAACGGCTCGGAAGCGCGATCCAGTGCGAAGCGGTACAAGAAAGTAAGAAAGCGTCGCGTGGCATGTTCTTCGTTTTAAAATTCTGATTTAAATCTATTAGATGTTTAAACTTGTTTAATTCATAACTTTTGATTCCCACGTCCAAATTTGACAAATTTTATATCAATGGAATCAGGAAGGAAAGCCCTTTCCATTTATGCAATGTGTTTAATGTTTTGCTTCTGTTAAAATGGGTGTTTTTGCAGAAACATTTGTAGGCATAATTTGGGTATAACAATTATTTGGGAAATGTTTTAATGTTCAAATAAAGGTTGTTTGGCAAGTTTTGAACTTGTTTATGAATCAGTACTGTGCACTTGTCTTGTTGAGTATAGAAAATCATCACATATCATATTGCATGCATCCATATATTTTTGCCTGTATCAATTTTGTATGTGATTTGGTGCTATCATTTTATGTGTAGATTTTGGTGCAAATAGTGATTGTGATTGTGAGGATTGTAGCTACTCTCCAGACTAGCAAGGCAAGTGGTGCTTAATGATTTAGTCCTATGTTTTTCAAATATGCATTAGAAATATTTTGCTAGTCTTGCATGGATATTTTTTGATCTATATGCTATGCTTGGGAAATCCTAGTAGTTGTAGAATTGCTAGAAATATTTCTAAGTCTTATCAATGACATGCTTACTCTAGCTAGTAGCAACCAAGGGTGGTTATATTCATGCTATGAATAAATATTTCTAAGTCTTTGGACTATGTTTTTGCTTAATAAAACAACTAAGTGAATGAAACACCTGGGTGGAATGGAAGGAATGGTTTATGTTGAGTGGTTACACAAGGCCCATTTCTATGGTTTACCTTGTGTATCTCACTTGTGGAAAGCCACCCAGGGACAAAGGGATTTGAGAGGCCAAATGTTAAGAAGCTTCTAGTGCAACCACTTGGCAATATGGGCTCTGCCTGGATCATATAGGTTGTAATAACTTAGCCATTTGGACAGTTGGTGGTAGTGGGATGATAGGTTGGAGCGCGTCCATTTGGTCTAAGGGAAGGCTTCTGAAAGGTCATGTCTTTGTGAAAATCAAGTCTTGTGGGAAAGTGCACAACCTCTGCAGATGGAAGAATCTAAGTACTTAGCCATGTCCCTGGTATTGGACAACTTGAGCATCAAGACATGGAAGCTATCAAGAATCTCCTCATCCCAATTTCTAAGTAAAAACTTGTGGTTGAACAAGGGTGAAGGACCCCAATGTCTATTGGTGGTTCCTTGGGAAAGATTTTGACAAAGAAAAACTTAGAGTTTTCATCTGATAGGCAAAACCTATTTTGAGCAAAGCAAGCCTAAGCTACACTTAGCCAAAAATGCATATAGTATTTAGTCCACCAATATTCTACTAAGGTATCACTTGCCAATACTATTCCAATGTATTGACCCACTGTGGCTGTAACTTTTGATGTTGCAGGATATTCTGATGATGATTAGGAGTCATGAGTCTACACTCAACATGCTTGCCTGTGGCACATGAAGATGAAGAATTATTTATCTTATTATATATTTGAACTCTTGTATTAGGCCTGTGGCCATGGAGTTGTAAAAGACTATGTTTGTCTCTGGAATGATATGTAATAATGACCTTTGTTTCTGTGTACTTCATCTTAAACTGTGGATGCTAGCATTGATCCAGGGACTAGCATTGCAATCACAGGGATCCTTTCCCTTACAAAGGAGGGATATTACATGATCCATGCATCATCAACGTGAGAGGCACCATGATTCCTGAAAGTGGTGGCTATTGCCTTGAGCCTCCTATACATGTCCTCGTGGTTTTCTCCATCCAACATATAAAATCCTTCAGCTTCATTGCTCAAAGCATCAGATCTATTCCTTCTCATACTTTCATTTCCGATGAAAAGCTCGGTGAGAGCATCCCAAGCTTCCTTAGTTGTACTAAGATGCTGAATGTGTGGCATGTCTTTGTCACCCACACCAAGTTGTATCATGTGTAGAGCTGTAGCGTTGAGTTGACTATCAAAAACCTCTCTTCTTGTTAGATTGTTGGGATCTCCAACATGAATACCATTCTTGATAATTTTCCACAACTCAATGGAGGAACTGCACACATGAGACTTCATCAAAAATTGCCATTGAATGAAAGTAGATGCTGAAAGTTTGGGTAGATCACCCCTATTATGTATATGTGGGTGAGGGATAGGTGGATCAGGAGAATACACATGGTAAACCTCATTGTATCCTTCCTTACCACTATCTTTTTTTGAGGAGGAGCTCTTGCTAGTGCCATCACCAACCACTTCGTTATCTTTGGAATCGGTTTTACCCGTTTCCTTGGATTGCGGAGTTCTAGCCTTAGAGTTAGATGGAGGTGATGCTGCGGATGTGGAGAGAGGCATTATCAATTGACGCATCTCTTCCATCTTAGCCTCCATTGAACTCACCAAGGTTGTTTCCAACATCTTGAGATCGTTCATGGTCACTACCTCTGGAGCATCACTCCCATCTCCCTTGGAACCCATACTTCTCTTAGGTGGTTAAGCCCGAATTAAGAGACGGGGCTCTGATACCAATTGAAATGTATCGTATGGGCACCTAGAGGGGGGATTGAATAGGTGCTACTCAATTTTTTAGTTCTTTTTCAATTTTAGGCTTGGCATAAAGTAAATTCTCTAGATATGCAACTACGAGAATTTCCCTATATGCAACCCTAGCTACTAAGCACCTAAAGAGAGGATCGAGGGAACCGTAGTGGAGCACGCGGAGACACAGGGATTTGTTTTACCGAAGTTCCTTCCTTGTTAAGGGAAGTACATCTGCGTTGGAGGGGTGGGCGGTTCTAAGACCACCACGCCACAATAGGCCTCACCCTATTCTCCGATGGATCTCGCCACGAAAGGCCTGATCCACCTTCTCCACAATTGGTACCCTTCGAGGTGGGAACCTGTGCCTTTACAACTCTATCGGGGCACACACCCACAACTGAATTGGGGGATCCCGTAATGACAACAAGCTGTCAAAAGAACAAGGATTATCAATATAATCAAAAGCAAGGATCTAGATATTTGTAAGAAATACTAGATCGAAGATTCTCCAAACGAATGGAGAGAAGATGAAGCGCTTGATTGCAGTTGTTGAAGATCGAGTCCTCCTCATTCGATTCCCCAAGGGACGAGGCCTTTGGGTGGATCTAGGTGGAGCTCTCTTGGATGAAGGTGTAGGGGTTCGTAGCATGGAAAACAAAAAAATTCTATCGCATGAACACACACAAGCCAAGATCTATCTACTAGATTGTAGCAAAGAGTCGATAGAGTACTAACCCTCGAAGATCCAAAGCGGTTAACGAGAGCAGATTCTCGTGGATGATGTAGTCGTACACTTCCGATCTCAAGATCGCGTAGACGATCCTTCTGGCGCTGTGTTCCGGCAGCGCTTCCGCAGTCGGTCACACATTCGGTACTCGATGAAGACCTTCCTCTCCCTTGTTCCAGCAGGAAGCAGAGGTTGTAGCACTCTCCTCGTGATTCCGGTAGCAAGACGGCGTGGTGTCAGAAGGAGAGGGAAGATCCCGCAGGGCTTTGCCTAAGCTGGAGCGAGTATGGTGGAGCATGAGAGAGGGCCTTGGCGATCTACGGTTTAGAGGCACCAAGGGGAGGTGTCTTGGCCGACGGCTGGGGTTTGGGGAAACCCTAGTCAGCGACTTGGGAGATCCCTAGGTGGAGGCGGCTGCACTTGTGGTGGAGGCACCAGGAGCTAGGGTTAGGTGTGAGGTGTAGGGGGCGCCCTACCCCTCCTTATATAGGTGGGAGGGGGCGGTTTGGGAGGAGGGATTCCTCCTCCAAATCCTCATGGCCGGCAGGCGGAGGGAGTGGTACTTCCTCCCCAAGTAGGTTTCCTACTCTCCCTCCACCAAGCAAACTTCAGATTTGACTTTTTCAAATTGGCGTTTGACTTTCAAACTTGGATTTGATTTCTCTCATCATATTGCCCATCCAAGTGACCTAGTACATGATGAAACCATTCCACATTGTCATGACACATCCATGTACCCTTCCCCCTCCGGAGTGTCGGACCTTCTAGACCCTTCAAGAACATTCCTGGTGAAAACACCGGAATCATTTCCGAACTCCGAAATAGGACTTTCATTATATGAATTATTCTCCAGACCATTCCGGATCTCCTCGTGATATCCCGGATCCCATCCGAGAGTCCGAACAACATTCGATCTCTTTACTCATCATTCCATAACTACTCAACAACATCGAATCCTTAAGTGTGTCTCGCTACGGTTCGTGAATTATGCGGACATGACCGAGAGACTTCTCCGATCAATAACCAATAGAGGAATTTGGAAATTCATATGGCTCCCACATATTTCTACAATTACTTTGCGATCGAATGAACCACTTACATACGATACCAATTTCCCTTTGTCTCACGATAGTTTACTTATCCGAGGTTTTGATCGTCCGTATCTCTGCATACCTAGTTCAACCTCGTTAATGATAAGTACTCTTTTCTCATTCCCGTTATATGTGATCCCTTGTGAGCCAGTCACATGCTTGCAAGCTAATTGGATGACATTCCACCGAGAGGGCACAAAGTATATGTAAGATCCCTCCCTTTATAAAGGTAAGGATCCCTGTGATTGCAATGGTAGTCCCTGGATCAATAGCTAGCATCCAGAGTTAAGATGTAATATCAAGTAACAAAGGTCATAATACAACTTTATAACCAGGAATAAAATAATTTATTACATCTTACATAGCTCATTTGGCTATCTCATACAATGCAGCAGAATATAACAATAGCATGGGGTCCTTCATCTTCAAAGTGCCACAGGCAAACATGTTGGTTGTAGACTTGTAATCCTAATTCAACAAACTTCACTAATATCAAACAAACCTGCAACATAACAAGTTACAGCCACAAGGGTCAATACATTTGAATTGTATTGGCAAGTGATACTATGGTAGTATAGTGGATTCTATCATCTATATGCATTTGGCTAAGTGGAGCTTAGGCTTGCTTTGCTCAAAATAGATTTTCCTTATCATTTGAAAACACTAAGTTTTTGTTTGACAAAATCACCCAAGGCATCTCCCAATAGAAATTGGTGATCCTTCAACCCTTGTTCATCCACAAAATTTTAACTTAGAAATTGGGATGAGGAGATTCTTGATAGCTTCCATGTCTTGATGCTCAAATTGTCCTTTGCCAGTGACATGGCTAAGTACTTAGATTTTTCACTCTGGAGAGGTGGTGCACTTTCCCCACAAGACTTGGTTTCACCAAGACAAGATCTTTCAGAAGCCTTCCCTTAGACCAGAATGGACGCGTTCCAACCTATCATCCCCTACCACCAACTGTCCATTTGGCTAAGTTATTGCAACCTATATGATCCAGGCAGAGCCCATAATGCCAAGTGGCTGCACTTGAAGCTTCTCAACATTTGACATCTCAAATCTCTTTGTTCCTGGGTGGCCATCCACAAGTGAGATACACAAGGTAAACCATAGAAATGGGCCTTGTGAACCACTCAACACAAACCATTCCTTCCATTCCATCCAGGTGATTCATTCACTTAGTTGTTTTATTAAACAAAACACAAGTCCTTGACTTAGAACTATTCCATAGTATGAATATATATTCCACCCTTGTTTTCTACTAGCTAAGCTAAGCATGGTAGTAGTAGGAATCTTAACTTAGGGAATTTCTACTAAGGTTTCATCTACTAGGATTTCCCATGGCATAGTTTACACTTAGCAAAATTCCATGCAAGTCCTACTTTAGAAATATCACTAATGCATAGTGAAAATAATGGGACAAAAGTATGAAGCATCACTTGCCTTTTTGGTAGAGAATATAAGTTCACTCCTTGATCTTTTCAATATTCACACTCTTCAAATCACTACAATTCAATCAAGCAAGCAATATTTCAATCTACCATTCAAGCACAACACATAACATAATAGAAACAAAATAATGCATGCAAGCATGCCAAACTTTGTTTTATTTACAAAAGTGGTTTATAATAGGTTATAAACAATCTAAAACACTTATTGGTCATTTTATAAAGTGGCAAAACTATTTTCAAAAGATTTTACCTATAAACCATTTTTAAACCAAATCATTATTTTATGTGGTTGAAAATGCCTTTATCAAAGTAGCAATCTTTATAGGGTTCACCCAATACATTTTTAAATCATAAAACTTGGTGCCTGGGGTCAGAGAGTTTAAATCAAAACATTTCCCAAAGGTTTTCCTCCAAAAGAATTTTTAATAAATAATCATTATTTTTATTTGTCTAGAAATGATTTAAATCAAAGATTTATTCTTTTGCTTCACCAAATATATTTTTGAAACCACAAATTGATTTGTATGGTCAGTAGGTTCAAAACAGACCATTGGCCAAAGATTTTATCTCAAAAAATCATTTTAGAACAATTTTAATATTCCAAATATGCCTACACAAGTTTCTGCAAAAACATTCAATTTAACAGAAAAATTTTACTAAACAAAGTGCATGGTCAGAAAGTACTTGTTCTGCTGAATCCATTGATATAAAATTTGCAAAATTTGGACATGTGGTTTGAAAGTTATGGATTTTACAAAATTGAACCACAAATAGATCAAATCCTGTTTTTTATAAACAGACAGGGCCACACGTCACGATTCTATTCGTGTGTACCGCTTCGTGCGGATCGACAGTTGTGAGGCGTTGGATCTAAAGGTGATCATGCGGCGCAGATCAATCAAAAACGGTTCGCTAAGTTCATCTAACACAACCACATGATTTGCATCTAACGGCTCTCAACGCTCTGACCATGTTCTGGCGGCGCTGCGACGATGGGCGGCGGCGGCGCGCTTGGGCAGGGGGGGTTCCGGCGAAGCTAGTAAGCGTAGGAGAGGGAGGAGACCATTACCGAACTCGCCGTGACATGCTGAAGCTCAAGGTGGTTGAAGTGGACGAAGGGGCGCTCGGAGTTGCTGGCAATTCCTCGCCGGAGTTCAAGATGGCGTCGGTTGTTCTCTGTCGTCGTCGAAGGCGAGGCTTCGGTGCATGCCAGAGGGAGAGGAGGGTATGGTTAGATGCGCAGAGACGTAGCGAGGATGCATGCGTGAAAGAGAAAGAGAGGGGCGGTCATTACCAGCCAGGGAAGTGTCGCCGGAGTGAAAGCAGACGGCGGCACGCTCGGAGGTCGTCGGTGCCGAGGTTCTGGGGCGAGCGGGGGCGAGTTGATGTCACTGGGAGGTTCAGGGAGTGATGGAGATGATTTTTCATGGTCGAGAGAGCGAGGGGCGACGGCGACTGGCCGGAATTGCTCGGTGAGCTCGCCGGAGACAGTGGCGGTGTAGTGTGAAATTAAGCAGCCTGGGGGCGCGCTAGGGTGGGGAACTGAGGGGGAAACAGAGAGGAGGGAGAGCCGGTTAAGTAGGCGGGGTTGCGGGGCTGGGTTATTGCGCCATTACCGAGCAATTAATCGAAGAAACCGTCGGCAGAACGGCCGGGGGAGGAGGGCGTGGTCTACGCGCGGGTGGAGACGATGGTGAGGTGGCTGTGGGGACTGGCGTCAGCGAGAGAGGAAGAGGGGGAATGGGGTCTATTAGTCAGAGACCTTGCGGGTTCATCTGTGGGTGCGAATCGTTTCTCTGCAAGAGAGAAGGAGTGGGCTGGTGTTGGGCTTAGTTGGGCCTGCTGGCTCGGTCGACCTATTCCATTTTTTTTATTTAATTGTTTTTCCTTTTTCCATTTCTATTAATCTGTTTTGATTTTATTTAATCAATTCAAGCATCCATTTGAATTCAAACCTTTGTCAAACTTTGTGTGGATTCAAACACTGAATAATAAAACATTCTGAAGTCAAATTTAGAATAAATATTTTATTCCTTTTTAGGGTCTTTTAGTTATTAAAAATAGGCCTTAGCATTTATTCAAATAAGATTTAATAATTTTTTTTATAATCCATTTGAATTTTAAATCACCACCAAACTTTGGGTGAACTTTTATTCTGTTTATCAACATATTTCAAAGTCAAAAATAAAATACTTTTTTTATCCTTTTAAGATCTATTAATAATTAATTAAATAGACCATAGTCTTTAATTCAAATAGGTTTTAATTTATTTTAAAACTCTTTTTGGAATCTAAATAATATCAAAATCTTTTCAGTAGATTTCATTTGAAAAACTAAAACACTTGGAAATCTTATTTAAAATAAATTAACAAGTTTTAGTGTTTATTCAAAATGGAAAAGCCTTTACTTTGATAAAAATGGATATTAATAAATCCTCATTATTTTATTTAAATAAACATTTACTCTTTTTATCAAATAGAAATATTTTATTTCAAAAGTTTGGCCAAGATTTAATTTGGCTCTATAAAATAATCCTTATTTATATTTCTACCTTTGCTTTATAAAAACCATATTTTTTTATTTAAAGATCCAAAAATAGTGATTCCAACTATTATAACTTTATTTATTATTTGATTATCTTTTTAAATCTCTTTAGGATTTTATTTGATCAAAATAGGTTTTGATGTTTCCAATTGAAATCAAAAAGTTTTCTTCTCACCCTAAATTTCAACAATTATTTATTTTATTTATTTATTTTTCACATTACAAGATTTGGAAAATCTTGGGATGTGACAGGCTACCACCCTTAAAATAAATCTCTTCCCGAGATTTGGGGAGGCTAGGGTTACAAGTTGGCTCAAAGCAACTAGGGTACTGCCACCCTTAAAAATTTTCCAACTAGATTACATCTTGGCTTTCTTGGGATCTTGTTGAAATCTCTCTGGGCAAACATCTGGATAGTGTCCTTTGTTTCCACACTTGAAACATGTGACAAGGCTGAGATCCTTCATAGGCTTTATCTTGTGCTTCATCTTTTCTGGACAATTGCTTGCATAATGTCCTTGGTTACCACAATTGTAACATGTGATAAGATTGAGTTATTCACGTATCTTCTGTGGACAAGTTGACACATAGTGGCCTAACTCTTTGCAGTTATTGCACCATACTTGGCCAATCTCCTTATACTTTTTATTCTTCTCTGGACATTCATTGGCATAGTGTCCCATCTCTTTGCAATGGCAACACTGCACTTGACTTTTGTCCTTCTTCTTCTTGGGTTTCTCCAAAGCTAGGAGTGCTTCTAGTTCATGTTCTTCATATATTATCTCAAAGGTGGGAAAGTTTCCTGGTATCCTTGACCTTTTCCTTGGATAATACATATGTCTCCTCTTTGGTCCTTTAAATTGAGTCATATTGCATGGAGGTGCAAGCTGAGATTTTCCTTTGTCTTCATCCTTCTTGGTAGAGGTTGTTCCCTTATGGTAATCTGCAATCAGTTGCTGCACTCCACCTTGTTTCCTTTGTTGAACTATGGAGTAGATGGGGCATTGGATAGGGACATGATTATTTCCTTCACATAGGTAACAAGTAGCTTGAGATGTGGGGCATTAATTAGTTGGATGTTTCTCTTCACAATTGGGGCATTGATCTTCATGCTCTTTGGAAGTGTGATCCTTGTTTCCACAAATATTGCAAGCTTGGGTTCCTTCTAGAATATCATCTTTGGCATCCTTGTTGTCACAAACTCCTTGGAAAGAGTTGTCTCCCATGTTGATCATTTGATCTGTCACCTTATGCAACAATTGGGTTTGGGTTTCCAAAAACCTTTGCATGGTTGGATCTACCTCACTGGTGTTGGCTAAAAATTAGGCTGTCACTTGGTTCAACTGGGTTTGAGTTACTATGAGTTCTCTCATGTTGGTCTCTTGGTTGTTGTTGTTGTTGTCACCATTCTTGATGTTGGAGTTTCTTGGAGTAGTCATCTGTTCGGGTTGGATTGGGATTAGGATAGGCAAAGATTTCTAAGGAAGAATTCTAATCACACACATCACAATTCACTCAAGCAATGTGCAAGCAATCACAAACAAAAATTCCATTCAAACAACAAGTTCAAGCACATTTTTAGGCAACAAAATATTTTTCTTACACCACATAAGTTGGTGGGTTTGACTTAAACTTAATATGGTGGTCCATCTATATGGTCACTTGAGATCATTCTATCCTTCTTGGTGGATTCTTCTTGAATGAGATCATGGTTTCCTTGGGAAAATTCTTGGTCACAAAAACTTCAAGGGTGATGATGATTCCCAAGTTGTGTTTCCTTAGTCTTCAAGTCTTGAGCAACCTTTCTTGTCTCACTTGTAGTCCTTAGTGATATCCAAGGTTTAAGTCCTTGTTGAGAATAAGGTTTAAATCACCTGAAGATGTTGAAGCCATTAGAGTTGATGAAGTCCTTTGCTCATGGTGAAGTCTTTGGCCATGGGGTAGGCTTTGTCCATCAAGTTTGAAATATAAGAGATGTAGAATCAAAACCAAAAATGGTTGAGGGAAGAGTTTACAAGATTGTTTGTAAATAAGTTTTGGAACAAATACAACTCCTATTTTTTTCTAAGGGGTTTGTCCAATCCTAGGTTTATAAATCCTACAGGCAACACAATGCTCTGATACCATCTGTAAGATCCCTCCCTTTATAAAGGTAAGGATCCCTGTGATTGCAATGCTAGTCCCTAGATCAATAGCTAGCATCCACAGTTAAGATGTAATATCAAGAAACAAAGGTCATAATACAACTTTATAACCAGGAATAAATAATTTATTACATCTTACATAGCTCATTTGGCTATCTCAATACAATGCAGCAGAATATAACAATAGCATGGGGTCCTTCATCTTCAAAGTGCCACAGGCAAACATGTTGGTTGTAGACTTGTAATCCTAATTCAACAAACTTCACTAATATCAAACAAACCTGCAACATAACAAGTTACAGCCACAAGGGTCAATACATTTGAATTGTATTGGCAAGTGATACTATGGTAGTATAGTGGAGTCTATCATCTATATGCATTTGGCTAAGTGGAGCTTAGGCTTGCTTTGCTCAAAATAGATTTTCCTTATCATTTGAAAACACTAAGTTTTTGTTTGACAAAATCACCCAAGGCATCTCCCAATAGAAATTGGTGATCCTTCAACCCTTGTTCATCCACAAAATTTTAACTTATAAATTGGGATGAGGAGATTCTTGATAGCTTCCATGTCTTGATGATCAAATTGTCCTTTGCCAGGGACATGGCTAAGTACTTAGATTTTTCACTCTATAGAGGTGGTGCACTTTCCCCACAAGACTTGGTTTCACCAAGACAAGATCTTTCAAAAGCCTTCCCTTAGACCAGAATGGACGCTTTCCAACCTATCATCCCCTACCACCAACTGTCCATTTGGCTAAGTTATTGCAACCTATATGATCCAGGCAGAGCCCATAATGCCAACTGGCTGCACTTGAAGCTTCTCAACATTTGACATCTCAAATCTCTTTGTTCCTGGGTGGACATCCACAAGTGAGATACACAAGGCAAACCATATAAATGGTCCTTGGGAACCACTCAACACAAACCATTCCTTCCATTCCATCCAGGTGATTCATTCACTTAGTTGTTTTATTAAACAAAACACAAGTCCTTGACTTAGAAATATTCCATAGTATGAATATATATTCCACCCTTGTTTTCTACTGGCTAAGCTAAGCATAGTAGTAGTAGGAATCTTAACTTAGGGAATTTCTACTAAGGTTTCATTTACTAGGATTTCCCATGGCATAGTTTACACTTAGCAAAATTCCATGCAAGTCCTACTTTAGAAATATCACTAATGCATAGTGAAAATAATGGGACAAAATTATGAAGCATCACTTGCCTTTTTGGTAGAGAATATAAGTTCACTCCTTGATCTTTGCAATATTCACACTCTTCAAATCACTACAATTCAATCAAGCAAGCAATATTTCAATCTACCATTCAAGCACAACACATAAAATAATAGAAACAAAACAATGCATGCAAGCATGCCAAACTTTGTTTTATTTACAAAAGTGGTTTATAATAGGTTATAAACAATCTAAAACACTTATTGGTCATTTTATAAAGTGGCAAAACTATTTGCAAAAGATTTTACCTATAAACCATTTTTAAACCAAATCATTATTTTATGTGGTTGAAAATGCCTTTATCAAAGTAGCAATCTTTATAGGGTTCACCCAATACATTTTAAATCATAAAACTTGGTGCTTGGGGTCAGAGAGTTTAAATCAAAACATTTCCCAAAGGTTTTCCTCCAAAAGCATTTTTAATAAATAATCATTTTTTTTATTTGTCTAGAAATGATTTAAATCAAAGATTTATTCTTTTGCTTCACCAAATATATTTTTGAAACCACAAATTGATTTCTATGGTCAGTAGGTTCAAAACAGACCATTGGCCAAAGATTTTATCTCAAAAAATCATTTTAGAACAATTTTTATATTCCAAATATGCCTACACAAGTTTCTGCAAAAACATTCAATTTAACAGAAACATTTTACTAAACAAAGTGCATGGTAAGAAAGTACTTGTTCTGCTGAATCCATTGATATAAAATTTGCAAAATTTGGACGTGTGGTTTGAAAGTTATGGATTTTACAAAATTGAACCACAAATAGATCAAATCCTATTTTTTATAAACAGACAGGGCCACGCGTCACGATTCTATTCGTTTTTACCGCTACGTGCGGATCGACAGTTGTGAGGCGTTGGATCTAAAGGTGATCGTGCGGCACAGATCAATCAAAACGGTTCGCTAAGTTCATGTAACACAACCACAGGATTTGCATCTAACGGCTCTCAACGCTCTGACCATGTTCTGGCGGCGCTGCGACGATGGGCGGCGGCGGCGCGCTCGGGCAGGAGGGTTCTGGTGAAGCTAGGAAGCGTAGGAGAGGGAGGAGAACATTACCGAACTCGCCGTGACGTGCTGAAGCTCAAGGTGGTTGAAGTGGACGAAGGGGCGCTCGGAGTTGCTGGCAATTCCTCGCCGGAGTTCAAGATGGCGTCGGTTGTTCTCTGTCATCGTCGAAGGCGAGGCTTCGGTGCATGCCAGAAGGAGAGGAGGGTATGGTTAGATGCGCAGAGATGTAGCAAGGATGCGTGCGTGAAAGAGAAATAGAGGGGCGGTCATTACCAGCCAGGGAACTGTCGCCGGAGTGAAAGCAGACGACGGCGCGCTCGGAGGTCGTCGTTGCTGAGGTTCTGGGGCATGCGGGGGTGAGCTGATGCCACTGGGAGGTTCAGGGAGTGATGGATATGATTCTTGCGTGGTCGAGAGAGCGAGGGGCGATGGCGACTGGCCGGAATTGCTCGGTGAGCTCGCCGGAGACAGTGGCGGTGTAGTGTGAAATTAAGCAGCCTGGGGGCGCGCTAGGGTGGGGAACTGAGGGGGAAACAGAGAGGAGGGAGAGGCGGTTAAGTAGGCGGGGTCGCGGGGCTGGGTTATTGCGCCATTACTGAGCAATTAATCGAAGAAACCGTCGGCAGAACGGTCGGGGGAGGAGGGCGTGGTCTACGCGCGGGTGGAGACGATGGTGAGGTGGCTGTGGGGCCTGGGGTCAGCGAGAGAGGAAGAGGGGGAATGGAGTCCAGTAGTCAGCGACCTTGCGGGTTCATCAGTGGGTGTGAATCGTTTCTCTGCGGGAGAGAAGGAGTGAGCTGGTGTTGGGCTTAGTTGGGCCTACTGGCTGGGTCGAACTATTCCATTTTTTTGATTTAATTGTTTTTCCTTTTTCCATTTCTATTAATCTGTTTTGATTTTATTTAATCAATTCAAGCATCCATTTGAATTCAAACCTTTGTCAAACTTTGTGTGGATTCAAACACTGAATAATAAAACATTCTGAAGTCAAATTTAGAATAAATATTTTATTCCTTTTTAGGGTCTTTTAATTATTAAAAATAGGCCTTAGCATTTATTCAAATAAGATTTAATAATGTTTTTTTATAATCCATTTGAATTTTAAATCACCACCAAACTTTGGGTGAATTTTTATTCTGTTTATCAACATATTTCAAAGTCAAAAATAAAAATACTTTTTTTTTATCCTTTTAAGATCTATTAATAATTAATTAAATAGACCATAGTCTTTAATTCAAATAGGTTTTAATTTATTTTAAAACTCTTTTTGGAATCTAAATAATATCAAAATATTTTCAGTAGGTTTCATTTGAAAAACTAAAACACTTGGAAATCTTATTTAAAATAAATTAACAAGTTTTAGTGTTTATTTAAAATGGAAAAGCCTTTACTTTAATAAAAATGGATATTAATAAATCCTCATTATTTTATTTAAATAAACCTTTACTCTTTTTATCAAATAGAAATATTTTATTTCAAAAGTTTGGCCAAGATTTAATTTGGCTCTATAAAATAATCCTTATTTATATTTCTACCTTTGCTTTATAAAAACCATATTTTTTATTTAAAGATCCAAAAATAGTGATTCCAACTATTATAACTTTATTTATTATTTGGTCATCTTTTTAAATCTCTTTAGGATTTTATTTGATCAAAATAGGTTTTGATGTTTCCAATTGAAATCAAATAGTTTTCTTCTCACCCTAAATTTCAACAATTATTTATTTTGATTATTTATTTTTCACATTACAAGATTTGGAAAATCTTGGGATGTGACAGTATATATATCCGTCATATGGATGGACAAATCCCACTTGATCCATGTGCCTCAACACATACTTTCTGAACACTCAATGCCACCTTTATATCCATCCAGTTAAGGTGTGGTGTTTGATGTCATCAAAGCATCCTTCCGGTGATGGTGATTAGCATGATCTCATGGTCGAAGGAATTAGGTTACTATGTATCAGAAAGCATATAGCAAATGAACTATATTAAATGACTTTATCTTTATGCTACGCTTTAACTATAGGATTATGGCCATCACATCATTCTCCTAATGATATGGCCCTGTTGTTAATAACATCTTCTATGTTCATGATCAGGAAACCATGATCATATATTAACCAACAAGCTAGTTTAACAAGAGGCTTTACTAGGGACTTTTTTATGTTTACAAATCACACAAGTATTAATGTTTCCGGTTAATACAATTATAGCATGGTATGTAAACATTTATCATAAGCATGAAGATATGATAATAACCACTTTATTATTGCCTCTTGGGCATATCTCCAACAGTCTCCCACTTGCACTAGAGTCAATAATATAGTTTCAAACCTTTGTGTATTCAACACCCATGGCTTTCCGGTGTTGTATGTACACGATTGCTAGTGGTCAACTGATCTCCGGATCTGACACTTCCAGGTCCGTGCGTAATTGCATGTCTTTGCGTCTCTACGCATCACTCATTCTCTAATGAGACGGCTTTGTATAAATTTGGTCCTTTGGTGAGACCTTTAGTTCTTTGGGGTTAAAACATGTTGATAATATTGTCGTACAATATATCTTCATAGTATTATCCCGTTGTGAACTACACCTAGTTTGATAACAAACAACTTGACACAAATGCCTCTTTTGATGCTATAATAGCAGTCATATACTTAGCCTTTTGTTGTAGTATCTGTCACAATGTCTTAACTTTGGAACTCATCCAAATCCATTATGGAACTTACTTTCCATTACATTGTGCCACCCTTAGTTTAGATTGAGATAAACTTAATTTGTACTTTGTGACAAAACTAGTATCAATGTAGTACTTTTACAATGAACTAACCATCTATTTGTCACTTCCAAAATAATATATTCTTAGTTCTTCCAAAAGATCATAAGAATATCCTTACTATCGTCCAATGATCATCTTATGAATCATTCTGGGATATGCTCATAACATTTAGAGCATAGGACATATCTGGATTTATACATATCATAGTATGATTGATATAAATAATCTTTGTGTTTTCATACATCAAGTATCAATTTATACTTGAATCTTTGTTTCACTTACCAAGTGTCAATACACTTGAATATATCATCAATATTGAACTCATTCAATCCTTTCTGTGCGACAAGAACCTTTCTTGTAGTTTCTATATTGAACTCATTCAATACATTATCTATGTACTTTTGGCACAACTATATTAGCATCTATTTATGCCAAATATTTGGGTTTTGCCTAAGTCTTTCATCGGGATGAAATTCTTAATATGTGTTAATAAAAGATACATTATTTCCAATCAACAATATGTCTTCCACATAATGTATTAGAAATATGTCTTAGCGCTCCCACTTAATTTCTTTCAAATGCAAGCATCTTCATTGTCTCCGATGAAATTAAACTCTTTTAACAGTTTCATCATAATGAAGATTCCAACTCCACGATGCTCTCTTCAACCATTGAAGTTTGCATATGCTTTTAGCATCCTTTGAAATAACAAAACCCTTTGGACCGTGTTATGCACACGTCCTAGGTAACAATTCTATTAGAAGAACTTGTTTTGTTTATTCAACTACCACATAACAAAATTATATGTAGTGGTTGCTACATTAATCCGTCTAGACTAAATATCGTTATGAAAGATCAAATCTTGTCATAGTCAACCTTTGAACATTGTTGTGAACTCTTCCCAACATGTTGACTATTTCATAGATGTGAAACATCCATGTCTATTTCTTTACAGATCCAAACACGATTGTAAGGTCTTACACCTTTATCGAGGGTCCTTCAAGTTTAAATCTTGATTTCTCGTGTATGAAACTATCACGGATTTTATGGCTTCAAGCCATTTTACGGAGTCAGGGCCCATCATCGCTTCTTTGCATGTAGTCCGTTCATTATTCTCAAATAATGATTCAACCCTCAAATCTTGGTATTTGATTGTTTATCCGACCTACTTGGTTCAATAGAAACTTTGACCTCTGTAACCACAACCTTTGAGTCACGTGAGCCATGAGCATTGTTGCTACCTCCGGAACACTTTTCGGCGTTGCGCAACTGTGCACATATAGCTAAGGTTCTTTTAACCTTATCAAAGTTCTATCGTCCTCCCACTTATCTTTTCACGAAAAATTCCTTCTCAAAGAAACTTGACGTTCTAAGCGACAAACACTTTTGTCTCCGGTGTCATGGAGGAATTCTTAACATACAAAGACAGGTTCATCCGACTTTGGTTGCAAACATCTTTATTATGCATAGCATGCCAATGTTTAAGAAAGGACAACTTGGGTTTTATCCCAAACCATAACTTTATATGGTGTCATTTCAATGGATTATGATGGAGCTCTTTTCAGTGGAAAAAACGGTATTCTCTAAAGCTTTTAATCTTTAAAATATAATGGCAGTTTTATGAATTACACCTTCAATCTTACCATGTCAAACAAGGTTTAATTACATATCTCGAACGCTCCATACTCTTATGGTGTTTCGGGAAATGCAAATCCACGGAACAATTCCCTAAGTCTTAGGTGTTTATGCTAAACTTGTAACTCAAATATCTTCCTTTATGATGTTATCATAAACTATTTATATTCTTGTTACAATGATTTTGCACTTCATCTTGAAAGTCTTTGAACTTTTCAAATGTTTCATACTTCATCCTTATTATGTAAATATTCATATATTCACTCAAATTTTCGGAGAAAGTATATGAAGTTGAAATTCATCGCTCTTGACTACACATAATGAACCTCATACAACAATATGTAAAAGTTCCAATAAGCTAGTCATTCGTTCCCTTTTGGACTATGATCAAAGTTTTAATTATCTCTAGGAAAGTTTCACAAGCGTCATTTGATCAAAAATCAAAAGACTCCAAAATTTCATCCACATGGAGTTTCTTCATGTTTCCTTCCCAATATAATTTAAACGGCGATGTCACTTCCTAAGTGATCTTTCAATCAATTTGTCTTTCGACATTTTTAGCACTAGTTTTATGGATGTGATTTCTCCAACGAGATTTGTAAAACATCCATCTTTTATGGATTACGGCAATTATTTGAACAACCCTTTTATTCTCATAATACCTGATAAAACAAATCTTGATGGCAAGCTTTGATGTTTAACGAGCAACACAATAACCCTTTATTTGTTCTCGATGAACATCATCACATATTCTTTTGCTAGTTACTTAGGCCATTGTAGTTCATGAATTCTGTTGTTTCGTATGATGATTCATGCCAACAAATTCAGTATCCAATACTTAAGAACCACATTATTTAACAAGCAAAGAATACAGCCATAACACGTATATCCTCTATATACTTAAGCTAAACAATTCTAGTCTTTTCTTTTCTGCCATATATTTATGAGATTCTCTTTCGGTATTTCTTTTTCTGTTTGAAAGAATCTATCAACATCAATAGTGGAGCCATATATATGACACATAGTCCAAAGCATGTATAGTTAAATACCAATGTCTTTGAACTTTCACTTTGAAGTAGATCACCATCATCAAATGTTTGGTGTTATTTCAAATTCCATTATTTAGCAATCTATTGGTGCAGTAAACATTTTACCTACATCAAATATTCACCCTTATCATGGAATTATTCATGATCAAGCTACTTTTAGCTTATAACGGTGAATTACGAGTATAATGTTGCTCTCAAATACTTTTTGGAGGATTAGGACGACTAGTGTCTCCAACCTTTTGTAAATTCTCATCAAATATGAGAACATAGACTTTGCCATATTATACTCTATCATGTTGTAACCAAAACATCATTTCAGATATGGCAATATCTTCCATACATGATGGTTTCTGAAACAACTCTTTCAACTCCTAGATTACCTTGATATTGAAACTATCTTTCGAATATCAAGAATCATGGAGATAAACATGATACTTATATACTAACACTGGAATTGTTACTCTTGATTTAATACCAACTATTAAATTTCACGGAGTAATCGAAACTTACTGAAAGTTTGCAATGGGACTTTTAAACTTTAGATTAACACTTCAAAACAATACGATACCAGTTCGTAAAGTAAATAACCAGAATTCTATAGTTCTATCATCTCAATTAAAACTAAGCGCAAGGTGGTAAATGGATGCCAATGACTACAACAATTATGCAAATTCACTTTGATTTAATTTTATGATAAATAGTGTTCAACTTTTAATCATATTGATGTTGAACTCCCACTCAAAACAATATCCCTCACATTGTTTTAGTGATCACACGAACCAAATCCACCACATCAAAACCGATCATCACGAGAGATGATGTAGCTTCAAAGGCGAACAATCAACATGTTCATCATATCATCTATATGACTCATGCTTTACCTTTCGGTATCCCGTGTTCTGAGACCATGTCTGTACATGCTAGGCTCGTCAAGATCAAACCTTAGCTTCTGCATGAGCAAATCTGTCTTGCTCACGTTGTATACACTCGCAGAATCTAACACACCCGATCATCACATGGTGCTTCAAAACAACGAGCTTTAGCAACGGTGCTTACTAAGGATGAACACTTTAAAACTTGAAATTGTGTGCTTGAGGGATCATCTTATAATGCTACCGTCGTGAACTAAGCAATACAAGATGCATAAAAGGATTAACATCACATGCAATTCATAATATGTGATATGATATGGCCTTTCTTCTTGTGCTTCCGATCTCCATCTTCAAGCACGAACATGATCTCCATCATCACCGGTGTGGCGTCAAGGTCAATGGCGCCGCTTCATGGTTGTCCTCCACCAGCATCGACTATTACAACTACTTTGAATAATAGACACGCGGGACTTAACGTAATTAAAAGACAACCATATGGCTCCTGCCGGTTGCCAACTTACAATAAGGAACATTGTATACATCATATATAAACACAATCATGGCCATATCACATCATAGCACACCCCTGCAAAACAAAGTTAGACGCCTCTAATTTTCTTTGCATATTTTACGTGGTTTGGGGATTTCAATAAGTGTCATTCTAACTACGAACAAGAACCACAACGTTGATGTTTGAACTATCAAGTGCCCGTTGTAAATTGAATATATATTATAATGGGAGAGACAGACACCCGCAAAGCCACTTATGCAATACAAGTTGCATGTTGAGCGTGGAGCAAGTCTCATGAACGATGTCATGTAAGGTTAGCCCGGGTCGCTTCATCCCATCATAACGCAAGATGCAAACTACACAAAAAGCAATTGATAATAAAAGCACCACCGCCCACAATGACCATTGTGTTCTACTCGTGCAACAGATCTACATATAGACACGACTCTGATACCACTGTAGGGGTTCGTAGCATGGAAAACAAAAAATTTCTATCGCATGAACACACATAAGACAAGATCTATCTACTAGATTATAGCAACGAGTCGATAGAGTACTAACCCTCGAAGATCCAAAGCGGTTAACGAGAGCAGATTCTCGTGGATGATGTAGTCGTACACTTCCGATCTCAAGATCGCGTAGACGATCCTTCCGGTGCTGCGTTCCGGCAGCGCTTCCGCAGTCGATCACACGTTCGGTACTCGATGAAGACCTTCCTCTCCCTTGTTCCAGCAGGCAGCAGAGGTTGTAGCACTCTCCTCATGATTCCGGCAGCACGACGGCGTGGTGTCGGAAGTAGAGGAAGATCCCGCAGGGCTTCGCCTAAGCCGGAGCGAGTATGGTGGAGTATGAGAGAGGGCCTTTGCGATCTACGGTTTAGAGGCACCAAGGGGAGGTGGCTTGGCCGGCGGCTAGGGTTTGGGGAAACCCTAGTCGGCGACTTGGGATATCCCTAGGTGGAGGCGGCTGCACTTGTGGTGGAGGCACCAGGAGCTAGGGTTAGGTGTGAGGGGTAGGAGGGCGCCCTACCCCTCCTTATATAGGTGGGAGGGGGAGGTTTGGGAGGTGGGAGTCCTCCTCCAACTCCTCCTCATGGCCGGCGGGTGGAGGGAGTGGGACTTCCTCCCCAAGTAGGTTTCCTACTCTTCCTCCACCAAGCAAACTTCAGATTTGACTTTTTCGAATTGGCGTTTGACTTTCAAACTTGGATTTGATTTCTCTCATCATATTGCCCAGCCAAGTGACCTAGTACATGATGCAACCATTCCACATTGTCATGACACATCCATGTACCCTTCCCCCTCCGTAGTGCCGTACCTTCCAGACCCTTCTAGAACATTCCTGGTTCAAACACCGGAATCATTTCCGAACTCCGAAACAAGACTTTACTTATATGAATCTTATTCTCCAGACCATTCCGGATCTCCTCGTGATATCCTGGATCCCATCCGAGACTCCGAACAACATTCGGTCTCTTTACTCATCATTCCATAACTACTCAACAACATCGAATCCTTAAGTGTGTCTCCCTACGGTTCGTGAATTATGCGGACATGACCGAGACACTTCTCCGATCAATAACCAATAGAGGAATCTGGAAATTCATATGGCTCCCACATATTTCTACGATTACTTTGCGATCGAATGAACCACTTACATACGATACCAATTTCCCTTGTCTCACGATAGTTTACTTATCCGAGGTTTTGATCATCGGTATCTCTGCATACCTAGTTCAACCTCGTTACAGATAAGTACTCTTTTCTCGTTCCCGTGATATGTGATCCCTTGTGAGCCAGTCACATGCTTTCAAGCTAATTCAATGACATTCCACCGAGAGGGCCCAGAGTATATCTATCTGTCATATGGATAGACAAATCCCACTCTTGATCCATGTGCCTCAACACATACTTTCCGAACACTCAATGCCACCTTTATAGCCACCCAGTTATGGTGTGGTGTTTGATGTCATCAAAGCATCCTTCCGGTGATGGTGATTAGCATGATCTCATGGTCGAAGGAATCAGGTTACTATGAATCAGAAAGCATATAACAAATGAACTATATTAAATGACTTCATCTTTATGCTACGCTTTAACTTTAGGAGTATGTCCATCACATCATTCTCCTAATGATATGACCCTGTTGTTAATAACATCTTCTATGTTCATGATCAGGAAACCATGATCATATATTAACCAACAAGCTAGTTTAACAAGAGGCTTTACTAGGGACTTTTTTATGTTTACAAATCACACAAGTATTAATGTTTCCGGTTAATACAATTATAGCATGGTATGTAAAAATTTATCATAAGCATGAAGATATGATAATAACCACTTTATTATTGCCTCTTGGGCATATCACCAACAGAAGGTTGCAGATCAGATCTTGACTTTTTCGAATGAACCAAGAGATTTGGCAGGAGGAGGAAGGCAGGCTTAAATACCCCTGCCCAGATCTGCCCGTTGAAGAAGTTTGGGGCGGATTATCTGCCCTCCACTAGGGGCGGATTATCCGCCCTGGGGAAAAACTCCGCCCCCAGGACAAAAACTCCGGGGGGAAATCCGCCTCCCATACAGAGAGCAATGCAGGTCCAGACTTGGCGAAATTCCTCGAGGGGCGGATTATCCACCCCCCTCAAGGGGCGGACTATCCGGCCTAGGGGAAAACTCCGCCCCCGATCCAGAAAGTCCGGGGGGAAATTCGCCCCCATACAGAGAGCAACGCAGGGCCAGACTTGGTGAATTTCCACGAGCGGCGGATTGTCCGCCCCCGGACAATCCGCCCATGCCGGAAAATCTGGCTGATTCTCCGCCCCTCTCTGGGGGTTGCGCCCTTCTAGGTATAGGGTGGGGCGGATTATCCCCCCTGGTAGGGGTGGATTATCCGCCCCAAAAGCAGATTTCCTTTTCCTTTTTCAATGTAAAGATCTGCAACACTTCAACACACATTAAATAATCCTTGATATTGTTATCTAACACACAAAACACTAGGGATTATGAAATGTTCTTTCACCCGCCGCGTTCCCGATTCTGGCAAGCTCGGATCGGCGCCTCGTCTTCATCGGCTTCGACAACATCTTCTTCGACATCGACCCCTCTACGACTGCCTCGACCGCGTCACCGACGAGTTCTTCTTTGCATACTCGGTTCTGGCAAAACCGGAGTGTGCATTCGTATCCGACGTGCGCCTAGTTCTGGCAAAACTATGGCCGCACCTCGTCCTCGATGGCTCAGACTGCATTAGCTTCGGCATCGACATTCTCGACGACTGCCTCGACGCGTCTCCTTCATCCTTCTCGCGCACTATGCGCATGCGGCTTCACATGTGGTTACCTCGACACCGGCATCCCCGACCACGACGACTCCCAGCAACGGCTACCTTGACCTCGGCACTACCCAACGCTCTCGGCTTCCTCGACATCGGCACAAGGGCTACCACCTCGCTTAAGCATCATCAGCTTCCTCTACAGTCCAAGCTACCGCGACGCGACACCGTCCACGACGTTCCCGCTCCTACCGCGGGGGGATGTTAGCCCACTGGTTCTACTTCGGTTTATCTCTAGTCTGACCATCCGCGATGTTCCAGTTGTTCACGATGCTATCGCTACGACTGCGGGGGGGGGGGGGGGGGAGGATGTTAGAGTATTTTACGTATACTGTTGTTATGGTAGTCTAGGATAGTTAGGACTCTAGCCTAACTTGACTTGTACTCCAAAATAATCCTTGTACGTTTATATATACTCGCCCATAAAGCTCACTAATACATCCAACATATTCCACCGATCTCCTTCTCTATCGTTCTACAAGATCACTAATGCATATATGTATTGCCTACTCTATCTAATGTTTTGTGTAGTATTTAGCCAACATTTTCTAAACGAGCAAATAAACAAACATAGTCAAATAGTGATTTTTCGCTCGTTATTCTTAACAAACTTAAGAATCACAAGCTTAACTATGTGAGCCTTAACGAGTCGAGTATCTCGTTAGTTCAACCCTTAAGAGGGAGTTGTGGCGAAGCCGAGGACACACTTATGACATGCTTGGTTGCTCGCATGTAGCCCAACTAGAGCCTATGCTTGATTGTTCGCATGTAGCTCAAGTGTGCACACTCTCTTTCATCATTAATTGCAGTGACACATAAGAATTTTGCATGCATGTAATGCATGATACCACCTATGATACCCTTATTGAGGCTAGTCAAAGTGTGATGTTACGGTAACATAATATGTTACTCAATCTATCTCTCTCCTTATTAATTACTTGTCACGTCATCTTTTTTGCCTAGTTGGCATGTATGTTACCACTCAAATTACTCTCACTATGACTAACCTAAGAAGACACCCTATTGCAAATTTAGGTTCTTATTGAACCAACTCCCGGTTGGTGCCTCACCCACTACGTACTTACCTTTCAAAAGAAATTTTCAGTTAAAAGAAAAAAACAGTATATTGAACCTAGGATGAAAATCTGAACCGAATTTGGGATTTGAGAAAAATTCATTCATATTTTGATCTTTTCAAAGTAAAATAAAGCTAGATTTCCTCAAAATTCCCAAAATTCAGTAGATTTCCTCGAAATTCCCAAACACAATGGACGTACTAATTCAATCCAAATCTCTGGTGATAGGTAGTGTGGATTAGTATAGAGCACCAATTTCTGGTAGTATCTAATATTATGTGTACTCCCTCCAATCATATTAATGAACCAGATATATCTAGACATGTTTTAGTTTTACTACAAGTAATATGAATCGGAGGGAGTACCAAATACAGCAACAAAAAAAATCTACTACATATAAACACGCACAGATGCCACTTGTTGATTGTGCTGAGTTTAATCCATCAACTCGTCTACTAGCTTTCAAGCATCCTCTTCCCGTCTAGTGTGGCCACCAACTAACTTAGAGAACAACAACACAATCTGAGGCAGTTCTACGCTTACCTACTCCAGCACTTAAATGTTTCTGGTCGGTCCATTCTAGTTTTTCGCGGCAGTCATTTTCTTTATTTTCTCTTGCTATTTTGAGTTTTGCCTATTAGAAAACCAAAACAACCTTTAGTTTAGGATTTTTCTGGTAGGTCCATTCTAGTTTTTCGTGTCAGTCACTTTCTTTATTTTCTCTTGCTATTTCGAATTTTGCCTATTAAAAAACCAAAACAATCTTTAGTTTAGACTTTTAATGTCCGGCCATTCTAGTTTTTCGCGGTAGTCATTTTCTTTATTTTCACTCGCTATTATGATTTTTTATTATTAGAAAAACAAAAGAATCTATAGTTTAGGCTTTTTATGGTGCGGTCCATTCTAGTTTTTAAAATATGTGTTTCATCTTAAAACGATTTCACCATTAGTTTGGAATCTACAGGCGCCGAGAGTAGTTTTTTTTTGTTGGAAAGTACATCTAAGACAGGTGCATAACCAACTCTGTCATATATCTCCATCCATTGTGTGGTTATAAATTACTTGCCCTCATTTGATTGAGTTTTTACTTATCCAATTGATTCATAATTAAGATTGATTATGTAGATAACACTAAAAAAGGAATGAAGCCATTTAAATAAGATTATGCAATCGGGAGTTGAATATACATATAGTAATTTTTATTATATACAGTTGATATGTTAATTATTATACGATATATATTGTAATTTTTTATTAGTTATAGTTTTAATAAAATAGGGGGCCTATTTTAGAGTTTCGCACATGTCCCCGGATTTGCCGGCTCAGCCCTGAATACCAAATACCGCAAAAAAAATCTACGTACATATATACACAGATCACAAATGCCACTTTATGATTGTGCTGCGTTTGATCCATCAACTCGTCTAGCTTCCAAGCATCCTCTTCCTCTAGCATCTCTCTACTCTAGTGTGGCCACCAACTAACTTTTAGAGAGCAACAACACAACACAATCTAAGGCTTACGTACTCCATCGATATAGACTTAAACCTTTCTTCGTAGCTATCCAAAATTAATAGTGGCGCTAGCTGTGGCCCCGGCAACGATCCTTGCAAGGAATGCTAACAGTAGTAGGTTAGTGGATACATGCGCCTACAGACAAGCAAGTGCTACTCGATCGTTTAGCTATAGCAATAGGCATTGATCAGACGTACACCAGCGATTCAGTTAGATTCAAAGTCTTTGGAACATTCTTGTTTAGGGAAATGGAGGTTATTAGGGAGTGTTTGTTGCCTCCACTCTTGCTTGGCTTAATTTAATTTGTTTCCTGCCTTGGCCCTCCTAGCTAACCAACTCTGCATGAGCATCAGACTCTTCTCTCCCTGCAAGCAACATCGGACTTAATTCTCTCCCTGCAAGCAAACATGCATGACATCTACCAAGCTCACGCACGCAGTCCGACCAATATTGCAGCTATAAATTAGGTCTCTTGTCTCCGGCACGCTCTCACGCTCACTAGCTCATTCGGTGGCGGAGAGAGAGGATGACACAAAAATGGCAGCGCACGGCGGCGGCAGTACTGGTGCTTGTGGCGATGCTGGCAGCATCGACGCCGCGAGGACGATGCAGCGCGCAGACG
The DNA here is from genome assembly GCA_910589765.1 of Avena atlantica. NCBI lineage: Eukaryota > Viridiplantae > Streptophyta > Magnoliopsida > Poales > Poaceae > Avena > Avena atlantica. Next base: position 329,942,894 of record OU342738.1, on the reverse strand, counting down.
AGGAGGAGCGGCGGGAGTAGTAATCTCACGAGAGGGAGCTTCCCCAAGGGCTTCGTCTTTGGAACGGCCGCCTCCGCCTACCAGGTTGGTTCTTCTTCTTCCATGCAATTAATCGATGTCATAACGGTTTGCGATTAATTTGTTCCTTCCACATGATCCATGGAATTTGTTTATATCTTCTCCATTTGTTAGTACTTCCATTTTATTTGGGAGTGCCATTTTTCGACTACAAGTTTAGACGCTTTATTACTTAAAAGGTTTAAGCACTACACCTCTGCATAACTATATATATAGCTAGTGTTCCGTGCACCCTTTCAAGGTTCAACGTATTAAATTATCAACAAAGAGAATCCCCAATTGTTCATACACGCCCTAAAGTATCAAGAATGCAAGGTAGTTAGGGTCATTACCTTGGAGATGAAGATTACAGCACACATGATAGTAATATTTGTATTCCAGAGTTACGAATAACCACCCATTCTCATTGTCACATGCACATATTGATAATTTTATTGCAAAGGTAATTTTGGCACGATGAACATAAGAAAATTCTAGCCCAACATTGGGATGTGCATAACAAAAAATGGTGACAAAAGCCAAAATCAAGCGCCATCCGTGTATGATGATGAAGACATTCTTCTAGCCACCACCACATTAATTTAAAAGCGTATAATTACCGGCATGCACTAGAAAAGATCATTGAAAACCTATTATATGTTAGAGACAATCGCTTCACTGATATAGAAATATTTCTCATTTGTTTATATGCAATGCAGTGAAATTTAGGTGGTTAATCAAATGTCTGATAGGAACCTAGCAATTAAACTTTAGTAGTATATGCAGTGCAGTTCTAATCAGTTATCCAAACTCGCCCTAGTTTACACGCATGATGCCTAAAAAAGTGTGATAAGGACATGCCGAATGAAAAAGCTTGAGCCTTAAGAGTGCAACTTGATTGCAACTGACCCCTTTGAGGTGAGAGCTCACATTTATCTTTTACAATGATTATTTTCTTATTTTTAGAGAACTTATGTCATGAAAGTTGATTAATCCGCCAGGTCGTCCCATTGTGCTTGAAACCATTGATATAGCGATGGAACCGTACTGAGTAATACAGTTGCTGGATCCAGTAATAATATATAATTAACATAATTATGCATGAATAATTTGCATATTCTTGAAATACACTTATATTAAAATGTTTTTTGAAATAATGTTTTTTGTGTGCAGTACGAGGGAGCGATCAAAGAAGATGGAAGAGGACCTACAACTTGGGACAAATTCACGCACACGTTCGGTAACGTGATTGCCATTTTTTCTCCTTTGAAGAGACATAGATAAAACACTATCAATTGACACATGAAAGTGTACCAAAGGTTAGGCGATTAGGATTAGTTAATCAGTTGATGGTCGGCCATGTCATATTCTTATATACCAAGTTATAGCTATCTAGATTGTATATTGACTCAACAGAAAAACCATTGACAGCTTAATAACCTTGGTCGATCACTAAAATTCCCACTCCTATATACGGAGTATGATTTAATATCCTGATACAACATAAAGAATTATCGTTCTGTCCTGTGTAGGGAAGATCCTTGACTTCAGCAACGCTGATGTTGCCGTCGACCATTACCACCGGTTTGAGGTGACCACTGTTCTCTAGAATGCTGCGTGCTTGTGGAATATCAATGTGAACTTATGATAAAACGTTGAGTTCTACACAATAAAATAAATTTACTGTTGAAATACTATTTCAGGAGGACATTCAGCTCATGGCAGATATGGGATTGGATGCGTACAGATTCTCAATAGCATGGTCTCGGATTTTCCCAAGTACGCATCACAGTACAATTTTGCATCTCATAATTATGTATTTGACTATATTGTCAACCTCGTGCAAGGATAAATTAATAAATGCATCACAAACGCTAATATCCTTGTGTTATATTCAGACGGCACCGGTGAGGTCAATCAGGCAGGCATTGACCACTACAACAAGGTGATCGATGCACTCCTGGCAAAAGGTGAACTCTTATCTGAAAAGTAAAACATCAATACCCATTTTGTCCAAGTTTTATGGAAAATATTTGCTGGATCCAAATTTATGATGTGTTTACTAACAAGGTCATCTATTTTGTTTGTTTTTTTGTCCAGGGATTGAGCCATATGTAACCCTCTACCACTGGGACCTTCCCCAAGCCCTGGAGGACAAGTACATGGGGTTGCTAGATAGGCAGATAATGTGTGTACTGATTTTGGAGAGCATCTTTTTCATTGATCCAGCTACAAGCCTACAATGATGATCTAACAACAACCAAAATAATTTACAATGCAGCAATGACTACGCGGCATATGCGGAGACTTGTTTCAAGGCGTTTGGGGATAGGGTGAAGCGTTGGATCACCTTCAACGAGCCACATACTGTGGCAGTGCAGGGCTACGACAGCGGGATCCACGCGCCGGGCCGATGCTCCGTTGTTCGCCACTTATACTGCAAACAAGGGAGCTCTGGCACCGAGCCTTACATTGTTGCTCACAACATCATCCTAGCTCATGCCAAGGTTTCAGATATGTACAGGAACAAGTACAAGGTCAGATTTCAGTATCATAAATATGTCCAGCCAGTTAAGGTTTTGCTCCCTGTAAATTGCAAATGTTATTTGAAATAAAGAGTGTACACATGTATATATGAACAACCTTTGGGCAGATTGAGATTTGCACTGTGTGTATAGTATGAATTAATGCTTTAATTGTTGCATTAATATTGTGCAGGCAGAGCAGAATGGAGAGTTGGGGATATCGTTAGATGTCATATGGTACGAGCCTATCTCAAACTCCACAGCTGATGTTGAGGCAACCAACAGAGCACAAGAGTTTCAGCTCGGATGGTGAGTGGTCCTCACTAACTAACTCCATTATTATTTACTAATCTGATCATGCATAACTGATGTTGGTGTTATCAAAAGGTTTGCCGATCCCTTTTTCTTCGGCGATTACCCGGTGACGATGAGATTGAGGGTCGGCAAAAGGCTACCGCGGTTCACGACAAAAGAGGCTGATCTGGTGAAGGGCTCACTCGACTTCCTGGGGATCAATCACTACACCACATTCTATACAAAGGAGGACCATTCTACAGTCATCAAATACTTGTTGAATGATACATTAGCAGACAGTGGATCTATCAGCCTCCGTAAGTTTAGCTTCTCATTTTTATCTTGAAATTTTGAGTCTGGCTTAGTACTGATGTGTGTATCTTTGCATGCGTTTTCAGCTTTCAGACATTGGAAGGCAATCGGAGATAAGGTGAATCATGATAGCAACATGCACATCCTTCTTCCGTTATGAAAAGAAAGTTTATTATCTAACAATTTCTTTTGTTTGCAAGACTAATAGTTGGTGTTGTGATGTTGCATTTTGGTATCTACAACTCAATTGTGCTGAATAATTACCTCTTATTTGCCGCCATGCAGGCCAATTCGATATGGTTGTACATTGTGCCTGGCAGCATGAGGAGACTCATGAACTATGTCAAAGACAGATACAACAGACCAACTGTCTATATCACTGAAAATGGCAAGTACATGCACACCATGATTTTTGTCAATTTGATTAGTACAACACTACAAAAGATAGAACAAGCTGCTTAGAGTTTACGAACATAGTTAACAAGGATGTGTTCTCAATCAAATATAATTCATGTGCCTTTGACATGAGATTCTCTCTTTTTAATCAGGGATGGATGACGGTAACAGTCCCTTCATCTCCATCAAGAAGGCCCTCAAGGACTCAAAAAGGATCAAGTACCACAATGACTACCTTACTAATCTAGCTGATTCCATAAGGTACTCACTTAAAACCTTTTTTTTCTAACGCGTGGATTGGTTAATTAATAGTGCATTTGTTGCAGGGATGATGGTTGCAATGTTCTTGGGTATTTTGTGTGGTCCTTTCTCGACAATTGGGAGTGGACAGCTGGATACACCTCGAGGTTTGGGTTGTACTTCGTCGACTACAAGGATAACTTCAAGAGATACCCTAAGAACTCAGTCCAGTGGTTCAAGAATTTCTTGGCATCCTATTGATCCAAATTTGGTAGCTAACGTTAGTGGTCACCACAACATATGTACTTAACTATTTAGCTAAGACCTGTATAGAATTGTATATTGCTGACTTTTTATGTACTTATCTACTCCCTCCGTTTAGAAATATAAGATGTTTTAGGTTTGTGAAGAAGATGTATTTAGACATGTTTTAGTGTATAGGTTCAAATGAATTTAGACACTAAAAGGTGTCTAGATACATCTCATTCACAAATCTAAAACATCTTATATTTCCAAACGGAGGAAGTATTTTATACGTACAGTTGATCTCGAAAACTCATTGTGCATAGTTATTTATGGTAGTAGAATAATTTCCAGTTTCTGCAACCAAGAAATGCATCATCAGATACTAAAACTATTCATTATTACAACGTAATAGGCACATAACCAGAACCACAATAGGCCCAACTCAGCAATGCCCAGCCCATGAGACTGCTAAATTGTCGAGGGACCCAAACAACTATGGGCTTGTTGCCCATAAAAATGAGTAATACAACAGGAGACCATAATTCCCTAAAAAAAAGGAGACCATAACGGTTCGAAAAGTAAAAAATTGGACGAGCATAATAGGATCAACGGGTCACGACATGACCCCATTATCGAAATACCAAAAAAAAAAAATGGGCTATTGTCCACAAAACCAATCAAAACAATGAACCTCACGAAGTCACCGCATGGTATCAAAGTCTACAAGCAATACAATGGCTACAAGATGCAAACGTTTTCACCAGGAGGTATGAACAATCATGGTCACCAGGAGAGACTAACAGCATTTTTTTAGCACATTACAGAAAAAGGAAACACGCACGCATGAGAGCAATATGCAACGCAATGGGACCGTACCGAGTATACAGAACACAAAACCAATCATTTAACCAGCAAACTACTTATTAACCAGCTAACTTAATAGTCATCCCCCTCGTCACCCTCGTCGTCTGCGCCTTCAGCGCCGACTTCCTCGTAGTCCTTCTCAAGGGCAGCCAAGTCCTCACGGGCTTCCGAGAACTCACCTTCTTCCATACCCTCGCCGACATACCAGTGCACGAATGCACGCTTGGCGTACATCAAGTCGAACTTGTGGTCGATGCGCGAGAATACCTCAGCAACAGCAGTGTTGTTGCTGATCATGCACACGGCCCGCTGAACCTTTGCCAGGTCGCCTCCAGGGACAACTGAAGGTGGTTGGTAGTTGATACCGCACTTGAATCCAGTAGGGCACCTTTGTACAGGTTGTATAGAATAGGTTAGTTAGACAATCAAGTGTCAGCTATTAAGTGGATAACTGCTTTGTGATAAATAAAATAAGCGCAACTAATATCACGATGGAGACAGCTTACCAGTCGACGAACTGGACAGTTCTCTTGGTTTTGATGGTCGCAACTGCAGCATTGACATCCTTGGGGACAACATCACCACGGTACATCAAGCAGCAAGCCATGTATTTCCCGTGCCTAGGATCACACTTGGCCATCATGCTTGAGGGCTCAAATACAGCGTTGGTGATTTCAGGCACTGAGAGCTGCTCATGGTAAGCCTTCTCCGCAGAGATAACAGGAGCATACGACGAAAGCATGAAATGGATACGTGGGTATGGGACAAGGTTGGTCTGGAACTCGGTGACATCCACATTGATGGCGCCATCAAACCTTAGGGAGGTGGTAAGTGAAGATATGATCTGTGATATCAGCCTGTTCAAGTTGGTGTAAGTTGGCCTCTCAATGTCAAGGGACCTCCGGCATATGTCATAGATAGCTTCGTTATCAAGGAGGACTGCAACGTCGGTGTGCTCAAGCAAAGAGTGAGTGGAGAGAACACTGTTGTAGGGCTCTACAACAGCTGTCGAGACCTGAAATACAGAGTGGCATAAGATATTAAGATCAAAGGATAATCATAGGATGTACTGAAAATAATGTAACAACTAATAACACATATCTACCCATATTGTCCCCACAACAGCTAAGATGCAGATAACCTACTCACATGAACAGCCTGACTGGTCCACAATCACATGGACAGACAGGCATATAGAATAATTGTTGGTTCATGTACAGTGTGTGATTTAAAAAATTCACATATAATCAGGGCTCTTAAAGTAAATTAATTCTTAACCAGCATTAGCATTTTATACCTTGACATATTCTATTAAAAACACCCAGAAATGATTGAAGAATTAGCTTCATGCATTTTCTACATATTTGGTGGATATCAAGAATCAAGACAACATCCTCTCAGAACACAAAACTAAACCAGATTAGCAGAACACAAAACTAGACCAGACTCAAATTTTCTGAAATCACAGATAGACATAAACATGACAATGGTTCATGAATAAGATATACCTGTGGGGAAGGGTAAATGGTGAAACCAAGCTTAGATTTCTTTCCATAATCAACTGAGAGGCGCTCCAACAAAAGAGAACCCAGTCCTGATCCGGTTCCACCACCGACAGCATTGAACACCAGGAATCCCTGCAGCCCGGTGCAATTGTCTGCCAACTTGCGTACACGATCCAGACATAGATCTACGATCTCCTTTCCAACTGCATTCAGCAGACATAATCAGAACTTTGTACATCAAGACTAGAATTTCTACAAGAATTACAGAAACGAAAAGATGACTTACCAGTGTAGTGGCCACGGGCGAAGTTGTTAGCAGCATCCTCCTTCCCGGAGATGAGCTGCTCCGGGTGGAAAAGCTGACGGTAGGCACCGGTGCGCACCTCATCAATGACGGTGGGCTCAAGGTCGACGAAGATGGCCCTTGGCACGTGCTTGCCCGCGCCGGTCTCACTGAAGAAGGTGTTGAACGCATCGTGTGCTACTCCAACTGTGGTATCACTGGATCATCAACCAAACAGCAGTATTAATAATTGTGCTACCTCTAGCCACCGATATGTGCAGTAACTTATCTACAACTCATGCTTGCACAATTATTTATGGCACTAGAATAGGTAAAATCAACAAACCAAATCCTCTAGGAGGATGCGATTTTAAGTAGCTAGCCAGATTAAACACTTTGGCTTCCCTGCTAAAATATTTATGAAACATCCTGCCATCGTTAATTAATCAGATCTCGCGTCTTAAAATGGATATAAACTCGCAATTGTCTTATGGTATATGCCAACGAATTTGAAATTTTTAGTACAATCTACAGAAGAGCACGACGTCTGTCCGGCCTAGTTAAGACTGACAGAATAACTGCGCCAACTAGGAGAGTACAACACCTACGGAAAATCTTAATCATAAACGTCGCGCATCTAGTCCTGTTCTTGCCATTTTCTCAACACCAAGACGAAGGAGAATATTTCCCAGAAAAGCCTCGCCGCACAGTGCAAACGGTAAATACAAACGAACGGAACGTGACAAACATCCACAAAAGGAAATTCCCATCAAGCCTACCACAGTCCCCAATCATCCGCTCCGCCGTATCACAAAGGATTTGCGAAGGAAAAAAAAAGGGAAAACGGAATATTAGGGGGGAAACAGGAACAATTTTACTGTCATTCGTAGGTCAAGAACGCCTAGCGCGGCGTTAGCGCCAGCGCCTCGCGACATCGATAAACGGAATGCATTTACGGATCAAGATCCAAGGAGGATCAGGACGAACCTGGGCATGGTGCCATCTTGCTGGATGCCGTGCTCGAGGCAGTAGAGCTCCCAGCAGGCGTTACCGACCTGGATCCCGGCCTGGCCGATGTGGATGCTGATGATCTCCCTCATCTTCCCTCTCGCCTGGTTCCTCCCGGATCTTTCCTTGGGTCTAGAGATTGGCCCTCTCGAAACCGCTCTCCTTCTCTCTCTCTTCCCAAAATGTGTGAGATCGGGAGATAAAAGGGGGCGGGCGGGGCGGGGGAGAGAGGGGGGAGAAGGGGAGGAGATCGGGGGTAGTTTCTGGGTGCAGCAGCGGGGGAGCGGTTGCCTTTACGTGGGCAGATGGTCCGTGGACATGATTCACGTGAGCCGTCCAAGACCATCAGCTCCGGTCAGGTACCAATGGCACTTAAAGTTTCCAGGAAAAGAAATACTCCCTCCGTTTTAAAATATAAGATGTTTTAGGTTTATAAAGAAAATGAATCTAGACTTCTTTTAGTGTGTAGATTCATCTCAAAGTTGAATGAACCTACATATTAAAACAAGTCTAGATTCATCTTTTTCACAAACCTAAAACATCTTATATTTTAAAACGGAGGGAGTAAAAAGGAAAACAATGGCAGTCACGAAGGGAAACGGGTCGAGGAGGGAAGTCAACTGCAAATGGATCAAAAAGATTTCATAAGATTTTTAGATGATTTGAATTATATTTTAATAAAAAGTTCTATGCAGACCACGATTTTATTTGCATTGGAATTCCTATGATTTATGTGCACTCTACTTTTTTTAAAAAAGCAACCTTAAACCTACTAGTATTGTACTGCTCAATGATATCGATCCATGGAGAGATTGGTACAAATCTGTGTTCAATTTGGAGAACTTTGCAACTGGGAACCGGATATTTGAAGAAGTGTAACCCTAAGCTACATGATAGTCTAAATTAATTTTTTCTTTCTTACTTCTCATTTACCATAAACATGGGCAAGAAACATCCCGAGCTTGAAAGTTACAAATGAACACATTTATGGTAATTAAAATACTATTCTAAATGGTTACATTTAAACCAATTGATGATAGAAGCGCCCTTTCAACACATGGATCACTATTCCTTTGCTGATACCAATCTGACCAGCGCGGTCATCACTTAGGCCTTTTCCAATGGGGGATATATCTTAGCACGTTTTCATAGGAGCTATTAAAACTTAAGAAACAACTATCACAATGGGGTGTACTATTTTAGATGGTGTTTCTTATATAGTCATAGTGGGGAGTAACATATACTAGTAACATGTACACGTTATTAGTCTAAGTTACTATATTCATAGTGCATAGTAACATAGATCTAGTAACATAGAAACGCTCATTTATTGTCTTGTAGACTCATCTTTCATTGTTAAGTGTGATGTTACAGTAACATAATATGTTACTCAATCCATCTCTCTCATTATCAATTACTTGTTATAATTTTTTTGCCTAATTGGCATATATGTTATCACTCAAGTTACTCCCGCTATGACATCCTCATCAATTTAAGAATTGTCGGAATGTTACTCCTCAAGACAGGGCACTAAGGCCTTTCATAATAAAATGTATCTTAGCACGTTATCATAGAAGAAATTAATAGTTAAGAGATAAGCTCTTCAATGCATTGTTTTTTAAGTGGTGTCTCTATATTTAATGATTTAAAGGACATGTATATATGTGATTGGCGTAAAAATGTTTTTTGCCTATGGTTTTGTGTAATAGGTGTTTCTTAGGCCTTTTATAATAGATCGTTTCTTAGCGCGTTATCATAGGCACTGACATATTCTAAGAAAGGATTACTCCAATGGGCTACTCCCTTCATCATAAGGCTTAAGGCATATAACTTTTTTAAAAAGTCAAGCGACATAAAGTTTGATCAAACTTTTAGAAAAAACTATGAAAAACTGTTATATTATATAGATACCATGTGAAAATATGTTTCATGACGTATGAAAGGGTATGGATTACGTATAGTAAATATTAATATTTTTCTCTAAAAACTTGGTCAAACTTCAGTTTATTTGACTTTAGAAAAAAGTTATATTCCTTAAGCCTTGGAGCGGACGTAGTATTTCTTAAGAGTGTATCAAAAGGATTTATGCATTTAATGATTTGAGGCTCGTGCATGCATAGGATTGGGTTAGTCTTTTTTTTTCCTATGGTTGCATGCAGGAGGTGTAGCTTAGCTAAGATACAACATCACTCTCTTTCTTTATTAACTATGGTGCCACATAAGCAAATTGACTAGGATATAGAGCTAAGATACACCCATTGTGAAAGACCTTAGTTAAGATACAACATCAATCTCTTCCCTCATTAACTATAGTGTCACATAAGAAAATTGCTTCGGATATAGAGCTAAGAAACACCCATTATCAAAGGCCTAACTGAATCAACTAGCAAGGGATGATTCATACCACCTTGCGCATATAATGCCATTGGTGCGAAATGAATGCATGTACAAAAAATGTGCTTGAAATATAAGGCATGGAGGGAGTAAATAGAAAATCCAAGTGACTCCAACTTTATATACTTGTTATGTATGGATTGAAAGAACGCTTGAAACGAAGAAACGTAGACGTGCTTTAATTCGCAAACGTGTTTTTCTTGAATAAGTATTTTCTTCGTTTTTTGCGGGGTATAACTTAGAGCGCATTCCGCTAGTTTTTTAAGTTTAGAAAGAACCGGTCGCCTCAATTTGCATGCTAGTACTATGCCTAATTGACTTTTAAACTGTATAGCTCTAGGAAAATATTGGCATAATTTCCGTGTTGTAGGAAAATAGAGATTTTATTGCGGGAGAAAATAGAGATTGTTTATTAGGGGGGGGGGGGGGGGATAGTGATTGTTGAGTGCCCATCCAAATGCATAGAAAACATGATGTAGATCCCATAAATAAAACTGGAACAACTTATGCATAGGTAACCTCATAACTTGTGTAAGCTATGTGTTTTAGCTTTTCATAGGTACTTCAAAAATTCAACGGACTCCCCCGCAAAAAAAAAAATCAACGGACTAAGTTTGTTGTTTAGCCAGTGGAAAATCCAAAAAAAAAATGCAACCAGTGAGACAGGGTGCACCATTTGGCATCGTCTGGTTGCGCGCCCCAAAAATTGACGTTGCCGGCCGGCGGCGTTGCTTGTCTCAGGAAGACCGGGTGCACGTACGATCCAGCACAGAGGAGCGCCAGCTGATGGCGACGGCCGTGCGCCAAGGTGTCCGTCCCGCGCCGGCACGTGGGGGGAGCTGCTTGCTTGGGTGACCTGTCTCGCGTGCTAGCGCCAGCGCGGCTCCGTCGGCTCGACTCGACCCGATGATGCCGTGTTTTTCCAGCGGGACGGGAGCCGGTAAATTGAACAGCCGATCCGAGTGTGCCAAGTTGAACAGCGATGGAGTCACGGAGAAAAAAAAACATGCGCCGTCTAGTTGTAGCTTTGGTACTAGCACGCGTATGGTTCGCATGTCGGCCCTGCTCCGTAGCTAGCTATGCAAGTGACAAACTGTGACCAGACGCACACCCTAATGACCCACGGCGCTAGCTTAGAGCATCTCCACTCCTCGCCTGTGCAGGAGGCCGATCCGGACTCTGAATTTTGGTTCAAACGTCGAAACTGGTCCAGTCGCATACCTAAGGACCTGTTTTCGGCCGAATTTAGGCCATTTTTTGGTACGGACTACCCAGGCCGAACTCAGGTTTCCGGGTACGCCCTGGGAACGTCGGACTCAGCGAAATCGGCAAAAAAAATCAAAGCGGCGCGTGGACCCGCCGAGTCAGTGACGGAAGCCGAGTCGTCGTCTGACGAGGAACCACGCGGCGATCGCCGGGCAATAACTGACCGTCGCGTCGGCCACGCGTCGCCGATTTACGGCGTCACCGTCGCCGCCTCGGCTCCCGCGACGGACCGACGGTCACTAACTTCCCGCCGTTTCCACTTTTCCCGCCCTCGCCGCTACACCCCTCCCGCCGTCGCCGCTTACCTCGGCCTTTATAAGCCGCACTCCTCGCCGGAGATCTTCGCACTCTCTCACAGCTCCCCCCACCCACAAGCCCAACTCCGACAAACCTTCTCTCACCTCTTCCCCTTCTCTCACCATGGGCGAACGCTACCCCGGCGACGGCGCTGCGGCGAACGGCTTCGCCGGCGCACCCTCTAGACCTGGGAGGCGCGCATGTTGTACGAGGCCGGGTATATGACGCCGCCAGACACGCGGATGCCTCCGGGGTGGACGCTGAGCGACGGCGGCATCCCAATCCCTCCGGGGTCCACGCCGGACAAGCTGTCGTACGATGTACAAGAGTACATCGCTGGCATGGACAACCCCGCCGAATCGGTAAGCGCCGACGACCTCGTCTATTAGGGGAACTTCTTTGCGGAGCGGCGCGAACAGGAGCTCGCCCGCCACGAGGGGCCACCGAACGAGTCCCCGCCGACCGAAGCGCAAAAACGCGGCGGGGCGCCGACGTTGATGGAGTGCACCAGGGCGGACGCTCGCCGCTGTGCTGGAGCACATCAACCGCGGGAACACTCCGCCAGGACGGGTCGGTGTGCTCCGGCGAACTGGGCGCCGAGGAGGATGGCGAGCATGAGCTCGTCCTCCTCCGCTTCGGCGTCCCACTCTTCCGGTAGCGCGCCGCTTCGCACACCGACGACCGTGAAGCGCGAAGCCGTCTCGCATGCGCGCTCACCGCCGCGAACACGTGCGCGCGGTATCGTCACCGGCGAGCCGCCTGCCTACGCCGCCATCATGCCACCTGCGCCTACGTCGCCCCAAGACAGAAGGCTCGGCGCCGGCCGAAGACGCCGCCCCAAGACAGAAGGCTCGGCGCCGGCCGAAGACGCCGCCTTGAAGATGGCGCTGGAGCAGTCGCTCCGCGAAACGGCGCCGCAGACGCCGCCGCCGCTGCCGCCGGTCGAGCCCTCCTCGCCGGATATCCTGGAATGGTCCAGGAGGGACTGAGAGAAGGCGGAGCGACAGCGCATTCTCGGCCTGCAGCAGGCCGAGGAGCAGGCCGCCCGTTGTCGGGCGCTGTCTGGGCGTGAGCTCGCCTACCAGGGCGCCCCGCTCTACGTCCTGGATGACGACGACGAGGACGCAGGCCCGTCCTACCAGCCATGGAGGTACGACGACCCTAGCCGGGGCAACTCCCGCCAGAACCAGCCGCCGAATGACGACGACGACGACGGCGGCGAGGATGACGGCCGAGCCGACCCCGGCTACACGTCGTTCTACGACAACTTCAACATGTAGGACGGCGAAGGCAACGACGGCGGCCTTTTTAAGTTTATTATGTATTAGTTTAGATCAAATTTAATGTAATCCGTCTATATTCGACCAATTTAATAAAATTCGCCCATATTTAACGAATTTTAGCTGAACTTGGGAACTCGGCCTGGGTACGCGAGTGGGCGGCTGAGCATATCCAGTCCAAAAACTTGTTCCGTCCGGACAAAAATCGGCCCGTTTTTTGATCTGGATTCGGTCAACGAATGGAGATGCTCTTAGAATGGACAGCTCAGGAATCGCTACTCGATCGCATGTCGCTGCTCCTGGTCACAGGTCGACGCCGATGTTTTATCCGGCGATCGTTCGAGATCGTGAGCTAGCTAGCTGCTCCGCATCTTTTCTTTCGAAAGAGAAAGGGGGTCTCGACTTTTGAGCTGGTACGGATGGCGAGCCGCTACCCACCGCACCGCACCGCACCTAGATTACTCGTTACAGTCCAGCATCAGTCATCACGAGGTTCATTCACACCCCGATCGACCCGATGCCGATGGATAGCCCTCGCTCGTCACGCATGGCAGCCGCGCCCGCGCGCCGGGCGGTGGATAGTCGCCACCATGGACAGCTGCGCGCGCGACCGACGATGTCAGCGGTACTGGTAGAATGATCCATCTCTCCCGTTACATTATCGCGGTACAAGATGCGCATGTCAGAGGCGGCTCGGTTAATTTCAGCAGACGACTCGTAAGTATTCCGCGAGAAATTGCTGCTGCTGTGAGTAGCAGCAGCACCGCTGCTTCTGCGCATAAGATCTGAAGCTGTACGCCCACTAGGGGATTAGTTAAGAGCTTCCAATAATTAATTAGCATATACTAGTAGTAGTACTATTTAACTCTGATGGCTACCTGACCAGTGACTCTATCAGTGCTGGCTTCCGAATTCCGATCAGTGCAGTACGGCTGACAGTGAGGCTGCCGCCGGTGACAGCTGCGATCGTTCCAAGGCTTCGATCCCAAGCCTGCTTTTAATCCACGTGCAAAAAATATTACTACCTCCGCTCTTAAATAAGTGTCGCCATTTTAAATTAGAGTTAGTCTAAAACCGTGATATTTTTTTAAGGATCGGAGGGAATATATTATTCCCCCGGGCCGGCAGGCAGGCCGGATCGGATCATTGCATTTGCAGCGCTGTTGCTGCTGCTGATGCAACTTGGCAGTATTTAAGCCAGCCAAAAAGTTCGTTTGGTGGCTATTATTGTACTACATCCACGCCACGAGAGGAGGAGGGGGTCATCTTGACCGGGCAAATTTGCGATGGGGGACGGACGACAGATTCCTTCCTTCCTTCCTCGCGAGCACTTGTTTAAGCGGAAGGAGCAGCTGCGTCGGCCGCTCGATCTGCCGGGGTGGATTTTAATCGCTTGCTGCACTGGCTGCGCTCCTGTAGCCCGGCAGGCTGTGTTGATCTGTCTGTGCCGCTTCCGCGCATGTGCGCAGCAGAGCAGGGTCGATCCATGAAATGGAAGTTACCGAGAGTGGAGACCAGCATCTGGCATTTTGGGCAACCATTGGTCCGTGGCCCACGAGTGTGTACTGTCTTGTTTGATCTCTACAGTAAACTCAGTACCGCTTGCTGTCAAGGATTGTGTGTATTTGTATTCTCATTATATAGTTATACACATTTTTTGAAACGACGAAAAAGTTATGCGAATTCAATAATGCACAAGGAAGATGTGGCGGCAGTGGCTCGCGCTATTTTTTTTTAGAAAAAGATGCTAGGTTAATTGGACAAGCCAGATAAAAAAACGAAGTAACGGATACTCCTCATTTCGCCCCGCAACACTAATATAGCAAGACAAGAGTTCCAAGCCAAGAAAACATTGGGGCAACAACACAAACATGTCTACGTTTGTCATCTTTGACGATAGTTGTTGCTCTGGTGTACTGATCCTTTGGGTCTTAACACAACGACTTTCCGTCCATCTACTACGACAAGCTTTGTCTGGCTCCGGTGATGGAGAGGCGAGGACGGCGGCGCGTTGAAAGGGCAAATAGCACTTATCTAGTATTTTGGATAACTATGACATCGGAGCTAGAGGATGGACTAATGTTTCTATTAGCTCTCTACAGGTGAGAATCCGCAGGTTGTTGGTGATAGGTGATGGGTGACCCCCCATTCGTTTCTTTATGGAGAGCATGTGTCATTGTTTATTATTCTCTCGTATTTACTCTTGAGTCAAATAGGAAACACCGCACTATTAAGAGGGGTGATCTCGATGTGTTCTTTGGGGATGTTCTACACCATATAAGCCTCTCATCATCCACCCACACACACCCGTTCGAAGAAAGAGAGAAATCAGCCTTGAAAAATGAGTCTAAAGAGGTTACTGCGAAATCGGCAAAAGCGCTGGCGGCGCCGGAATTTTCGGTCGCCACCGGAAATTCCCGGTGCACACCGATATGGCTTACAGAATAGCTTTTTGGTTGTTCGTCGGGAATTCCGGTCGCCGCCGAAAATTCCGGCGTGGAGTCCGGTTGACCGGAGCTGTCGCTGAAAATTCCGGCGAGCAACTCGGTCTGACCGGGCTTTTTGCCGGTTCTATCGCAGGAACCTCCAAACGGCTCTTTTTCCACTCACACTATATATACCCCTTTCTTCTCCACTGTGAGGTTAGGCATTTGAGCTAACATTTCATTTCTTGAAGCTCTCTCTCTCTTCCCCATTGTTGAAACACAAAAGCTTGAGGATCTCCCATTCTACCCAACCAAATCCAAATCCCTTTGGTAGAAAGGAAGAGGAGGTCCCGATCTACGTTTTCCACCAAGCCAAAGTTCATTTCCCCTTAAGTTCATCGAGTTAGCTTGTTACTCTTGGGTTTGTGGGAAACCCTAGGCAGCTAGGGTCGCCCGGAGGCATTCGGCTTGTGATTTGCTCCGTCCAAAGTTTGTGAGGGTTTGGAGACTACCTTAAAGTCTACCACGAGTAATTGAGCTATTCCTTCGTGGGATAGGCTCGGAGAAGAAGGTGAGCCTTTGTGGCGTGTGAGGAATCCTTCGTGTAACCTCACACCTCTCCAACGTGACGTAGCCCCCTTCCCAAAGGTGGTGAACACGGGAATACATCTTCGTCTCCGCGTGCTTCGGTTATTCCTTAACCGATCTCTTACTTGTGTTGCTTACCTTGTGATAGCCTTCGAGCTTGAAGTATCTTGTACATCATCTAGGTTGCCTCACCTAGTTTGCATTTAGGCTCACTTATATTCTGCAAAGCCTAAAATTTGCAAAAGATTATAAAGAATTTTGTAGAAACCTATTCACCCCCCTCTAGGTTAACCATCTTACACTTTCAATTGGTATCAGAGCCAAGGGCTCTTTTAAGGGCTTTACCGCCTAAGAGAAAAGATGGTTTTCTCCGATGATGAGGAGGAAAAGACTTATTCGGTCAAGGAGCTTCGTGAAATCTTAGCCAAGGGTGCCCTTGAAAAGGCCAAGGAGGATTCCGATCTCCTTGTTCGAATGAGTTACCTAGAAGGACAACTTAAGGCCATTGGCGATGGGGATTTTCTTGGTAATCCATTGGTAGTACCTCAAGGGAGACCAATGGACACCGAAAAGGATAAGGATGCCGAGTCCGCTCATGAGGGCGGCTCTTCAAAAACTTACATGCCCCCTAATCAATTCCCTTATGTTTATCCTAAGGAAAAGAACATCATGCCTCATATTAATGGTTCGGGTCCTGCACCTCATTATGATGGAACTCGTTTCTCTCATTGGAAAGCTTCTATGGAATCTCATCTTCGCAGCTGCAGCGTTGAGCTTTGGGAGATTGTATGCACCGGTTTCCACCCTCATGATCCCAGTAACCTCACCCCGGGAGAGTACTACGATCGTCAACTAAATGCAACGGCTTGTGACAAGATAAGGAGTGCCATTCACCGCACTCTCCATGATCAAGTCAGCGACATCCCCACCGCAAAGGATCTTTGGGATAGGATTGTCATTCTCCAAGAGGGAACCTCTCTTATCCAAAAATCCAAGTATGAAGCTGCCAAGTCAGAGATGAACATGTTCATGAACCATGATGGTGAGACTATCGCTGGAGCATACAAGAGACTCGTTGCCCTCCGCATGAAGATTGGTGTCCTAGGGGTGTGAGAAGTATGATGATGGATTCAATTTGAATGATGAACTTATCAAGTCCAAGATTGTCTCCATGATCGCGGTCACTGACAAGAAGCTTGCCTTGAACTTGTAACTCCTTGATAGAGCTAATCAATTCACTCATGATGATCTAGTATCTTATCTATCTACCACGGATAACTTGGCGGATGAAGGGCAAAAGATCAAGGAGATCAACCGTGCTATCGGGTCTTCCCACTCTCTAGCATTAAAGGCCAAGCAAGTGCAAGAAGATGTTACTAGTGATGAGGATAGCAATGTTGATGGAGTTGATGATATGCTCTCTCAACTTGCTCTCTTCACCAAGAACATGAAGTTCCGAAGAAGGATAAGTTAAATGGGATCAAGTGAGAAGAGAGGACGTGCTACAATTGTGATGAGGCAACCCATTTTGCTGACAAGTGTCCGTATGAGAAGAGGCTTGACAAGCCTAAGTATGAAGAAGGTTCCAAACCAAGATTGAAGCCTAACCCCATCAATGAAAGATACAGAGGAACAATAGGCGTGATGGCAAGGGCTTCCTAGGCCAAGAATACATATCTGACAACGAGGAAGAGGATGAAGAGAAGGTGGTTGGAGTTGCCGGTTTGGCCTTTGCCAAACCCGGGTCTCTCTTCACCTATGTCTACACCAAGGACTACACCGACGACTCTCCTAACCCCAAGGTCATCGCCACTTTCCTCATGGCAAGGAGCTCCAAGGACGAGTCCGACGTGGAGTGTGGGGATAAGGAGAAAGTGGTGGGTGTGACCGGTTTGGCATATGTCGAACCCGGTTCACCTCTCACCTACGACTACTCCAAGGACTACATCGAGAGTTCTCATGTCCCCAAGATCACCGGTTCTTGTCTTATGGCAAGAAGATCCAAGGTAATTGTCTCTCCTCCATCCCTATCTTGTGTCTTGGATGATCTTGAGAGTGATCATGATAGTGTTAGTGATAATGATGAATTTGGTAAAGAATATATAAAAGAAATGTATGCTATCATGAAGTCTCTTCCTCCCATTGCTCGTGCTAGAGTCAAGCAACTAATGGAACTTGTTAGCTCACGCGATGAGGCCATTGATAGCTTGGGATCTCATATTTATGATGAGAAACGAAGATTCAATCTTCTTGAGCAAGAGCTTTGTGAGGAAAAGAATACCAATTCTTTTCTTAAACTACAAATTGAAATCTTTGAAATTGATAAAGCAAAAGACATGGACACTATTGATAGGGCTAACTCATTGTCCCAAGAGCTTTATGCCTCAAAGAAAGAGCTTGAAGTTGCTCATGCTTCTCTTACCAAGGACCTTGAGCACCTTGAGAAGGGTAGTTTTCTTGTCAAGCGTGAGTAAAACTTGGAGAGAACCATGATCAACCTCGGGCGTCCTATGAGAAGGCTCTTGGTACATTGAAGGATCCAATTATTGTTGAAAATGATTCTTGTACCTCTAAATCTACCTTTGACCAAGCTCACCTCATTGAGGAAAATAAGAAGTTGAAAGAGAAACTTGAGAAAGAGCGTCGTGCACCTACCTCCAAGGGAAAGATCCTAGATGAGATTTTATCCCGTCAAAAGACGAGAATTTCCAAGGAAGGTGTCGGTTTTGATCCAAAGAACAACACGAGCAATGCCATTCCACCAAAGAAGATAACCTTTGTAAAAGAAGGTGACAAGGTGGTTGACCAAGTCAAAAGGAATGTGGTGAATGGGGGAGCCATGAGGGGCAATCCCAATCACAAGTATGCGGGAAAGTCTAATCCTTCCTATGTGCTATGTAAGGGCACTCAAGGAGATGTATATGCCAAATATGTTGGCCCTCGAAATGGTTATGCTTATAGGTGGTACTCAATTTGGGTACCTAAGGATCTTGTTTCTAATGCTAGGGGACCCATTACTCAATGGGTTCCTAAATCAAAGAATTGATTTTGTAGGGTTATGCCTCCGGTGGATCAAAATGGGTGTTTGATAGTGGATGCACCAATCACATGACCGGAGGTAGGAGTGGGCTTGACCAATTCATTCACGATGTCAACTCAACGTTAAGCATCACTTTTGGAGATAACTCTAAAGGAAAGGTACTAGGTTATGGTAAGTTGGTAATTTCCAAGGTTTTGACTCTTGAGACCGTCCTATATGTTGAAAACCTTGGTTACAACTTGCGTTCTATTAAACATCTCGCGGATGACGGCTATGACTCCTATTTCTCTAGAACTTTTGTGAAGGTCTTTAGGGGTGATGATCTCAGCTTGGTTCTCATTGGACACGTGGAAGACGACCTTTGTGTGGTCGACCTCTCGAAAGAGAGCCAATATCTTCCTACATGTCTAATGGCCAAGGCTGACAAGGGATGGCTTTGGCATCGTCGCCTAGGCCATGTCAACATGAGAAATCTCAATCTTCTCCTAAAGGGTGAGCATATTCTTGGAGTAACCGGTATCTCCTTTGAGAAAGATCGTGTGTGTAGTGCTTGCATTTCAGGAAAGCAAATTGGAAAGCATCATCCTTCCGTTACCAAGGTGGTCACGTCAAGACCCTTGGAACTGCTCCATTTGGATCTCTTTGGGCCTTCGACATATGACTCTCTTGGTGGAAGAAGATATGATCTTGTCATTGTTGATGATTACTCAAGGTATACTTGGGTCTTTCTTCTTAAGACGAAGGATGAGACCTTCAAGGAATTCATGATCTTTGCCAAGCAAGCTCAACGCACTCATGGAGTGGAGATCAAGACTATTAGAACCGACAACGGCACCGAGTTCAAGAACTACACCATGCAAGAATTTGTTGAAGCTGAGGGGATCAAGCATGAATTCTCGGCTCCTTATACTCCTCAACAAAATGGTGTTTTTGAAAGGAATAACCGGGCAATCATTGATATGGCAAGAACAATGTTGAGTGAATTCAAGTCCCCTCACAATTTTTGGGGAGAAGCTATTGCTACCGCAGTCCACTACACGAACCGGCTCTTCCTCCGTGCTCCCTTTGACATGACTCCATATGAGATTATCACAAGTAAGAAGCCCAATGTCAACTACTTTCGTGTCTTTGGTTGCAAGTGCCTCGTCAAGAACAAAAAGGAAAAGCTCGGTAAATTCGACTCTAGAACTATAGAGGGTATTTTTGTTGGTTATGTGGAAAACTCTCACGCCTATAGATACTACTGAAGGGTTTTGCAGCATAGTAAATAAAAAAATCTACGGATGCGAATGGGGAAGCCAAGATCTAATCTAGGAGATGCAAACAACGAGGGGGGATAGATGAGATCTTCATACCCTTGAAGATTCGCACAGCGGAACATTCGATGGAACGTGGTTGATGTAGTCGTACTCGCTTCTCCTCCTCGCGATCCGATCCGATCCAACACCGCAGATGGCGATGCCTCCGAGAGATGCACATGTACAGCACCTCGACGTCTCCTCCTTCCCCGGTCCAGCAAGTGGGGTGGAGATATAGGTTGGATCTACAACACGACGGCGTGGTGCAAACGGTGGAGAGTTTCTGCGGCAGGGCTTCGCCTACGCGCAGTCGGGAGGGAGAGAGAGAGGAGGGCAGCAGGGCGGCTAGGGCTTGAGGAGGTGTGTGGGGAGGGTGCGCCCCCAGCCCTCTTTATATAGAAGGGTGGTGTAACTACCTCGGTGAATTACGCTCCTAGATACAAGCCTGGATGAGCGGTAGTGGTTGAAATAGTACGGTGGGGCCCTAAAAGCCACTCACGGGTAGACCTTTCGGCCGTCCCAACCACTTCCATCTCATCGGGACCTGTACGGGCGGCGTAATCGGCAGGCGAAGGGATCAACTACATACACAAGTGGGTATGTATGCAAGCCGCCATACAAGAGTACATCAGAGCCACACCATCTAGAAAGAAAGGAAATATAGCAACGCCATACAGCAAGATTCAAATGACCTAGATAGGTATAATATTTTAGGATAATTCCTCATACAACACACATCAGAGTATCAAGCGGAAGCGGCAAAACAAAGTCCGGGTACGGACAAGAAGCAAATCAGCATAAGATGCCATAGAAATAAGCACATCCCGCCCACAGATCTCACGGATCCCCGTGCCCGGAATCTCTACATCGAACGATCGTTGCCCACATCATCAGCCTCTTCAACCCAGTATCCGTACTACGAGGGTACCTGTTCATCTGAACCAATAATTTATCGTGTGAGACCCTAAGGGTACTCAGCAAGTCTTAATGCCTCTAAAGGGGACACAACCTGGGGTGATGCAATTGCAGCGAAAGATAAACCCTAACAATTCTACAGATAAACGCTAACCATCCGCCTAACCAATGATCGACGGATGTCCGTGAATTAATGACAACAGTTATGACAATAATTTCATCATATCCATCCTCCTCCTCTCTTACCAACGAGGAAGCGGACGAACAACCCCCCCATCCGTTGGCAATTTTATTAACCATTCCATGAGTGTTGCACTATTTACTAGTCAAATTACTTAGTCAGATTAAAGTGGTACTTTAGTTATGCTTGTCTATGATCGAGAAACTGTGCTCCAAGTCGTCCATAACCGCGGACACGGCTTTCAGAAAGTTTTACCCGGCCGGGGTGCACCAATAGCAACACACACTCGATCAACCTCGGAAAAACCAAATCAAAACCCAACGAGGCCTTCACGACAAAGCAATCACAGGATTCAGAAATATTTCAGGGGGCCACCCCATTGAGTAGACCCGCAACGAAGTAAGCAAGCTTCGAGACGGACTCAAGGTTTGCGTCAATGGCTGTAAGCGACTGGGAACCCGAAAACTCGGGGTGTCGATACCGCGTAATCACTCCGCTTACCTAAACAGTACAGTGTGCTATCTGCCGCACAATTTAAATACAGAAGTAGCATGGCATAAGTACAGGATAGTAAATAAAACCTCAAACTAGTTTGTGGCCCCAAGAAATAAGACTGAATCAAGCTCTAGCTCAGGGGGGTCCCATATACCTCCCGGATGTGGATAGCGCGAAATAATCTCGGAACAGGAATCAAGTACTCGGGGTCTTACGGGACACAAGTGAGCAGGAAAAACCAAATAGCAGATGTCGCTCACCGGTGCCACTTTCATTAGTTATCCCATTACTACTCAGGTTAAGTTGTTTAGGTACCTCGTTATCCATCAGACACTCACATACCCTACACATGCTGTTCTACGACTCGCATGGCTCAAACAACTCCTGTAGTAATGGCTCATGGGATGGAGGAACAAGCTTGGTGGGGTTTAAAGTAAAGGCTATGCAATACTTGGGATTCAATTTAATGCAATCGCGACTCAATGATGCAAGAATAAGATAGCGGCAATAGGTACTGTATGAATGCAAGCATGTGTTAGTGCTTGCCTGACAACTCAGTTGAAGCGAGAGACGGATCTGGGTAGTGCTCCTGGTTCTCTTGATATATCCCCTGCTCAGCGTCTATTCGAAAGAAGAACCAAACAAGCAAGGGCCAACATAAATAGAGTGCACAAGCATAGGAATAAAATGCGACAAGCAAACAATCATGCCATGATGAATGATGCACAAGTTGCATGGCAATAAAGTAGCATGGCATGGGTGAGGTGTGGAAGACAAGAAATAACATTTTAATGGGGTTCTGGATCACATTTGTTGTCATATTAGTTGCTGTACACTATATTTTTATATGATGCATGCTGCAATTGAAGTCATGGATAGCATAAACAGAAAGGTCTCGTCGAGCTGATCATTTTAGACATATCATTTGTTAAACTTGGAATTATAAATCAAAAGTTATTAATTATTTAAGTTCCAGTGGCATTCGTTGTAATTTAACTCAACTTGGAAATTTAAATGTGCAAAAGGTAATTTGAATAGCATATTTGAAATCCTCATATTTTTCTGAATCAAAAACATATATTATTTGTCGAATTTGGATTTATATTTTGAAAGTTATTTGAAAACAGATTTCATTATGAATTTGAATTAATTTGAGTTAGGTTTAAATTCAAACAGACTCACATATGTACTTTTAATACCCAGGGGAACCCAGACTCTGTCGATGACAGGTGGGGACAGAGCTGGCACGGCCCACGCGCGCAGAAAACTGGCGGTCACCGCGGTTGCTGCCAGCCACTGCGGCTGACGGGTGGGGACAGGGGTTCGCGGCCCACGTGCCAGCGGCGAAGGAGTAGGCACTGACAGATGGGGCCAAGTTGGAGCGCGGGTGGAGATTACTAGAGGCTAGGGGGTTCTCTGCAAAAACGCTGGCGCGGCTGACTAGTGGGTCCGTTAGGATCGCGGGTTGAGGCGGGAAAAAGGGGAGGGAGCTAAGCGCGAAACAACCACGGCTGCTGCTGCGCTCTGACGGAAGTGGTGCTGTCGACGGCGGAAGATCGGCTGTCTTCCGGCGTCGATGGTGACCAAACGGCAGCGTAACTCGACTAGACGCAAAAAGGAAAACTGCAGAGGATCGAGCGGCCTACACTTCTTGTTCAGCAAGCTAGCGCGGAGGGGGACTGCAGCGCGCGGGGCAGGTCGACGAACAGAGGCGGTACGGCGGGTGGCAGGCACGTTGTTGCGCACAGAGGCGGTGACTGCGGCGGCGCGCGCGCGCACGCAGGGTGCTCGACGACGGCCGGCGTCGCTACGGCGCACTAGGGGTTCGGGGAACATGTCGAGGAGGCAGAGGGGCTTACCAGGGGCTTGTTGGTGGTTTGGCTCGAGCAGAGAGGCCGGTGATCGTCGGGGAGGCTAGCGGTAGGAGGCGTCCTGGCGACCACGGGCACGGCGGCGGCGGGGCTCCTCCGGCGAGATCCAGCGGGCTCCGGCGCGTCAGGGCGAAGCAGAGGAAGCAGACGCAGGTCCTGGATCTCCTGGCTCGCCTCGGGGTGCTCTGGAGCGAAGGGAAGCAGAGGGGGCCGAGCTAGGGTTGAGGGGGCATGGTGGAGAGGGTGCTCGTTGGGGAGGAAGAAGGGAGGCCTGGGGGAATCTGGGGGAGGCTAGAGGCGAGGGGGAAGGATAAGATCGACAGGGGGGCAGGTAGATGGCGTGGGGCTAGCGTGGGGGAGGGGTTGATGGAAAGGTGGCCTTGGTGCCACCTTGTCCTCCTCACGTGCATGGGCGGCCAGGGTATCTAGGCACGGCTGGCAGGTGGGGTAGGGCGAGGGGCTCGTGGCCAGGCAGGTAGGAGGGGCCCCTTGGCCAGGGAGAAAAAGAGAGGGAGAGGGAGAGGGAGAGGGGGCCGGCTCGTGCTAGGGTTTAGCTAGAGAGGGAGGGACATGTTAGTTAGGTTTAGATAAGGGGGTTCGGTCTAGAGTTTAAGGGAGGGGTGAGAAGAGAGGGAGAGTGTGCTCATGTTTAAGCACATAAAAATGGCCTCACATGAACAAGCACAAGGGTGGTAGAGGCTAGAGAGAGGGGGAGGGGTTTAGGTTTGTGCATGCCACATAATCACATGTGCATGCATGGGGTATGGGGATTAGGGTTTAGCTATAGGGGGATAGAGAGGTAGAGGGTGTGGTGAAGAATTCTACAAGCCAAAACAAGATTAAGCAAAGGAGAGATGATCCATGCAAGCAAAGCCAAAAGAAAACTTTCAAATGTCAAGGAAAAAGGTGGCACTTGCATGGCCCGTGCAAACAATAATTGCCATGTAGTTATATTGTGAAAACAACATAAAATCATGTGGCATTATTCCTTGCATTCCCAAAAGGTGGGAAAAGGCCAAGCATAAGATTATGGTGGAGTCCACCCAACCCACATGAGCTAGAGGTAAACTCAATAAAATGCTAGCTCCTATTAATTGGATGGTGGAATTATAAGGTGGTGAAAGAAAGGTGGTGGAGTGATTAAGAGATATGCCCCCAAATCAACTTGGGCATTTAACATTTATCAAGAACCAAATACAATATCAAGAGGCAACTACAATTAATAATGCACATGAGATAAGAACCAAACAAGCAGGGGTTTTATATGATGCTCAAATTGCAAGGTGGCATGATGACATGAGCATGATATGATGATGATGCAACAATTATATGTAGGAAGTGGACCTTTTATTACTAGAACAAGTAGCATTACAGGTGTTAGACAACTGGGATGCTACAGGTGGGCGGCTGCCCCTTGCCCCTCCTCCAAGCCTAGGGCCGGCGGCCAAGGGGGAGGAGTGGGGGGCAAGTTTCCCCCTCCTTATAGAAGCTCTCCCTAGGGTTTCCCCTAGGGCTTGGCCGGCTGGGCCTATGGGGCCTTGTGCCCCTGGCCCAATGCTGCCAGGGCACTCCCTACGCCCCCTCCCGACAAGTGGGGCCACGTTGGTCCCACTCCGGAAGGTTCTAGAAGCTTCTGGTACAATACCGAACAATCCGAAACAATTTCGAACTCCAAAAACTTCTTTGCCTTATATGAATCTTATTCTCCGGACCATTCCGGAACCTCTCTTGATGTCCTGGATCTCATTCGAGACTCCGAACAAAAACTCATAAACCAATTATCCATTCTATCCTAGCGTCGAGACACGTAAAGTGTGTGACCCTACGGGTTCGAGAATATGCACACATGATCTTCTATCAATAATCAACAGCGGGGTCTGGAAACCCATATTGACTCCCACATACTCATCGATGATCATATCGGATGAACCACGATGCCAGGATTCAATTAATCCCATATATATATTCCCTTTGTCACGCGATATTTTACTTGCCCGAGATTCGATCGTCGGTATCGGCATACCTAGTTCAATCTCGTTCACAGCAAGTACTTTACTCGTTCCGTAATCCGATATCACTTTGTGATTAACTCCTTAACCACGTTCTTGCAAGCGGTGTTGATATCGATTACCGAGTGGGACCGAAGTATATCTCTCCGACTTGGGAGGGACAAATCCCATCTCGATACATACAACCCAACAAGTATTTTCCGATCACCTGAGAGACACCTTTATGATCACCCTCTCATAGGATGACGTTTGATGACCTCAAAGCTTTATTCCGATACCAGGGATTTGCAGTATCTCATGGTCTAAGGAATACAATATTTGGAATAAGAAAAAGCTTCGCAAAAATGAACACGATCTAATTGCTCTGCATGATTTGGGTCTGTCCATCCTACCATTCTCCCAATGATGTGATCTCATTATTAATCGATAACTCATGTCTATGGTTAGGAAACCTTAACCATCATTAATCAATGAGCTAGTACATAGAGGCGTACTAGGGACACGATGTTGTTCATAAACCACACAAGTATTAAAGTTTCCGCTTAATACAATTCTAGCATGGAATATAAACTTTATCATGAACAAGAATTATAATAATAACATCTTTATTATTGCCTCTAGGGCATAATTCCAACAGTCTCCCACTTGCACTAGAGTCAATAATCTAGTTTACATCTGGCAACAATCTAACACCCATGGCACTAAGCTGCTGATCATGTTTTGCTCGTGGAAGAGGTTTAGTCAACGGGTCTGCGACATTCAGATCCGTATGTACTTTGCTAATCTTCAGATCTCCATCTATTATATAATCTCGAATTATATGAAACTTGCGGTTGATATGCTTGGTATTTGGATGATATCTTGGTTCCTTAGCCAGTGTTATGGCGCCAGTGTTGTCACACAATATCTCCAGTGGGTCCAAGGCACATGGAACCACACCAAGCTCAGTGATGAAGTTCCTGATCCAAACTCCTTCACTTGACGCTTCTGCAACAGCCATGTATTCCGCTTCTACTGTAGATCCCGCGATCACGCTTTGCTTGCAGCTTCTCCAGCTCATAGCTCCTCCATTCAAAATATAAACGTATCCTGTCTGAGATTTAGAATCATCCTTGTCGGTGTCGAAACTAGCATCGACGTAACCTTTTACGACGAGCTGTTCATCACCTCCATAGACTAAGAACATTTCTTTAGTCCTATTTAAGTATTTAAGGATGTTCTTCACGGCCGTCCAGTGTTCCACTCTTGGATCACTTTGGTATCTGCTCGTCAAACTAAGAGCATTGGACACATCCGGTCTAGTACACAGCATGGCATACATGATAGAACCTATGGCTGAGGCATAAGGCACTTTGCTCATAGCTTCTCTATCGTTTACCGTAGCTGGACACTGAGCCTTGCTCAATATATTACCTGACAACATAGGCACTGAACCTTTCTTTGCCTTATCCATTCTGAACCTTTTCAGAACTTTGTCTAGGTATGTACTTTGGCTTAAAGCTATCAGGCGTCTTTGTCTATCTCTATAGATTTTGATGCCCAATATATAAGCAGCTTCCCCTAGGTCTTTAATTGAAAAACATTTGTTCAAATAACTCTTCACATCGTTAAGCATGCCAATGTCATTTCCGATAATCAATATGTCATCCACATACAGTACCAAAAATGTCACTGAGCTCCCACTCACTTTCTTGTATATACAAGCTTCGTAGCAATTTGTAACAAATCCAAAGCTCTTGATCACTTGATCAAAACGAAGGTTCCAACTCCGAGATGCTTGCTTCAGTCCATAAATGGAACGCTGAAGTTTGCACACCTTATCAGCATCCTTAGGATCGACAAAACCTTAGGGTTGCATCATATACAACTCTTCATCAATGTTGCCATTGAGGAACGCATTCTTGACATCCATCTGCCATATTTCATAATCATGAAATGCAACAATTGCTAATAAAATCCGAATGGACTTAAACATCGCTACGGGAGAGAAAGTCTCATCGTAGTCAACACCTTGAACTTGTCGAAAACTTTTCGCGACAAGCCGTGCTTTATAGACAGTAACATTACCATCCGCGTCCGTTTTCTTCTTGAAAATCCATTTGCACTCAATGTCCTTTCGGTCGCTAGGAGGGTCCACCAAAGTCCATACTTGGTTTTCGCTCATGGATCCCAATTCGTATTTCATGGCCTCTAGCCATTTCTCAGAGTCTGGGCTCATCATCGCTTCCTCATAGTTCGCAGGTTCACTATCATCTACTAACAAGACAGTTATGACAGGGTTGCCGTACCACTCAGGAGGGGCACGCGACCTTGTCGACCTGCGACGTTCAGTAGTAGCATCGTCCAAAGCTTCATGATCCTTGTCATTAGTTTCCTCTATTGTTGGTGCAGACGGCACTGGAACAATTTCAGGTGCTGCGCCACTCTCCAACTCAAGAGAAGGTTCAACAACCTCGTCTAGCTCTACTTTCCTCCCACTCACTTCTTTCAAGAGAAACTCCTTCTCAAGAAAGGATCCGTTCTTTGCGACAAACACTTTGCCTTCGGATCTGTGATAGAAAGTATACCCAATCATTTCCTTAGGGTATCCTATGAAGACGCTTCTCCGCTTTGGGTTCGAGCTTGTCCGGCATCAACTTCTTGACGTAAGCTTCGCATCCCCAAACTTTAATAAACGACAACTTAGGTTTAGCACCAAACCACAGTTCATACGGTGTCGTCTCAACGGATTTAGATGGTGCCCTATTTAAAGTGAATGCAGCGGTTTCTAATGCATAACCCCAAAATGATAACGGCAAATCTGTAAGAGACATCATTGATCGCACCATATCTAATAGAGTTCGATTCCGGCGTTCATACACACCATTGCGCTGTGGTGTTCCAGGTGGCGTGAGTTGCAAAACTATTCCGCTTGCTTTAAGATGCGTGAGAAAATCATAACTCAAATATTCACCTCCACGATCGGATCGTAGAAATTTAATTTTTCTGTTACGATGGTTTTCCACTTCATTCTGAAATTCTTTGAACTATTCAAACGTTTCAGATTTATGTTTCATTAAATAGATATACCCATATCTACTTAAGTCATCAGTAAAAGTGAGAAAATAGCGATATCCACCGCGCGTCGAAACACTCATCGGTCCGCATACATCGGTATGTATGATTTCCAACAAGTCTGTTGCTCGCTCCATCATTCCGGAGAATGGGGTTTTGATCATCTTGCCCATGAGGCACGGCTCGCACATGTCAAATGATTCAAAATCAAGAGACTCCAAAAGTCCATCAGAATGGAGTTTCTTCATGCGTTTTACACCAATATGACCTAGACGGCAGTGACACAAATAAGTAGTATTATCACTATCTACCTTGCATCTCTTAGCCTCAATGTTATGGATGTGTGTTTCATCGCTATCGAGATTCACAAGAAATAAACCATTCACAGCAGGTGCATGACCATAAAATATGTTACTCATATAAATAGAACAACCATTATTCTCCGATTTAAATGAACAACCGTCTTGCAATAAACACGATCCAGATATGATGTTCATGCTCAACGCAGGCACATAATAACATTTATTGAGGTTTAAAACTAATCCCGAAGGTAAAACTAAGGAGAGCGTGCCGACGGACATCACATCAACTCTTGATCCGTTGCCAACGCGCATCATCACCTCATCCCTTGCTAGCCGCCGTCTATTCTATAGCTCCTGTTTCGAGTTACAAATATTAGCAACTGAACCAGTATCAAATACCCAGGCACTACAACGAGGTCTAGTAAGGAAAACATGAATACCATGTATATCAAATATACCTTTGATGGTGCCAGCCTTCTTGTCCGCTAAGTACTTCGGACAATTGCGCTTCCAGTGACCCTTGTCCTTGCAATAGAAGCACTCAGTGTCCGGCTTAGGTCTAGACTTGAGCTTCTTCTCTGCAGGGGCAACGCGCTTGCCGCTGCCCTTCTTGAAGGGCTTCTTCGCACCCTTACCTTTCTTAAAGCTGGGGGCTTATTGACCATCAACACATGATTATCTTTCTTGATGTCCTCCTCCGCAGCTTTCAGCTTAGCGAAGAGCTCGGTGATCATATCAGTGGAACCAATCTGATTATGAGTGACTACAAAACCTTTGTAGCTAGGAGGGAGTGGTTGCAGAACTCTGTCAATCTTGAGCTCCTCTGGAATCTTGCAGTCCAGTTGCTCAAGGCGTTGAATGTAGCCTGACATCTTAATGGCGTGCTCACTAACGGAACTCCCTTCCTCCATCTTGCAGTTAAAGAATTTCTCAGAGATCTCATATCTCTCAGAACGGGCCTGAGTCTGAAACATAGTTTTTAGTTCCTCAAGAATCTCAAAGGGCCCGGGGAACTCCTCAAAACGATTTTGAAGGTCCGATTCCATAGCAAACAACATGGTGCTCTTAATCATACCATAATCATCCTTGCGCGACTGATAAACAGCTTTCTCATCAGCCGGCGCATCTACAGCAGGGGCGTCACCTAGCGCTTTCTCAAGGACATAGTACTTTTGTCTGCCAGAGAGAATGATTCTCAGATTGCGGAACCAGTTGGTGAAGTTAGACCCATTGTTCTTAAGCTTTTCTTTCTCAGCAAAAACGTTGAAGTTGAAGTTGGACTTAGCCATTTGATCTACAAAATTTGCAAGTATAATTTAGACTATGTTCATGATAACTAGTTCAACTTAATCATATTACTAGATGAACTCCCACTAAATTCAACATCCCTCAAGTTGTTTAGTGAACACGATCCAAATTCACCACACCTAATCCGATCTTCACGAGAAGAGATGTGGTTTCAATGGTGGACAACAAAGTGTCGATCATATCATTCATATGACTCATGCTTAACCTTTCGGTTCGTGTGTTCCGAGGCCATGTCTATACATGCTAGGCTCGTCAAGTCAAACCCAAGTATTTCCGCGTGTGCAAAACTGGCTTGCACCCGTTGTATGTGAAGGTAGAGTTTATAGCACCCGATGATCACATGATGCTTGAACACGACGAACTTTCGCAACAATGCATACATGGGGAGAACACAGTTTTATCTTGATCTTTAAGTGAGGAAACATCTTATAATGCTACCGTCGCGATCTAAGCATAATAAGATACATAAAAGGATAAACATCACATGCATATAATTTTATGTGACATGGTATAGCCAATCTCCGCGCAATGATCTCCATCTTGTGCGTGCCAGCATCATCTCCATCACTCCATCATGATTGCCACCACCACGAATAGCAACTACAACTATTGCTAACTACTTAGCGATAAAGTAAAGCTATTACATGGCGTATAAGAAGTTGACACACAGGTCATACACAATTATAAAGACAACCATATGGTTCCTGCCGGTTGTGTACTCATCGACATGCAAGTCGTGAAACATTACAAAACATGATCATTGCATATAACATACACATCACATCTTGGGCCATACCAT
Source organism: Avena atlantica (assembly GCA_910589765.1). NCBI lineage: Eukaryota > Viridiplantae > Streptophyta > Magnoliopsida > Poales > Poaceae > Avena > Avena atlantica. Next base: position 329,911,641 of record OU342738.1, on the reverse strand, counting down.
ATCACAAAACACTCCCTGCAAAAACAAGTTAGACGCCTCTACTTTGTTGTTGCATGTTTTACGTGGCTTATGGGAGTAACAAGCTAAGAACGATCCTTACCTACGGAAAGCCACAACGGTGATATTATGGTTGCCAAACTCCGGTGTAAATCCCATGACAACTATAGTGAGATAAACTGGCATCCACCAGTCGCATGTGTGGAACAAGCCACACGTCAAGTGCGGAGCTGGTCTCGCGAACGAGGTCGCGTAAAGTTGGCCTGGACCGCTTCGATCTCACTATCCCGCGTCACAAGAAGTACACAAACAAGAGGCTTGCAACAGAAAACATCAACGCCCGCAACAAGCATGTTGCGTTCTACTCGTGAAACACATCTACGCATAGATCTAGCTCTGATACCACTGAAGGGTTTCGCAGCATAGTAAATAAAAAAAATTCTACAGACGCGAACGGGGAAGCCAAGATATAATCTAGGAGATGCAAACAACGAGAGGGGATAGATGATATCTTCATACCCTTGAAGATTCGCATAGCGGAACGTTCGATGGAACGTGGTTGATGTAGTCGTACTCGCTTCTCCTCCTCGCGATCCGATCCGATCCAACACCGCAAGTGGCGATGCCTCCGAGAGATGCACACGTATAGCACCTCGACGTATCCTCCTTCCTCGGTCCAGGAAGTGGGGTGGAGAGATAGGTTGGATCTACAACACGACGACGTGGTGCAAACGGTGGAGAGTTTCTGCGGCAGGGCTTCGCCTACGCGCAGTCGGGAGGGAGAGAGAGAGAGGATGGCAGCAGGGCGGCTAGGGCTTGAGGAGGTGTGTGGGAAGGGTGCGCCCCCAGCCCTCTTTATATAGAGGGGTGGGAGGCTGCCCCTTTCCCCTCCTCCAAGCCTAGGGCCAGCGGCCAAGTTTCCCCCTCCTTCTAGAAGCTCTCCCTAGGGTTTCCCCTAGGGCTTGGCCGGATGTGAAGGGTTTCGCGGCATAGTAAATCAAAATTTTCTACGGATGCGAACAGAGGGAAAGCCAAGATCTAATCTAGGAGATGCAAACAACGAGAGAGATTGGATTAGATCTTCATACCCTTGAAGATTCGCACAGCGGAACGTTCGTCGGAACGTGGGTGATGTAGTCGTACTCGCTTCTCCTCCTCGCGATCCGATCCGATCTAGCACCACAAGTGGCGGTGCCTCCGTGAGATGCACACGTGCAGCACCTCGACGTCTCCTCCTTCCTCGGTCCAGCAAGTATGGTGGTGAGACGGATTGTATCTACAACATGATGGCGTGGTGTATATGGTGGAGAATTTCTGCAGCAGGGCTTCGCCTACAAACAGTCGGGAGGGAGAGAGGAAGGGCAGCAGGGCGGCTAGGGTTGGAAGGGAAGGTGTGGGGGGTGGTGCGCCCCCAGCCCTCTTTATATAGAGGGGTGGGGCGCAGCCCTAGCCTCTCCCCCAAGCCCAAACCGGCGGCCCCAAAGGAGGAGGAGTGGGGGGCAAGGAAACCCCCCTTCTAGAAGCTCTATCTAGGGTTTAAACCCTCTTTGGCCGGCTGGGCCCTATGGGGCCTTGTGCCCCTGGCCCAATGCGGCCAGGGCACTCCCTCATAGGCCCATGCCCCCTCCCGGAAGGTTGGTCCACGTTGGTCCCCTTCCGGAAGGTTCTAGAAGCTTCCGGTACAATACCGGTTAACCCGGAACAATTCCGAACTCCAAAAACTGCACTGCCTTATATGAATCTTATTCTCCGGACCACTCCGGAAGCTCTCGTGATGTCTCGGATCCCATCCGAGACTCCGAAAAAAAAACTCATAAACCAATTATCCAATCTATCCTAGCGTCGAGACACGTTAAGTGTGTGACCCTGCGGGTTCGAGAATATGCAGACATGATCTTCTATCAATAATCAACATCGGGGTCTGGAAACCCATATTGACTCCCACACATTCATCGATGATCATATCGGATGAACCACGATGCCAGGATTCAATCAATCCCATATATATATATTCCCTTTGTCTCGCGATATTTTACTTGCCCGAGATTTGATCGTCGGTACCGTCATACCTAGTTCAATCTCGGCCACAGCAAGTACTTTACTCGATCTGTAATCCGATATCACTTTGTGATTAACTCCTTAACCACATGCTTGCAAGCGGTGTTGATATCGATTACCGAGTGGGCCCGAAGTATATCTCTCCGACTTGGGAGGGACAAATCCCATCTTGATACATACAACCCAACAGATACTTTCCGATCACCTGAGAGACACCTTTATGATCACCCTCTCATAGGATGACGTTTGATGACCTCAAAGCTTTCTTCCGATACCAGGGAGTTGTATTATCTCATGGTCTAAGGAATACAATATTTGACATAAGAAAAGCTTTGCAAAGACGAACACGATGACACGATCTAATTGCTTCGCTTATTTTGGGTCTGTCCACCATATCATTCCCCAATGATATGATCTCATTATTAATTGACAACTCATGTCCATGGTTAGGAAACCTTAACCATCATTAATCAATGAGCTAGTCCATAGAGGCATACTAGGGACACGGTGTTGTTCACAAACCACACAAGTATTAAAGTTTCCGCTTAATACAATTCTAGCATGGAATATAAACATTATCATGAACAAGAATTATAATAATAACATCTTTATTATTGCCTCTAGGGCATAATTCCAACAGTCTCCCACTTGCACTAGAGTCAATAATCTAGTTTACATTTGGCAACAATCTCACACCCATGGAACTGAGGTGCTGATCATGTTTTACACGTGGAAGAGGTTTAGTCAATGGATCTGCGACATTCATATCTGTATGTACTTTGCTAATCTTCAGATCTCCATCTGCCATATAATCTCGGATTATATGAAACTTGCGGTTGATATGCTTGGTCTTTGGATGATATCTTGGTTCCTTAGCGAGTGCTATGGCGCCAGTGTTGTCACACAATATCTCCAGTGGGTCCAATGCACTTGGAACCACGCCAAGCTCAGTGATGAAGTTCCTGATCCAAACTCCTTCACTTGACGCTTCTGCAGCAGCCATGTATTCCGCTTCTACTGTAGATCCCGCGATCACTCTTTGCTTGCAGCTTCTCCAGCTCACAGCTCCTCCATTCAAAATATACACGTATCCTGTCTGAGATTTAGAATCATCCTTGTCGGTGTCAAAGCTAGCGTCGACGTAACCTTTTACGACGAGCTGTTCATCACCCCCATAGACTAAGAACATTTCTTTAGTTCTATTTTGGTACTTTAGGATGTTCTTCACGGCTGTCCAGTGTTCCACTCCTGGATCACTTTGATATCTGCTCGTCAAAGTAAGAGCATTGGACACATCCGGTCTAGTACACAGCATGGCATACATGATAGAACCTATGGCCGAGGCATAAGGCACTTTGCTCATAGCTTCCCTATCATTTACCGTAGCTGGACACTGAGCCTTGCTCAATATCTTACCTGACAACATAGGCACTGAACCTTTCTTTGCCTTATCCATTCTGAACCTTTTCAGAACTTTGTCTAGGTATGTACTCTGGCTTAAAGCTATCAGGCGTCTTTGTCTATCTCTATAGATTTTGATGCCCAATATATAAGCAGCTTCACCTAGGTCTTTCATTGAAAAACACTTGTTCAAATAACTCTTCACATCATTAAGCATGTTGATGTCATTTCCAATAATCAATATGTCATCCACATATAGTACCAGAAACGTCACAGAGCTCCCACTCACTTTCTTGTAGATACAAGCTTCGTAGCAATTTGGAACAAATCCAAAGCTCTTGATCACTTGATCAAAACGAAGGTTCCAACTCCGAGATGCTTGCTTCAGTCCATAAATGGAACGCTGAAGTTTGCATACTTTACTAGCATCCTTAGGATCGACAAAACCTTCGGGTTGCATCATATATAACTCTTCATCAATGTTGCCATTGAGGAAAGCAGTCTTGACATCCATCTGCCATATTTCATAATCATGAAACGCAGCAATTGCTAATAAAACCCGAATGGACTTAAACATCGCCACGGGAGAGAAAGTCTCATCGTAGTCAACACCTTGAACTTGTAGAAAACCTTTCGCGACAAGCCGTGCTTTATAGACGGTAACATTACCATCCGCGTTCGTTTTCTTATTGAAGATCCATTTGCACTCAACGGACTTTCGGTCGCTAGGAGGGTCCACCAAAGTCCATACTTGGTTTTCGTTCATGGATCCCAATTCGGATTTCATGGCTTCTAGCCATTTCTCAGAGTCTGGGCTCATCATCGCTTCCTCATAGTTCGTAGGTTCACTGTCTTCTACTAACAAGACAGTCAAGACAGGGTTGTCGTACCACTCAAGAGGGGCACGCGACCTTGTCGACCTGCGACGTTCAGTAGCAGCATCGTCCGAAGCTTCATGATCCTTGTCATTAGCTTCCTCTATTGTTGGTGCAGGCGGCACTGGAACAATTTCAGGTGCTGCGCTACTCTCCAATTCAAGAGAAGGTTCAGTAACCTCGTCTAGATCTACTTTCCTCCCACTCACTTCTTTCGAGAGAAACTCCTTCTCAAGAAAGGAACCGTTCTTTGCGACAAACACTTTGCCTTCGGTTCTGTGATAGAAGGTATACCCAATAGTTTCCTTAGGGTATCCTACGAAGACGCATTTCTCCGCTTTGGGTTCGAGCTTGTCCGGCATCAACTTCTTGACGTAAGCTTCGCATCCCCAAACTTTAAGAAACGACAACTTAGGTTTAGCACCAAACCACAGTTCATATGGTGTCGTCTCAACGGATTTAGATGGTGCCCTATTTAAAGTGAATGCAGCGGTTTCTAATGCATAACCCCAAAATGATAACGACAAATCAGTAAGAGACATCATTGATCGGACCATATCTAATAGGGTTCGATTCCGGCGTTCAGACACACCATTGCGTTGTGGTATTCCGGGTGGCGTGAGTTGCGAAACGATTCCGCTTGCTTTAAGATGCGTGAGAAAATCATAACTCAAATATTCACCTCCACGATCGGATCGTAGAAACTTGATCTTTCTGTTACGATGGTTCTCCACTTCGTTCTGAAATTCTTTGAACTTTTTCGAATGTTTCAGATTTATGTTTCATTAAATAGATATACCCATATCTACTTAAGTCATCGGTAAAAGTGATAAAATAGCGATATCCACCGCGTGTCGAAACACTCATCGGTCCGCATACATCGGTATGTATGATTTCCAACAAGTCCGTTGCTCGCTCCATCATACCGGAGAACGGGGTTTTGATCATCTTGCCCATGAGGCATGGTTCGCATGTGTCAAATGATTCAAAATCAAGAGACTCCAAAAGTCCATCAGAATGGAGTTTCTTCATGCGCTTTACACCAATATGACCTAGACGACAGTGCCACAAATAAGTAGTATTATCACTTGACGAGGTTTAATCTCGTCAATGCCCATTGTTATGGACTTGGGTTTTGGAGAAGATGGGGATGCTGGAGATCGTGGCACGGTTAACAGACAAGCAACCAGGGGACACGAGATTTACCCAGGTTCAGGCCCCCGGAGGGAAAACCCTACTCCTGCTTGTCTGCTCTTGATTACGGAGGAACCGAAGGTTACAGGGTGCGCAGATTCGATCTGGCGTGGAGTTGTGTGCGAAAGTATGAGTCGAGACCTCTAGGACATGCCCTCCTGGCCTTTATATAGACTTAGGCAGGTCCCGGGCATAGTCCTAGTCGGTTACAAGTTCTAGGGTTTTACCCCTTTGAATTTCCTATCTATGCTAGTCTTGCTCTCCAAGGATCCGAAAGCGTCATGGGCCTTGGCCACCCGAAAATCTTCATGGGCCAGCGTATATCTGCTGTGGGCCTTCCTTGGGCTGGACCAGGTATGCTGAAGTCACGTACCCGTAGGGTATAACCATGTCATCACTATCTACTTTGCATCTCTTAGCCTCAATGTTATGGATGTGTGTTTCATCCCTTTCGAGATTTAGAAGAAATAAACCAATCACAAGAGGTGCATGACCATAAAATATGTTACTCATATAAATAGAACAACCATTATTCCCCGATTTAAATGAATAACCGTCTTGCAATAAACACGATCCAGAAATAATGTTCATGCTCAACGCAGGCACATAATAACATTTATTAAGGTTTAAAACTAATCCCGAAGGTAAAACTATGGAGAGCGTGCCGACGGCCATCACATCAACTCTTGATCCGTTGCCAACGCGCATCGTCACCTCATCCCTCGCAAGCCGCCGTCTATTCCGTAGCTCCTGTTTCGAGTTACAAATATTAGCAACTGAACCAGTATCAAATACACAGGCACTACAACGAGGGCTAGTAAGGAAAACATCAATAACATGTATATCAGATATACCTTTGATGGTGCCATCCTTCTTGTCCGCTAAGTACTTCGGACAGTTGCGCTTCCAGTGACCCTTGTCCTTGCAATAGAAGCACTCAGTGTCCGGCTTAGGACCAGACTTGAGCTTCTTATCAGCAGGGGCAGTGCGCTTGCCGCCGCCCTTATTGAAGGGCTTCTTTGCTCCCTTACCTTTCTTAAAGGTGGGCTTGTTGACCATCAACACATGATTATACGTTTTGATGTCCACTTCCGCGGCCTTCAGCTTTGCGAAGAGCTCGGTGATTGTATCAGTGGAACTAATCTGATTATGAGTCACTACAAAACTTTTGTAGCTGGGAGGGAGTGATTGCAGAACCCTGTCAATCTTGAGCTCCTCTGGAATCGTGCATTCCAGTTGCTCAAGGCGTTGAGTGTAGCCCGTCATCTTAATGGCGTGCTCACTAACGGAACTCCCTTCCTCCATCTTGCAGTTAAAGAACTTGTCAGAGATCTCATATCTGTCAGAACAGGCCTGAGTCTGAAACATGGTTTTCAGATCTTCGAGAATCTCAAAGGGCCCCGGATAGTCTTCAAAACGATTTTGAAGTTCCGGTTCCATAGCAAACAACATGGTGCTCTTAATCACACCATAATCATCTTTGCGCGACTGATAGACAGCTTTCTCATCAGCCGACGCAGTTGCAGCCGGGGGGTCACCTAACGCTTTCCCAAGGACATAGTCCTTTTGACCGCCAGAGAGAATGATTCTTAGATTGCGGAACCAATTGGTGAAGTTAGACCCATTGTTTCTAAGCTTTTCCTTCTTAGCAAAAACGTTGAAGTTGAAGTTGGACTTAGCCATTTGAACTACAATATTTGCAAGTACAAATTAGACTATGTTCATGATAACTAGTTCAACTTTTAATCAAATTACTAGATGAACTCCCACTAAATTCAACATCCCTCAAGTTGTTTAGTTAACACGATCCAAATTCACCACACCTAATCCGATCTTCACGAGAACAGATGTGGTTTCAATGGTGGACAACGAAGTGTTGATCATATCATTCATATGACTCATGCTTAACCTTTCGGTTCATGTGTTCCGAGGCCATGTCTGTACATGCTAGGCTCGTCAAGTTAGATCCAAGTATTTCCGTGTGTGCAAAAACTAGCTTGCACCCGTTGTATGCGAGCATAGAGTCTATAGCACCCGATCATCACGTGATGTTTGGACACGACGAACTTTCACAACGGTGCATACTCGGGGAGAACACAGTTTTTATCTTGATCTTTAAGTGAGGAATCATCTTATAATGCTACCGTCGCGATCTAAGCATAATAAGATACATAAAAGGATAAACATCACATGCATGTAACTTTAATGTGACATGGTATAGCCAATCTTCACGCAATGATCTCCATCTTGTGTGCTCCGGCATGATCTCCATCACTCCACCATGATTGCCTCCACCACGAATAGCAACTACAACTATTGCTAACTACTTAGCGATAAAGTGAAACTATTACATGGCGCATAAGAAGTTGACACACAGGTCATACACAATTATAAAGACAACCATATGGCTCCTGCCGGTTGTGTACTCATCGACATGCAAGTCGTGAAACATTACAAAACATGATCATCGCATACATTATACACATCACATCTTGGGCCATACCATATCACAGAAAACACTCCCTGCAAAAACAAGTTAGACGCCTCTAATTTGTTGTTGCATGTTTTACGTGGCTTATGGGAGTAGATGCTAAGAACGATTCTTACCTACGGAGAGCCACAACGGTGATATTATGGTTGCCAAACTCCGGTGTTAATCCCATGACAACTATAGTGAGAAACTGACATCCACCAGCCGCATGTGTGGAACAAGCCACACGTCAAGTGCGGAGCCGGTCTCGCGAACGACGTCGCGTAAGGTTGGCCTGGACCGCTTCAATCTCACTATCCCGCGTCATAAGAAGAACACAAACAAGAGGCTTGCAACAGAAAGCATCAACGCCCGCAACAACCATGTTGCGTTCTACTCGTGAAACACATCTACGCATAGATCTAGCTCTGATACCACTGAAGGGTTTCGCGGCATAGTAAATCAAAATTTTCTACGGATGCGAATAGAGGGAAAGACAAGATCTAATCTAGGAGATGCAAACAACGAGAGAGATTGGATTAGATCTTCATACCCTTGAAGATTCGCACAGCGGAACGTTCGTCGGAACGTGGGTGATGTAGTCGTACTCGCTTCTCCTCCTCGCGATCCGATCCGATCTAGCACCACAAGTGGCGGTGCCTCCGTGAGATGCACACGTGCAGCACCTCGACGTCTCCTCCTTCCTTGGTCCAGCAAGTATGGTGGAGAAACGGATTGGATCTACAACACGACGGCGTGGTGTATATGGTGAAGAATTTCTGCAGCAGGGCTTCGCCTACAAACAGTCGGGAGGGAGATAGGAAGGGCAGCAGGGCGGCTAGGGTTGGAGGGGAAGGTGTGGGGGGTGGTGCGCCCCCAGCCCTCTTTATATAGAGGGGTGGGGCGCAGCCCTAGCCCCTCCCCAAAGCCCAAACCGGCGGCCCCAAAGGAGGAGGAGTGGGAGGCAAGGAACCCCCCCCCTTCTAGAAGCTCTATCTAGGGTTTAAACCCTCTTTGGCCGGCTGGGCCCTATGGGGCCTTGTTCCCCTGGCCCAATGCGGCCAGGTCACTCCCTCATAGGCCCATGCCCCCTCCCGGAAGGTGGGGCCACGTTGGTCCCCTTCCGAAAGGTTCTAGAAGCTTCCGGTATAATACCGATTAACCCGGAACAATTCCAAACTCCAAAAACTACACTTATTCTCCGGACCACTCCGGAACCTCTCGTGATGTCTCGGATCCCATCCGAGACTCCGAACAAAAACTCATAAACCAATTATCCAATCTATCCTAGCGTCGAGTCACGTTAAGTGTGTGACCCTGCGGGTTCGAGAATATGTAGACATGATCTTCTATCAATAATCAACAGCGGGGTCTGGAAACCCATATTGACTCCCACACATTCATCGATGATCATATCGGATGAACCACGATGCCAGGATTCAATCAATCCCATATATATATTCCCTTCGTCTCGCAATATTTTACATGCCCGAGATTTGATCGTCGGTACCGTCATACCTAGTTCAATCTCGTTCACAGCAAGTACTTTACACGTTCCGTAATCCGATATCACTTTGTGATTAACTCCTTAACCACATGCTTGCAAGCGGTGTTGATATCGATTACCGAGTGGGCTTGAAGTATATCTCTCCGACTTGGGAGGGACAAATCCCATCTCGATACATACAACCCAACAGATACTTTCCGATCACCTGAGAGACACCTTTATGATCACCCTCTCATAGGATGATGTTTGATGACCTCAAAGCTTTCTTCCGATACCAGGGAGTTGTATTATCTCATGGTCTAAGGAATAAAATATTTGACATAAGAAAATCTTTGTAAAGACGAACACGATGACACGATCTAATTGCTTCGCTTAGTTTGGGTCTGTCCACCATATCATTCCCCAATGATATGATCTCATTATTAATTGACAACTCATGTCCATGGTTAGGAAACCTTAACCATCATTAATCAATGAGCTAGTCCATAGAGGCATACTAGGGACACGGTGTTGTTCACAAACCACACAAGTATTAAAGTTTCCGCTTAATACAATTCTAGCATGGAATATAAACATCATCATGAATAAGAATTATAATAATAACATCTTTATTATTGCCTCTAGGGCATAATTCCAACAGGCTGGGCCTATGGGGCCTTGTGCCCCTGGCCCAATGCTGCCAGGGCACTCCCTCGTAGGTCCACGCCCCCTCCCGACAAGTGGGGCCACGTTGGTCCCACTCCGGAAGGTTCTAGAAGCTTTCGGTACAATACCGAACAATCTGAAACAATTTCGAACTCCAAAAACTTCTTTGCCTTATATGAATCTTATTCTCCGGACCATTCCGGAACCTCTCTTGATGTCCTGGATCTCATCCGAGACTCCGAACAAAAACTCATAAACCAATTATCCATTCTATCCTAGCGTCGAGACACGTAAAGTGTGTGACCCTACGGGTTCGAGAATATGCAAACATGATCTTCTATCAATAATCAACAGCGGGGTCTGGAAACCCATATTGACTCCCACATACTCATCGATGATCATATCGGATGAACCATGATGCCAGGATTCAATTAATCCCATATATATATTCCCTTCGTCACGCGATATTTTACTTTCCCGAGATTCAATCGTCGGTATCGGCATACCTAGTTCAATCTCGTTCACAGCAAGTACTTTACTCGTTCCGTAATCCGATATCACTTTGTGATTAACTCCTTAACCACGTTCTTGCAAGCGGTGTTGATATCGATTACCGAGTGGGACCGAAGTATATCTCTCCGACTTGGGAGGGACAAATCCCATCTCGATACATACAACCCAACAAGTATTTTCCGATCACCTGAGAGACACCTTTATGATGACCCTCTCATAGGATGAAGTTTGATGACCTCAAAGATTTTTCCGATACCAGGGAGTTGCATTATCTCATGGTCTAAGGAATACACTATTTGACATAAGAAAAAGCTTCGCAAAAATGAACACGATGACACTATATAATTGCTCTGCTTGATTTGGGTCTGTCCATCATACCATTCTCCCAATGATGTGATCTCATTATTAATCGACAAATCATGTCTATGGTTAGGAAACCTTAACCATCATTAATCAATGAGCTAGTCCATAGAGGCGTACTAGGGACACGGTGTTGTTCATAAACCACACAAGTATTAAAGTTTCCGCTTAATACAATTCTAGCATGGAATATGAACTTTATCATGAACAAGAATTATAATAATAACATCTTTATTATTGCCTTTAGGGCATAATTCCAACAACTACAACAAGACCAATGGTAGCTTTGAAGTATCTTGTGACGTGGATTTTTTGGAGAATAATGGCCCCCATGAGGGGCAAGTTTGTTCTCGTGATGCAGGAGATGGTGATTCTTATCAAGTCATCAAGTTGATGGGTATTGGGCACATCTTGCCCACCGAGTCTCACATTCATGTTCAACAATATGATGGGGGAGAATCAAGTTCAACTCAAGATGAGCCGAGCTCTACCCAAGTTGAGCCATCAAATGCATCACAAGATCAACATCTGTCTCATGATGCCATGCAAACCGAAGAACAAGAACCAAGCCCTCAAACCCTTGAGCAAGACCAAGTAGAAGATCAACCTCCATCTCCAGGCCAAGCTCAAGATGGTGTCAATGATCAAGGCCCCTCAAAAGATGAATTTGTTGACCATGAAGGCACAATTAGGAAGATTAAGGTCGCCTCCATTGCAAGTGGACTTCAAGTCAACAATATCCTTGGAAGCATATTAAGAGGGATCGAGACCCGTGCCAGGAAGAAGAACCTCACAACCTTTTGTGGGCATCATGCTTTTGTGTCTAACTTTGAGCCCCTTATGGTTCATGGGGCTTTGGAGGATCCGGATTGGGTCATTGCCATGCAAGAAGATCTCGAGTGTTTCACCCGCAATGAAGTATGGTCTCTAGTGGAGAGGCCTAAAGATCATCGCATCAATGTCATTGGAACCAAGTGGGTGTTCAAAAACAAGCAAGATAAGAACGGGGTCGTCACAAGAAACAAAGCAAGGTTAGTGGCGCAAGGGTATGCCCAAATAGAAGGTATTGACTATGAGGACACCTTTGCGCCCGTTGCTCGTCTTGAAGCTATTCGTCTCTTGCTTGCTTATGCATCTTTCCATAACTTTAAGATTTATCAAATGGATGTGAAAAGTGCATTTCTTAATGGTCCCTTGAAAGAGGTTGCATATGTAGCTCAACCCCCGGGTTTCGAAAACACACGCTATCCCAACCATGTGTATCTACTCCATAAGGCTCTCTACCGACTAAAGCAAGCTCCTCGTGCTTGGTATGAGCACCTTAGGGATTTTCTACTCATGGATGGGTTTAGCGTGGGTAAGGTCGATTCCACCCTTTTCACCAAACGGGTTAAAGGGGGTGGCTTATTTATTGTTCAAATATATGTTGATGATATTATCTTTGGTAGAACTAACGAATCTCATAACAAAGCTTTTGCCGAGTTGATGACTATGAAATTTAGGATGTCCATGATGGGGGAGTTGAAGTTCTTTCTAGGCTTCATCATAAAGCAACTTCCTCATGGCACTTTCATCTCTCAAGATAAGTACATGAAGGATATGCTCAATAAGTTCGAGATGGCCAAGGCTAATCCCATGAAGACACCCATGCCACTAAATGGACAACTTGGCCTTGGAGTAGGTGAGAAGGACGTGGATCAAAAGGTATATCGTTCTATGATTGGTTCCTTGCTATACCTTTGTGCTTCTAGGCCGGATATCATGTTAAGTGTCGAAATGTGTTGTAACACCCCGCTTTTAGCTAATTAATAATTAGGGATTGATTGTGCATCATTAGCATCATCTCTTAAAAATGCAGGCAAAGAAAATCAAATGTAAAACCCTAATCCTTTCCTCTCTATTTGAAATGCATTCAAATGGTCTGGAAATATTTGAAAAATCCCAAAATAAAGTGGAGCCCAAACTGAATACAAGGGCTTTAAATATTTTACATATTTGATAAAAGCCTCTTGTATTTTAAAATAACTCAAAACAGATTTGTATATGGAAATACAAAAAACAAAAGTGAAATCAAAAATAGAAAAATGATTTCTAAGAAAAACTAGAGCCAGCAGCCAGCCAGGCCTAACCCAGCATGCCCTTTTCCTTCTCTCCCCTCTAACCACCGCTCAGCGCATAGCTCTGCAGGCCAGCTAGGCCCACCCGCGGCCCAGCCAGGGCCCATACCCCTTCGCCCAGCTGTGTCATCGTCTTCCTCGCCGGCCAAGCTGCTCGGTGGCGCTGCCTCCGTCGCCCGCCTGCGCCTTGATGCGTGTCACCGACGTGATGCACGCCGCCGCCCCCAAACGTCTATAAGATCACCAGCGCCGCACGGATGAACCCTAGCTCCTTTTCTTCCCCTTTTCCCCATCCTTGCCGAACCCTAGCTCTCAGGAGCTCGACGACGTCGCCGATCCCGACCGTCCCGGGCCAAGCCGAGGACACTGCTATGACCGATGTGTCATCCTTGTTCATCTCGTTCAAGCACGCGTGCCAGATAGACCCCAGGCGCTCCAATGGGCATCACCTTCCTCGACTCCGACCGCCATGATTCATCGTCGATTCCGGCGCCTCCTGACCTCGCTTCGCCTCCCCGAACACTTCACTGCAACCACGGTGAGCCAGTGGTCCTTGTAGACCCCTCCATCTCTTCCCTCTCGCGCTCTAGCATCTTCTCCACGAGGATCTGTCACCGCCGCCGCTCGCCATTGTCGGGAATCCGTCTTCGGTGACCAAATAGCAGCGGCTCCGCTATTGCTAGGTTCGCCTCTGCCTCCTCTCTCTCTATCTCGCAACTGCACACATCCTCGCTCGCGCTCCTACGCCGTCGTCGGCCGTCGTCTGCACGTGCTCACCGGCGAGCAGACGTGGCAGTGACGTGGCCCTTACCCCACCCATCAGCCACTGGGGCTAGATCTCACCCCGGTGTAAAAAGTCTGGACCCCCCTGGTGACATCAGCAATGCATCATGCTGATGTAGTAACCCCTTTTTCTTTTATTTAAATGTTTTATAAATTGTTTTCTGTAATTAATATATACCTAACATGTGGGCCCTTGTTGTAAGTGAGATAAACATTTTCAGAAATGTTTTCTAATTAATAAAATTACTAAAGTAATTCCAAAATGTAAATTATTTTATAATATTCCAAAAATGATTTAAAATGAATTAAAAATGGAGAAATTCATAACTAATTCATTTTAAATCAGAAAAATACAAATAATATATCAAAATGTTCAGAAAAATGAGAGATATCTATTTAAGCTATCATCATGCATTGTTCAACCACTTTAATGACAAGTTTAATTAGAAGAACAAATCAACCCCTCTCATTTACATCCGGAGTTTCCCCGAGTTAGGGTTTTCACCCCTCGGAACCCCGATTAAATCGTCGAGCATGTCTTAGGGTTACTTTTCAATATAATTTAACTTGTCATATCATCATCCTTGCTTGAGCATTGTATCGATGCCATGCGTTGATTGTTTTCCCTCTCTTTCCGGTATTTGGTTCTTTCCGGTAGAATACGATGTCGAGATCGAGATCGAAGACCGAGATCAAGACCATGAAGATCAACGAACAATACTTGACCAACTCTAACCAAGTCAAGTTCAAGGCTTTCGAAGATCTATTTATCTGCTATCAACTGGCAAAGGCAAGCATAGCCCCACCATGATATAATCCTATGATTTCGAAAGCAATTTAAATTCCTGCCATGTTGCATACGATTCTACTGTGGTCTTTTATCGATAGATAGAGTATCCTATCTATTGCATACTCCCTTTGAGCTTATATTACCTGATCCACTGCTCCTAGCATAACTAGGTTTGGCTTGTGTGCACTGCTAAAGCTTATATCTGTGTCATGCTTAGCCATGCATAGCTGTCAGTTCTGGTTCATCCAGATGATGTATTTAGATGCAGAGAATCTAGTATGACAGGAGAATGTTATGATGTGATATCAGAGGTGATATGAGATTAAATATGCTAAGGCTTGTATGGGAGGCCACGATGGGATGTGGTTTTTCTAGTCTCATGCTCTCCACCACTAGGAACTGAGTTCTTGCCTTTGGAACCGAGACGAGCATACAACCACACGGGGCCTGTAAAACCTCATGAGCAACTAACTTGCCTAGTAGATTCCATGAGTCACATAGTTCGGGCGTTCCATTCGACATATGCATAGAAAATCTTTTGAAAGATTTGCCGGGTGAAGTTGGTGCATTCATAACAGGTAGGTAAGCGTGGCCAGGGTTGCTTGGGGTCGATGGAGCCCCTGGTGAACCAATCTCGCCTCACATCTTTAAGTACCGGCTTCAGGATTTGACCCGTTACGGCGGAACCATACGTATTGCATGATTCATGGTCTCGGTAAAATCAAGGTAAAGGTCGTGTCTAACCACCCTCTGTCGGCCTTCCAAGGAAGAGGGCTATTACTAGTGGCATTAAGAGAAGGTTAGTACGTGTGGGTAAAGTTGTACACCCCTGCAGGGTAATAATCTTTTCGAAAATCCGTGTTCACGGTTATGAATGCTTGGTGACCAGATTCTAAGATCATAGCGAACTATTGTAGGGATTCGTAGCATGGAAAACAAAAAATTTCTATCGCATACAAACAAACAAGCCAAGATCTATCTACTAGATTGTAGAAACGAGTCGATGGAATAACTTACCCTCGAAGATTCCAAAGTGTTTAACGAGAGCGGATTCTCGTGGGTGATGTAGTCGTACTCTTCCCGATCTCAAGATCGCGTAGACGATCCTTCCGGCGCTGCGTTCCGGCAGCGCTCCCGCAGTCGGTCACACGTTCGGTACTTGACGAAGACCTTCCTCTCCCTTGTTCCAGCAGGCAGCGGAGGTTGTAGCACTCTCCTCGAGATTCCGGCAGCACAACGGCGTGGTACCGGAAGTAGAGGGGAGATCCCGCAGGGCTTCGCCTTAAGCCGGAGCGAGTATGGTGGAGTATGAGAGAGATCCTCGGCGATCTAGCGTTTAGACACACCAAGGAGGAGGGGCTAGAGCCGGCGGCTAGGGTTCCGGGGACCCCAAGTCGGCGGCTAGGGAAAAACCCTAGGTGGTGGCGGCGACTATGGAGGGCTGCTGCTTCTAGGGTTTGAGGTGAGGGACTTGTGTGTCTAGAGGAGGGAGCCCTGCCCCTCCTTATATAGGTGGAGGGGCCGGCGCGCCAAGGGGAGGGAGGGGAGTCCCTCCCCAACTCGGCTTGGAGGTGGGCCGCCGGTTGGAGGAGGGATTCCCTCCCCAACTCGGTTTCCCTCCTTCCTCCTCTTTTCCACTTTCCAAAACTTGCCGTTTGACTTTCAAACTAGCCGTTTGACTTTTCAATTTAGGATTTGATTAAACCCTTTATTTTGGACAGCGAATACACTTAGTACATGATGCAATCATTCCAACTTGCAATGACACACTCATGTACCCCTTCCCCTCCGGAGTGCCGGACATTCCGGAACCTTCTAGAACATTCCCGATGAAAACACCGGAATCATTCCCGAACTCCGAAACAGGACTTTCCTTATATGAATCTTATTCTCCGGACCATTCCGGATCACCTCGTGATATCCCGGATCCCAGCCGAGACTCCGAATAACATTCGGTCTCTTTCTCATACTACCATAACTACTCAAACAACGTCGAATCCTTAAGTGTGTCTCCCTACGGTTCGTGAATTATGCGGACATGATCGAGACACTTCTCCGAACAATAACCAATAGAGGAATCTGGAAATTCATATGGATCCCACATATTTCTACGATTACTTTGCGATCGAATGAACCACTTACATACGATACCAATTTCCCTTTGTCTCACGATAGTTTACTTATCCGAGGTTATGATCGTCGGTATCTAATTCAACCTCGTTACCGATAAGTACTCTTTTCTCGTTCCTGTGATATGTGATCCCTTGTGATCCAGTCACATGCTTGCAAGCTAATTGGATGACATTCCACCGAGAGGGCCCAGAGTATATATATCCGTCATATGGATGGACAAATCCCACTCTTAATCCATGTGTCTCAACCAATACTTTTCGAACACTCAATGCCACCTTTATAGCCACCCAGTTACGGTGTGGTGTTTGATGTCATCAAAGCATCCATCCGGTAAAGGTGATATGCATGATCTCATGGTCGAAGGAATTAGGTTACTATGTATCAGAAAGCATATAGCAATTGAACTATTTAAATGACTTGATCTTTATGCTACGCTTATCTATAGGAGTATGTCCATCATATCATTCTCCTAACGATATGATCTTGTTGTTGATAACATCTCAATGTTCATGATAGGGAAACCACAATCATTTATCAACCAACAAGCTAGTGATGTATAGAGGCTATACTAGGGACTTCAAATTAAGTTTACAAATCACACAAGTATCAATGTTTCCTTGTTAATACTATTATAGCATGAATGTAAACATTTATCATAAACACAAAGATATAATAATAACTACATTTATTATTGCCTCTAGGGCATATCTCCAACAGTCTCCCACTTGCACTAGAGTCATCTAATCTAGATTACATGGTAAAATACCGAACACCCATGGCAGTTTGGTGCTGGTCATGTTTTGCCCTCGGGAGAGGTTTAGTCAACGGATCTGCCACATTCAGATCTGTGTGTACTTTGGAAATCTTTATATCCCCATCCTGGATATGTTCTCGAATAGCGTGAAAACGTAGCTTGATGTGCTTCAGCTTCTTGTGTGACCTTGGTTCTTGCGCATTGGCTATGGCGCCCATGTTATCACAGTAGATGGACATTGGGTCCAGTGCACTAAGAACCACACCCAGCTCTGTAATGAACTCTTTCATCCATATCGCTTCTTGTGAAGCCTCCGAAGCAACCATGTATTCCGATTCAGTTGAAGATCTCGCCACAACGCTTTGCTTTGCACTCCTCCAGCTAACTGCTGCACCATTCAAAATAAATACGTATCCGGATTGTGATTTAGAATCATCCGGATCGGTGTTCCAACTAGCATCGGTGTAACCATTAACAACGAGCTGTTCATCACCTCCATAAGAAAGAACCATATCCTTAGTTCTTCTCAAGTACTTAAGGATGTTTTTGACCGCTGTCCAATGATCCACTCCTGGATCACTTTGATATCTGCTAGTTAAACTAACAGCATATGCAATGTCGGGTCTAGTACATAGCATGGCATACATTAGAGATCCTATGGCTGAGGCATAGAGAGTCTTACTCATCCTTTCTCTATCTTCTACCGATGTCGGACTTTGAGTTTTACTCAAGGTCGTATTGGGCAACATGGGCAAGAACCCTTTCTTGCTATCTTCCATTCCAAACCTCTTTAGAACTTTGTCCAAATATGTACTCTGTGACAATGATATTAGACGTTTCGATCTATCTCTGTAAATCTTTATGCCTAATATGTAAGCTGCTTCGCCAAGATCCTTCATTGAAAAACTATTATTCAAATATTCCTTGACACTATTAAGAAGGTCTACATCATTCGCAATCAACAATATGTCATCCACATATAGTATTAAGAATGCTACAGAGCTCCCACTCACTTTCTTGTAAATACAAGCTTCTCCATAAGTTTGTATAAAACCAAAACTTTTGATTACCTTATCAAAACGTTGATTCCAACTTCGGGATGCTTGCTTCAATCCATAGATGGATCGTTGAAGTTTGCATACCTTGTTAGCATCTTTAGGATCGACAAAACCTTTGGGTTACATCATATACAACTCTTCATCAATGTCTCCATTGAGGAATGCTGTTTTGACATCCATCTGCCATATCTCATAATCATAATATGCAGCGATTGCTAACATAATCCTCACAGAATTTAGCTTCGCTACTGGTGAGAAAGTCTCATCGTAGTCAACTCCTTGAATTTGTCGAAACCCTTTTGCGACAAGTCGAGCTTTATAGATAGTAACATTACCATCAGCATCTGTTTTCTTCTTGAAAATCCATTTGTTCTCGACAGCCTTCCGGCCATCCGGTAAGTCCACCAAAGTCCATACTTGGTTTTCGTACATGGATCCAATCTCGGATTTCATGGCTTCTTGCCATTTATTGGAATCTGGGCTCATCATCGCTTCCTCATATGTCTCGGGGTCATCGGTGTTGTCCACCAACATGACATTCATAACGGAATCATACCAATCTGGAGTGGTACGAGTTCTCGTTGACCTCCGAGGCTCTGTAGCAACTTCAACCGAAGTTTCATGATCACCATCATTAGCTTCCTCTCTTATTGGTGCAGGCACCACAGGAACTTCTTCCGGTGCTGCGCTACTCGCAATTTCGAGAGAAGGTTCGACAACCTCATCGAGTTCTACTTTCCTTCCAGTCACTTCTTCCGAGAGAAATTCCTTCTCTAGAAAGGATCCATTCTTGGCAACGAAGATTTTGCCTTCGGATCTATGATAGAAGGTATACCCAATAGTTTCCTTCGGGTATCCTATGAAGACGCATTTTTCCGCTTTGGGTTCAAGCTTGTCCGGCTGTAACTTCTTTACATAGGCTTCGCATCCCCAAACTTTAAGGAACGACAATTTAGGTTTCTTCCCAAACCATAATTCATACGGTGTCGTTTCAACGGATTTAGACGGTGCCCTATTTAAAGTGAATGCGGCTGTTTCTAATGCATAACCCCAAAATGATAGCGGTAAATCTGTAAGTGACATCATAGAACGAACCATATCTAAGAGAGTTCGATTACGACGTTCGGACACACCATTACGTAGTGGTGTTCCCGGCGGTGTCAATTGTGAAAGTATTCCGCATTTCTTCAAATGCTCGCCAAACTCGTAACTTAGATATTCACCTCCACGATCAAAACGTAGAAATTTAATCTTCTTGTTACGTTGATTCTCTACCTCACTTTGAAACTCCTTAAACTTCTCGAAAGTTTCGGATTTATGTTTCATGAAATAGATATACCCATATCTACTCAAGTCATCCGTGAAGGTAAGAACATAACGATAACCACCGCGCGATGCTACACTCATTGGACCACATACATCGGTATGTATGATTTCCAATAAGTCTGTAGCTCGCTCCATCATACCAGAAAATGGAGTCTTAGTCATTTTTCCCATCAGACATGCTTCGCATCTTTCAAGTGATTCAAAATCAAGTGATTCAAGAAGTCCATCGGAATGGAGTTTCTTCATACGTTTCACTCCAATGTGACCAAGACGACAGTGCCACATATAGGTCGAATTATCGCTTGATTTCAAACGTTTAGCCTCAATGTTGTTGATATGTGTATTTCCACTATCGAGATTCAATAAGAATAGACCATATATCAAAGGTGCATGTGCATAAAACATATTACTCATATAAATCGAACAACCATTATTCTCGGACTTAAACAAGTAACCGTCTCGCAATAAACAAGATCCCGATATAATGTTCATGCTCAAGCAGGCACCAAATAACAATTATTTAAGTATAAAACTAATCCCGATGGTAGATGAAGGGGTAGCGTGCCGACCGCGATCACATCAACCTTTGATCCATTTCCCACGCGCATCGTCACCTTGTTCTTCGCTAGCTTCCGTTTATTCTGCAGCACCTGTTTCGAGTTACAAATATGAGCAACCGAACCAGTATCAAATACCCAGGCACTACTACGAGTACTAGTGAGATACACATCAATAACATGTATATCAGATATACCTTTCTTCTTGATGTTGCCGTTCTTCAAATCCGCCAAGTACTTTGGGCAATTCCGCTTCCAGTGACCTTCTCCCTTGCAGTAAAAGCATTCAGTATCAGGCTTAGGTCTAGCCTTGGTCTTCTTCGTCGGCGTGGTAACTTTCTTACCACCCTTCTTGAAGTGTCCCTTCTGCTTAGACTTGCCTTTCTTGAATTTGGTGGTCTTATTGACCAACAACACTTGGTGCTCTTTCTTGATCTCCACTTCTGCAGATTTCTAACATGGCAAAGAGTTTTGGCAACGTATTGTTCATGTTCTGCATGTTGTAGTTCATCACAAAGTTCTTGTAACTTGGTGGTAGTGATTGGAGGACACGGTAAATCCCCAAAGCATTAGGAACCACTATACCCAAGCTTTGAAGTTTGTTTGCGTGCCCAAACATCTTAAGCACATGCTCACTGACGGAGCTGCCCTCTTCCATCTTGCAGTTAAAGAACTTTTCAGAAGCCTCATAGCTTTCAATTGCCGCATGAGTCTCAAAAATCAATTTGAGATCCTCGACAATATCATATGGGTCTGAATCTTCAAACCTTTTCTGAAGCTCCGATTCCGAACCATACAAGATAGCACACTGAACTATGGAGTACTGATTCTTCCGAGCGAGGTAAACATTCTTTACTTCATCGGAAGCATCAGCTGCAGGTGGGTCACCCAGCGGTGCATCCAGCACATAGGTCAAATTACCAGCTGTGAGGACAATCCTCAAATTGCGGAACCAATCCGCGAAGTTGCTTCCATTGTTTTTCAACTTTTCTTTCTCTAGGAACACATTAAAATTGATGGTAGGGGCTGCCATTGATCTACAACATATTTGCAATGGTTTAGACTAAGTTTATGACAAATTGAGTTCAAATTAATTAATAAAGTTAATCTAGGTGAACTCCCACTCAAAACAATATCCCTCACATTGTTTTAGTGATCACACGAACCAAATCCACCACATCAACACCGATCATCACGAGAGTTGATATAGTTTCAATGGTGAACAATCGTCATGTTCATCATATCTACTATATGATTCATGCTTTACCTTTCGGTGATCCGTGTTCCGAGACCATGTCTGTACATGCTAGGCTCGTCAAGATCAAACCTTAGTTTCCGCATGAGCAAATCTAGCTTGCTCACGTTGTATACACTTGCAGAATCTAACACACCCGATCATCACGTGGTGCTTCGAAACAACAAGCTTTAGAAACGGTGCTAACTAAGGGTGAACACTTTATGACTTGAAATTCATGTGCATGAGGGATCATCTTATAATGCTACCGTCGTCTACTAAGCAATACAAGATGCATAAAGGATTAACATCACATGCAATTCATAATATGTGATATGATATGGCCTTTCTTCTTTGTGCTTCCGATCTCCATCTTCTAGCACGAACATGATCTTCATCATCACCGGCATTGCATCAAGGTCAATGATGCCTCTCCATGGTTGTCGTCCACCGGCTTCAACTATTACAACTACTTTGAATAGACACGCGGGTCTTAACATAAATTAAAGACAACCATATGGCTCCTGCCGGTTGCCAACTTACAATAAGGAACATTGCATACATCAAATATAATCACAATCATGGCCATATCACATCACTGCACACCCCTGCAAAACAAAGTTAGACGCCTCTACTTTCTTTGCATGTTTTACGTGGTTTGGGGCTTTCAATAAGTGTCGTTCTAACTTACGAACATGAACCACACCATTGATACTAGTATTGTTAATCACCCGTTGTAAATTGGATCTTAACTATGCTAGGAGAAACAGGCACCCGCAAAGTCACTTATGCAATACAAGTTGCATGTCAAGCATGGAGCAAGTCTCATGAATGATGTCATGTAAGGTTAGCCCGGGCCGCTTCATCCCAACATACCGCAAGATGCAAAGTACACAAGAAGCAATTGACAATAAAAGCATCAACGCCCACAATGACCATTGTGTTCTACTCGTGCAACAGATCTACATATAGACACGGCTCTGATACCACTGTAGGGATTCGTAGCATGGAAAACAAAAAATTTCTATCGCATACAAACAAACAAGCCAAGATCTATCTACTAGATTGTAGCAACGAGTCGATGGAATAACTTACCATCGAAGATTCCAAAGTGTTTAACGAGAGCGGATTCTCGTGGGTGATGTAGTCGTACTCTTCCCGATCTCAAGATCGCGTAGACGATTCTTCCGGCGCCGCGTTCCGGCAGCGCTCCCGCAGTCGGTCACACGTTCGGTACTTGACGAAGACCTTCCTCTCCCTTGTTCCAGCAGGCAGCGGAGGTTGTAGCACTCTCCTCGAGATTCCGGCAGCACAACGGCGTGGTACCGGAAGTAGAGGGGAGACCCCGCAGGGCTTCGCCTTAAGCCGGAGCGAGTATGGTAGAGTATGAGAGAGCTCCTCGGCGATCTAGGGTTTAGACACACCAAGGAGGAGGGGCTAGAGCCGGCGGCTAGGGTTCCGGGGACCCCAAGTCGGCGGCTAGGGCAAAACCCTAGGTGGTGGCGGCGGCTATGGAGGGCTGCTGCTTCTAGGGTTTGAGGTGAGGGACTTGTGTGTCTAGAGGAGGGAGCCCTGCCCCTCCTTATATAGGTGGAGGGGCCGGCGCGCCAAGGGGAGGGAGGGGAGTCCCTCCCCAACTCGGCTTGGAGGTGGGCCGCCGGTTGGAGGAGGGATTCCCTCCCCAACTCGGTTTCCCTCCTTCCTCCTCTTCTCCACTTTCCAAAACTTGCCGTTTAACTTTCAAACTAGTCGTTTGACTTTTCAATTTAGGATTTGATTAAACCCTTTATTTTGGACAGCGAATACACTTAGTACATGATGCAATCACTCCAACTTGCAATGACACACTCATGTACCCCTTCCCCTCCGGAGTGCCGGACATTCCGGAACTTTCTAGAACATTCCCGATGAAAAGACCGGAATCATTCCCGAACTCTGAAACGGGACTTTCCTTATATGAATCTTATTCTCCGGACCATTTCGGATCACCTCGTGATATCCCGGATCCCATCCGAGACTCCGAACAACATTCGGTCTCTTTCTCATAATACCATAACTACTCAAACAATGTCGAATCCTTAAGTGTGTCTCCCTACGGTTCGTGAATTATGCGGACATGATCGAGACACTTCTCCGAACAATAACCAATAGAGGAATCTGGAAATTCATATGGCTCCCACATATTTCTACGATTACTTTGCGATCGAATGAACCACTTACATACGATACCAATTTCCCTTTGTCTCACGATAGCTTACTTATCCGAGGTTATGATCGTCGGTATCTCTGCATACCTAGTTCAACCTCGTTACCGATAAGTACTCTTTTCTCGTTCCCGTGATATGTGATCCCTTGTGATCCAGTCACATGCTTGCAAGCTAATTGGATGACATTCCACCGAGAGGGCCCAGAGTATATCTATCCGTCATATGGATGGACAAATCCCACTCTTGATCCATGTGTCTCAACCAATACTTTCCGAACACTCAATGCCACCTTTATAGCCACGCAGTTACGGTGTGGTGTTTGATGTCATCAAAGCATCCATCCGGTAAAGGTGATATGCATGATCTCATGGTCGAAGGAATTAGGTTACTATGTATTAGAAAGCATATAGCAATTGAACTATTTAAATGACTTGATCTTTATGCTACGCTTATCTATAGGAGTATGTCCATCATATCATTCTCCTAACGATATGATCTTGTTGTTGATAACATCTCAATGTTCATGATAGGGAAACCACAATCATTTATCAACCAACAAGCTAGTGATGTATAGAGGCTATACTAGGGACTTCAAATTAAGTTTACAAATCACACAAGTATCAATGTTTCCTTGTTAATACTATTATAGCATGAATGTAAACATTTATCATAAACACAAAGATATAATAATAACTACATTTATTATTGCCTCTAGGGCATATCTCCAACAACTATAACCTAATCATAAAACTTGGCAGATCAACGTGTTCTTAAGGATGCTTCCTCATGGGTAAGAGGGGGTGATCCTAGTTCAGGTGATGATGATGACTTGGTGGATATCAAAAGATGATGATCAATATTTCAGATATGTTTCTCTCTTATCCCCTTTTAAAATACTCTGACTAGACGATCTTCTTCTCCCTCTTGTTTTATAAACAAAAGTGGCTTTATGCAAAACAACTCCACCAGCTAGAAGTCTTGCGGAGTACACCCTGTACTCACCCTTGCTTTGTTGATACTTTTGGCAGAGTAAGTGTCCCCTGAAGACAAGTTTCGTACTACATCGACATCGACGAGTAGCTTGGGGTTCCCGGCCGGTAGCCTGGAATCTATGGACTGGGACGTCATCGTTATGCTTCAGGCCTCTTAGGACATTTGTTAAGTTTGCTATACTCAATAGCATAATTTGCCTTCCGTTGTTTGATGTTTGTGGTCAGTGACCTCTTCTTGTAATAATTTGGTTCTCTGCTCAGTTATGAGCTTGCTGTAATAAATTTTTGTGTCGTAGGGTCACTGCCGTGTTACCGATTCTTCACTGGATATTCTCGAGCTCAAGGTTAAGCTTATTTCAGACGGAGGTCTAGGATTTGTTTAGCCCTGATCCCGGGGGTGTCACATGTGTGCTCGTTTTCAATCCGCTCCCAAGGAGTGCCACTTGATGGCGGTCAAACGGATTTTTAGGTACCTTGTTCTCACTCCTACTCTCGGGCTTTTGTATCCAAAGGGGTCAACCTTTGAGCTTGTTGGCTATTCGGATGCCGATTGTGCAGGTGATAAGGTTGATCGGAAATCAACCTCCGAGGCTTGCCAATTTATTGGCCGGTCGTTGGTGAGTTGGTCTTCCAAGAAACAAAACTCCACAGCCCTATCCACCGCCGAAGCCGAATACATATCCGCGGCATCTTGTTGTGCTCAATTGTTATGGATGAGGAAAACCTTGAAAGACTATGGTGTGTCTCTTGGTACGGTGCCTCTTCTATGTGACAATGAAAGCGCAATAAAGATCGCCAACAACCCGGTCCAACATTGCCGCACCAAACATATTGACATTCGCCAACACTTCCTATGTGACCATGTCGCAAATGGTGATATCAATCTCACTCATGTGGGTACGATGTTCCAATTGGCCGATATCTTCACGAAGCCTTTGGATGAAGCCCGGTTTGTCATATTGAGGCGAGAACTCGGTATCCTAGATCCCCAAAACTTGGATTGATTTGCTTCTTGCACTATATTATTGCTCTTAACATGCTATGTAGCTTAGTTGTGCAGCACATGTAGGGATGATCATCTTACCATATCTTGGTTTGATGCTTACCTATGTGTGCAACATAAATTGATCTCGTATCATGATATGGGTCCAAGCATCTATCTTTGAGGCGCCATGACATGTGTGCTTAAACATAGGGGGAGAAATCCTCCGCCAAATGGTCGGTTTTGTGTATTGGGTGTATTGTTGCTTCAAGCTAAATCCTTTGTCCATGGTCGCTCTTCGCTTTTGGTTTTTCATGACCTTGCCTTATGGACAATGCTCTCTCTGGTCTTCATTTGAATCTTGTGTATATGCTCATATGATCCCTCACAATTTTTCATCTCCAAAACATCAACAATCTTGTCTCGCTGTCTTCAGAAAATTTTCGGCAAAATTCCGGTTCGACCGGCCTCATGATCGAAAATTCCGGCGACCGCCGAAAATTCCGGCAGCAGACCGAAAACCCTTTCAGAACATGTTTTCGGTTCTCTGCCGAAATTTTCGGTCGCCACCAGAATTTCTGGTCAGTAGGTCGGTTCGCCGATGCTCTCGCCGGAATTTCCGGCATGGGCACCTGTCCGACCGGACTTATTGCCGAATTTTTTTGAAGAGGGTATTTATTGCGCGCGCATGGATCAATTCCTTCCTCTTCCTTTCTTTCTTCCCCACACCCTTCCCTCCTCCATGGACGCCGTCCCAAGCTTCCCCACCCCCCATAGGCCCTTCCCTCCACCCAAAACCCTTCCTACTCCACCAAGTTGTAGATCGGGCCTCTACAAGTCTTTTCACCGAAGGTTTTGCTCTCTCCTTTCACGCATTGGGAGATCGAGGAGTGCTTCCCCACTTTCTCGAGTGGTGCTTTCTTCGTGCCTATCCTTGGCAAGGGAGGGGGCATGGCTTCGTCTTCGCCATCCGATGATATTTTTGCTCTTTCCTCTCTTCTTTCCCTTGTTTTTGTTTGTGGTGAAACCCTAGCCTTCATGTCTTGTGCTCCCTTAGTTCTCTTTATTCCCCTAGTAGTGTAACTAGGCTAGCATCACCCTAGTTTCACCCTCTTTTCTCCCTCATGTTGTTGTTTGTGCAAGTACTAAGTCATGGATAGTTTCACGGTCGACTGCTCAAATTTTTCGGTCCCAGGCCCGGTCGCGCCGAACCCGCCGCCGAAATTTCCGATCACCGTTTTCGGTCGACCGACTTGCTCGCCGGAATTTCCAGTCGAGCTTTCGGTTCGCCGGACCCGTCGCCGATCATTCCGGCGACAGGGTCGGCTCCACCGAACCTGGCGCCGAAACTTTTCTTTCGCCTATTTTTTTCTGTCCATGTGCTTGCCCAACCTTCATTACGTGTTCTTGGGAGCTCCTTTATGGCATATACACTCATTTGTTCTTCTTGGCCTTGCGTTCTTGTGTGCTACTTGTGCAGAGTCTAAACATAGCGACTTTGAGCCCGACACAGGCAAAAAGAGGAAGCTCACTATTCAACGGCCTCCTCCTCCTCGCCTCACTCAGTGTCAGCTAGAGAAAGCTGCTCTCACGGGCGGTTCTGGATCTGCTAGTGGCCAGGAGAAGAAAGCCTCTGCTGGAAGGTCCGCTATGAAAGGCAAGTCCAATATTGGTCCTACTGAAGAAGAAGTTCCTCCCAACTACAATACTGTCTTGGATATTACTGTGAATCAATGGCGGGACTTGAGGAGGCAGAATCCATACCGCTTTACCAACCGCACTTATCAAGGGGCTGACAAGATGTTCTGGACTGACACCCAGAAGTGCTTTTGGGATGACTTTTACAATGATCCATCTCGTATGCGGCGGGGGTTTCTTTGTTCCTCCCAGGTATCTCAATGAGGACCACTATGCTCATTACCTCTCCTCCGATTTCGAGCATGTGGATGTGGCCCTGAAGCAGATGGATGTCCTTGCTATTGCTACAATCAAGGTCAAGCTAATGCCCGATATCATTCGCCAGTTCTTCTGCACAACTTACTTTCACACTGATGATGCTCGCACTATCACTTGGATGACTGGCACCAAGCCATACTCGGCTTCTTTTGAAGCTTTCTGCCATGCCCTGGGTTACCCTCCTGACAGTGTATCTGGCTTCTGCATTCATTCTAAGAAGGCATTCAGTGACAACCAGCTCTTTTTCTGCTATCCCAGCGATCCCAGCCATCAGCCTCACAGCTTGTCAGGGATGTACTACTACTACATGGTGCTTGCTCGGTTCTTCCGCTACAATCTTATGAGCAAGGCTGGTGATGCTGTTGATGTCCGCGGTCACCACAAGAATCTGCTGTACTATTGTGAGCCTCGCCGTCTCTGGAAGATCTGTGTGTGTGACTTCATCTACAATGAGATTCAGCGGTCCATTGAGAAGCGCATGACTTCTAATTTCTGTCAGTATGTTCAGCGCCTGATTGAGGCCACCATTCCTGCAGCTGCTCTCCCCAGAGGTCCGCGTGAAGATATGGAGGATTTCACCTTACCTCGTCGGGGCTCTCATGTGGAGCTCCCCCAGATGTTGCCATCTGAGCACCGGACCAAGCATGCTCATGATCCTCTGTCTGCTAGTGGCTCGCGCTCTCGTAGGGACCTTCCCCGTGCCCTTCCTCGCAAGAAGGGTCTTGCCCGGTTCTTCAACAACTTATGGGATATGTGTCGCTCCTCCTATGATGTTGCCCACCATAGTTTGGAGCTCAGTCATAAGAACAGGAGGCAGCACAATGCTTTCTTGGAAGAGCGTGGTCGACCAGTGCCAGATTTGGGCAATGCTCTAGCTCCTGTCCCTTATGTCAACTTTGAGAAGCCCCCGCTAAATGAGGACATGTTTAGGGGTTTTGATCCATCTATGTTCCCTGGGTTTGCCACTTCCAGCTCCTCTCAGCGTCGTGCTACAACTACAGGGGATGACGATGATGGTGAGGGCGAGGACGAAGAGGATGGTGACGATGAAGAAGAAGAGGAGGAAGAATCCTATGATGATGATGACGAGGACAACTTCGGTGGCTAGATCGGTCTCTTCGCTCGTTTCTTCCTTTTTGGTCTCGATGCCAAAGGGGGAGAAAGAGTAGAGTCGCTTATTTCATGATTTGCCTCTCGCACAAGCCCTACTTTGCTCGTTTGTCTCTCATGGGCTTGTGCTTTTATTTGCTCTTTCGAACCATTTGTGTGTGTGTTTGGACAACCTTGTAGTTCTCTTATTGTACTTGAATTTCCTATCACTATGTGCTTTCTATTATGTGCTAGATCTAATCGTATCATAATATCTTTTTTTGACTCTACCTCGGTTTGTCATCATTAACCAAAAAGGGGGAGATTGAAAGGGCAAATAACCCTTATCTAGTATTTTGGTTAACTATGACATCAGAGCTAGAGGATGGACTAATGTTTCTATTAGCTCTCCACAAGTGAGAATCCGCAGGTTGTTGGTGATAGGTGATGGGTGACCCCCCATTCGTTTCTTTATGGAGAGCCGGTGTCATTGTTTATTATTCTCTCGTATTTACTCTTGAGTCAAATAGGAAACACCGCACTATTAAGAGGGGTGATCTCGATGTGCTCTTTGGGGATGTTCTACACCATATAAGCCTCTCATCATCCACCCACACACACCCATTCGAAGAAAGAGAGAAATCAGCCTTGAAAAATGAGTCTAAAGAGGTTACTGCGAAATCGGCAAAAGCGCCGGCGGCGCCGGTGCTGTCGTCAGAATTTCGGGTCGCCACCGGAAATTCCGGGTGCACACCGATATGGCTTACAGAATAGATTTTCGGTTATTCGCCGGGAATTCCGGTCGCCGCCGAAAATTCTGGCGTGGGGTCCAGTCGACCGGAGCTGTCGCCAGAAATTCCAGCGAGCAACTCGGTCCGACCGGACTTATTGCCGGTTCTGTCGCAGGAACCTCCAAACGGCTCTTTTTCTCCTCACAATATATATACCCCTTTCTTCTCCACTGTGAGGTTAGGCATTTGAGCTAACATTTTATTTCTTGAAGCTCTCTCTCTGTTCCTCATTGTTGAAACACAAAAGCTTGAGGATCTCCCATTCTACCCAACCAAATCCAAATCCCTTTGGTAGAAAGGAAGAGGAGGTCCCGATCGACGTTTCCACCAAGTCGAAGTTCATTCACCCTTGAGTTCATCGAGTTAGCTTGTTACTCTTGGGTTTGTGGGAAACCCTAGGCGGCTACGGTCGCTCGAAGGCATTCGGCTTGTGATTTGCTCCGTTGAAAGTTTGTGAGGGTTTGGAGACTACCTTAAAGTCTACCACGAGTAAGTGAGCTATTCCTTCGTGGGATAGACTCGGAGAAGAAGGTGAGCCTTTGTGGCGCGTGAGGAATCCTTCGTGAAACCTCACACCTCTCCAACGTGACGTAGCTTCCTTCCCAAAGGTGGTGAACACGGGAATACATCTTCGTCTCCGCGTGCTTCGGTTATTCCTTAACCGATCTCTTACTTGTGTTGCTTACCTTGTGATAGCCTTCGAGCTTAAAGTATCTTGTACATCATCTAGGTTGCCTCACATAGTTTGCATTTAGGCTCACTTATATTCCGCAAAGCCTAAAACTTGCAAAAGATTATATTTTTTTTGTAGAAACCTATTCACCCCCCTCTAGGTTAACCATCTTACACGTTCACGCGTCTTTAGCTCGTGCCTGTGTTTGCAGTCGTTGCTCGGTGGTATAATGATCTATTTATAATTTTTTATTACTTTTAGGACTCTTTGTATTGCTGTTGATGATCATTAATAAATCGGTGAAATTTTGCAAAAAGGGAAAAGAAATGAAGATAACGGCGAATCAATTAAACGAGGAAGACCCGAGATTGATGCACCCTACTTTGTCCCACCATGCTCCAAGAAGTCCAAAGCGCCCAATACCTAGCATCACCTTCAAGAGGGAAGCACGGTTAGCACGGCGCTGCTGCCCGGACCAGCGTACTAGACCTAGGGTTTTCCCTGGCACTTGTGGAAAAGTGGAATGAAATACCCGTGTTGCCCTCCAGGAAAGAATAGCGCCACTCGAAGGCAGCACCGCGACGGAGTCGGGCAGACCGACAAGGATTTTTCTCGATCCCTCCCATAAAAAAAGGGCACACGAACACCCACCGGCAACCTCGCCATCCACCAGTATACTTCATTGAAATAATATGGTAAACATCTGCTAAACAATGGGGCCAAAATAATTACCTTCATGAATTAATATCAACTTCATATGAATCATATCCAAATATTAAATATCGCTCCTCCGTGGAAACCGGCTTAGCGCTAGGTTTAGAAAGTAGGGACTATTTCGAATTTAGCTACCTTGTTCTAAAATTTGGAAATTATCTAACTAGGCCGACAAAACTACGACGTTGGTAGTTGGTTTTCCCCTAAGTTTTGGTAATCCAAGAAAAATTGCTTCAGTTTTGTATGAACAGAAATATCAACCCATGTTCCATGTTGCATTTAGTTCTTTTTGGGGGGGGGGGGGGGGGGGGGGGGGATATTGCCTTTAGTTTGCCAAATAAAGCAATTTGCCCCTTAACTTTCTGAGCATATATTTTGGATCCAATTCGGCCTGACTTCAAGCCGTCAATAGGCCCTTCATCGAATCATGGGCTTACGAAACTTGAGCCTCGAACTCGATCGGGATGGGATCAATCTTCCACATTTCCTTCCTATTTTGGAATTTGGAAAGGTCTGTTTGTGTCCGCCCAACACGATCGAGCAAACCGAGTCCTTATCCGACCAAGCCCGGACGTACGTGTCCAAAACTCCAAAAGAACCCGTCGAATCTGTCTCTTCCTGCACTCTTCCTTCCCCCACGACGGCGCACACAACCTATATATACTTTCCCTTGCACGGGAAGAAAAGCTTGGATCCATCGCATATCGCCGATCGTTGTCGGTCTCCGCAGCCTGTCGAGATGGATTCGCCCGTCCGGGAGATGGAGGAGACGGACGAGTTCGTGATCGTCCCGGCGGCCGCTGACCTCCGGTCGTACCAACTGGACGAGGACGCCGACGATGCCCACGACCACGAGGCGCGCTTTCTCGCCGGCAACAACGAGAAGACGATCGACGTGAACTACTTCGCCTCTGAGCCGACCTCCGACGCCGCGGCGCAGTGCGGCGCGGCGGAGGCAGCGGCGCCGTCGAGCGCGGAGAGCGAGGCTACAGCGGACGACGACGTGGAAGATGTCGAGGGGGCCCTGTCCGACGACGATGACGGAGTTGGGGCAGAGGAAGTGATATTTGCAGAGGAACTAGAGCGCAAGGAAGATGTCGACGGGGGCCTGTCTGATGACGATGAGGGGGTTGGGGCAGAGGAAGTGGTAGCTGCAGAGGACCAACCAGAGCGCAAGGACGGGGATGGTGATCACGCCTGGTGGCAGCACCACGCCGTCGGGGTGATCTGCTCCGTGGGGCTGGCGGCGGCGGCCACCGGCCTGGCCCTGCTCCTCGGCGGCCAGCAGCAGATCCCGCACAGGGTCCACTTCCGGGTCGCCGGCGATCGCAAGGTGCGTACGGCAGTAGTATAATTTCGCATGTAGTACGTACAATTAACGTAGTTGTACAAGACATAATAAATTTCACGATCTCGCTCAACTTTCTTTTCATGCAGGCGGGCAAGGTTTCGGCGAGGAGGGGCGCGAGGCTAGACCAGGGGATGTCGGTGCCGCGGTTTGAGCATGCGCCGGCGATCATCTCGTTCGGGGGCTCCTACGACGGGCAAAGGTTTTGATGGGACGACGTGTGCCATATCGATCCTGTCGTGCCGGTGCAGAATTCGGAGTCCATTCATAAATGCCTGCAGCTAGCTTTTCTTTATACTTATACTCCCTCCGTTTAGAAATATAAAATGTTTTAGTTTTGTGAATGAGATATATCTAGACACCATTTAGTGTCTAGATTCGTTTAAACCTATACACTAAAAGGTGTCTAAATACATCTCCTTCACAAACCTAAAACATCTTATATTTCTAAATAGAGGGAGTAGTTTTTTAAAATAGAATTATCGGAATCAAATTCGTTGACTTGACAGAAACAAAGGTTTTCCTAAAACGCACATTACGTCTGTATTTTTCGTGTTGACATGTAGTCGCTTTATTTTGGGAAAAAATATACTGGTGTCAATATTGATGCCAACGATGATTGAAAGATACTTGGATTGCTTTTTTTTTTTTGAGAGAGAGATACTTGGATTGCTTTTCGCTGTAGGCCACGAGGTATTCTAACCCTCCATCTCCCGATGGAATTGCCAAGTCGGGCATCTTGGGGGTATGCACAATTGTTATATCCTAATGATGGGATAAGTTCGTCTAATCAACCCTTGTGCATGCTCTTAACCGTGTTTGGTGTCTACGTGACCACCAATTTAGTCTGCTAGAATTGTGTCCATCTTCGCTGGCTTTGCCCATAGACAACCCGCCAGCTATATATGCACACAAGTCATATCAATGACAAGTTAGATGATTAATGAGGTGTTTTTAAACGATATGTAGTGTCGACCATCTTATTGACCATTGCACAATCCCTTAGTACTCTTCGGTGTCTCAACCAATACTTATTTTGTCTGCTAGAATTGTGCCCAACGACCTCTTCTGTCGTCAGCCGTCGGTGTTGATGTCAGACCCGTCTAGCCTTGACCACTCTTTGACTAGCGTGTACCTCATTAGTAAGTTTCTTGTTTGCTTCTATCGGTGCCGTCGCCTCCAGCTCGTCGTGCCTGACCGTGTCATTTCTAGATCTGGTTCTGTTGGTGGTCGTCTTCTCAATCTTTCTCCCTCTATCTCCCCATCAACCTTTTGACACAAATACGAATGACATCAATAAGATAAGGTGCACATGGTCAAATAGTCGAAAGTACAATGAGAAAGTTTGAGGGATATTGATGGTCCCGTGGAAACGCTATTTCCCTTGGTTTAGATCGAACATGTTTCACAGTGAAATAGTAGAGAGATATCTCAGAATGATACACAATTGTTAAATCAACATAGGCCTTCTAGCACAATATCTTAGGTAGTGTGTTTTAAAAACAACCATCCCAATACATTTTTTTTGTTAAGGTTTGTATCTTACTACTCCCTCTGTTTCATCCATGTAGGTGATTTTGCATTTAATGATTTTGGGTTCATCCATGTAGGTGATTGGGCTAGCAATTCTTTTTGCCTATCACCATGTGTAAGAGTTGTATGCATGCATATTAGTTTTAGACTTGGAAACATGTTCATGCGTTGCAACGGTAGGCAAAAATGTATGTCACCGAGGCGAACAAAGTAAGTTTGCGATAGTACAGCCGAGACGTGTCACAAAAACCAGCCAACTTCCCTGAGTTCACGGTAAGCTCTCCAGTACTGTGTCACCACAACCTCCTTAAAGGAAATATGCCCTAGAGACAAATAATAATATTAATTATTATCATATTTTGTTAAGTTTATGAATTGGGTTTTATATCATGCTATAACTGTATTAATTGGAAACGTCAATACACGTGGGATATACAAACATCCAGGAGTTCCCAGTGAAATCTCTAGTCGGAGTTCCGAGTGAAATCTCTAGTCACTGGTTCATTGGTCAACAGATGATCAAGTTTTCCTGATCATGTCGATGCTTCGGTGTCTATTGACAATGGAGTCATCTCATTGGAGAATGAGATGGTGAACATACCATATCTAAGCATCATAACACGATCATGTCACGAAGTTCAAGTTGCGATGATTAGAAAATATAGTGACTTGTTCCTTAGACCGTGAGACCATATCTAATCACTGTCTTCCGAGAATACTTTGATGACATCTAACATCACTCGGTGGAATGGTGATCATAAGGGTGTCATTGGGTATTTGGAGGAGCAAGTAGAGGCGTATGCTCAAGAGCGGGATTTGTCCATCCGCGTGACGGAAGATACTCTGGGCCCACTCGGATGAGTTATATCCATAAGTTGCACAACGTGTGACTAGATCATGGGGATATCAATTATCGGATCAAGTAAAGTAGCTATTGTCGGTAACGAGGTTGAACCCGACATGTTGATGTCGTTGATCAAGCCTCGGACAATACAAGTATCGTAGATACAAAAGGACTAAGACACATCGTTGATGGTTCAGTGACAAGTTTCGTGGAATGCACAGGTGGTCATCATGGGCATCCAGGTCCTGCTGATGACCATTGGTCAGAGAGGGGTATCGACCATGTCTGGAGTGTTCCAAAACCGTTGGATAGCACGCTTAAGGGTTTGACGAAGCTCGTAGATCGTTATTGGTATATTCGGGATCACCAAAGAAAAAAAAAGAAACCGAAAGGGTTCCGGGAATGTCTGGAGGGTGTTCGAGTGGGACGAAAGGTATTCCATGGCCACGAGAATTAAATAATAGGTAAATAAATGTTAAATAGTGATTTAATTATTTATTTATATTTATTTAATAAAAAAGATTAAAATCCCTGTTGGGCCAACTTCTATGGAAGAAAGGGCCCATGAGGGAAAAAGGAAACGGGAGGAAAGGGAGGAGGGGCCGCATGGGCCCCATGCACCCACCGGCAGGGCCTAGGAAGGCCCTGGACGGCGGCACCACCCTCTCCCCACTTTTCTCTTTTGTTTAGTCCCACATGGCTAAGATAAGTAGCCCAGGGGTCTCCCCTTCCCTATATAAAGAGAGCCATAGGAGGCAATTAAAACACAGAAAAATAAATAAAGGCTTCCAGTTGCCTCTCTCTCTCCGTCGCGACTGTGGCCCCCTTGTTTTTGGGCTATGTGAATGAGGAGTTCTTCACTGTGGAGCGCCATCGCGTTACAGGATTTGGAGCCGGGAGATCTGCTTCCGCAATCTCGGTTGGATCTGAGAGAAGCGGGATTCATCATCAAACACCGTACGTGTGTGACTCCCTCAAGCGGTGCCATGCTTTCAGTGCTAGGGTTTGTCGGAGCAGTTGGACTTCGGGACCCCGAGGTCGGCATCGGTATGACTTCATCAACCACGTTCCCTGCAGTACGTTAATCGCGTTCGGTCTTCAAAGGTATGAATATCGTATCCCGTCCCATTACTGCATTACTAATAGATAGATCCTGGCATTAGGGTTTCAATCGTAGGAATTTTTT
This sequence comes from Avena atlantica, assembly GCA_910589765.1. Taxonomy (NCBI): domain Eukaryota; kingdom Viridiplantae; phylum Streptophyta; class Magnoliopsida; order Poales; family Poaceae; genus Avena; species Avena atlantica. Next base: position 329,875,554 of record OU342738.1, on the reverse strand, counting down.
GTTTTCTGCCCTCGAACCCCAACACTCCTATTTTCATCACTTTAGCCAAACCACCTGATACATATGTGCCAACGCAAAAAAAGTCATGCGACATCATCTTGATTCACCCCACTCCATGAAGGTTTTCACCTCCCTTAGGGTCAGAAGAGTAAGACAGACAAATCACAATGGGAGGAGGTGGAATGCAGATGCGCGAGAGCCATTCAGTCATCCCCTCCAACACCGTCAATATTTCCATCAAATTCAACGGATTTGGGAAGAGGGGCAAATAAAAAAAAACTAGAAGAATACCCCACACGTTGCAGCGGGGATCTCTTTAATTAATTGATTATTTAAATGAATAGGTACAAAATACGTAAAATAACATGCCATATTATTTACAATAGTCAATAGGCTAAATTAATTGACATAGTCGAGAGGAATAGGTATTGGTTTTTTGGGGATCAGGAGAAATCCCGGTCGGCTCGTCCGACACCGACGCGATGACGCCTACAAAAACCACCATTCCTTTCTGAAGGGCGTTGGGTACCCCTTTCCCACTTACCTTCGTGTGCCGGGGGAAACTCTAGGACTTGTCCAGCGTTATCATCGCCGCATTCCTTTTTCAAGATGCTGTTTCGTACGCGGCGTTTGGAGCTCTAGGAGCGTGGTGGGACATTTCCGGAGGACGCATCGGTTGCGAGTCATTGTTGTTTTGTCATTATGCTGATGTTGGCATTAGCTTCTCTTTTCTTTCTTTGTTTTTTAAATTTTGGGTTTGATTGTGTTTGTTTGCCTAACAGTTGTTTCCTATGATTGCTATATTAGTATGGCGGGACAAAATCCTATTTCGAGAAGTATCAAGGATGGGAGGCAGCGGCACGTGCAAGGCGACGATGCGAACGTACTTTTTGAGCCATGGCAATTGCCAAAACTACAGGAATAAAGTGAGAATAAAACCTACAAAGGATAGGAAACGTTCATTGTTTTATTATTATTAGGGTTACTCTGATTCAGTTTTTTCATTTTCATGAGTTACTTTCGAAGTGCTAGCAAGATACATAAAGTTAGTGATATGAGGTGTTATGCTTGGATAAAAAAGAGCACCAAGTACTACTAGTAGCATTTATTTAGAATGTGTATATATCATTAAGAAACAACAACTACTAGTACGGAGTACCCGAGTAGTTCTGTAAAAAAAACTAGTATGGAGTATTAAAATGGCTGAATACGAGATAAGTACTTTCTCTGATCCTAGACAAATCCAAGTCAATTAATTTGAATCGGCGGAAGTAGTAGCATATGGGATTACTCATGATAAATCCTGAAAGCCAACACGAGCCCTAGGAAAGATATATGATCTCCTCCTCGTCTTCAAGCCCAGTGTCCGCCGCCGTCTTCTTGCCTACCACACGTGTGCCACAGTAATTCAGAAGAAAGGTGCCATCGTCATCAGTGGGCACCATGGCGTAGTAGTAATCCATCAAGCTCTTCATCCTGTCGGTTCACCACATGGTGCGGGTCAGCCTTCGTCCTTCGGTGTCGACCAGAACGGGGGTGACAAAGGTCAAAGTGAAGAACTGGATCTCGTCGCCATCCTTCATCCCGGAGTCCTCCGGCGTCTCCTCGCGTTCGATCCACCTGGCGCCGCCGTGCAGGAATACCCAAGTCCGCGACGGGGATCGACGTTGGGCACCATGGCGTGGTAGAAGCGCATGAGGTCTATCAGCTTTTCGGTGCGTCGCATGGTTCGGGTCAGCCTCCGTCCTTGATTGTCCTTCACCATGAGGGTGACGAACGACGCAGCTGCCGCCGGCTTCACGTCGTCCATACCGGAGATCAGTTGAGCGGCGCATTGTTAGTTTCGTAGAAGTTTACGGGTGGCGGCGCCAGGTTCTCCTATTTAACGACGCCCACTAGCGCGTGCAGCTGGGCCGGCCCATTAGGGTTTTTTCATTTTCGGTTTAGTTTTATTGTTTGTTGTTTTCTTTTTCGCCTTTTTCTTCTTTCTTTGTGGACCATGCTGCGTTTAGACTGGTCTGAGATCAAACCTGACGGACGTTCTACATAGGAACGGTCCGAATTGCCTGCTATGTCCGGGGTGAATTTTGTGTCCAAGCAATAAACGACAAGATTTTTAACTAGCCCAATTCACATGTAAAAATTCAAAATGTCTTGTAGATCAAGCTAGTACTCTAGTGGCTTGTTTGCGGGGTACGGGTGATAAAGCCGCCAAGGGTGTTAGGTTACCGAGCCTTCATCGCTCGTCGAGACAACGTCTTCATCCGACCCGTTTATATGGTGGATAATTTATATGTATCAGGATGGATAACTTAACTACTATGTTATTAACTACTATGTTAGGATAAGTCACATGTTAAGCGGTGGGTAACACAACTTGGTTTGTCCCAAAAGTTACCCATCAATAAAATAAGAGTTATCCAGACTTCAGCATTTAAGTTGTCCTCTAAAAAACATTGAAGTTATCCACCACTATAAAAATTTATCCATAGATATAATATAAAAGTTATTCTAGCGGCTTGGCTTCATCGCCGCCGCGTACACACGACTCAACCTCGATGCTACCGCGTCAAACATTAAACATAATTTAAAAAAATCTAAACTTTTTTACATATGTTATAATAAATGAAGTATTATGCCCTACCACTCATCATCCTAAGTTGTAGTAAAAAAAGTAACATGCAATTAGTAGTCTAGCGGCTCGAATTCATCGTCTATCGCCTCTATCGCAGGATATGGGTGATGAAGCATCGAAGTGTTAGGTATCGAGTCTTCATCGCTCGTCGATGCGTAGCATCGATGACGGTAAAGTCTCGGTACCCTAACACTTAGGCTACCGTGTTCCAATTAAACTTTCTCAACATGTATGCGTGAACGTCTGTACCAAACGATGGATAGCTTATATGTTACAGGATAGATAGCTTACATATTATGATATGGATAACTCACGAGTTAGGGGTGGATAACATTTTGATCCAGAAAAATTTCATCGAAATATATCAACATATAATATAGTTTTAAAGATCTCGCCGCGACTAGTCCAACGGTAACAACGAATTCTAAATCGGACACACGTTTAATCTATAAGACATTTTAAATTTTTGTTTTGATTATAAACTGGCTAACACCTCGCGTTGATACTTTCCGCCAGGTTTGGACAACCGGCGACCAGTCTGAGATTAGATTTTTCATTTTTTTTTTCATGTTCTCTCATTTCTTTTGATTTATTGTTTTCTTTTTAATATTCACATGGATAATTTACTCCCTCCAACCCATATTAGTTGATTCGAATTTGTTTAGATATGGATATATCTAGCACTAAAACTTGATATCTAGATGAATCTAAGTCAACTAATATGGTTTGGAAGGAGTACTAAAATGATTTAAAAAGACCGAAGGAAAGAGCCGTATGGTGGGTTTTGTTGTTCCCACAAAGGGTCGCCTCTCTGCACCTTGTCGGAGCCGCTACTCCCTACACCTCACCTCCAAGATCGCCGACGCGCGCGAGCTCTGGCACACCGATGTGCGCTAATCTGCTAGCGCTTTCGCGGGGAGCTCACCCAATCCCCACTGCCATCTTTCAGGAAGTACCACAGCCTCGCTCTGGCGGAGTTTCCAGCGGTGCTACAAGGCTAGGAGTCGGTTGCTACAACTGAATATTATTTTGCTAGAAAACTTATATAGTTTTGCTACAACAGGTACAAGTTTTTGTCTACAAGGTCTCCATGGAGATTCTTCGGCGAAGTATGTTTTGCTAAAATAATTTTATAGTTTTGCTATAATAGTAAAACATTTTTGTTATGATGTCTCTGGCAAGATCTCCGGTGATGTTTCCGACGAGTAGAGTTTGCTACAATAGCATATTTTGTTTGCTACAACTGTTATATAGTTTTGCTACATAGTATAAATTTTTGGTAAATATAATGTATCTGGCTAATTTCATTTTTTACATTAGCATATTTGTTTTGCTATAAAGTTTTCGGTCAGGAGTGGTTTTTTGTTCTATTTCTGGGGCAAACCTTTTTTTTGCGACGATGCACTAAATGCAGGAAAAATGGGACAAATACGGAACATATGTTGCAAAAGCGGGATTTTAGGCAAAAAGAAAAAGACACGATGTTGGATTGGGACCAGGACCATGGGATCCTGGGATCCCCGGGGACGCCTAGTAGTGCCCTTGTTACTATGTGCTTTATACAACATATTTGTGCCTTTTGATTAGGAAGGAGCTAGTGAGAACCCTTTGAGAGGATACCTTCTACATACCCACGCTATGTCCTTTGTCTTTGCTAGGGTTACCATGGTCCCATGTCATTTAATAAGCCACTCAAGAATAACGGGAAATGTGATCATCAACCTAGGATCAAGAAAATCCACCATCACCAAAACGCTTTACGAAATTTGTTAGCAGAAAAATATGTTGTTTTGATAGGAGAAAGATCTTGGCACAATTCATGAAATTTCAAGAGTTCAAATAAATGTGCACTAGATACTAAAAATGTTTTCACAATTCAAAGTTATTATTGATGAGTTCAAAATCATAACACCCAATAATCAAATAAAAAGTTTAAATAAAAATATATTATTTCTAATATTATGAATCAAATAGTGTTCAGTGGCGACGCCTAGCTTGTTACTATCTGATTTATACACAATATGTGTGTCTTTCGATTAGAAAGAAGCTAGTGAGAACCCTTTGACAAGCTACCTTCTGCGTACTGATACGTTCAATTTGCATTACCATTCTATATCATAATTTGCCTCTATTCATTATTATATGTCTTATTATGAGGTATTACTTATGTCTTTTCCTCTGTTTTTGCGTGTTGGATGATTCTTGGAGGATGGACTGCCGGAGTCAGGTTTCTGATGGAAAAAGAGGTGTTTTGATGCAATTTCGCGAAGATCAGAAAAATACCAGAAAAATATTGGAAAATTATATTTTCCCAGAAAACAGAGGAAGCCAGAAGGAGAGGCGTAGCCGGGCCACAGGAGGCCCACACCCCCTAGGCGTGGGCCCACCTTGCCCCGTGCCTAGGGCAGGTGTGGCCCACCTGGACGGCTCCCGACTCCGCCCTCTCGCCTATATCTTCCTCACGGAACCCTAACACCAGGAGAGCGACCATAGAAAGATTTCCGTCGCCTCTGCAGGGCGGAAAACACCGAGAGAGAAAGATCTCTCCAGCAGACAGATTTCTGCCGGGAAAATCCCTTCCCGGAGAGGGGAGATCGTCGCCATCAAAACCTTCATCAAGCTAAGCTTCATCGGATCATCATCATCATCCACACCATCATCTCCACCAGCACCATCATCACCACTCCATCCCGCTGTAACAATCGTGTTGGATCTTGCATTAGTTCTTAGGGGAAACTTTCCCGGTGTTAATTACTATTGTAGTTGATGCTTGTGAGTGGAACCATTGGATTATTGTTTATGTTCAGATTGTTATCCATCACCATATCATCTTTGATCTTGATCCATACGATGTCTTGTGATCGGTTCGTCTAGTTCTTGAGGACATGGGAGAAGTCATGTTGTTAGTAGTGAATCTGTGATGAGTTATTATTCAATGGTTTAGTATTTAAGTTGTGGTGCTATTCTTCTAGTGGTGTCATGTGAACGTCGACTACATGATACTTCACCATTTATGGGCCTAGGGGAATGCATTGTGTATTTGGCTACTAATCGTGGGGTTGCCGGAGTGACAGAAACCTGAACCCCCGTTACGACACCTTTGCACAAGGGAGCGTAGGATCTCAGAGTTTAAGGTTGTGGTTAGATTTATATCTTAATTACTTTCCTGTAGTTACGGATGTTTGTAGGGGATTTAATCGCAAGTATGTATAAGTCCTAAGAAGGGCAGTATGTTAGCACAGGTTCACCCACACAACACTTACAAACACCAAAGAAGAGTACTCAGCTATTTGAAGCGAAAGCACTTGACAGAATTCCCATGTGTCCTCGAGAACGTTTGGTCCTTATAAGTATTTCCACTGGCTTGTCCTTTGCTAAGAAAGGATTGGGCCACTTGCTGCAGTTGTTCTTTGTCTTTATTACTTGCACTTTGTTTTGTTGATTTATCAGAAAACCCCTAAAAATCTGTTTGCTAAGTATTTATAGTGATTTCCTCCTCCATACCACTAGTCACACCTTCCGCTCCTCGTTGGGATTGACACTCTTATTTATCGAAAGTACTACGATACACCCCCTATAATTGTGGGTCATCAAGACTATTCTCTGGCGCCGTTGCCGGGGAGTGAAGCGCTATTGAAGAGTGGAACTGGTAAAGGAAACTTCTACTGTGAGTATTGCTTTTGTTTCTGTTTGTTACTCTGTTTCCAATATGGATAACCCACTTGGTTTTCTATTTGGGAGAACTACTACCACTGTTACGGTAGTAGATGAACCACCACCTGTTGAGATAGATCCTTTTAAGATACCTACAAGTATTGTTGATCGTGTTATGGATAATTATTATTTTGGGGATGGACCTGGCCATCCTGGTGATCACTTGCTTTTTATCCATGAATTATGCGGGTTGTTTAAGTGTGCAGGTATCACAACTGAACAGGTGAAGAAGTTACTCTCTATATCCTTGAAAGGGAGAGATCAAGAATGGACAATCCATGGAATGGGAGGAAATGGATTCTCTCTTTTATTTTAAATTCTATCCTCCCAGTGAGATTCATAAGGATAGAAATCTGATATATAACTTTTGGCCTCGTGATGGAGAGAGTACAGCTCAAGCTTGGGGGGGATTGAAGTTACTAATGCTTAAATGTCCTATTCATGAACTGCTTAACAATATTATTATCAATCACTTTTATGCTAGGCTTTCTCTTCATGATAAAGATTTACTAGATGCTTCTTGTGCTGGATCATTCACACGTATGAAGGAAGAAGCTAAATGAGATCTCTTAGACCGTATTCAAGAGAACACTGAAGCTTGGGAGAATGACAAAGGAAGAAAGTCAGGTATAAACTATGATTATGAATGCATAAAGTCTTTTATAGGAACTGATGACTTCCGTGATATTAGTAACGAGTATGGTATTGATTCTCAAGTTCTTACGAAGTGTTTTAAGGTTTTTGCCTCTTATATTGAAATTTCCAAGAAAGAGTTGGACAAGTACCATGCTCCTTATAAATACATAGTTACCCATGTTCCTGCTAGTGTAGAGGTTTGCAGTGTTGATCCTATTTTGCCTGAGCCTTATGTTGAGAAAATCCCTTTTCCTGCTAAGGTAAAGGAGAATTCTATCGTAGCTAATGTGGTTAGCAAAAGTGCTAAGAAAACTGTGGAACCCGATGAGCAAATTAGTATTGAGCCCGTGGTAGCTATTGTGAAATACCTTGTTACTAGAAATATAGAGGATGAGCATATTATCTTCTGTGAAGATGCTTCTAATATTGTCTCTCATCCTAGAAAAGTTAGAAAAACTAGTGTTCCTGTGCTTTATGTTAAAATTGGTTATCATTGCTATTATGGTTTATGTGACATTGGTGCTAGTTCTAGTGCTATTCCTTATGAGCTTTACAGGGAAATTATGCATGAGATTGGTCCTTGTGAGCTTGAGGACATTGGTGTGGTTATTCACCTTGCTAATAGAGAGACAGTCTGTCCCATTGGCATTGTAAGATATGTGGAGGTTCTTTGTTGTAAGATTAAATATCCTGCTGATTTTCTAGTATTTGGTTCTGAAGCTAGTAAAACCTATCCTTTTATCTTTGGTAGACCTTTCTTGAATACTTGTGGGGCTATCATAGATTGTAGGAAGGAAAAAGTTTTGACTAAGTTTGATGGAGAGTCTTACGAGTTTAATTTTTCCAGTTTTGCTAAAACTCCTTATGAAAATGAATTGCCTAATGAGGATTTCAAGGTTGAAAAACTTTCCACTATTTATCTTGCTCCTAACAATGCCTTGCAACAATTTATGGAAGACCATGAAAGCGATGTCTTCATGAAGGAAAGAAATGAGATTGACGAGGTTTTCCTTCGTCAGCCTAAGCAACTTAAGCATAATCTAACTATGGAAGATTTGGGTACCACACTACCACCCAAAGGGGACCCCGTTTTCGAATTAAAACCTTTACCTGATTATCTTAAATATGCTTATCTTGATGATAAGAAAGTATATCCTGTTATTATTAGTTCTAAACTTTCAGGAAAGGAAGAAGAAAGGTTACTGGAAATACTAAAGAAACACCGAGGAGCTATGGGTTATACTCTTGATGATTTAAAAGGAATTTCTCCCACTATATGTTAGCATGCTAGTAATATAGAACCTGATGCAAAACCAGTTGTTGAGCACCAACACCGTCTAAATCCTAGGATGAAGGATGTGGTAAGAAATGAGGTATTAAAACTCCTTGATGCTGGTATTATTTACCCTATTGCTAATAGTCAATGGGTTAGCCCTGTTCATTGTGTTCCCAAGAAAGAGGGAATAACTGTTGTTCCTAATGAAAATAATGAGCTTATACCCCAAAGAGTAGTGGTTGGGTATAGGATGTGCATTGATTTTAGAAAGGTCAATAAAGTTACTAAGAAAGATCATTATCATTTGCCTTTTATTGATCAAATGCTTGAGAGGTTATCCAAAAATACTCACTTTTGTTTTCTTGATGGTTATTCTGGTTTCTCTAAAATTGCTGTGAAAGCACAAGATCAAGAGAAAACCACCTTCACTTGTCCTTATGGTACTTATGCTTATAGGCGTATGCCTTTTGGTTTATGTAATGCTCCTGCTACCTTTCAGAGATGCATGTCTGTCATCTTTCATGGTTTTTGTGAAGAAATTGTGGATGTTTTCATGGACGATTTCTCCGTCTATGGAACTTCTTTTGATATCTGTTTGCACAACCTTGAGAAAGTTTTGCAGAGATGTGAAGAAACCAACCTTGTTCTTAATTGGGAGAAATGTCATTTCATGGTTAATGAAGGGATTGTTCTTGGACACAAAATTTCTAAAAGAGGTATTGAAGTTGACAGAGCCAAAATTGAAGCAATTTAGAAGATGCCTTGCCCTAGAGATATAAAAGATATTCATAGTATCCTTGGTCATGCTGGTTTCTATAGGAGGTTTATTAAAGATTTCTCCAAAATTTCAAAGCCCCTTACTAATCTTCTTCAAAAAGATGTACCTTTTGTTTTTGATGATGATTGTAAGGAAGCTTTTGAAACTTTGAAGAAATCTTTGACTACTGCTCCTATTGTTCAACCACCTGATTGGAGTTTACCTTTTGAAATTATGTGTGATGCTAGTGATTTTGCTGTGGGTGCTGTCCTTGGGCAACGTGTTGATAATAAGTTGAACGTTATTCATTATTCTAGTAAGACTCTAGATGCTGCTCAAAAGAATTATGCTACCACTGAAAAGGAGTTCTTAGCTGTAATCTTTGCCTTTGATAAGTTTAGACCCTACATTGTTGATTCAAAAGTCACTATTCATACTGATCATGCTGCTATAAAGTACCTTATGACAAAGAAGGACGCTAAGCCTAGGCTTATTAGATGGGTGTTGCTTTTACAAGAGTTTGATCTACATATTGTAGACAGGAAAGGTGCTGAAAATCCTGTTGCTGATAATTTATGTCGTTTGGAAAACATAATTTTTGACCCTTTGCCTGTTAATGATAGTTTTCCAAATGAGCAATTGGCTGCAATAAGGGTAAGTCCACATGAGAGTCCTTGGTATGCTGATTATGCTAACTTTATTGTTTCCAAGTATTTGCCTCCAACCTTTAAAGCCCAGCAAAGGAGAAAATTCTTTTATGATCTAAGGCATTACTTTTGGGATGACCCACACTTATATAAAGAAGGAGTGGATAGTATTATGCGAAGGTGTGTTCTAGAATTTGAACAACAAGAGATACTGAGAAAATGTCACAGTAGTGCTTATGGAGGACATCATGCTGGGGATAGGACTGCACAAAAGGTTTTACAATCTGGATTTTATTGGCCTACCCTCTTTAAGGATGCAAGGAAGTTTGTCTTATCATGTGATGAATGTCAACGAGTTGGTAACATTTCTAGACGCAATGAAATTCCTATGAATTATTCTCTTGTCATTGAACCTTCTGATTGTTGGGGTTTTGACTTTATGGGTCATTTTCCTCCTTCAAAAGGGTATACCCATATTCTTGTTGATGTTGACTATGTTACAAAGTGGGTAGAAGCTATACCTACAAACAATATTGATGGTAAGACCTCTTTGAAAATGCTTAAGGATGTTATTTTCCTAGGTTTGGTGTGCCTAGATATCTCATGATTGATGGAGGATCTCATTTTATTCATGGGGTTTTTAGAAAAAACTCTCGCTAAGTATGATGTGAACCATAGAATTGCTTCAGCTTATCACCCCCAAACCAGTGGGCAAGTAGAACTTTCCAATAGGGAAATTAAATATATCTTGCAAAAGACTGTTAATAGATCTAGGAAAAAATGGGCTAAAAGTTGAATGACGCTTTATGGGCTTATAGAACTGCTTATAAAAATACTATGGGGATGTTTCTACAAAATGGTCTATGGGAAAGCTTGTCACTTGCCTTTAGAATTAGAACACAAAGCTTATTGGGCAGTGAAAGAGTTGAATAGAGATTTTAAACTTGCTGGTGAGAAAAGATTGCTTGACATGAGTACCTTAGACGAGTGGAGAAGTGAAGCTTATGAAAATGCTAGACTCTTTAAGGAAAAAGTAAAAAGATGGCATGATAGGAGGATTCTAAAAAGGGAATTCCATGTTGGGGAGAAAGTTCTTTTGTATAGGTCTCGCCTCAGATTTTTTGCAGGGAAACTACTCTCAAAATGGGAAGGACCTTTTGTAATTGAGGAAGTATATCGTTCATGTGCTATCAAAATATCTTCTTTGAAGGATGACACAACACAGGTGGTGAATGGTCAAAGACTAAAACATTATATTTCTGGAGACTCTTATAATGAAGATGTTGATATTATTCAAATGGTGACTCCGAAAGAATTTATTAGAAACCAACCACCAGAAAATGCAGAGTTCAACCTCGAATAGGTAAAAGTGGTGAGAACAGAAGGTTCGCGAAATCCTAATCCTTTTATATTTTTGATGTTTTTGTTACATAAGGAAAGTTATGAGACGGAACAAAGGAGGAACCGGAAGCTGGGGTGGCTAGACCCATGCCAGGTGTGGGCCCACCTTGCCCCACGCCTGGAGGGGGTGTGAGCACCCCGAGCTCCGACTCCGCCTCTCTTTCATATCAGCACTTTCCTTATGCTTTGAAACTTCGTAATATATAACCCCCGGATCCCCCGAGGTTCGTGCATCGTGTTTTCGTTTCGATCTATTTCTGTCAGGAAATCTTCTCAACTTTAGAGCACTATGGTCTCCTCCAACGACAAAGGCAAGAAGCCCGTGGAGGAAGTAAAGTTGGAGGAACAAACCGCCGCAAGGTCAAGGGCAAGGAAACCTACTTTTGTAGGAGAAATTAACACTAGATGTGCTTTTTCTCGTAACATGCAGGGGATCATAGCCTCCGTTCCAGACTTCAGATCCTGCCCTGAGGCAGTGGAAGCCCTTCGAACCACTGACGAGTTTTGTGATAAGTACCGTGCTTTGAGGATGAAGGTGGATATACTTCAAGAGGAGAATGACAGGCTTCGTGAGATGCTAGAGGGTTTTCTAACCCTAAACAAGGGAACACCACCACCGAAGGAGTAATTTGTCATCAGGTTTGGCATCCCCTTGGCTTGTTCCAAGCTTGGGGGAGTGTCGCGGTATTAGAACCATTATCTTTATCTTTTACCTTTTTAGTGGATTCATATCTTTGGTAGAGGTGTTATCTTAAAGTTTGGTTTTCACGTGGAAGTATCTCTCCTTTAGTTGATTATCTATGTATCCCTTGGTGTGAGTGCCTTTATGGAATATTAATGAGAAGTTTCATCTTTTACTTTTTGCACTTCTTATTTCAGTTTGCAATCTCTATTATATTATGGATCTTGTTGACCAGTATTGGCACCACTTTGGGAGCATCAATTAAATCTAAATTGGTTTTGGCAAACCAAGTTCTGGTCAGTAGCAACACTTTTTGAGGTTTGAAAGAAAAAAAGAAAAAGCTTACAGGTATTTTGTATCATTTATTTTCTTTCTTGTTGGCTCATAAGCTTAGTATTCTTTATTTAAGATCTTTTGTGTCTTCAAGGACGATTGCATATTTGGTTTTATCACTTGTAGGTTTGCTTGTTTCTTTCAACTCTTTTGCTTGCTACCCAGCCTTGCTAGCCAAAAACCTGTTTTGAGAAGGTATACTTCTCATGTTTCCAATCCCTTTGAACCAAAACCTTTGCCATTTGTGTCCACCATATCTACCTATTAGCTATTGCTATTCCAAGCAAATTCTCAAGCTTCATCTATATTTCGAATTAAAAAGTATTTTGTTATGTGAAAACTAGTCAGTAAAGCTCTCACGAACTTGATGGCACACCTTATTTTCTTGCCCCTAATAAACTTGAACCATTGTGTCATCGAAGTTGTATATGTGTTGCCTGTCAGAGAGGACTTCGTTGGAAACCCCAAGAGCAAGGTATGATGAGCACAGCAGCAAGTTTTCCCTAAGTAGAGACCGAGTTTATCGAACCAGAAGGAGGAAGGAAACGTCACACAGGTGTTGCAAGCAACGCGGAGACCTGCACAAAACTAACTCAAGACTTTGCCCCAACGAATCAGTGAGGTTATCAAGCTCAATGGTTTGCTGTAACAAAGGATTAAACGTATGATATGGAAGGTAATGGTTTGCAGAAAGTAAACAAGTAACAGTGGAAGATGTATCAATGGTAAAGATTGGACCGGGGTCCATAGTTCACTAGAGGTGCTCTCCTTAGATAAACAACATGGAATGAAGGGTAAACAAATTACAGCAGGGCAATTGATAGGAACTGAGTAAGGCATAACAATGCAATTACTAGTTAGAAAGATCCTATGAGATTCGATTGGGCAATACAACAATATACATAGACCGCCATCCAACCGCACATATGACTAGAATTCCACCTTTAGGTTATCATCCGAACCCCCTCCAGTATTAAGTTGCAAGCAACAGACAATTGCTTTAAGCAAAGTGTGTAAGGTAAACAGTCCACATGTTCCACGAACAAGAGACCGTTGTTTTCTCCCTAGTAGCAACAACACATCTACAACCGAAGAGATTATTGTCACTTCCCTTGGAAACTAGAGGCATGAACCCACTATCGAGCATAAATACTCCCTCTTGGAGTCACTAGCAACTACTTGGCCAAGATAGCTACTAACAACGGAGAGCATGCAAGATCACAAACAACACAGACATGATAGAATCATAAAGACAAAACCATTAATCAAACCAACATAATAATCTCAATATCCATCGGATCCCCGCAAACACAACATGCATGATTACAAATAGATTAGATCTTGATCATGAACGGAGCTCACAAGATCTATACATGAAAGCACAAAGGAGGCGATACAACCATCTAGCTACTACATGGACCCATAGTCCAAGGTTGAACTACTCACGCATCATACCAGAGAGAAGGCCTCAGGGATGATCTCCCCTCCGACAGGGTGCCGGGAAGAACTTCAGATCCCTCCAATCTAGGGACGATGGTGGCGGCGGCTACAGACGGTTTCGTGGAAATTTGATTGGGTGCTTAGGGTTTCTGCATCAGGGGCTTCTTATAGGCGAAGGGGGAGGCCGAGGAGGTGGCCAGAGGGGCCACACCCCTCCCAGGCACGGGGCAGGGCCCACCCGCGCCTAGGGGGGTCTGGCTGCCCTAGCCCACTTCTCCATCTCCCCTCTAGACTTCTTGTTCCCCACGGAAAGTAATTGACTTTGACATTTGTCCCGTCCAATTCCGAGAATATTTCTTTACTAACTTTTCTGGAACCACAAATAGCAGAAAACAGGCAACTGGCACTATGGCAACTTGTTAATAGGTTTGTACCAGAAAACATGTAAAAAGCACCTCAAAGTGTAGACAAAGAAAAGCAAAGTAGATACTAAACAAGCATGGAGCATCAAAAATTATAGATACGTTTCCTATGTATCAAGCATCCTCAAGCTTAACTCCTGCTCGTCCTCGAGTAGGTAAGTGATAAAAAGAAATTTTTTTGAGGCGACATGCACCCTTAGAATAAAGATCTAACCATTTGCAAGCATTGAAAGCTGGGATCAAAGAACTCTAAACATGTGCATGAAAGATGGAGTTCTAACAATAGGACATAGTAACTATGCATGCAACATGAAAGGCTACAAACAAAGATCATGAATAACATGCATTGAAAAAAGTTTGTTTGTTTCACATATAGAAAACATAACATAGTGGCAATCAACTTGTCCCTCATAGAGTAACAAATAGATGCATATGACACCTTCAAAGTTCACAAGGGTGACTAGAAACAAATAGCACAAGAACAAGTAATATCAAAATATGCATCAATCAATAAGCTTTGGAACACTGCACACAGAATGCCAACTATGCTCTCTTAATGGTGCCTAAAGGTAGAAGGTGGAGACTCAAATAATGGTGGAAGAAAGTCCTTTTATAAAGGAAGAAGGGATTTCAAGTTTCAAAAAGAGCTTCAAAAAATTATGGTACTTGTTAGCTTTTAGCCCTCATTGCACCTATCATAAGCATCTTGAAGTGATTAAGGTTAAAGTGACAAAGATGGAGTATATGCTTGACGAAGTATAAGTTGGCAATCTCAAGTCCCTTGAATACGAGGGCCACACCTCATGCTACTCAACTTTATTCACCTGTAAGTTCTTGTCATTGTAAGTATTTGCATATCATTGAGAACCGCCAACGGGGTACCCCTTGCACATGGTACATGAACTTTTCCATAACTAAAATGACAAGGCAAGCAGACAATGAGCATCTCAGCAATCTTCTTATTTACCATGGGAATATGGTGCTTTTTCCCCTCTCTTTCCTGTTTTCTCAATGTGTCTCTTTTTTATAAGAAGAATGCTTCATAGATGCCACTATGGTGATGCTGCAAGTTTCCACCATGATTAGGCATGGCTTAGGCTAGCGTACCCGACGTTTCTCTAACATAGGATACAAACTCCATGGACTTACAAGTTCCCTCTTTATTTCACACCGATGACATCCATAGACAAAAGAGCATGATATCAACTGACTACAAAGTACAAGTGCAATGTTGAAAACATTCCCCGTGACAGCACGGTTCTGCTAATTCCAACGTATAAGTGCAAGCATACACAACATAGATGACACAATGGTTCAAGTTTATTAGGGGCAAAGTATATAAAGTGTGCCATCAATTTTGTGAGGGCTTTAATCACTAAGTTTTCACATAACAAAATAGTTTTTAATTGGAAGATAGCTGAAAACAAGAATATACTTGGAATGGTGTAACACACCATGCATATGAATTTATAGTGGAAATTTTGGAATAACTTGGTTTCTTGGGAGTTGGAAGCATGAGTAGAGCTTACTCACACAAGTGGAGGTTAGCAAAAGACTGGGAGCAACCAACTAAGAGAGCAATAAGGGCCATAATCATGAAGTGCAACAAAGCATTACTAATCAAAGCAAAGAGTGGTACTACAAGTCAAGGAACAAATGATCATAGAGGCTAATGGTGACTTTTCATAGTCATAACATGGTGTGAGCATGTGCCAAGTCAACCCAAGCAAAGCATCAAAGGAGAATACCACAATAATATGCCTTTTGCATGCTAAAACAACGCATAATTTCTTCAAGGCACACTAAGCAATCCCAATTGTTTGTAACAAGACATGCTACAACAATAGTTGATACGCCCAATTTGCATCACCATCCTATATCATAATTTACCTCTATTCATTGATATTTATCTTATTATTAGGTATTACTTATGGCTTTTCATCTGTTTATGCATGTTGGATGATTCCTGGAGGATGGACTGCCGGAGTCTGGATTTTGATGGAAAAGACGACGTTTCGGTGAAATTTCTTGAAGATAAGAAAAATACCAGAAAAATATGTAAACATATTATTTTACCGAAAGACGAAGGAAGCCAAAAGGAGGAGCGAAGGGGGGCCTCAGGGGGCCCACATCCCCTAGGAGCGGGCCCACCTGACCCCGCGCCTAGGGTGGGTTTGGCCCACCTACTCGGCCTCTGACTCTGCCCCTTCGCCTATATCTTCCCTACGGAACCCTAACACCAATTGAGCAACCATAAATAGACTTTCGCCGCCTCTAGAGGGCGGAAAACACCGAGAGAGAAAGATCTCTCCAGCAGACAGATTTATGTTGGGGGAATTCCTTCCCGGAGAGGGGAGACCGTCGCCATCAACACCATCGCAAGCTAGGCTTCATCGGGATCATCATCATCATCATCCACACCATCATCATCCACACCATCATCTCCACCAGCACCATCATCACCACTCCGTCCTGCTATAACAATTGTGTTGGATATTGCTTTAGTTCTTAGGGGAAACTTTCCCGGTGTTGATTACTATTGTAGTTGATGCTTGTGAGTGGAACCATTGGATTATTGTTTATGTTCAGATTGTTATCCATTACCATATCATCTTTGATCTTGATCCATATGATGTCTCGTGAGTAGTTCATTTAGTTCTTGAGGACATGGGAGAAGTCATGTTGTTAGTAGTGAATCTGTGATGAGTTATTATTCAATGGTTTAGTATTTAAGTTGTGGTGCTATTCTTCTAGTGGTGTCATGTGAACATCGACTACATGATACTTCACCATTTATGGGCCTAGGGGAATGCATTGTGTATTTGGCTACTAATCGTGGAGGTTGTCGGAGTGACAGAAACCTGAACCCCCGTTAGGACACCTTTGCACAAGGGAGCGTAGGATCTCAGAGTTTAAGGTTGTGGTTAGATTTATATCTGAATTACTTTCCTGTAGTTACGGATGTTTGCAGGGGGTTTAATCGCAAGTACGTATAAGTCCTAGGAAGGGCAGTATGTTAGCACAGGTTCACGCACACAACACTTACAAACACCAAAGAAGAGTACTCAGCTATTTGAAGCGAAAGCACTTGACAGAATTCCCATGTGTCCTCGAGAACGTTTGGTCCTTATAAGTATTTCCACCAGCTTGTACTTTGCTAAGAAAGGATTGGGCCACTTGCTCCGTTTGTTCGTTACTTCTGTTACTTGTTTTTTGTTTTGTTGCCTTGTCAGAAAACCACTAAAAATCCGTTTGCTAAGTATTTACAGGGATTTCCTGCTCCATACCACTGTTCAGCATCTTCTGCTCCTCGTTGGGATCGACACTCCTATTTATCGAAAGTACTATGATACACCCCCTATCCTTGTGGGTCATCAAGACTATTTTCTGGCACCGTTGCCGGGGAGTGAAGTGCTATTGAAGAGTGGAACTGGTAAGGGAAACTTTCACTGTGAGTATTTCTTTCGTTACTGCTTGTTACTTTGTTTCCAATATGAATAACCCACTTGGTTTTCTGTTTGGGAAAACTACTACCACTTCTATGGTAGTAGATGAACCACCACCTGTTGAGATAGATCCTTTTAAGATACCTACGTGTATTGTTAATCGTGTCATGGATAATTATTATTTTGGGGATGGAACTGTCCATCCTGGTGATCACTTGCTTTATATCTATGAATTATGCGAGTTGTCTAAGTGTGCAGGTATCACAACTAAACGGGTGAATAAGAAGTTAATCTCCATATCCTTGAAAGGGAGAGCTGAGGCATGGTATAAGCTGCTGAAGAATGGACAATCCATGGAATGGGAGGAGATGGCATCTCTCTTTTACTCTAAATTTTATCCTCCCGGTGAAATCCATAAGGATAGAAGTATTATATATAAATTTTGGCCTCTTGATGGAGAGAGTACAGCTCAAGCTTGGGGGATATTGAAGCTATTAATGCTCAAATGTCCTATTCATGAACTCCCTAACAATATTATTCTCAATAACTTTTATGCTAGGCTTTCTCTTCATGATAAAGATTTACTAGATGCTTCTTGTGCTGGATCATTCACAAGTATGAAGGAAGAAGCTAAATGGGATCTCTTAGACCGTAGTCAAGATAACACTGAAGCTTCGGAAAATGACAAAGGAAGAAAGTCAGGTATAAACTATGATTATGAATGCATTAAATATTTTATGGGTACTGATAACTTCCGTGATATTCGAAATAAGTTTGGTCTTGATTCCCAAAAGTATTTCCAGCTATTTTAAGGCCTTTGCCTCTTACATAGAAATTCCCAAGAAAAAATGGAATAATTTCCATGCTCCTTATAAAGATGCTGTTAATCATGCTCCAGTTAGAAGTACTCAAGTTTGCACTACTAATCATATTGTGCATGAACCCCATGTTGAGAAAATGCCTTTCCTAGCTAAGGTAAAGGAGTATTCTATGATTATTAGTGCAAATAATAAGGGTACAATGGAAACTGTGGAGCCTGGTAAGCATTTGAGTGATGAACCTGTGGTAGCTATTGTGAAGGACAATGTCACCAGAAATATAGAGGATGAACATATTGTCTTCTGTGAAGACGCCACTAATGTTATCTCTCATCCTGGTAAATTTAGAAAATCTAGTGTTCCTGTGCTTTCTGTTAAAATTGGTGATCATTGCTACTATGGTTTATGTGATATTGGTTCTAGTTCCAGTGCTATTCCTTATGAGCTTTACAGGGAAATTATGCATGTGATTTGTCCTTGTGAGCTTGAGGACATTGATGTGGTTATTCACCTTGATAACAAGGAGACCATTTGCCCCATTGGTATTGTAAGATATGCGGAGGTTCTCTGTGGTAAGATTAAATATCCTGCTGATTTTCTAGTGCTTAATTCAGCAGCTAGCAAAACTTGTCCTATCATTTTTGGTAGACCTTTCTTGAATACTTGTGGATCCATTATTAATTGTAAGAAGGAAAAAGTTTTAACTAAGTTTGATGGATATTCTTATGAGTTTAACTTTTCCAAATTTGCTAAAGCTCCTTGTGAAAATAGCTTGCCTAATAAAGATTTCAGGATGGAACAACTTGCTTCAATTGATCCAGTCTATGACCTTGGACCTCTTTTTGATGAATGTAAGAATGCTTGTTCTGATGATAAAGTTGTTTCCAGTGATAGTTATATTGTAAACTTTATTCAAAGTGCTACTGAAAGTTATTTTGAGAGAGGGAAACATGGTTTTATGCATCTCAATGATGTTAAGTTTCCCCGTTTTATGTTGAGAGCTTTAAAGTTGCATCTGTTTTGTCTTCCAATGTTTGTGGCTTTTTGTTTCAACAATTCGTTTTCTCATGATACCCCCATGCATAGGAAGTGGGTTAGACTCAAGTGTTTTGGTTATTTGCTTCTTGATGCTCTCTTTCACTCCAGATATATATATCCTATGTGAGCATCTTTGGAAGTTTCAAGCCTAACTTAAAGGCGTTAAAGAAAAGTACTTGTTGGGAGATAACCCAAGAGTTCTGTCGAGTCTTGGAAGTTATTACCTCTATAATAACCGCTCCTTATCCTTTTTTTTTGGTTTTTGTGTCAAGTTCAACTACTTTTGTGAAGTAGAGGAGTTGTGAAAAGTGGCTGTCCTGGGACAGATTTTTGTGCTGCATTGTAAAAATTCGTGAGGAAACTCAGTACTTCGGATGGAGCTGAATTTTTTTGAGCTTGTTCTCCAAGTTGTTACCGAACTTTCATCAGTTCTGCACTTTTTTATTTAATCAACAGCAGGTCTTCGAAAAAATAAATCTTTACCTGATGTTCTGTTTTGACAGATTTCTGCCATTCATTAGCATTTGCCTCTTACAGAAGCTTTTGTTTTGATGGGTTTTTCAGTTGAAGTGTGCATCAAAGGTTTATTGTTTTTTCTTACACTAATGTTGTCATTGAGTTTGTGTAAAAGTTTTGTATGAAGGAAATTCACATGAGGAAGAGAGAAGGAATCTGCAGAGTTCGTCTTTGAATAGGTAAAAGTGGTGAAAACAGAAGGTTCGTGAAACCCCAATCTTTTTATATTTTTGATGTTTTTTTATGCATAAGGGAAGTTACGAGAAGAAACTGAAGAGTAAACGGAGCCCGGGGTGGACAAACCCACCCCAGGGGCGGGCCTAGCCTGGCCGCGCCTGAGGGGGGTGTTCCACCCTCAGACTCCATCTCCGCTTCGTTTCCGTGTCAAAACCTTCCTTATGCATTGAATCTTCGTAATATATAACCCCCCGGATCCCCCGAGGTTCGTGCATCGTGTTCTCTTCGTGTTTTCGTTTCGATCTATTTTTTTCAGGAAATCTTCTCAAGTTTAGAGCACCATGGCCTCCGCCAACAACGAAGGCAAGAATCCCGAGAAAGAAGAACCTCAATCTTCCAAGGAGGAAGAGATCTAGGAAGGATATGAAGGTGACATGGAGGAGGACAAGCAACCGGACATCCGCGCTACCGTCGCAAGCATTGGTTGGTGGCACAACCTACCCAGCTTATGAGGATAGCACGGATATCTACAGGAGGGAGAAATCCGCGTCATATCCTCGCCCCGCACACACTTCCTCCTAGTACCCCTTGTTCTAACCGTGCAGGGAAGAAACACTCTAATTTGGAAGAATGGAGAAATAATAACAAGGACTGGGATCCTCGGTCCGAGTTGATCATGGGCTGCATTGAGAATAATTCGAAGTTAATTCGTACTCTAACCTTCAATATGGAGGATTTGAAGAAACTTGTTGAATACCTTATCAAGAGAACACCACCACCACCAAAGGAGTAATTCGTCATCAGGTTTGGCATCCCCTTGGCTTGTTCCATGCTTGGGGGAGTGCCGCGGTATCACCACCATTATCTTTTATCTTTTACCTTTTTAATGGATTCATATCTGTGGTAGAGGGGTTATTTTATAGTTTGGTTTGCATGTGGAAAGTATCTCTCCTTTAGTTGATTATCTATGTATCCCTTGGTGTGAGTGCGTTTATTTGGTTATTAATGAGAAGTCTCATCTTTTACTTTTTGCACTTGTTATTTTTAGTTTTCAATCTCTATTATATGATGGATCCTGTTGATCAGTATTGGCACCACTTTGGGATCATCAAGTGGGTCCAAATTGGTTTTGTCAAACCAATTTCTGGACAGTGGCATTAATTTGAAAGAAAAAGAAAGAAAGAAAAATCTTACAGGTATTTGGTATCATTTGTTTTCTTTCTTGTTGGCTCATAAGCTTAGTATTCTTTATTTAAGATTATTTTGTGTCTTCAAGGAAGATTGCATGTTTGGCTTTATTACTTGTATGTTTGCTTGTTTCTTTCAACTCTCTTGCTTGCTACCCAACCTTGCTAGCCAAAAACCTGTTTTAAGAAGGTATACTTCTCATGTTTCCAAAATCCTTTGAACCCAAAACTTTTGCCACTTGTGTCCACCATATCTACCTAGTAGCTTTTGCTATTCCTAGCAAATTCTCAAGATTAATCTACCTTTCAAATTAAAAAGTATTTTGCTATGTGAAAACTAGTTAGTAAAGCTCTCACGAACTTGATGGCACACTTTATTTACTTTCCCCTAATAGACTTGACCATTGTGAACATAGAAGTTGTATATGCTTGCATCTATATGTTGGAATTAGCAGAACTGTGCTGTCACGGGGAACGTTTTCAACATTGCACTTGTACTCTATACACAGTTGATATCGTGCTCTTTTGTCTATGGATGTCAACAGTGTGAAATAAAGAGGGAACTTGTAAGTCCATGGAGTTTGTATTCTGTGTTAGAGAAACGCCTAGGCCGCTAGCCTAAGCCATGCTTAATCATGGTGGAAACTTGCGGCATCACCATAGTGAGCTATCTATGAAGCATCCTCAATAAAAAGCTATGCATATGGTAAATAAAAAGATTGTTGAGATGCTCATTGTCTACTTGCATTGTCATTTTGGTTATGGGAAAGCTCCTGTACCATGTGCAAGGGGTACCCCGTTGGCGGTTCTCAATGATATGCAAATACTTACAATGACAAGAACTTACCTAGACCCAAAGTTGAGTATGCATGAGGAGTGGCCCTCATATTCAAGGGACATGAGATTGCCAACTTATATTTCGTCAAGCATATACTCCATATTTGTTCACTTTAACCTTAATCATCTAAATATGCTTATGATAGGGGCAATGAGGGCTCAAAGCTTGTAAGTATCATAATATTTTGGAAGCTCTTTATGACTTGTAATCCCTGCTACCCTCTAAGAAGGGACCTTTCTACCAGCTACCAGTTGAGTCAATAAACCTACTTCCTCTCTATCTCCAGCAAGCTTTTGAGTTGTTGTGTTTCAAGCATTCATATGGTGATTTATTCAATCATGTTCTTTATCTTCCTTGTTTGCACAAAACTCTTATCTATTGAGTATTACTTTGAAAGCCTTCACTTGTGAAAAAAAAACTTTTTGAGCAAAGAGTGCTCATGTTTTGAAACTTCTGCAAAAAGCTTTTGTGAACCTGTTTGCCAGGTGTTCTCTGACCAAGAACAAGTTTGCCAATTCCAATTATGATTTATCTTTATGCATCTCTATTGTGACTGCTGTACTTGGTTGCAAGCTAAGTTATATAACGGTGAGTTGCTTTCTTCTATGAGTTGTGCAATGGTAAGGTGCTTCTTGTTCGTATTCTTTTATCGACACTTCACTCCATTAACCTGTGGACATGTTTACTGAACTCAGTATTCACTTGGGGACAAGCGAAGTCTAAGCTTGGGGGAGTTGATACGCCCAATTTGCATCACCATCCTATATCATAATTTACCTCTATTCATTGATATTTGTCTTATTATGAGGTATTACTTATGGCTTTTCATCTGTTTATGCATGTTGGATGATTCCTGGAGGATGGACTGCCGGAGTCTGGATTCTGATGGAAAAGACGGCGTTTCGGTGCAATTTCGCAAAGATCAGAAAAATACCAGAAAAATATGGAAACATATTATTTTACCGGAAGATGAAGGAAGCCAGAAGGAGGAGCGAAGGGGGGCCTCAGGGGGCCCAGACCCCCCTAGGCGCGGGCCCACCTGACCCCGCGCCTAGGGTGGGTTTGGCCCACCTGCTCGTCCTTCGACTCCGCCCCTTCGCCTATATATTCCCTATGGAACCCTAACACCAAGGGAGCAACCACAGATAGACTTTCGCCGCCTCTAGGGGCGGAAAACACCGAGAGAGAAAGATCTCTCCGGCAGACAGATTTCTACCGAGGGAATTCCTTCCCGGAGAGGGGAGACCCATCGCCATCAACACCATCGTCAAGCTAGGCTTCATCGGGATCATCATCATCATCATCCACACCATCATCTCCACCAGCACCATCATCACCACTTCGTCCTGCTGTAACAATTGTGTTGTATATTGCTTTAGTTCTTAGGGGGAACTTTCCCGGTGTTGATTACTATTGTAGTTGATGCTTGTGAGTGGAACCATTGGATTATTGTTTATGTTCAGATTGTTATCCATTACCATATCATCTTTGATCTTGATCCATATGATGTCTCGTGAGTAGTTCATTTAGTTCTTGAGGACATGGGAGAAGTCATGTTGTTAGTAGTGAATCTGCGATGAGTTATTATTCAATGGTTTAGTATTTAAGTTGTGGTGCTATTCTTATAGCGGTGTCATGTGAACGTCGACTACATGATACTTCACCATTTATGGGCCTAGGGGAATGCATTGTGTATTTGTCTACTAATCGTTGGGTTGCCAGAGTGACAGAAACTTGAACCCCCGTTAGGACACCTTTGCACAAGGGAGCGTAGGATCTCGGAGTTTAAAGTTGTGGTTAGATTTATATCTTAATTACTTTCCTATAGTTACGGATGTTTGCAGGGGGTTTAATCACAAGTATGTATTAGTCCTAGGAAGGGCAATATGTTAGCACAGGTTCACCCACACAACACTTACAAACACCAAAGAAGAGTACTCAGCTATTTGAAGCGAAAGTACTTGACAGAATTCCCCTGTGTCCTCGAGAACATTTGGTCCTTATAAGCATTTCCAACGGCTTATCCTTTGCTAAGAAAGGATGGGCCACTTGCTCCGTGTGTTCGTTACTTCTGTTACTTGTTCTTTGTTTTGTTGCCTTGTCATAAAACCATTAGAAATCCGTTTGCTAATTATTCATAGGGATTTCCTACTCCATACCACTGTTCAGCACCTTCTGCTCCTCGTTGGAATTGACACTCCTATTTATCGAAAGTACTACGATACACCCCCTATACTTGTGGGTCATCAATAATCACTAAGCATAAGGTTAAAACAACACCTAGCATGTCATCCTAAAGTCTAAGTCACAGTCAATGCAAGCTCCTCTTGCACTTCAAGCAAGAACTTACTACTCCTTTCCAACACCAAGCAACTTATTTGCAAAACAACACAGCAAGAATGGGGGTTTAAACTACTTTAGCAAACTGAACAAACTAAGCAAAGCAAACGAAAACTAAGACGCTCCAAAACAACACAACTGTGCATGAAACAATAAAAATGATGTGTCTAGACAGACCTGAGCTTTTTATTGATGAAGAAGGGGATGCATTGGGCATCCCCAAGATTTGACGCTTGTACCTCTTGGATATTTCTTGGGGTGACACCATGGTGGCATCCCCAAGCTTGAGCTTTTTCCCATTCTTCATCTCATTTCATCATTCTTTCTCTACACCTGAATTTTTTCCTTCATACAAAACTTCACACAATCTTCATTAGCAACATTAGCTTATTCAAAAGATATTATACCTCCAGCAAAGCTTTGGAATAGCAAGGATTTTCAGTAAAAACACAAGCTACCGTAGTAACTCCTTCAAAAATCTCAATTCACCTAAAGAGAACTAAAAAATGAATCAATAAGAAGCAAATGCAAATAATGGCAGAAATCTGTCAAAACAGACCAGCAGGTCAAAACCGATTTTTCCGAATATCTTATGTTGCTCAAATCAAAAAGTTCTGAACTAACGAAAGTTAGCTAACATACTGGGGGATTTATTCATAAAGTTTGAGCTCAGTCCGAGTTACAGAGACTCCTCATGAATATTTTTGGTGGAGGACAGAAATCTGTTTCGGGATAGAAACTCCCCAAATGTTACTTCCCTCTCATTAGAGGTCATTCTTGGCACAAAAAGAAAACAAAAAGGATAAGGAGAGGACATTACTCAAGTAATTGTTGGAGATATGCCCTAGAGGCAATAATAAATGTAGTTATTATTATATCTTTGTGTTTATGATAAATGTTTACGTTCATGCTATAATAGTATTAACA